>OU015500.1:154397264-154414764 GCA_907164885.2 Dolomedes plantarius
ATCATAGACATACCTCTTATAGTCATACCTCGATACTCGTTGAATTCGGTACTCGACGTTTGCTCTCTATATGTCGCACATGCTAATACATGTATCAGACAAGACGGAGCCCATCCGCATCATGTCTCTCCAGACGAAAAGAAAGACCAAAATAGGTTAACGCCTTAACGATCGCATAATTTTCAAGAAAACGGTACTAAAGGTGCCTGTTTTTTTTTCCGGAGGATTCCGTTAATTTCTTGATCTGCCACATCTAGTTTTTAAAAAAACTATACCCAATTACATTATAGATTGTTTGGTGCTGCCATCTCGTATGTAAAATAAGAAATAAAAAAATTTCAGGGTAAATGCAATGGAATGTTTTAATCTTTTTGGTGGATTACTTTTAAACTATCCAGCCCGGAAAAATCACGGGCACAAAAACCAGAAGGCGAAACATCAATCCGTAATTTGACGGGAGTGAGAGGGAAGGGGTTAAATTAAAAACTTTTGTTCAAAAGTTCCGCCAAAATAGTTCAAAAACTCACCACCAGGGGGAAATGGCGCGGTATGCAATATTGTTAAATGAAATAAGTGTCGGAATCTAACTTAATCTTTTGTTACACGAGTTTTACATTTTGTATACCGTTAAGAAACATTGACCTAAACAAAATTACCATTTAAAATGTGCGCATTCCGGAAATCGTTTTCTTACAGATCGTTAATTTGTAAATTTTGAAGCCTGAATTCGGCCCTAAGATATGAAGATATCGGATTAAAACTTTTTTAATCGTTTCTAAAACCAAAATGTTTGTGGGGTTATGGAAAACCACAATGGTTTGTAATTGGCTTAAAGCAGGAAGAAGCAAGTGATTTATGCAGATTCGCTTTACACGTCATTTGATTTTCCTGATAAAAGTGAGCCTGTTTGTCAGAGTTCTCATTGTTACGAATCGGCAATGTCTCTAACCATGCAAGACCGTGATTTTCTCGTTAAATGTTATTATGAATGCGATAGCAATGAACGGTGGGCTTTGCAAAGGTATCGTTCAGTAAGAGGAATACGCTGAGGGCCAATAAAACCTCAGGTTTTGAGGAAAATGATGGCAAAGTTTGAAGCCACGGGTTTGTTCTCTGTTGCACCTGGGAGGGTAATTAAACCTGCTTCTGTGGAAACCGAGGCGGCTGTTTCATTAGCAGTGGAGGAAACAACAATGGAAAAAACACACGGTACGTGTAGCGTACGTGCTGTCACACGTCGAATGGACGTACCATGGAGTACGGTGTACAAAATTGTCCGTAAAGTGCTGCAGTTCTACCCATACAAAATTAAACATGTCATAAAGAACCTAAACGTAACGATCCTGCTGCAAGAGGACCTTTCGCTTTGGAATTCCTTGCACGTATGGAAATGGACGGACATTGGCCATGGAACATTTTGTGGACTGATGAGGCACATTTTTACCTAAATGGCGATGTCAACACCTGTAACTGCAGGATTTCGGCCAAGCAAACCCCTCTTATTATCTATCCAGTTCCGTTGCATTCTCCTAAAGTCACCGTTTGGTGTGGTATGACAGCTAGTTTCATAATTGGGCCATTTTTCTTTGTAGAGCAGTCGACTGCCGGGCCGTTACATGCATTGTGACTGCAGATCGCTTGGAGTCAATATTAAGATGTTTCGTTATACCTGAACTTCAGCAACGGGGCATTTAGGCACCACGATTTTTATGCAGGACGGGGTTCCACCGCACATTGGCACATGTGTCACACTGTTACTTAAGCAACGTTTCACGAACGGATTATAGGCCGAAACTTCCCCACAAAATAGCAACTCCGGTCACCAGACCTCAACCCCTGTGGCTTCTGGCTATGGGGTTATCTCAAAAGCACCGTTTATGGTGATAATCTAAAGAATTTGGCGGAATTGAAAGATGTGATACACCGACATGTCCGTAACATTCCTTCTGATAAGCTAAGAGCTACTGTTGAGAATGCAGTAATGCGATTTAACTTTGAACGCCACTTTGAGCATGCTTTGTAACACGATTCAGAAACGATTAAACACATTTTAAACCGATGTCTTCATGTCTTATTTCTTTTAACAATGCTGCATACAGCGTCATTTCCCACCCCTGGTGGTGAGTTTTTCAACTTTTTTTGGCGGAAAGGAAATTACCATGACCTCCTTTAAACTATTACCAAGTTTGATAACATTTGGTCCATTAGTGTTCTTTTTATGACCATTTCAAAGTGCAACTTTAATTATAACCACCCTGTATGTATATATATATATATATATATATATATATATATATATATATATATATATATATATATATATATATATACACTGGAATCTCGATCTATCGTTTTTCAAGCGACAGATTGAACTGAACGACAAATGCGGGAAAACGATAGATTCAAGAACATAACAAAGCAATATGATCATCCGAACTATATATAACCGTCGTAAAATAAACGACACATACGGGAAAACGATGATTCGGGAAACGATCGATCGAGATTCCACTGTATATATATATATATATATGTGTGTGTGTGTGTGTATGACATGAAAGCTGTCGCGGGGCGATGCAACACAAGTCGATAACTCGAAAAATCCCAGATATCAGGTAGGAGACCTCAATTCAGATTATGAAGTCACAGTACTTATGAAATGTATATATATATATATATATATATATATATACAAGAAGCGACAATCAATAACGAGACCGACGATACTCTGAACGTGTTCAAGCATGACCGACCATGATGTTGCATGATAGAGCAAGTAAGGACATGTTAGAACAAGTTAATTTGCACATGCCTCACGTGTCTCGTGCATTAATCGAATTCAGTCTTAAGCAACGTTCCAATGCGTAACACGGAGCAAATGCCGAGCATTAAGTTCTGTTTTAAAATTGGAAAAGATGCTACTGAAACATACTACTTGATATATCAAGTATATGATGATGATCCACTATCTCATACACGTTTTTTTTAAGAACACATGTTTTGAAGAGTGGTTCGCTAGATTTCGTGATGGCCGGGAAGAGCTGAAAGACGACGAGCACACGGGACGTTCAAAAATTGTTCAAACACCAGAAACGATAGAAAAGTGGAGATCATTTGTTAAGTGATCGGCGAATGAACCTGAAAATGACGCAAAACTTAAGGAAGTCTTGAACCAAGCAAAACTTCGCTTAAGTTTTGCAGCGTCTGATTAAGAGAATCTATAAAATACGCCACAAATTCATGAAAAAGGGACTTCTTACTGCATGATAAAGCTCGGCCGCACAGATCAGGTCTTGTCAAAGAATTCTTAGCCAGTAAAGGAATTTTGAAGCTTTATCAATCTCCCTATTCCCCAGATTTGTCACCATCAGACTAATTCCTTTTCCCAAAGGTGAAAACAAGTAGGAAAAGACAAAGATTTAAGAATATAGAGAACGCCAAAAAGAATGTCACAGCCGAACTTGGAAGGGTTAAGGCAGATGATTTTAAAGCATGTTTCCACAACTTGTATAAACGCTGCTGTATGTAGCCTCAGAAGGTAACTACTTTGAAAATTCTTAAACAGTTGGATCGATTAAAAGCGTCAAGCTGCCCCGCCGCAGATCCAGGGTTCAACCCTGCGACGGGGCACGGTCGACTCAGACTTTGAACCCTTGAATGGGTCGATAATATGAGGATCAAGTATGTTTGGGAATTAACTCTTGGGGGTCCCACTGCAGGCTGACCATCTGCCTGAGACATATGCTCTATGGCACCCCAAGCCCACGGTCAAGAAAGCGGAGGCCTTGGTTCACAATAGACTGTTGCGCCACTAGTCATATATATATATATACAGTCCAGTGACATTAATGCGATCACCTGTCAAAATCCAGAATAACCACCTTTCGCAGAGCGGACCGCTACGAGATGTGCAGGAAGAGAGTCAATTAGGTTCCTGAAGGTGTTCACTGGGATGTTGAGCCATGCCGAATCCAGTGCCGATGCCAGTTGCGCTAGGTTACACGAGTGAGGATCCACGGTAAGAACAACCCGATAGAGGTGGTCGCACAGATTCTCGATTCTGTTCAAATCCGGGGAATTTGCTGACCAAAGGAGTACGGTAAACTCATCCTGGTGCTCTTCGAACCCCGCACGTACACTGCGAGCTTTATGACACGTCGCATTGTCCTGCTGGTAGAAGCAATCATCCTGGGGAAAAACAATTCGCATGTAGGGGTGAACATGGTCCGCAAGGATAGATACATACTTGTGTTGATCCATCGTGCTTTCCACAATGATGAGTGAACCCAGAGAATACCACGAAAACATTCCCCAGTCCATAATGCTCCCTATTCCAGCTTGGACCCTTCCGGCAATTGTTGCAGGGTGTTTGCTTTCAGGCGTGTCAAGCCGTATACGCCAACGTGCATTTGTCCGATGGAGCATAAAACGTGATTCATCGGAAAAAGCCACCTGTCTCCACTCAGTGGAAGTCCAGTTGCGGTATTGGAGTGCAAATTCCAGCGTTCGTCGCCGATGAACAGCAGTCAGCATAGGTGCATTAACCAGGCGTCTGCTGCGGAGGCCCATACGCAGCAACGTTCGCTGAACCGTTGTTGTGGAGACACTTTTGGTAGCCTCTTAGTTCATCTGGATTGTCAGTTGCTCAACGGTTTCACGTCTATTAGCCCGAACGCATCTTCGCATCCGTCGTTCACCTCTGCCATTTATGGCCCGTGGTGCACCATATTTGCCACGTCGCTGATTTTGAATAGTGCCATTTTGCCATGCACGGTATACATTTACCACGGCGGCCAGCGAACAGTTCACAAAATTAGCCGTTTCGGAAATGCTTCCATCCTTGGCCCGAAAGCCAATGACCATGCCCTTTTGTACGTCGGAAAAATCGCTCAGTTCCTGCATGACTGCATGAACTGAAATGTTTTCTCAATGCCTACATCACACTTTATATATCCGCCAAATTTGCTGATGACGCGTGACTTCTGCGATTGGTTATTTAACGCTGACGTCAAAAGTAGGCGGTGGTCACATTAATATGACTGGACTGTATGTGTATATATATATATATATATATATATATATACCCGAGACTATATATGCACGGTTTTGAAACAAAACGGTCAAAGAAAAGGAACCGCTTACTATTTTACTCGTTTTTTTTTTCTTTAACTTTAACACGGTTTAAAAATCTAACAAGAATAAAATATATTCCGTGAAATACTATCAGAGGGCATTTCAGAGAATGTGGATGTTTCCACACCACTTAATAATAATTAAGATGAAGGAGTGGTGCCTGCGTAGTGATTCCTACCTGCGATTATAATTCTAGAACGCCTCCAACTACTCAATAAACTTGGAAATCATTTTCTAACAAAGGATTTCAATGTCCAACGAGCTGTATAATTCCAACGTGATTTAAAAAAGATTACGGCACGATATGAAGAATCATAAAAATAACTGAATAAAACAAAATCGTTGTGTCTGATAACCGAATTCGTATTCAAAGGCGGTGAAACAAAAGAAACACAAGATGTTAATTTTAATACAGATACACTTGTAGAAATATCGCCATTCAATATTTCCAGTGACGAGAGTAATTATTCGCCTTCGAAAAACAAACAATAAACCGGACCGTTTATCTTCCAGTAGTGATACTGAATGACTGAATGTTATATGTATCTACGTATAAATAAGAAATAAATTCAATATATTTTTTATTAATTACGACTGACGCACTTATTCAATTTAAAATCACGCTGTATAAACATAAATAAAATAAGATTTGTCTATTTGCTCTTACATATTTATTGAAGTTCAGTCTATCGAATACAAATTTCACATGAAAATTAACAATAGTATATTTGGAGTGAACTTATCTCCAATTTTTATATGTTCACTGTATCTTTTTTTTCTTCTTTTTCTGGCCGGTGGTCTCTGGAATGTATACCCCGAGGAGAGGAGAGTGTACACACACACACACACACACACATATATATATATATATATATATATATATATATATATATATATATATATATATATATATATATATATATATATACATATATATATATATACATATATATATATATACATATATATATATATATATATATATATATATATATATATATATATATATATATATATATATATATACACATATATATATATACATATATACATATATATATACATATATATATACTTATATATATATACATATATATACATATACATATATATATACATATATATATACATATATATATATACATATATATATATATATACATATATATACATATATATATATATATATATATATATATATATATATATATATATATATATATATATATATATATATATAAAATCTTTGTAGAAACGGTGTTGAAAAGCGCGAAATTAACTTTAACTTAGTTTTATTTTCGAGCTCTATAGTTTATGAATAATTTCATACTTCTATATTTATCAGTAATCATTTCTGTTGTCCCTTGGTATATCACTTTATTAAAGGCCTTTCAAGCAGCAAAATTCTCGAAGAATGTATTTTTGTGCCTCAGAATCGAAAAGGTTTTAAACCTATTTTAATTCATAAGCATTATAAATATTATTTTAAGACACTAATCATTATTTTAAAATTTAAACATAATTTTTCTTTGCACGCTATTAAAATTTGAAAAATTAATCGCTTTACATAGACTAGGGGCAAAATATACTACTTTCATTTTCTCTGTAAATAATCTCCAAAAGTTTTTCTCCCGCATTATCGACCGCCGGAGAAAAAAGAGCGCTAAGATAATCGCCAATTGCGCCTGCGAGAAAAGTCCCCCTCCACATGACAGAGGGCAATACGCGCGTTTTAACGCGGCATTCCACGCCTAGTCCCCAATCACACACACACACACACATATATAAATATAAATATATATATATATATATATATATATATATATATATATATATATATATATATAAATATATATATATATATATATATATATATACAGTGATTTCCGCTTATAAGAATCACGTTTGTTATTTCTGTTTCTGATTCTTATAAGCGGTTGATTCTTATAGCCGAAATTTAGGTTTTTGGACAGGCACACACACACCTATATATACATATATTAGATAATTTACCACAAAATACTCTTTAATTTACGTTAATTATCTTTTATTAAAATTATTCTTTATAATTTTAAAAATTATAAAGCTTAATTTCTAGCTTAATAAAAAGCTTAATAAAAGACTTAATTTCTAGACCTACAAGTAAATTAAATAGCAAGTAAGTAGTATCAGTAGGTATATAAACACGATTATAATAAGAGAAGAAAAAATCTAATATTTTTTACAACATATCTGCTTAACAGTTTAACATTTCAACTACAGGAAGGGAGCAAGAAAAAGATTTCAATGGTAGTTTGACGTAATGAAGTTTTCAGGAGGCTGTTTATACCTCTTTCAATACCAATAGTCTCAGACGAAGATTCATCTTCTAGCTTACGTTTCACGATTTGATTACGTGCTGAATCTACTAATGTCACGTTTGCCTATATGATAGTGGACACTTCGCCGAAGATTTATGTGTTTCAGGGTCCAGGAAGCAGCAACCAGGATGTGGGAAGTGGGTGAAAAGAGTCCCTGTCTTTGTTTGTCAATGGAGAAAAGTGAAATCGGACTCGAACGGGTTAGATGCCCCTGGGTCAAGCTATAAGGGCAGTGTTTAGCTAAAATGTTTAAGGGGAAACCATTATGTTATGTCTAACAAAGAAAGGAATGCATTTTACGACAGTATTCCATCCCATCTTATCACTATTTCTTTAAAAAAAGAATAAAGAAAGAACTTCGTGCCTTTTGAGGGTTTAAGTAACTTTTTTGGAAAAATGAAAAGAAAGCGAAGAGTGTAAGCTGATTCTTAAAACCGGTGGTTTGATTCTTTAAAGCGAAATTTTTACATGGAAATAATACATTTGTTTTTGCGATATTGATTCTTATAAATGGTTGATTCTTATAACCACTGATCACAATA
This sequence comes from Dolomedes plantarius, assembly GCA_907164885.2. Taxonomy (NCBI): domain Eukaryota; kingdom Metazoa; phylum Arthropoda; class Arachnida; order Araneae; family Dolomedidae; genus Dolomedes; species Dolomedes plantarius. Next base: position 154,405,300 of record OU015500.1, read on the forward strand.
AGCGGTGGTTACTGTATACACACACACACACACACATATATATATATATATATATATATATATTTCCAATGGCAAGAATTACAGGAAAACAGATATCAAAAAGACAAAATCTCCGGAACTAAGCGGAATATTTTCATGTGGTTTGCTTTATTTTGTTCAGAAATGATCAGTTTTTAACATATATTTTTAAAAAAATCAAATGTTTTAAAGATTTAAGAGTAGTGACTCAAAAAATGACATCAGTTAATCCATCAATTTATGTCTGGCAGTCCAATAGCTCTCCCATGAATAAACGGGAGGTAGAACAGGACAAGAAGCTAGGTGAAGCATGTCTATTTCTTCCTGGTTATCACACAGGAGACAGACAGGATAGGGAGCCAAGTTAATTCAGTGGAGGTGCTTGCGGATGCAATCATGGCCAGAATAAAGCCGTAGCATTGCCGCAGATTTATCTCTAGGCCACTCGGGAATATCAGGGACATGACCATACCAGGGCTTGTGACTGCTTCTAGCATCAACAACCTGTGAGAAGGAAGACCTGAGGGTCGTTTTGACTATCGTCTTGATATAAGAATAGTGGTAGGCCAAAACGTGGTTTTTAGCTGTAAAAACAGAAACCCCCTTTTTCGCTAGGAAGTCAGCAGCCTCGTCCCCCTCGATTCCGCAGTGGGCCGGGATCCACTGCAAGAGAACTGTTTTATTAAGATTCGACAAGCCTTCCAGAAGTGTAACACGGTCATCAATATATTTGGATCGAGAGAAACAACTGGAGTCAATACCCTCAAGATCTGCTCTTGAATCTGTGAGAATCACCACTATTGAGAAACTCTCTAATCGGCTGTGAAGCTGGCTATATATATATATATATATATATATATATATATATATATATGTGTGTGTGTGTGTGTGTGTGTGTGTGTGTGTGTGTGTAAGTAAGGTAACTTCTCTAGACGACCACCCCAATTCGACAGTAACCCCAACCCTATAAATATACATTATATATTTTGATGAAAACCGACTGCAGATTCCATAGAGCCGATGTTATGGAATGGGTGTCGTTGGCCCGTTTTAAAGGGTGGCCGTCAAAAAGACGGGCACCCTTTAAAACGGTCCGACGTTTTTTTTACGGAACCATGACAGGCCGCCAGAGAGAAGTTGCAATATATATACAAAAGAAAGGAAAGCTACTTTCTTTTTCTTTGTAATTGTTTTTCAAAACTTTTTCCCCCGCACCATCGCGAAACACCTGTATTCGGAGCCGTGGTGGAGCGCCAAGGTTCCGGCGCAGCCACCACTGCGCATGCGCCGCTAACACTGGGTATCCCGCGCGCTTTCCCGCTCCCAGTGGCCGCTCAGGGATTCGAGCGCACAGCCACGCCAACGACTCGAATCACCCCCTGTAGCAGTGTTTATCGCGCCGATCTTCCCGAGGAATGCTTCTTTGAAAAAAAGGGCGCGCGGCACTTGTTGTCGATTACGGGTTGGCGATTCCATCGATTGGAGAGTTATGTCGATTCAACGAATTCAGTCCACTGTGCGAGTTTTTCTGGTTATATGTGTTGCGGTTTCAGGTAAGTTCTTTTTTCTTAATCTTGATGAATATTTTGTTTGGGAAAATTTAATTTTAAACTACCTGTGTAAACTATGATAATGACCGATTGCGACCTATAACATCGAAAGATTATATATATATATATATATATATATATATATATATATATATATATATATATATATAAATGCATACACACACACACTACAGGAGCAAAAGTTATGGGATAGTATTATGATGCAAATTTTCATGTGGAGCTAGCATTGCGTAAAATCTTGTTTATATGCCCAGAACGATATTAGATGTGAGTTGTAATTTCGTGAGTGTTGTGAAACAACCACGGGTGTGATAATGGCAAGCCATTACGACTTAAATTATCTGGCTTTAAAAATGAATTAATAGTTGAGGCCAGACGGAGGTACATTCACTTTCCGGAAGTGTTCGGATTTTCAACTTTCCGCGACCACAGTATCACGTGGATCCAGAGAATACTTCATGGAAGGCATTACCATCCAACTTGGACAGTACAGAGCCGATCATGGATGCTTGATGATCTTGACCAACAAAGTACGTCCAGAATTGTCAGGTAAAACAATCTTAATTAAATAATGTCCACATAAAAAGCCAGAAATTCCGGAAACATATCAATGTCGACAGACAAGCGCAATTAGTTATGTAGGAGCCGATGAACTTCAGAGAACCCCTTCTTAACACTACGACATCGGGCACAGAACCTCGCCTGGGGTCATAACACAGTCATTGGACCTTGGTCCGATGACTCAAGATACCAGTTGTCACGAACTGGTTGTAGGGTTAGAGTGTGACGCAGACCCGATGAGGCCATGGATCCAAGATGTCAACAAGGCACTCTGCTACTAGGCGTTGTGAGGGGCCTTTACATGTTACGTATTGTTGCCGTTTGGTCCTCGTACATATGTCCAAGTATATCATACATATGTCCAAGTATACATACAAGCATACATATGTCCTCGTACATATAGACCAAGCTGCTTTAACCGTTTGCGACCTTTCGTCGACTTCATGTGTTGCAACAACATTGGGATTTTCCGGGTGGACAACGTGCCATGTCATAACATTGTATAAAATCGGTTCGAGGAGAATCCTAGATAGTATCGTCGAATGGTCCGTCACGTTCGCGAGATATCAACCCAGTTGAGCGTTTAGGGGATAGTGTGGAAAGGTCCATTCGAGCACAAGGCCCAGCGCCAACAAATATCGGCCAAATACGTGCGGCTATCAGACAGCGTGGCTCAACATTTTTCCGGATGAATTCCACCGACTTCTGGATTCATATCTAGAGTTGCAATACTTCCAGGAGGTTCCATGAAATACTACTTAGGTACCATATGACTTTTGTCACTTCGATGTGTGTATATACACACACACACACACACACACACACACATATATATATATATATATATATATATATATATATATATAACAGTTCCGTAACTGACTGAGTCACTGACTGACATACAACGCACAGACCAAACCACTGGATCTAAAGGGCTGAAATTTTGCATGGTGATTCTTTTATAGCGTAGGGGTGCTCTAAGAGATTTTTGAAAATTCTTCTTAGATTTTTTAAAATTAAATTTTTAAGCTGTTTTAGTAACTGTTTTTAAGTTCGCATTTAAAAAAATCATTTGAGGGTTATAAAACTTATATCACGAGAAAGATATTTAAAATTCCTTTAAAATAAAATATTTTTCGAATCTTTATCTTCATTTTCTGATTTTTGGTGAATTTTTAAAGATTTATTTTTAGAATTTAATTTATCAAATGCTGATCACGTGATTTCCTTTTCTGGTACTTTAAATAAAATTATCGTCACGTGCATAACAACTAAATATGCAAAAAAAAAAATATTTCTTTTCTTGCTAATGCGGCAGACGATTGGACATTATCCAAAAAAATATTGAAATACAGTAAAATATATGTTCCTCAAACTGTACTATACTCTTTTGTATATCCTATCAGATTTTATTTGAATATATTCTTCTACATTATTTTGTCTTTAAAAGTATCCGTTACGATCTTTTTATAAATATATTTTTTTCGTTTTTTTACATCAATTGCATACATTGATCGTTGTGTTTATTATAAATATACTTATACATATTTTTGCATTAATTGCATACATTGACCGTGTATTTAATTTGAATGTACTCCGTAGCGAAGTACCGGTTTTCAGCTAGTATATATATATATATATATATATATATATATATATATATATATATATATATATATATATATATATATGCGGTGTTTTTTGCGAAAAAAGGTTTCGGAAATCACCATATTATTGCTCTAAAAATTATGTCAAAGACAATGAACTTGAATTTTTTTATTATTAAATACGTAACTTCATTATGCTTTATTAGTTCCTTATGATCTATTATTTTCTATACAAAAAGTTTATTTATAATAAGTCCCAAATATTCTCCAAATTCTTGTTCGCAACAATATTTCGATTTCTCTCCTTTCTGTTGTTATATATCTCTGAAAGATGTTTACAAGCAATTATGATTCATCATATTTTATGGGGTCGAAACACATGAGAGGGCGCTCCCACAACTCTAATAAATAATAGTGCTGAAATCGTTTTGGTCATCAAAGAAGTTCTAGCTGGGCTGACAATCAAATTCATTTGTGAAAATTCTCGTTTGCATTCACTGGAAGATACTGGAATAATTGACTTTATAATATTTAAAGGTAATATCTATTCGGACTCAATTTTTTGGCTTAAATAATCATGAAAACCACGAATAATTTTTCTCTCATTCAATTTGAACTCAGTCAGCAGTTATCGTGTTCCGTTCTCTCCAAATGTTAATATCGAAGTAATGACATCAGGCCATAATTTTATATTAAGGGATCTCACAACGCTAAATAGCCAAATTCGCTCAAAACTCATGAATTTTTTATTTTATTTTATTGGATAGAACATATTTTTAGCTTTACAAAACAGTTTTTGTTTTGCTTTCACTATAATTAGAAGGGAAGTTATGAAGAATCTTATAAAAGTCTGTAAATGCAGATAAACCGGAAGTGGGCATTTAAAAATGCTTTTTTCTCAAAATATGTTTTTTTACATAAGTTACTTTTTTGAAAGTCTATAACTCAAAATATTGTTGATATATCCCTTTTAAATTTTTTGTGCTTTGTTTCTATACTAGTTTCTAGTGCATGAACTATGAGCTAAAGAAAAAGTTAAACAAATTCTGAATTATGGCTGAATATTTGAATATATACATCAACAATTTTTGAAAAATGACATATATTATTCGTCGATTGCTTCTAAGATTTTTATTTATGCATATATGCCTTAAACTATGCATAAATTAAACTTTACTTTATGCATATGCCTTATAGTTCATGCACTAGAAAATACCATATTAATTATATTAGCAATAAAATATTTTAAATATATTTAATTTAATTTTTTTATAATTTTTTTTAAAATGTTGCTATTTTTCTTCAAAATTTCATATATTTTATTGATTTTCATAAAATTATGTAAGTTTACTTGAAATATTAATAGTTAAATCTAAATTTGGATTGCAAAAGTATCCGAAAACTTAATTAAAATTTTCTTATGAAGTGAATTTTAAAAAAAGTGCTCCTAACGTGGTGAGATACCTCAAGCCTTTTATCCGCTCGTACTAAATCTGCATTTTCACTATCAAGCAATCTATTTTCCAATGTTTTTTTCTAAGTTTTATAAAACTCTTCTGAATCGATGGGAGGGTCATTTTTGCAAACTTTTTTTATGAAGTTCAACATCTTGAAAACTTTTTGACCGCAGTAACATAATAATTGTAGTATGATCCAGGAGTCTTCCGTCTTTCTGAAAAATCTGTACTAGGGTTTCTATTTTTTTCATTCGCATCCTACAAGTCAAGATCACGGTTTTGTGAATTCAAGCTTAATTCACTCAATTCTCGAAGCGCATCACGAAGATAAATTCTGTTGTTATTTTTCGAATCCTTCATATGTGCATCTTTCTTTAGCGTCTCCCGTGAAATCAGTCGCCGCATATTGAAAATGTTTCATCAAAGCCTTATAGTTATTCCAAACCGCAGAAACTGTTCGAAAACTTGATGCAACCCATCGCGTACTAAAAATTCGACCATTTCTTAAAATTTCAATCTGCAGCAAACTCGCACTCTGTTTTTGTTCTCTAGCATCTTTCGCAGATGCGTTGTACAATACATGAAGCTTATCAATAAATTATTTGAATCTATCAATACCGGAAACAGATTTAAGGTGACTGCCTACGTTGAAAATGCCATTTTTTGACTATTTTCATCAATTTAATTTTTTGCAAGAATCTTTTAATTCAATCTTTTTTCTTTTTAAAACAGTTTTGATTTTCATTCTACGTCAATTAGAAGAAGAGTTATAGCTATTTTTTAAAAAAAACATCGTCTAATTCAAAATTTAAGTGACAAACAACTTTAAATGCGTCCATTTTTTTACCATTTTGGTCAATTTTATTTTTTGCAAGAATCTTGTAATTCCATCTTTTCTCTTTTCAAAACCGCTTAGATTTTCATTCTACATCAATTAGAAGCAGAGATATAGCTATTTTAAAAAACATCGTCTAATACAAAATTGAAGTGACAAACAACTTTAAATGCGTTTTTCTCAGAATTATATTTTTTAGCACAAATCTCTACCGTTATCATGATATTTCAGATAATAATGCATATAATTTGATAAATTTTCAGTAAATGATTTAGATGCTATTGTTAATGAAATGACGTACAATAATTGATGTATAATAAATAGTTTTTTGTTTGGGGCTGGAAGGGAAGGAAAGGAATAACGAATTGGAGAAAATTTTCATATTGGAACATAAAATTGTCTGTATTATTTTTTCATTTTAAAATTTCTCTTAGATTATAGGTCATTTTGAAGATAACTGTTATATGTATCATATGTAAGAAGGAAATTAAAATAGAAGCATTAGAATTTTGTTGAGAGTGATAAGCGTTTTAGCTAAATTTCATTAAAAATTACTTCAAATTGACCAATATATAAAAAAAGTATGGTAGTTACAGGAAAGTTTATTTTTTATTATTTTTAAATGCTGTTTTACCATAAGAGACTAAAAAATCCTTAAAAAGCAATTTTTTTTTTTTAATTGGCTCCGAACGTAGGTAATCACCTTAACTGTATCATCAACTGATAGTTCGAAACTGTGATAAGCGCAGTGCCAAACTATTAAAGCGGATGTCGATCTCACATTACTTTACTCCATTCTTCTTATCCATTAGAATTCCTGCACCGCCACATGTGTTAATTACTAAATCGTTATTTAAGAAGTTTTATGCCATTACTTGTGTCTCGATACATTGAACACGAGAATTAAAAATAACACTTGCTGTAACACTTTCAAGTTCAATTAAATCTGGATACCAGTTTACCGCAGGCGATGTTCCACTCTCATGGACACAACAACGGACATACTGTTAAACTGGATTTCTTCAATGTAGTGGATACATCAATCAGCAATGAAATTTAATTTTTCGAGGCAACGATTTTCTTTGTTATACTTTTCTTCATTTGCTCAATGATGTGGTTTACAATATCAATGCGTGCATTTTTTTAGTTCAAAATTCTATCTATGTCAACACCAATTCATTCTTGGAAATCGATTTCTCTTTCAAAATGAATATTGTAATAGTAAAACTAGCAGATTATATATAAAAATTTCCGGAATTGTTTGTTCCGGGGCGTTCCATCACAGATAAAGCAATTTCTATTCATACCTACACATGTGCGTGTAATAAGAATGCGTGTAATATGTATTAGTTTAAATTTCAAACAATTCGTTTTAGTAATCAGAAACTATAATACACCAATAAAAGCATCTTTCGTACATTAAAACAAACATACGCACATATATGCTTTTATGCCCTCATATGCGACTAAATACACTGGTGTAAGAAATTAAGAGTATTTGCATTCTTGGTCGATTATCTCTAGAACTACTGTACCGATTTTAATGAAATTTGATATGTACATACAATGATACAATGCAAAACAAATAACTATTCAATAATTGTAATACACACGCATGATCATCGTAACACTCGTTGGAGTCGGAAGGTACGAAACAGCGGTTGCAGAATAAACAAAAAAATGGGTAAATAGATGGTGTTATTTTACAGCAATTGGTTAATTTCAAATTGTAACAGTAAACATGAGTAACAACCAACATTTAGATGATGGAATGATGTGGCGAATTGTGGGGAGGCTAGAAGCAGGCCAATCTCAAGTCCAAATTTGTAGAGAGTTCAATTTAATGCCCAGCGTCGTATATAACTTATGGAAACAGTTCCAGGATACCGGATCCATCAAGTGAAAGCCTGAGCAAGGCCGTCCAAGAGCCAGGATGGCCAGACAAGATCTCCATTTGTCGATTATAGCGAGGCGTAACAGGAGTGCTACAGCTTCTCAGATCTCTCGTGACTTGTATGTAGCCACAGGAACCCGTGTATCAAGGGTGACTGTTTCCAAACGACTTCATGAAAGAGGGTTGTTTGCAAGAAGACTTGCTGTTTGCGTCCCGCTCACTTCTACGAACAGAAGAATCCGTTTATCATGGTGCAGAGAGCATAGAGTTTGGAGTATGGATCAATGGGCGACCGTTCTCTTCACTGATGTGTCCCGGTTCAGCCTAAACACCGATTCTCGCCGTACATTCCTATGGAGAGAACCAGGGACCCGCTACCTACCCTCCAATGTCCGCGAAATCGACCATTATTGCGTAGGAGGTTTAATGGTCTGGGCACGCATCATGTTGGATGGCCGCACACCTCTCCATGTCTTTGAAAGAGACACTGTGACTAGTGTGAGGTATAGGGATGAGGTCTTGGAGCCCTATGTTCGGTTTTTCAGGGGTGGAGTTGGCCCTGAGTTCATTTTAATGGACGATAACGCGAGGCCACATAGAGGTCTTCTGGTCGACGAATTTCTAGAGAGTGAGGGCATTAGCCAGATTTATAGGCCAGCCAGATCTCCAGACCTTAACCCTATAGAGCATGTCTGGGACGCTCTGGGTAGGGCAATTGGAACTCGCAACCCCCCTCCGAGAACCATCCAGGGAATGAAAACAGCGTTGCTGAACGAGTGGGACCAATTGCCTCAGGAAATGATAAACTGCCTATTTCAAATATGAAATCACGCTACGAGACCTGTATATCTGTAAGACGGGACCATACCCCTTATAAACCCATCTATTAACCCACTCATTTATTCTGCAACCGCTGTTTCAGACCTTTCGACTCCAATGAGTTTTACGCACGATCATGCGTGTGTATTACAATTATTGAATGGTTATTTGTTTTGTATTGTATCAATGTATGTACATATGAAATTTCATTAAAATCGGTACAGTAGTTCTAGAGATAATCGACCAAGTCTACAAATTCTCTTAATTTCTTACACCAGTTTAGATAGACTTATAAAGTGGAATTCCATATACATACATGAACGTGCCATTAAACGTATATCAGTAAATCGCAGTTTTTGATTCGGGAAATTCGATGGATTCGATGGATTAAGAGGATTTAATTCTATAAACACCGGAAGTTTATAGAATTTTTACTATAAAAAAATGTTACTATATATGCTGAGACCAATATATATATATATATATATATATATATAGCGGCCAGTTATGCTTAAAAGAGTAGCCGTTTAAATGTCTCTTTACCTTCCGACCCATTCAAGATATAATATTATTTTATATTAGTCTTGAATAGGTTCTCAATACAATAAGTCCGTTGGGAGAGGTAGACGGCTAGAGAAGTTTCACTGTATGTTTATATATATATATATATATATATATATATATATATATATATATATATATA
>OU015500.1:154419764-154427264 GCA_907164885.2 Dolomedes plantarius
GTGATATAAATTTTATAACCCTCAAATTATTATTTTAAATGCAAACTTTAAAAAAGTTACAAAAACAACTTATAAATTTAATTTAAAAAAATCTAGGAAGAATTTTTCAAAAATCTCTCTTAGTGCACCCCTACACCATAAGAAGAATCGCCACGCAAAATTTCAGACCTTTAGGTCCAGCGGTTTGGTCTGTGCGTTGTATGTCAGTGAGTCAGCTACGGAACTGTTTTATATATATAGATAGATATTACTGTGACATTTAGGTGTGGTATGTGTGGGCGAAAAAACACTGATTTTATAAAAGAAAATTTTTTTTTATCAATTAAAGATTCTTGTAGAATAAATCATTTTGCTTATATAGCTTAGATTTTAATTAAAAACATAGTTTGTAATATGTTAAACACTATTGAGAAATTGCATTGAAATTCAGGGTGTCCGGGCTAAAGGTATCCAAAAGTTATGGCTTATTTTTACGAAACTACCCTTTAGAATATAAAAAATAATTTAAACAGAAAGAACATCTCACCAAGTTTTAATATCGACTGATTTCGATGTGTGCATCTTTTGTAGAACGACACACGTCTAAATGGTAATCCAGTTCTCTCCAAGTGTTTCGTTGCATATCAGGAGTTATGACATCAATTGCTTGAAGGATACGCTTCTTAAACTCATCCACAGTTTCAAATTTGTATTTATACACAGCGGATGCAATGAAACCCCAAACAAAAAAGTCTAATAACGTCTGATATGCTACGAAACACTTGGGGGGAACTGGATTACCGTTTAGACGTTAGTTGTGCTACAAAAGGTGAACACATCGAAATCTATGATACTATGATCGAAATCTATGATTGATATTAAAACTTGGTGAGATGTTCTTTTTATTTAAATAAATATTTTTAAATTCTAATAAATAGTTTTAAGCATAACTTTTGGATACATTTAGCCTGGACACCCTGTATATTGAAAACTTTTTAAATGCTTAGCTTTCTCGTTTACAAAAGTAACTGAAAAATGCCTGGACACCCTGTATATTGAAAACTTTTTAAATGCTTAGTTTTCTCATTTTCAAAAGTAACTGAAAAATGCCTGGACACCCTGTATATTAAAAACTTTTTAAATGCTTAGCTTTATCATTTACAAAAGTAACTGAAAAATGCCTGGACACCCTGTATATTGAAAACTTTTTAAATGCTTAGATTTCTCATTTACAAAAGTAACTGAAAAATGCCTGGACACCCTGTATATTGAAAACTTTTTAAATGCTTAGCTTTCTCATTTACAAAAGTAACTGAAAAATGCGTTTTGTAGAAAATACATTTCAAGATGCTACTTCCGGTCTTTCAACATCGTTTTTGGTTTATTTAATTGACCACAAGTTTCCGTTCAACGATCGTACGAATGAAAGTAAAGCAATTTTAGAATCCTAAAAGATTGGCCTTTGAAACAGAGCAATAAAAAAAATCAAAATTTTGTACCAAAACAGTCGTTTCAATGTAAATTTGAGATAGGTCATAACAAAATTTAAGAATGACTATGTTGTTATATATTAGGTTGGTTAAAAAGTTCGGTCCGTATTTTTCTGTGTGATGGCTCTATTAGCTCTTTGTTGATTTTAACGTCATTCGAAACATTTTTGTTAGATTGTGTCGTGGGAGCTGTCATATCAGAATGCGTTTTCAAAAAAAGTGAACTTATCATAATCAGTGACTTTTTATGTAGCTATTTTCTTATTGAAGATGGAAGGAAATAAGCATCATTTTCTGTAAATTATGCTATATTTTTTTAAGAAAGGTAAAAGATGCAACTAAAATACAAAACAAAAAAAAAAATTGTGCGGTGGGGGAACCACCAGACAGGAAGAAAGTTCCTTACGTTATTTTTTCAACTTTAAACGTGATTTAATATGTAGATTTCTATTGATTATATATATATATATATATATATATATATATATATATATACTGTGCTACTCCCAGAAGGAGTGGGAATAGAAACGGCCAGCGCTTGTGCGGGGTTTGAACCAGGGACCTCTCGCTTCGTAGTGCGATAGCCCGATGCGATAACCATTCAGCCTCAGAGTCCTTGAGAAAAAGCTCTTATGAAGGGGGGCATAACGCTTTTTCGTTACGCGACGATTCCTGTCAGTTTCACTCTACTGTAAGCCGCGTAAAAGAACTTCGTTCCAATAATATTTGTGCAGTGTATAGATGAGGTACTGCTAGTGATAGAACGTGTTAAAAGTCGTTTGCGAAGTTTCGCGTTGAAGATTTCACGCTGGAGAATGTTCCAACTTCGCGCAGACCAGTTCAAGTAAAAAGTGATCCAATCGAGACATTAATGGCGAACAATTAATGTTGTACCACGCGGAAGATAGCCAACATACTCAAAATGTCCAGATCAAGAGTTAAAATTCATTTCAATAGCTTGATTATGTTAATCACTCATAAGTTAAGCGAAAAAAAAACATTTTTACCGGAACCCTCGCATTCAATTCTCAGCTTAAATGTAAAGAAAAGATTCCGTTTTTAAAACAAATAATGACGGGCGATGATAGGTGGATACTGTACAATAACGTGGAACGGAAGTGGTGGACGGGCAAGTGAAATGAACCCCCGCCAACCACACCAAAGCCCGTTCTTCCACCGAATAAGGCCGTGTTGAGTATGGGGTGGGACTGGAAGGGAGTGCTCTATTTTGTATTTCTTCCGAAAAACCAAGCCGTTCATTCCAACAAGTAAATCCCCCCAATTAGACCAACTGAAAGCAGTACACGAAAAAGTGTCTGGAACGGGTCAAAAGAAAACGCATAATCTTCCATTTTGATAACGCAAGCCGCATGCTTCTTGGATGATCAGGCAAAAACTGTTGCAACTTGGTTGGGTATTTCTGATTCAACCGCCGTATTCACCAGACATTGCACTTTCAGTCTTTACAAAATAATCTTTCTGGGAAAATTTCGATTCCCTAGATGACTGCAAAATGCACTTGAAACGGTAATTTGCTCCAAAAGTTATAAAAAAGTTTTGCGAGGATTGATTTATCAAGTTGCTCGAAAGATGGCAAAAGGTAGTGGAAAACGATGAATACATTGTTCACAAAAGTTATTGGGGAAAATCAAAAGCGTGTCTTCTAATTTTACTTAAAACCGAAAGGAACTATTCGACCAGCCAAATAGTTTAAAATTTTAAACATTCGAAGCGATATTTCTGTAAAATTTGCTTTCCCGATTTTCAAAGCCGGAACTACAGACCAAAGCTGGAAAACTTCTCTTATTCCGCAATGTAATGTTAGGGGTAGCGACTTGTATTATATGTCTGTAGGATTGCCCAGTGTCCTGAAGACGATATGACGCTTTCCACCTGGACTCCGAGAACGTTTCTGTTCGAAGAATCGACCCCAGCAGACTCTCAACAAATAGTCTTGTAGGATAAATTGTGCCTTTTTCTGAGGCGGTCTATCCAACCATTTGAAGCTGTGAATCCTTAAATTCCCAGTTTAGAAGCAATTTCTATTTTAAAATAGGGCCATTTATGCGAATGCTTGTTACACGAACTTAGTTGAACTTTGGTAAGAAAGGGCAAATAGAGGGGGAGATTACGAGTATTTCACTTTTTGATAAGATATATTTCTTTTTTTTTTTCATCACAATTTTTGACTATTTTAGGAAAATTTCATTGAGAAATTTCATTGAGTTAAATGCGGGAAATATCTTTAAATGATGACGTTAAATCAGGGATTTTTTAACATTACAAGTATATGCGGAAAATCGTTAAATACGGGTTATGTTAAAATGGGGTTTCACTATATATATATATATATATAATATATATATATATATATATATATATATATGTGTGTGTATATATATATATATATATATATATATATATATTTGTGTGTATATATATATGTGTGTGTGTGTGTGTGTGTGTGTGCGGTCTATCCCGCAGATGGAACCAGCTGGAAAGTAAAACGAGAGCGTTTCTAGTAACAAACAGAAAATAACATACTGGATGATTGGACGATGCAGAGTAGAACGATTTCGTAAGCCACCGACAAACTGATCACTATAGAAACATAAATCCTCAGAAGAGGAAATTTGATATGGTTGTCTGAAAATGAAATTCAATAATGAAATGTAAAAATGAAATTGAATATGGTGGTTCATCTGCGGCCCAGAATGCTGCATGAGAATTTTTTTTCAAGTTTGAATTTTAAGGGGTTGAGTACCTCCCTTCTCTAAAAAAAACACCTTATTTCTGGAACCATAATGTCTAGAATGCTGAAATTTTCAATGGTTGTTCCTCTTATTCCCAAAGTACTCACTAAGAAATCTTTATAAAAAATTCAAATTTAAGGTGTGAATAGGGGATTCATCCGCCAAAATAAAACAGGGTTGATCTAGAATTGCTAGACTCAGAAAGATAAAATTTTGCTTGCTGGTTACTCTTAAGTGGGCACTGAGATAGCTTTTTCTAAAAATTGAACGTGTAAGGGTGTTTAAAGGTGTTTATCGTCCCCAAATGAACACTGGCTGATTGATCACTGTTTGTCTGTAACCATAAGGCCTAGGATGCTGAAAATTTTCCTTGAGGTTCATCTAACACCAGATGCTCAGAAAGATTTGTTAAGCACATGCTTATTATTTTTCAATATATTAAATGTATATATATATATATATATATATATATATATATATATATTCTTAGTACACTTCTTAGTACATCGTTTATTAGCGCGAAAATACATCTTTCCATTCCAGAAGAACGGCCTGGAAATAATATCAACATTAAACGCGCGGGGGTGAAAAAAATGTGACTATTATTTGTAGGGTCAGCAGATTTCGGTAGCTCGCGAAACTAACTCACTCCTGAATTTGGACATATACACGAAAAGGCATGCGATTCATGAGAAGTTCTGTGGCTAAGGGTTTTAAAGCGATAGATTAATATTACTGGGGATTGGATTTAAATGCTAGAAGAGAGGGCATAATAAGTAAGATATTATTTATATATATATATATATATATATATATATATATATATATATATATATATATATATATATATATATATATACTAGCATTATTGCCCGGCGTTGCCCGGGTAGATATATAGAACTAAAATATTTCATGCATTCCATCAAAATATACTGGGCTGCACTCCCGCTCTTCATGTTCATCTGGCCAGACAGAATGCGCTTAGAACGTTTCTACTGAAATTATATACAAACAATAAGAAAGAAAGAAACTTTGAGCCTGCGGACCTTCGTCTGATTTTAAGGTCATTCCCAACCCTCTTTCTCCCGCGCACTGTAATTTGACCCCCCCCCCCCTCCGTCATCCTCAAACCACCCCTCTTAACGCAGCTGGTCGAGGGGAATCCACAGGGGGTAGACGCACCTCTGTCGAGCAAAAAAAACATTAAAAAATTAATTTTTAAAAACTAATTGAGGCCCAAATTTCGTTTTTCCTGATTTAAGTTTCTCGGGTCCAAAACATTAACTGTGCCGAATTTGGTCCCGGTGGGTGAAACAGTCTATGATTCTATAGCGGACAAACACACAGACAAGCTCTCTTTTATTTATATATATATATATATATATATATATATATATATATATATATATATATATATATATATATATATATATAGTGGAATCTCGATCTGTCGGTGTCCAGAATGTGTAAAAAGCCTAAAAATCTTGCATCAAATATAAATACGAACGAATTATATTATGATATACTTTGAAGATATCACAGAATTAACGATTGACGAAATTCTTAATGAAGAACAAATTCTAGATAGTTTTTCAGAGAATGTCAAAAATCCCGCGTTAGTTTATAGTTCATTATGAAGGAGTGGTTCCACTATCTGCAATTACAATTGTAGAGAGCCTTCAACTAGCCAATAAACTTGGAAATGATGTCCTTACAAATGATGACAATGTCGAACGAACTGTGCAATTACAAAGTTAGTGATTTAAAAATCATTATGGCACGTTATGAAGAATCATATAAAGAGCTAACAGAAGCAAAATCACGGCTTCTGATAACCGAATTCATATTCAAAACCCATGAAACGCAAGATGTTATATTTCGTCATTCCATATTTCGAGAGGGATTTTTCACCATCCAAAAACAACATAAATCGGGCACGTTTATTGTGTAGTAGTGACACCGAATGACTAAATGATTATGTTATATATAAATAAAACATAAATTCAATTTATATTTAACCACTTGCGACTGCCTCACTTTTTTCAGTTTAAAAAATAACCCGAATAAACATAATTAAAATAAGATTTGTAGACTGGTTCTTACATATTGATTCAAGTTCAGTCTATCGAATACAAATTTTATATGAAAATTAACATTTTTTTTTATTAAGTATATTTGGATGGAACGCATCTCCATCTTTATATGTTCACTAGCTGAAAACCCGCGCTTCGCTACGGAGTACATTGAAATTAAATACAACGGTCAATGTATGCAATTAATTCCAAAAAAAATAAATATATATATATTTATAATAAATACGACGATCAATGTATACAACTGATGTAAAAAAAACATATTCATAAAAAAATCGTAAGGGATATTTTATAGACAAAATAAAGTCCAATCGTCTGCCGCATTAGCAAGAAAAATATATTTTTTTGTCTATTTTTTTTTTTTGCACGTGACGATAAATTTATTGAAAGTACCAGAAAAAGAAATCGCGTGATCAGCATTTAATAAATTAAATTATAAAAATTAATCTTTAAAAATTCACTAAAAATCAGAAAATTTCGAGAAAAATTTCATTTTGAAGGAATTTTTATGATCTTTCTCGTGATATAAATTTTATAACCCTCAATGTATTATTTTAAATGCAAACGTAAAAAAAGTTTAAAAAACAGCTTAAAAATTTAATTTAAAAAATCTAAGAAGAATTTTTGAAAAATTTTTCTTAGTGCACCCCTACACTATTAGAAGAATCGCCATGCAAAATTTCAGCTCTTTAGGTCTAGCGGTTTGGTCTGTGCGTTGTATGTCAGTCAGAGAATGAATGAGTCAGTTACGGAACTGTTTTATATATATAGATTGAATCTTTTTTTTTACGCTTTTTTTTTTCTTTTGGACGGTAGTCTCTGGAACGTTTCTCCCATGTAAAAAAAGAGAATCGGGTATATACCTATGGTGCCGGATGTAAAGGGATTAAGTCAAAAACAGTGATTTAAATATTCCAAGTTATTGACTTTTATACCAGTCGCAAAACAATAATTTCGACTTCAGTCTTTTGTACAAAGAAATGTACTTTTGTATACAAAATTGATAAACTTAAGCATTCTATACAAGTCAAAAGATTTTTATTACCATATTATTATTTACTCGCTTTCCTGTTTGTGTGTGTGTTTGTCCAGTACAAATCTTGCAATCGATTTTTAACTAACTTCCTGGCTAGCTAGATATATGGAACCTTTAGAATAGGTCAGAACACGATGACGATGCATTAT
>OU015500.1:154432264-154514764 GCA_907164885.2 Dolomedes plantarius
TAGTCCTTTACATCATTTTAAATTCATTACACTAGAGAGTTAATGATAAAAAATATCTGCCGGTTCATTTATATTTGAAAATTACGTACCAGCTATAGACTGAAAAAGTTAAAAATATGTCTCTCGAAATATTTATGAGGCAGAGTTTCATGAAATGAAATTATATTTTAAAAAGCCGAAGGTCGACACGTGTCATAAATGAGACAGTCTAAAAATAAAAATAACAATACCTGAGGTTGAAAGTGAAGATGGAATTGAAGCTCAAAATTCACTTAAAATCCTTCACGAAATGCTGAGATTGCATATGAATAAAAAAGAATAGACAAATAGAGTGCAAAAAATGACCCAACAAAAAAATGTTACACGTTCGATCTCCAGCAGTGTTTACTAACACCATATGTTTTTTCGTCAGTTTCATTTTACAAACGATAACTTTGGACGTACAATTTAACAATTCACAATACTGCAAGTGGAAAATCTACCTACATGTGGCATGAGGCCATTGCCAGCCACGCAGCTAATGAAATGGCCTCTTGTCTATACCATCACATAAAGTCTTTACCCAATAATTTCTTAAATCTTACTTATTATCCAGATGCATGTGGTGGACAAAACAGAAACAGTTATGTTTCAGCCATGTTTTTGAAAGCGATGATGGATTTCACCTATTTGTCGACGATTGATCACAAATTTTTGGTACCTGGTCAAACCCACATGAAGTGTGATGTTGATCATGCTCTTATGGAAAAGCAAAAGAAAAACATGCAGTACCAATAAATCACCCGTACGATTGGTATCAGCTAGTGAAAGGAACAGACAGAAAAAAAATTTTGACGTCTATGAAATGACACAGGAAGATTTTTTAATTTTTTCTGGACTGTTGAAAGATAGTTTAGTAAATAGGAAAATTAACTCTTATGGTGATCTTTTTAAGTGGCGTTTTATTCAATGGCTATTTTACACGAGATTTGAAGGAGTCATACAGTATAAAGTAAATATTCAAGACGCCGATGTTTAAAAGTAAGCTTTCTGCATCGTGGTAAAAATAATAATCTAACGCAGGGGTTCCCAACCTTTTTACTACATGCACCCCTTTTAAGAGAATGTTTTTATTCATCGACCTACTCATTTTTCTCTATAATATGCAACACACAACATAATTATATTACTAATAATTGCAAAAAAAACACTTAAAGATAAGAATTTGACTAAGAATATGAACAAAAAAGTAGAATAATTACAAGATAAAAAGAACTTTTTATATACCATGTTTTTAAATTTTCTCTTTAATCATATAAACTTGACAATTCTATGTATTAATAAATACTTTAAAAAAATTTGATGAATTATTGCATCAACTTGAAAAAAATTAATTGGAAGTTAACTTGCATTTAACCTTTCGTTCCCGTCCCGGTCGATAGATGGCTGCACCAGTCTACAAAACAAAATTAACTGAAAATGTATTCAATTATGATTAAACATGGCTAAAAGTATTAAAATTATGCATTGTCATCGTGCTCTGAGCTATTCTAAAAGTTTCCAATGTCTAGCTAGTCGGGAAGTTAGTTAAAAATCAATTGCTAGATGTGTACTGGACAAACACACACACAAACAAACAAGAAAGCGAGTTAATAAAAAGATGGTAAAAAGTGGTTCATTCAATATATTGTACCTTCCCGTATATTGACGTTGGACGAATATATAATAATCCTTGGCCAATACTGATGTCTTTTGTCGTACTTTGAACCTTGACGCGTATTGACGTAGGACGTTTATATAAACTTCGACGGTCATTGAAGTCAAACTTCGTCCCTTGACATATACTGAAGCATGTTGTAAACTTAGTGTAAATTGACGTCAAACTTCGTCACTTGACGTATAATATCTACGCAGAACTCAAAGAATTTTACCATTATATATCCCTTGCATTGAATAACTGTTTTCAAGATGAAAAAAATTGGAATATATGAAACGGAAAGCTTAGCAGGCCAGGCTTACTCTGAAATAAACAATTTATATACCGGGGTGGCCGAGTTAAACGGTTTTAAGAGACGTTTGGGAATATCTACGTACTTAGATGAGCCAAAAAAAATGGAACAGGTTGAATTGGATGCGAAAGAAATGGCAGGTGCTTTTATCCATTTTATTGTTCTCCAAGGTTAATTCATAATTCTAAATTCTCGAATAGTCTTGATAGCTGTAACATAATTATATTTATTTTAGTTGTATTTCCAGATGATTCCAATCTGGCTCATAGTCAGGTCTTGGCCCACAGTCAGGTGGTAGGCATTAAGTCAAAAGTCGACAAGGAGCTTTGTTGATTTTTTACAATGTTTTTAAACTCGCTTTCTTGTTTGTGTATGTGTTTGCCTGGTACAAATCTTGCAATCGATTTTTAACTAACTTCCCGACTGGCTACACATTTGAAACTTTTAGAATAGCTCAGAACACGATGACAATGCATTTTTTTAATACTCTTAGCCATCTTTAAGCAGTATTGAATTCATTTTCAGTTAATTTTGTTTTGTAGAATGGTACAGCCATCTATCAGCCGGGACGGGAACGAAAAGTTAAACGCAAGTTAACTTGCAATTAACTTCATTTTCTTTCAAGTTGATGGGATAATTCATCAAAAAAAAAATGTTTAAGTATTATTTATTATTATATAGAATTGTCAAGTTTATATGATTCAACAGAAAATTTAAAAACATGATACATAAAAAGTTCTTTTTATCTTGTAATTATTATCAACTTAACTATAGGACAGAAGTATTCACAGCTGAAACAATACTTGAGAATATTCGATATTTTAATTGCGTTTTTCGATTCTGGCGCAAGTTCTAGCGGGTTTGCGCAATCATTGGTTGAGTTTCGTATTCTAACACCTCTGTTAGGTCCATTTTGGCATCAGCTTATAGAAAAAATTAAAAAGATATTGGATATCTATCTCACAAAACTTTTCAA
Organism: Dolomedes plantarius; assembly: GCA_907164885.2. Classification (NCBI taxonomy): domain Eukaryota; kingdom Metazoa; phylum Arthropoda; class Arachnida; order Araneae; family Dolomedidae; genus Dolomedes; species Dolomedes plantarius. The sequence continues at coordinate 154,435,229 of OU015500.1, forward strand.
TGGAGAAAAAGGGATGAAAAATGCGAAATATATTTTTCCATGGGCCCTCTGTAATGGAAATAGAAACTTAGCAGTTTTTTGTCCTCGCTAGAGAAAAAAAAGTGGGGAAAAATTCAGAGAGCTATCTGTAAGAAATTCTTGTACAAATTATTTCTAAATTTGATCACTGCACCAAGAGTCATAAAAAGTGTAGACAACCTACCCCTCACTATATATTCTTTATTTATAATTTTATATACAGGGTTATCGAAATTTCCCACATTTTTCATTATACATTTCGAAAGCTCAATCTATTTATATAAAACAGTTCCGTAACTGACTTACTCACTGACTGACCTGACTGACTGACTGACTGACATACAACGCACAGACCAAACCGCTGGACCTAAAGGGCTTAAATTTTGCATGGCGATTCTTCTTATAATGTAGGGGCGCACTCAGAAAGATTTTTGAAAAATTCTTCTTACATTTTTTAAAATTAAATTTTTAAGCTTTTTTTTTACTTTTTAAAATTTTGCATTTAAAATAATAATTTGAGGGTTATAAAATTTATATCACGAGAAACATCATGAAAATTCCTCTAAAATGAAATATTTTTCTAATCTTTACCTCCATTTCCTGATTTTTGCTGAATTTTTAAAGATTAATTTTTAGAATTTAATTTATTAAATGATGATCACGTGACTTCTTTTTCTGGTAATTTAAATAAATGTATCGTCACGTGCATAACAACTAAATAGACAAAAAACAATTTTTTTTCTTGATAATGCGGCAGACGATTGGACATTATCCAAAAAAATATTAAAATACAGTAAAAGAAATGTTCTACAAACTGTACTATATTAACTGTAACTTCTTTAGTATTCTTTATATTAGATTTGATTTGAATATCTTCTTCTACATTATTTTGTCTATAAAAATATCCCTTACGATTTATATAATATATATATATATATATATATATATATATATATATATATATATATATTACATCAATTATATACATTGATCGTCGTATTTATTATAGATATATATATAGATATATATATACACTTGGCAAGTGTCCAAGATTTCTAAATGTACCTGGTAAGCAACCATGACATTCAACGTTGCGAAGAACCGATGCAAGGTAAAAATGGTCTTCATTCGGCTTTCCGTCAGTGCAATGGCGACCGTTCAGGACAAAGCTCAATGTGTGTTGTGATAGGAGGAGTACAAATCTGATAAAACAGTTCGAAATTACAATCGTGTTTATCGCAACCAACAACCGCTTGAGCTTTCTTCTGAAAGGTCGCCATTGCACTGACGGAAAGCCGAACGAAGACCTCTTCCACATTGCATGGTTTCTGCGCAACGTTCAACGTCACGGTGGCGTACCAGTTACATTTAGAAATCTTGGACTCTTGACTAGTTGCTTGAAAAGAATATTATTGCGTTTGCTCAATTTATTTTAGAATTATGAGCTTTCGAAATGCGTTCAACCTTTTTGGATAACCTTTTTGGACCTTTTTGGATTTTATATTTACACTGGTGTAAGAAATTAGGAGAATTTGCAGACTTCGTTGATTATCTCTAGAACTACTCTACAGATTTTAATGAAATTTGATATTTACATACATTGATACAATACAAAACAAATAACCATTCAATAATTGTAATACACACTCATGATCGTCCGTAACACTCGTTGGAGTAGGAAGGTATGAAACAGCGATTGCAGAATAAACAAAAAAATGGGTTAATTCTTGGTGTTATTTTGCAACAATCGGTTAATTTCAAATTGTAACAGTAAAAATGAGTAACCACCAATGATTAGATGATGGAATGAGGTGGCGAATAGTGGGGAGGCTAAAAGCAGGCCACTCTCAAGTCCAAATTTGTAGAGAGTTCAATTTAACGCCCAGCGTTGTGTGTAACTTATGGAAACAGTTCCAGAGTACTGGATACATCGAGAGAAAGCCTGGTCAAGGTCGTCCAAGAGCCACGACGGCCAGAGAAGATCGCCATTTGTCAATTATAGCGAGGCGTAACAAGAAAGCTACAGCTTCTCAGCTCTCTCGGACTTGTATGCAGCCACAGGTTCCCGTGTATCAAGGGTGATTGATTCCAAAAGACTATATGAGAGAGGGTTGTTTGCAAGAAGACCTGCTGTTTGCGTCCCGCTCACTTCTACGAACAGGAGAATCCGTTTATCATGGTGCAGAGAGCATAGAGATTGGACTATGGATCAATGGGCGCCTGTTCTCTTCACTGAGTCCCGGTTCAGCCTAAACACCAATTCTCGCCGCACGTTCATATGGAGAGAACCAGGGATCCGCTACCTACCCTCCTCGACCATTATGACGGAGGAGGTTTAATGTCATGTTAAGGACATGGAGGTTTAACATCATGTTAGATGGCTGCACACCTCTCCATGTCTTTGAAAGAGGCACTGTGACTGGTGGGAGGTATAGGGATGAGGTCTTGGAGCCCTATGTTCGCTTTTTCAGGGGTGTAGTTGGCCCTGAGTTCATTTTAATGGACGATAACGCGAGGCCACATAGAGCTCTTCTGGTCGACGAATTTGTAGAGAGTGAGGATATTCGCCGGATGGATTGGCCAGCCAGATCTCCACACCTTAACCATATAGAGCATGTCTGGGACGCTCTGGGGAGGGCAATTGCAACTCGCAACCCCCCTCCGAGAACTATCCAGGGAATGAAAACAGCGTTGCTGAACGAGTGGGACCAATTGCCACAGGAAATGATAAACTGCCTTATTTCAAGTATGAAATCACGCTGCGAGACCTGTATATCTGTACGAGGGGACCATACCCCCTATTAACCCATCTATTAACCCATTGTTTTGTTTATTCTGCAACCTCTGTTTCATACCTTCCGACTACAACGAGTGTTACGCTCGATCATGTGTGTGTATTACAATTATTGAATGGTTATTTGTTTTGTATTGTATCAATGTATGTATATATCAAATTTCATTAAAATCGGTACAGTAGTTTATAGAGTTTTATTGCTCACTTCTACCCAGACTTGGGTGTATATAATTTGAAGTGGCACTCTATTTGAATTTGAAGCAAACACAGTTTATACATGAAGCAATGTTTATTGAATTCGTTGCACATATAATTGGCTTTTACAGCAATAAGCATGCGTACTACTTGTACGGAATGTATAAACACAGCTTTCAAGAACAATATATTTTTATACTCACGAGCAGTAAGTCAAACCAGCAGTACTGGCATGTAAACTTCTGGCCCGCTAAGCACTAGCGCAGGATAACACCATTTCAACCTTAACAACCCCCCCCTTTTTTTATTAATGACGCTGCGTGGTATTTATACTAAGCGCGTATGCCGAAATTAGCATATCTAAAGCAGCTTCTTTAATTCACTCAAAAGTTCGATTCTTGTGAATCGAATCTTGTGTATACCTTACAAGTTCTAGAGATAATCAACCAAGTCTGCAAATTCTCTTAATTTCTTACACCAGTGTATATGTCAATAAATGCTACCCACATCGTATAGCGGTTAGTTTCACAAGGTACTACGGAGTGGACTCGGGTTCGGATCCCGAAAGACGCATGAATATTATTGTGGTGTACCGTCATATGGAGCAATATTGGTTCACACACACACACATATATATAAATAGTGAATAAAACTGAAATTCGATATTAAATGAACTGCAGATTGAAAGTATCATTAAACAACTTCAATTGCCTTGAAATTTTATTTAAGTTACTTTAATATTTCGTAGAAATATTCACTTCAAAATATATCACAAAACTAAAATAACACATAAAATAAAACTCAATATTTTAACCTGTTGCCACACCGAAAGTAAACAAAAAAGTTAAAGATACTGAAACACAGAAAAGTAATAATGTCCAAAACTCACTAAATGGGCACGCGCCCTCTGCCGAAAGTTTTTATGTTTAGATAAAATTGAACTTATGTTGAATTTATGTTTAAATAAAATTGAATTGTATGAAATCTTAAAACTCAAAATTCCATACCTACATGCCTGGTTTGATTCTAAATTAATAGTTCGCTTTAATCACGGATATTCGCAAGAAACTGTTCTCCCAAACTCCATCGCTATACAAAATACTTTTCGGCGCCGAACGTAATTGTCGTTTAATTAGCATTTTCGGCTCTTCAAAAGGCCTTTGTTGTAATTTCCTGCCGAAAGCGGAGCCCCAAATGGAATCCGCCTTTTCTGCAGATGGGGGAAAGGGTGGGGGGAGTCATGAGGGCCCTTTTCGGAATTCATTCCCGGGGCTTATTACGGAGTCTCGAATTCCGGTTTATACCCTCTCGCTGGAACACGGACCTCGAAAAAGCGGGTGATCCAGTTTTGATTCCTTCGCCACTCTGTTTCTCTACTCCGCCATGTTTTCAAATTGACTTCCCCCTTTTCAGCAAACCCGCAATCGGAGTCATTATATATATATATATATATATATATATATATATATATATATATATATATATATATATATATATATATATATACCTCACTTCCAAAAGTTAAGCACGGAGAGGAAAATGTTAATTTCCGTAAGCTAATCTGAATTAAAGAAGCTGAAATTTGCCGCAAAGGTGGAAAGAAGTATGTAAATATGTTAGGTAACAGCCAATCATGGTTTCGCGTCGAGAAATATGCAAAACAGTCAGTAGTATAAGAGGATGGTATTGTGAAGGGTTACAGGAGTTGCATGTAAGTGCAAATGAAAGGTGTTTACAACATTCGTAAGATTTGTTTACAAGACAAACGTGTTTTTATGGCTTCCAGAAGACGAATGGAATTTTCTGAGCTCTGGTGAGCTATCGGACGCATTGAAGCAGGACAATCTATCACACATATTGCTCTTTTCTTCGGCGTTCATCATTCTGTCACTTCACGATTATAGAAACAATTCCAAACCAGCCGAACAGCTGTCCGAAGACCTGTAGCCGGTCGTCCAATTGTTAAGACCCCTCAGAAGATTGATATATTGATGTTGTAGTCAAGCGGAATCGAATATCGACCTCCTCACGTGTGACATCTACGGTTGCAGCGGCCATTGGTCAGACGATATCTGTCACTACTGTTCATTGAAGGCTACACATGAATGGTCTGTACGCCCGGGTACCATGAGTTCGTGTTCCTTTATCCGTCCAATCAAGAGGGGCACGATTAAAGTGGAGCCACCAGCATGTGAATTGGACCGTGTCTGAATGGGGCAACGTTATGTTCACAGATGAGTCCAGATTTGCCCTACAACCCGATAATAAGCGTGTAAGGGTCTGGAGGGAACAAGGTACACGCCATCGGCCCGAGAACATCACCGAACATCACTTATTCCGCGGTGGAACCATCGTGGTCTAGCAAGGATTTCATTGGGATATCGCACCGACCTGCACATCTACAGGTGAGGTTCTGTGACGGCTGTACGGTATCGAGATGAAATCCTAGACCCCACTGTGAAACTATACGCTGCAGCAGTTGGTCCTATTTTCGTTTAAATGGACAATAATACCCGTCCCCATAGAGCTGCCATCGTTAACGACTTTCTGGAGAGTGAGGGGATTGCGCGTATGGAGTGGTCGGCTTACTCGCCGGCCCTTACTCCAATTGAAAATCTTTGGGATGCCTTCAGGCGTGCTGTATGTAGACGTTTCCCACCTCAAGCAACTCTCAGAGATTTAGAAACTGCCCTACAGGAGGAATGGGGATTACTGGACTCTGCGGTGGTTGATCACCTCTTAACAAGCATGATCACACGTTGTGCACTTTGTAGGAAGGTGAGGGATGTTCAGATACCCTATTAATGTCGGTTTTTGTTGTTTGATTTGCATTTAAACAATATTTTGTTAATGAGGCAAATATGACGTTATCTTATAATTTATGAAAATTCAATATTTTTTTATCTCTGTACGTAATTCTTTGTTTTGTTTCATGAATAAACATAGAGCTACTTACTTGCAGCATTTCATGTCAATTAAAAGCAGCACTTGTCCATTTTTTCCCATTTTACCGGTCCGTGCTCATCTTTTGGAAGTGAGTGTGTGTGTATATATATATATATATATATATATATATATATATATATATATATATATATATATATATATATATATATATATATACCGGGTGGCCATAATTAAACTGACAGTGCTCACAGTGTTCTGTAGCGCGATCTATTTGCGAGAATGACGCCACATTTTGTAGGAAGATTAAACAAGACGGGGGACGAAGGATTCCGCGAAAAAATAAATTAGTTCCAAAAGTCACCGCTAGGGGAATATTTGGCGCTGTGTAATAGAAAATAGAGTGTTAACAAATGCAAATCAATACGGAAATTACCTTTTATTTTGCATTCAAATGAGGTTCAATGTGGCTGCCGTTGTTGTGGACCACATATTGCATTCTGTGCACAGTATGCACAACAGCAGAAAGTAACATGTCTGCAGGAATCTCCCGTACAGTCCGTGATATGTTATCCTTCAAGAGGATAACATATCACGGACCTTCAAATGTTATCCTGCTCCAGGTCCTGGACCACTCCTTGATAGACCTTGGGCTTAAGGTAACCCCATAGCCAGAAGTCGCATGGGGTAAGATCAGGCGACCGAGGTGGCCATGTAGTTGGAAAGTAGCGGCTAATGACTCTTTCTGTTGTGAATTTTTGTCGTAGCAGCTGTTGCACCCGTACAGCAACGTGTGGAGGGGCTCCATCTTGCATGAAAATGATTTCCCCCAGGCATTGTCTTTGCTGAAGTGCCGGAATGACAAAGCTGTTCAACAGGTGGCGATATTTCTCTCCGGTAACAGAACAGGTTTCCGGTCCTGTCGGGGTAATGTTCTCATAAAAGAATCCACCTACATCATCCACTTCCATTCTGGCAAGAAAGGTGAGAGCAAACGTCAATCGCTTATCATGGTCGGGGTACAGTAACTCCTGTACACGGCTGATCTTGTACGGATAGAAGTTGATAATCTTTCGTAAGATTTTCCATACCGTACTGTAAGGCATATCCATATTCCGAGCTAATCCACGAGCGCTAGAGGTGGCAGCAATATTGTCTTGTCCTCTGTCGACAATCGCCGTGGTAACTGCTTCGATTGTATCCTGTGGTACAGGTTTTCGTCCTTTGCCTGACTGAACCTTCAGAGAACGTGTTTTCTAAAACGTCGCAACCGTTGCTTTTAGCCCATTAACTGACACAGGACCGTTACCTTTACGCATTTTTTTTCGTGCGTTCTAAAAGCACGAAGAGCGGCTGACGCGTTGCACTGGTTGAGGTAAAAGAATTTGACCAGTAACGCACGCTCGACTAAAGAAGGAGACATTGCACATAAACTTACAATCCGATTGATTCGAAACGAACACATTGCCTTTTAAAACCCCAGCAGCTGGCACTGTACCGATGGATGTAACGTGAAATTTGAATAAAGAACTTCTTCTTCTGCTCAGCGTACGTGATATTGCAGATCACGAGACTTTATCGGTGTTTATGTAGATTTTACACTTTTTTAAAAGTGTTGCCATATTGCACTTGAACTAAATAAGAAAATGTGCATAATAAAAGGTAATTTTATTCCGTATTAATTTGCATTTGTTAACACTCTATTTTCTATTACACAGCGCCAAATATTCCCCTAGCGGTGACTTTTGGAACTAATTTATTTTTTCGCGGAATCCTTCGTCCCCCGTCTTGTTTAATCTTCCTACAAAATGTGGCGTCATTCTCGCAAATAGATCGCGCTACAGAACACTGTGAGCACTGTCAGTTTAATTATGGCCACCCGGTATATATATATATATATACAGTATGCCCACTAAAGTCCCTTCCCACCCTCTTAACTTCGGAACGGCTGCTGCTATATTCATAAAAGTGATGTCTAGGTATAGTAAAGTAGCCATGCGCTACTGAATGAAACCACGTACCGCGCCACTTGGAGGAAAACTGCGCAGTTAGCATTCCTAACTCGAAAACGGAACGAGATAGGGAAAAAAAGTGAGTTACAAAGTTGTAGAAAATCCTCGATTTAGTACGAAAAGATACCTTGTGGACATTAATTCAAAGAATAGAACGGCTAAAACGAGCATTTGTTTTTTCGTGATTTCCTACACTGTGATGTCACGAAACTTGAACAAAAGGATAAATGATTATCTTTCGGGCAAAACACGACATCGCAATGTGAACAGTGGTATATCGCTTTTGATCCCCAATCAAAAGGACCGCGGTTCAAACCTCGAGGGTTTCATCCTTGTACTGATTGTTTTTATAAAGAGTAGACAATACGTAGATCGTGTAAAATAGTGTCGCATCAACTCAACGCAACTTGCGCTTGGTGTTCGAAATTTTTGTAGTATGCAAATACGTAAGAAACGTCACGCCTGTTCACCTGAGGCAGCTATAAAAGAGACATCTTCTTGGGGTTGTTGTATGTTGATGCTCGTATTCATGGCTGAGTATTCCAAAGCTGAGATCTCCAGTGTAGTGGTACCTCGTCAAGGAATTCGGGGACCAAATAATTGAGTATGGCAGTTTCGAAGAGTGGCCTCCACGTTCGCCTGATCTGACTCCACTGAACTTTTTCCTGTGGGGATACCTGAAACAGCAGGTGTATGCGACCCCTCCACAAACATTGCAGGACCTTAAACGACACATTGCGGACTTTTGTGCCACGCTCTATGCTCCAAAGTGTGCAACCTGAGATTCAAGCGAGGATCCAAATGTGTATTGCAGCTGACCGTGAGAAGGTTGAACATCTCAAATAAAGGTATATTGTTAAAATTAGTTGTTGTTTTCTTTCTCAGATCCTTTTGTCACATCACAGTGTAGGAAATCACGAAAAAACAAATGCGCGTTTTAACCGTTGTAGTCTCCTCATTAATGTGTAGAATGCATCTTTTCGTACTAAATCATTTTCTACAACTTTGTAAATCAATTTTTTCCCCTATCTCGTTCCGTTTTCGAGATAGAAATGCTAACTCCACAGTTTTCCACCAGGTGGCGCGGTAGGTGGTTTCATTCAGTAGCGCATGGCTACTTTACTATACCTAGACACCACTTTTATGAATATAGCAGCAGCCGTTCCGAAGTTAAGAGGGTGGGAAGGGACTTTAGTGGGCATACTGTATATATATATATATATATATATATATATATATATATATATATATATATATATATATATATATATATATATATATATATATATATATATATATATACAGGTATTTATCGAAATAATGGAAACGTTAAGAAACATCATGAAAACCTTTATCAATACGGCAAAGGATCACCTTTGTCATGTAATAAATCCTGATTCACCTTGTAATTGGATTATTCAAGTCATGTATAGCGGTTAAGAATATATTATACCTTTCTTCAGGTAAAAATCATGAAAGTTCCTGGAGAGATGCTGTGGTGGATATCGATATCTGGCTCTATCCGCTTATACAGATCTCAGTGGTTGGATGATATGTAGTAGGGGGGGATTGTACAGGGCAAGATAAGATATTTGACTTCTTTTTCAAGATCTTCAAACCAATACTTGTTAGATCTAGCTGTATGTATAAAGGGATTATCATCCTGGAGAACGCCATCTCCTGCAAGGAACAATGTTTCCACCATTGGATGGACAAATGAGCTAAAATTTTGACATAGTCCTTCTCATTCAATTTCCCTTTTAGGGTTACATTCCGGCCTGATTAAAATCATGAGATACCATCCCAAACCCTTATAGATCTACCTCCATATTTGACAGTTGAGATCAGACAACCAGAATCTTACACTTGTGTAGGTGTTCTCCAGACATACGGACGCCCTTTTGCGAGGATCAATGTGAACAATGATTCGTCGGACTAAATGCCGTTTTTCGACATATTACTCGACCAGGATTTACTCTCGTGGCACCAATGAGGACGATATTTTGTATTGGCATCTATTACAAGAGGCTTTGGAATATCTACTCTTCCGCAAATGCTTTGTGAAGTTCCCTTCTACGTATAATGATTGATACTGGAACATGCAAATGCAGATTGAGCTTTTCTGTCATATTGGTTGCAGTTGTTTTCTTTCTTCGTGTCACAATCCGCTTCAATAGCTCGTCCGGCTCTTTCTCTCAGCTCTCCATTTTGTCCACTATTATGTTTCGCAAAACACGTTTTTCCGTGCACTCTGTATACTATCATGACTTTCGATATTATAGCTTGAAAAATACCCATTATTCTTGGGGATGCAGTAACAGATACTCAAATTTAAATGCACTCCAACAATTTGCCCTTATCGCAAAGTCTGCAAGGTTTGACATATTACGTTGTTTCCCACAAAAGCATGATGGCCTTAGCTTCATCAGTGCTACCTGACAGTATAATAATACATACACTATATTATATAAAAAAATACCGGTGGCCAGACTTGTTTTTTAAGGAATACGAAGCACATTTATAAACACTACTGAAATTGGTAGGTGTTTCCATTATATTGATAACCACCTGTATATATATATATATATATATATATATATATATATATATATATATATATATATATATATATATATATATATATATATATATGTTTGTTTCGGTTGTTTGGGGTTTAATAGTGCAAGGTCCAGAGTGAACAAGCTGAGCCTAACACATGGTAACACCCGAAAGACACATACATAATTAGCATTTCTACACCATAATACATTAAAACGATTATAAAAATATGTACGTATAAAATACAGTGATAAAAGCAGTCAAAATATGGAATAAAACCATGTAAAACATACATATAAAGTATATCAGTATATATATATATATATATATATATATATATATATATATAATATATATATATATAATATATATATATATATATATATATATATATATATATATATATATATATATATATATATATATATATATATAGAAAGAGAGTGAGAGAGAGAGAGAGATAATATAAAACGCTACATTTTACTCCCGAAACATGAGAAAAGAAAGTAACTAAAACCATATATCAAATATAAAAATGCGCCAAAACGATATATACAAAATCTCAGGGGACACTCGTTTAGCTGCCAAGATGCTTAAATGCCTTACAATGAAAATTCGGGGCCCTAGAAATTGAAATCATGCCCGTGCGGAGAAGATAAATGTGACCAAACCGTTTGGCTGAGTTAATGACTTCAGTTATAAAGGAATTTTTTGAAAAGGAAACTGGAATTCGGTAGGAAAAATTTCTGATAATATAGAAAGAATTCGGAACGCTGATTTAGTTGCAACAATATATCGTGTATCGCGCCACGCATTTCCGCAGGCTTCATGCCTCTTAATGACACCTAACAGTAGGAAAGCATTTTCTGCTGCCGCTAAAACATTTCCATTCAAAACGAAAGCGAAATAATATGTTCCCGCAGAGAATCGGCTCACTCGCTCACACCAGGTGACATTTTCTTATATCAGTTAAATTTTAAACACCATACATCAATGTCATTACTTAAATAAACACTGCTGGTGTCATTTGGCTATGTCGTCTCTGTTTCTGATGCGTCAGAATTGATAAATGATTCGTCAGAATCGATTTATTCGGTCAATAGTAACTGTGCAAGCACATTCTTTCCTTAAAATTTGTTTTTTCGACTAATTATTCTGAAAGATTTAAGATTTTTCAAAAAAATTCTTTGCCTTTCAGGTGACAAAATTTGTGTCCTAGGACAGTTGTGACAGACCATAATCTTAAATGCGGACAATTTGTGCAAGATGTTACAATCGGAAATTAAGATCGCGCCGGGGCTTGAAGACATCTATGCGAAGAACGAATCCTTTTTGTTCCTATTTAAATCACCGAAGGGAAATAGGGAGGTTGAAAGGATTTCTATCCGAACATGAACAACATCGACAAAAAGTGATCTCTACAAAAAAGTTTCTTTGTTGATTAAATCTTACATATACATATTTTTTTTGTTCCATCTCGACGGGTCCGGCTCGGAACGAAAATATTTGATCCTTGAAATTTTACTCCAATTAAAAAATATATATATATATATATATATATATATATATATATATATATATATATATATATATATATATATATATATATATATATATATATACAGTGGTTTCCGCTTATAAGTATCACGTTTGTTATTTTTGTTTTCGATTCTTATGAGCGGTTGATTCTTATAGCTGAAATTGAGGTTTTTGAACAGTCACACACTCATATGCGCACATACATACATGCACACACACATATATACATATATTAGATAATTCACCATTAAATATTCTTTAATTTACGTTAACTATCGTTATCGGAAGCAATTAACAATACAGTGATTTCAAACTTTTTTCCAGGCACTTGCAATCATATGTATAGCATCAAGCAAAGTGATTTTTCAATTCCTACTATTAGTTCACACTCTCTCTCTATATATCTTGTTCAAATTTTCAATCGTTAATAAAAGTACTTTTTATTCATCCACTCAAGTTCAAATACATTTTTTTAAACTTGTAGTGGATGGCACTTGATGTTAATACAGTTTTTTCAAATATTAATTCATTAATTAAATTTAATTAATTAATTTTAGTTATAGACCTAGAGCGTCTCTTGCTCTTGAATAGTAATTTCCCTCTTGTTACTGTGCAAACGGTAGCACTGCGGTATCGCGGGCTTCTCCCGCCCTGTAGGTTGCGAGATCGAATCCCCAACCTGGCAAACTTTTTCTCTCTCTTTCCCCTCCTCCTAATCTCCCACAGTAGGCAAGGTTCTGGCAGGCAATCCTTTTTTTCAATTCCTACTATTAGTTCACATTCAAATTTTTCTTTGTTGACCTAAGTAGGAATTGACTTTAAAATTTTTTTTTTATATATTACATGTTTTTACTTAGTATTTCTGACCCAGATCCCTTTCTTTCGTCGATTGCGTCTACAATTCTTTGTTGCAAGTCAGAGCAATATTGCGTTTTAAAAGTTTGTATGATTCCTTTATCGAGAGGTTCTATTACTGGTGTTTTATTCAGTAGCAAAAAACAAGGCTCTGTATTTTTGAGCTTTACAGCTAGATGAGCCTGACAGTTGTCCATAATCAAAGATTTTTTTTCCTTTCCAGGTAGCTCCTTATCCCACTTTAGAAGAAAGTTAGTAAAGATCCTGCTACACATCCAAGTATTTTTTGAATTTTCGTAAGACACAGGAAGGGTTTTTACTTTTGTAAAGCATCGTGGATATTTACTCTTGCCTATAACCAATGGCATTTTCTTTAGGCTCCCAGTTACATTTGTCGTCAAAAGAACTGACACGTGTTCGAATTGTTTTTCCCAACAGAAGATATTATTCTTTTTAAACAACATTCGATCAGGCATAGCTCTAAAATAAAGCCCACTCTCATTTATATTAAAAATTTGGTGTGGGGCAGTGGGACGTAGTTTTTCATTATTGCAGACAAGTAGTCAGAGAGCCAGTTTTAAGCTGATTCCGTATCCACATCTTGCTTTTCACCGTAATTTTACAAAAAATATTGTTTTTCTCTTTCCATCGGGAAAGCCAACCTTCCGTAGCACGAAAATTGTTTTCTCCTAATTATTTTGCGAAATCTTCGGCCTTTTTCAGCGCCACAGATCTACTGATATGTGCATTCGTCGTTCGAGCTTGAGTGAACTACTGCAAGACAGCCTCTTCTACGACGACTGATTTTCCATTATGCGCTTCCTTTTTCGATCAAGATTTCCATTTTTCTTTAGGTAGCCGAAATTTCCCGTCGACATTTCAAAATTTTACTGAGAGTAGGCTGAGTTACACCCAAACGGGAGGCAGTTTCTCATTGACTGTACTTCGGAAGAGCATCATATCTAATTAACAAGCTCTGTTTTTCAAAAAAAAACTAAGAGATTTCCTTGTTTCATCATTTTTGAATTTGACTATCAAAAACCTATAACATTAACTGGTAATTTTGTTATAAAACTAAAGTGAACACTGTCGACGATGCTCATTATAGTCTCATACGAACATTTCACAGTTGATAACGTGCTGAATGAACTAATTTCACATTCGCCTAAGTAATAGTGGACACTTTCCCGAAACATTTATGTGTTGCAGGGTCCAGAGAGCGGCAACCAGAAGTGGGTGTGGGAAAAAGAGTCTCTGTTTGTCAGTGGAGAAAAGTGAACTCTGACCTGAAAAGGCAGAGATGCTCCTGGGACAAGCTAATAGGACAGTGTTTAGCTAAACCGTTTACTATAGCGGAAACTATGATCTAATGTCTAACAAAGAAAGGGATGCATTTTACGACAGTATTCCATAGCAACGTCTTATCAGTCTTTCTTTTCAAAAAGTAAAGAAAGAACTTCCTCTTGAGCGTTTAAGTGGCCTTATTTTGAAAAATGAAAGGAAAGATAAGATTGTAAGCTGATTCTTAAAACCGGTGGATTGATTCTTTAAAGTGAAAATTTTAACATGGAAATAATACATTTGCTTTTGCTTTTGCGATATTGATTCTTATAACCACTGATCACTATAGCCGGTGGTTACTGTGTGTGTGTGTATGTATATATATATATATATTTATATATATATATATATATATATATATATATATATATATATATATATATATATATATCGAATTACCTGTATGTAAAATCAATTTTCCCATTTGAATGATTTAAATGCCATTAATTCATTCCGCCCCTCCCCCCAAATAAAGCACCGCCATTTTTGGTGGCATGTTTATAAATAGGAAAAATGTACGAATATTGCATAAAAACGATAACAATATTGTATATATATGTATGTATATACATATTAATTGTTCAAATCTTACTGCAACCGTTTTTGTGTTTAGCATATGTGATCGAAATAACAGTGAGTGGTCCATGCGGATTGCGTGTGTGACCCGTTAAGTAGCCTTTAAATTCATCCTTCCAAACGTACCAGCTCCTGTTTTCTTACGCAATCATATTCGCGGAAAAATTAATTACATTCTAAAATTTCACATCGAGTTCCCAGATTTAATTGGAAATTAATAGTTCGCTTTCATTACGGCGATCTGTAAGAAAACGTTCTCTCGAACTCCACACCCGAAGACTGTTCCGCGCCGAACGTAATTGTCGTTTAATTAGCATTTTCTGCTCTTCAAAAGGACTTTGTTGCAATTTCCTGCGGAGAGTGGTTACCCCCAAATAGAATCCACCTTTTCTGAAGATGCGAGGGAGGGGGGCTCTTCTGAAATCATTCCGGGGCTTATGACGGAGTCTCGGATTCCGGTTAATACCCTCTCGCTGAAGGTTCGCATCGAAAAAGGGGAGGATCGGCCGCATTTATCCGGCCGTCTTTCTCTCTCCCCTGCATCTTTTCAAAATGGTTGTCCTTTCAGTAAAAATTCGCCGCAATTGGAGTCATTATCGGGATATACATATGTACAATGAATTGGCCTCTCTCCGTGTCGGCCATCTTAAGTGGAGATTTGTGAAATGGAATAGAATGGACGTTTCTCCTGTTATCCTTCGCATCGCGTTCTTTCAGCCGCTTTTCATAAAATGCCTGTGAAACTATGGAAATGGATGCATTTGGCTTCCATTTCCAAGAACAATATATATATATATATATATATATATATATATATATATATATATATATATATATATATATATATATATATAAACATTCTTAGAAAAAAAAAGCCCCAAGGAGGAATTATCCGAACGGGACGAAAATAAGTAGATGTTATGTACATGTACAGAAAAACAAATGATTACAATTTGAGAAAAATTGGAGGATTTATTCAAGATTAAGGGCTTCACAAATTGAAAAAGTCAATAACGTGTTTGTCCACGTTTGGCCCTTATGCAAGCAGTTATTCGACTTGGCATTCATTGATAGAGGTGGCGGATGCCCTCCTGCGGGATATCGTGCCAAATCCTGTCCGACTGGCGCGTTAGATCGTTAAAATACCGAGCTGGTCTAAGATCCCTGCCCATAGTGTTCCAAAAATGCTCAATGGGGGAGAGATCCGGTGACCTTGATGGCCAAGGTAACGTTGGTCATGAAGATAAGCAGTAGAAACTCTCGCCGTGTGCGGGCGGGCAATGTCTTGCTGAAATGTAAGCCCAGGATGGCGTGATATAAAGGGCAACACAACGGGGCGTAGAATATCGTCGACGTACCCCTGTGCTGTAAGGTTCCGCGGATGACAACCAAAGGCGTCCTGCTATGAAATGAAATGGTACCCGAGACCAGTGCTCCGCAACCGCTGTGCCGTGGCACACTAGTGTGCCGCGAGGTGATCTTGACTGTGCCACGGTGATTTTATCGATTATGATAGTAAAAAAAATATCCACCGTATTAAATAGAAATTTTTCTAAGTAAAATATTCCTCTAACTTTTTGTTAATATGTAATTTTTCTAGCTCGAAATTATACACAAAATCAAAAACATGTTAGCTATACATTATATGTATGATCGAGCGTCATATTTCTGGATTTCAGTTAAGAAAGAATATCCACAAATTTCTGACAAGGCCATTGCGATTTTGCTCACATTTTCGACGACATATTTATGCGAACAATGTTTTTCGACACTGGTTCTCATTGAAAATGACAAACGATCCTATTTAAAGGGCTTTGACCATGAACTGTAGCTCTTTCTATTATAGAGCCAAATATGAAACGTGCAAATATAAAAAGCACATTTATCAAAACAATCTCAAATATCTCATTAATAAATTAGTTATGCTTAAATTAACTTTGATTTATTAGGCTTAAGTAATGACCAAAAAACACATTTTAATATAAAAATTTAAAGAGAAAACTTTTTTACTTGTAAACTATAATTTTATATTTTTGTTCTTGTGTTGGTGTACAGTTCAAAATGATTTATATTAAAGCTTAAATGATTATAATTATGTTGATACATAGAGCTATTTTGTTGTGTTTTTTATCTAATAAAAACATATACCTATTTATTGCAATTTATATATTTGCAAACTTTTTCTTGTGGTGTGCCGCGGAATTATCGAAAAAAACGTTGTAGTGCCGTGGAAGATAAAAGGTTGCGGAGCTCTGCCCTAGACCATCACTCCTGGTTGTCGGCCCCGTATGGCGGAAGAGAGTCAGTATGGTATCTCACTGCTGTCCGGGGCGTCTCCAGACACATATTCACTGACCTATTCTTAAGCCCAACTACACGTCCTCTCTCAAATGCAGACATCTGCGCATATTGTTCGCGCACCTGTATGTGAGGCATAGTTACTATCTACCTGAGTACATGGAATAAAATTCGCAAAGAATTTTTGACCTGGAATTGAAATTTCTCCTCTTTGATATCCTGCTAGTCGCGCAGTTAAGATTCACTCCAGCGTCACATGTTCATTCATTTTCCGTCACAATAGTTTTCCACCCGTTTTGAATTTTCCGTTGAAACCTGTATATATGAATTTGTGTCCAATTGCAATACCTTTTCTAGGTGCGTCGTTTTTTTGTCTAAGTAAGTAAGTGAGTAAGTAAGAGAGAGGGCGGGGAGAGAGAGAGAGAGAGAGAGAGAGAGAGTATGTATGTATGTATGTATGTATGTAGGGTGTTTGCAAACTGTCGACAAAATTAGAGGGGTGATCGAACTCATCAAGACAAAAATATTTACAATGCCTCCTAGGGCCACATTCCACTCTGTGTGTCAGAAAAGCATAAAGTTCAGTGTCCAAATTGAACTTTCGTCGCTGTAAAACATGAGAATTAACCAAAACGTACCCACAAACAGGATTCCTTGTCATATCTAGAAATAATTTTGTTTTGTACTTGCCAGATATATATATATATATATATATATATATATATATATATATATATATATATATATATATATATATATATATATATATATATATATATATATATATATATATATATATATATATATATATACAAGGTGCGCCCATAAAGTAACCGGACAAATTAAAAGATCAAACGATAAAATAAAACAGTGAAAGGATAATCGCCTAGCTAGAAAGAGTGACGTTTCAACTCTTGTTAAAGCCAGTTTAAACTGGTTATTTAGTCGTTTGCATATCAAAACACCGAAGTAATTTTCATTTACTGAGAAGGTATTGTACAAAATAAAATTGCTTCGGAATGGAACAACGTTGTAACATTAAATTTTGTTACAAATTAGGCAAATCCGCTACTGAATCTTTAGAGAGGATTCGAACAGTACATATTGATGCTTCGTTATCAAGAACACAAGTGTATGGGCGGTACAACCGCTTTAACACTAGAACCGGGGAACTTTCGGTATACCTAGAACCGCGGAGCGGGTCATTTTGACCCTAGATTGTAAACCTATAAAATATGCACAATCGCTGAATTTAGTTAACTAAACATTTTATTTTTAAATAATTGAATTAATAATCAATATTTCCGAGAATTTACATTAAATAATTATATAAATCAAGAGAAATTAACTTAATTTTTACAAAATCTTATTATTTTAAATTTTATATCCTTGAGTATAATAACATGTCTCTTTAACAAAATATGACATATATTTCCTTATTTTAATGGAAAAACAGCATCTCTTTTCAATAAGTTTAGACATAATTTCAAAAAATTAAAAATTTTATCAGATACTTACTAGTTTTACAGATTTTAAAATCCAATTTACTGTATGCATTGTGCACAAAACTGAGTAATAAGTATTGTACATTTTCCACAAATGGGTGCTTTGCATTTTGAACAGATATCTATAGTTTTATTTTCACATTTCAAACTGGGGCATCGGACTTGTTTCCGCTTAATTTGTGGTTGTCCGTCGTTTTCATTGATTGCTTCAGACTCTCTTTTTGCCACCTTTTTTTATCCTGAGAAATCAAACTTTTCTAGCAATTCTTCAACCAAGTCTTGAATGAATTGCCGTCTACTAATAGATTTTTTAGTTACAGTTTTATATCAAACCAAGGCATTGATTGTAGCAAGGCCCAAAATATTACAAAATACCTGCACCGGCCACCTTCGGAAAGCAGACTTGACTGTATATTTCCTTATCATTTGGTCAATCACGTCCACACCGTATTTAGTTGCGTTGTAGAAAGCGATTGTATCAGGTAGTTTTTTTTTTGTTTGGGGGGGGGGGGTTATCTGCAATTTCTACGGTTGGATGGAGACTACTTAGCAACAAAACGTTTTTATCTTTTTTACCTTGATAAATAGTTAGCCTCTGCAAGCTTCAGTGTTGTGAAAAAGTTGTCCGTAGTGACATTTCTACCTTTGTTCTCATATGGACTTAGTCGTAGCACTAGATGTTTAGAAAGAGAAACGTTGGATGGACATTGGTTATCTTTTCCAAGATACGGGAATCCATTTATCAGATATTTTGAGTCAACATCTGCAGCCGACCAGAACTTGATTCCAAACTTATCTGGTTTGTTTGGCATGTATTGTGTAAACCTACACCTAGCTTTTGTAGGAAATAACTGTTCATCTAAAGTTATATTAGGACCTGGTGTATAGTTAATCTTTCAATTTGTAATGAAACGATTCCAGATATCCAAAATAAGGGCAAACTTGTCTGTCTCTAGACGCTTTGATCTTGTTGATTTTATGTCGATGCGTAAATTCTCATTATTTCACGAAATTGGTCTCTTGACATTGTATTTTGTAAAAATGGTGGTCCCCAGTCCTTTGACCACAAACTATGCAGTTCAAATCCTTTTGCACTATATATACCACGTGCATATAAAATTGGTGTAAAAGTATCTATTTCTTCTAATGTTATATTCCATTATCTTTCATGAATCTGCCGGTGAGTTTCATCTTCAGTACATTTTTTTGTTTTCCAATATCCATTCATCTATAAAAATCTTCAAGCACTTGAAGGACTGTTGCTGATAACATTGAGTTTAGCATGTGGTATTAGGCCCCCCCAACTTCTTTCAAAATATTACACTTTGATTTTCTTCCTCTATCACTTGTTCCTAATTGAGCAACATTCCAAACTGTCCCATCTGTGCCAACTTCATTATTTTCAACTTTGAATGTTATAGTCGATTTCTTTTTCAAATTTCTTTGCGTGTGTGTATCTTTTCTTGGAATGTTTGATTTTTCTTTTTTATAAGATAAATTATCATCATTATTGTGATGAAAAGGACAAACGATTGTTAGAGCATTGACAGAGTCAATCTTCACTTTCATTTTCTTCATCCGAATCCACATTTTCTTCATTAGCAGGCAGATATTCATCCTCACTACTCAAAATCGAAACATTCATCATCTTCCCCTCCTGAATGTTTTTCAGATAATTGTTTTAAATATTCTAAAACTTCCTGAACAAGATTACGGCGTCGTGTCATTTTTTATACATATATTAATTACAGTATAAAAGCAAGTTCAAAAAGTCTTCTAAATATTCGCTATAATTTTTCTCTGAATTCAAACGCAGTTCGCGCTTCAAACCTAATATAATGACCTTGACTGAAAACCTTCACTATTACCCCTTCTGGTACAGTTCATTTCAAGAATTCCAGGGTGGGGTAGAAGTACTTTAGAGTTACTTCCGAGAAAATGCATCTGTTTTTCGTCATTTGTGCATTAACATTTCTTACGGGTCAAATTGACCCGCTCCGCAGTTCTAGGTATAAGTGTTAATAATTGGAAAATTACTTATGTTACGAATTTTTAAATTTGGTAAATTGTTGTTCACCTTAAATCATTAAAAGTCATAAAAGGAATTTTTTTTCGATCAATACTTTTCGCGTGGGGATAAATTGAACATCGTTTTGGGTCAAATTGACCCGCTCCGCGGTTCTAGTGTTAAATGTGGGCGAGAAAGCATTGAAGATGAACCAAAGACAGGGCACCATTCAACTTCAAATGACGAAAATGTGGAGAAAATCCGTTCTTTGGTAAAAGCTGATAGACGTGTAACAACTCAGGAACTTTCAGACATGCTTGGGATAAGGAAAGAAAGCTGTAGATTAATTTTAATTGAAATCTGAAAATAAAAGAAAGTTTGTGCTCGACTTGTGCCATAGCAGGAAATGAAACCTGGTGTCTACAATACAACCCAAAAACAAAAAACATGTTCACTGTGGAAAGGACCTTCTTTTCCCATACAAAAAAAGCACGGATGTCAAAATCAAAGACTAAAGTGATGCTGATTGCATTTTTTAATACATAGGACTTATGTACCACGAATTTGTTCCTGAAAATCAAAAAAATTAATCAGTATTTTTACAGGGAGGTGCTTTTTCGATTAAGAAATAGGATAAGGCGAGTTAAGGAGGAACTGTTTGATTCTGGGCAACGGTTTCTTTTACAAGATAAGGCTAGGCCCCATACAGCAATTTATGTACAATATCTTGCTAAGAATTCAATTACAGTGATAAATCACCCACCATATTCCCCCGACTTATCGCCAGCTGATTTTTTCCTTTTTCCGAAGCTTAAGATAGCCACGAAAGGACAGAGATTTGAAAACGTTTCGGATATGAAATCAAATGTTACGCTTTTTTTGCGAACGGTTAATTCCAACTCTTATAAATAGTATGTCGATGACTTAAAGAAATACTGGAAAAATTGTATAGACTCCTTTGGTGATTATTTTGAAGGAGATAAATTTATTTGAAGATGAGTAATATTTTTCTTATTTATAAAAAATTGTCCGATTACTTTTTGGGTGCACCTTGTGTGTATATATATATATTGTGATGTCGGCAACTTTTGTCGACACATGCCTCCACTCCTTCCTTACTATTCTGTAAACTGGGCGGAAATGTTAAACGGTTTATGTGTGATGTAGACGACACATTCTGCATGCGGAAAACGTAATTGCCTCCATTCCTCATGTGTTATTCGGAGAACAATATTGAAAAGGCAAACTGGCTGAGGGTGACATAAAGGAGTTCAGCTGTCTTGGCTGCAGATGATCTCCGAGGAAATACCTGTTAATAATATTTTTCTGTTCCAGAGAATTGTACATTTTTCGGGCTAACAAAGACCCGATGAGGGGCCGATGCAACATTTTAGCTCCAATTACGGTTAGATAAATTGGAAAAACATCGTTAACAAGACCGTTCATAAAGAGGCGTGGTAGATGTCCAGTTGAAAGAGGACCCTCGGCCGACAAAAGAACCGACTTTGGGATGTCGTTTGAGCCGGGGCGAAAACAGCTGAAGGAGCGGTCAGGAGCGAGATGACGTCATTGGGCCGGCTGATTGTCACGAGGATCGCGGAGCTTTTAAAAAGGGATCTCCGACTCGAATCGGGAGGAGAGACCAGGGAACAGAGACGCTTTTCGATTTTTGACTGGAGGCTCGGGAGCTGTGACTTGGCTATGAGCCTAGTGAGTTTGGTTTGTACGTGTAAGGTGCCCATCTACTAAGTGTTATTACTTGTAAATAATAATGTACATAGTTTAGTAGTCCAATAAAGGACGTTAATTTAACATAGAATCTCTGGTGTCTTGTGTTAAAAAAAATCATGCCATTATTTTTACGACGTGCTGTGGCCACATTACCACAATATATATATATAGATATATATATATATATATATATATATGTGTGTGTGTGTGTGTGTGTGTATGTATGTATGTATGTATGTATGTATATATATATATATATATATATATATATATATATATATATATATATATAGAGAGAGAGAGAGAGAGAGAGATATATAACATTAAAAACCCCATACCATTTTAAAATCTAACATTATTCTAAATTCCCTTGGGCGTACGAGCTAAATTTCGCTTTTGATTCTAAGTTCTAATAATCTCTAGAGAAAAAATTAAATGGCTGCCTTGTTACTAGAAAACTAAACTGGCGTAGCGTGGGCAGAAAATTAAACGCTGTAGCGCATTTGTCACGCCTTTTCCTAACTTTTAACCAATTAAACCCTACTACGATCACATGACGAGATAAGTTTATATAAGGTTTGGTGTCACGTACATGTACGCTTTTCGTATTTTGTAACTGTCTTGGGAAGACGTATTATCCGTCTAATAAAATGTAATGCCGTAACTTGCCGCGTCGATTATTATCATAGCCACGACTACACCATCATTGCCTGTGATGTGCTGGACGCCCATTCTTTTCTTGGGTTGTCCAGTATATTACATTGAGTCGGCAGGATGTACAGACTTGTAACAGAAATTCAAGTTTTGCTGCGCGGAAAATCCCACAGTGGAGTTCCAGGCCATAAGTACGGTTGCTGTTTGCGGTCTTCGGTCAGGAGAATAGTTATTTCACGCTGTGGACTTTATATGTCAAGGTCGAGATCTCCTTTTTCCCCGTCATTCCGACGTAGTACGTGTTGTGCGCTACTGTTTTAGTTCGGGTTCTGTGTGCTAAGCAATGGAGAGAGACATGTGTGTTTTTCTGAGCCGGAGTTCAGCGATTTTCAAGCGGAATAATGTGCGCGTCTTTTTTTTTTCACAAGTTATGGAGCTGCTTTTGCTTCTGACTTCGACTTCGAGTGAATCTTCTTAGTGATTGTGTCCCCCATTGCTCCGTGTGATAAATTCTTCACAAGTGTCTCGGGAAGTGAAATCACCGCCAATTCAAAAACCATCGATGTGTTCTTGTGTGTGAATTTAATTAAGCCGGTATGCAAGCCCTAGCGCTGTACCGTGAAAAAATAAAAATTAAAATTTGTGCAACCGAGAATTTTACAGTAACAAGACAAGCATCACATGACCAGGTTGTATGTCTACCATCATAAACTTTTTAAAATTGTTTAGTAAACTATGATTGTATGATATTATATTCTTGTTTTAAATTGAAATATAATTGTGATATTGTGTTAAACTTATAAGATGGAAGATAAAAATATAAAGACAGAAATTCAGGGGAAAAAAACAACAACAACAAATGATAAAATTGAGACAGAATGCAAGGACTATTTTCAACTTGAAAATGTAGAGAGGGAATTCAGGGATTTTATTCCTTTTGACCCAGAGGGGGGAATGAAACTACAAAAATGGCTTGCCTATATTGAGCAGAAATTTTCCCAAGCAAATGTTCCAAATGAACAAAAGATAAAATATATTTCAAAATTTCTCAGAGGGAAGGCTCTAACAGTTTTTGTAAACACTTGCCTAGACATCCAAGATTGGACAGAATTAAAAGACACTTTGCAAGAGACACTTTGCTTCTTTGAGGCAGATAGCGTGGAATTCTCTGAATTTTCCAATTTGAAATTTGAATATAATGATGACTTAACCAAATATTTTCATAAAAAAAATTGATGTAGGAAAGAGATTGGGGTTATCACAGAAATTAATACTAGAAGGCCTAACACAAGGCCTAAATGCTCAAATGAGAATGACCATAGCTGCAAATCCTCCTCAAACCACAACAGAATGGATAGTGTTGGCTAATAAGCTAATCAAAATAAATAATGAAGGAAACAAAACTAATCAAGGGGATCGGGATAACTTTTTTAACACTAGATTTGAAAATAGGAACCAATTACGACAGAATTATTACAACCAACCTCAAGTTAGGATGAATTATAGCCCACCTTACCAATTTAGACAAAATTACTCCTCCCAGCCTCAATTTAGACCTAATAATAATCAACAAACTCAGTTTAGACCTAATTATAGTCAGCAGCAACAATTCAGACAATGGCAACCCAGAGATCAAAGGTTGAATAGAAATTTTGCACCCAATCCCAATAATCAAATTAATCACCACCAACAATATGCAGACTTACCATCTAGACCCTGTCGAAAATGTTCTAACTTTGGCATAAGTAATGCTTATCATTGGGAACAAACTTGCTCTATTAATGAGAGATTTGATAAGATGTCGGTGTTAGACAATAAACATCATTATGAGGAACCTGAATTTGAAAGAGATCAGGCGCCAGAATGACAATTACTGTCATTGAGGGGAAACATTATCAGAAATAATAGGGTTGACAAAACAAAAAGACTATATGAAAATGAGAACAGAATTTTTTAAATTGTGTGATTGACACTGCTTCGACTATTAGTCTGATGTCACAAAAACTGGTCAAGCAGTGTCAACTGAAATGTTATTCAAGTTCTCCAATTAAGGTCAGGCAAGCTGAGGGTGAAATCTTAATTACAACTAAATGTGTATTAACTTTGAGAATAGGGAAAATAATTAGAAACATTTCTGCATATGTTTTGGACAATGACTTGCCTTATCTTATTCTAGGACTTCCTGAGTGTAAAGAGTTTAAATTAGTAATTGATTGTAACCAATTGTGTGTGTATCAAAATAGAATTGCTTTGAAAATGGTTAATATTTGTGAGATAAGTAAAATTTCATTACACCTACAAAATAAATGTGATAATAAGCATGTGGATAATAATAGTAATGGTCATGAAATCGAAGTTTCTGATATGTTTAACCCTTATGAAGAAAATTCGCAGAAAGAAAATGATATTTTCTGTATTGATTATGATGTAAATGACAATTTTAATGAAAGCTCTGGTGGAATCAAAGCAGAAATTAATCCAAATTATGAAAATGTTGACATTAATGATCAAATCAAAAATTTAGATGTTGATAGGGAATTAAAGAATTTATTACACAAAAATAATAGACTGTTTTCAACTAACAAATATGACATAGGCAAAATAAGGATGGAACCCCAAAGAATAATCCTAAATTCTGATTTACCAGTGAGTCTAAGAGCATACAGGACTTCGCCAACTGAGGAAAAAGAGATCAGGACCCAAATTAAAAATTTGTTAAAAGCAGGAATCATAAAAGAATCACATAGTTCATACTCAAGTCCTGTGACTTTGGCAAGAAAGCGAAATGAGGGAAAAACTAGACTTTGTATTGATTTCAGAAAACTAAATTTAATTACTAAGACAGATGCAGAACCCTTACCCAGAATTGATGATATTCTAGATAAATTAAGCAGAGCTAATTACTTTTCAACTTTAGACCTTACCTCAGGGTATTGGCATGTACCCGTCCACCCAAAAGATACTGAGAAATTGGCATTTGCCACTACTTTTGGCTTATACGAATGGCTAAGACTCCCATTTGGTTTAAAGAACGCCCCTGCAATATTCAATAGGACTATCAGGAGAATTTTAGATAAATATAAAGTTAACTTTGCATGCCACTATTTCGATGATATTATAATTTTTTCAGACTCCAAAGAACAACACCTTGAACATTTAGAGATACTATTTAACATTTTCAAAAAAGAGAATATCAAGTTAAAATTAACTAAATGTACTTTTCTGCAACAACAAATTAATTTTCTTGGATATAATGTAACAAATGGGAAAATTGCCCCAGACAACATTAACATTGAAAAGATAAAGTGTTTGAAACCACCAACTAATGTAAAAGAACTCCAAAGATTCTTGGACACAATAAATGTGTATAATAAGTTTATTCCAAAATATGCAAATGTAAGACAGCCATTAAATACATTATTGAAAAAGGGGGTAAAATGGGGATGGTCAGACAAGTGCCAAGAAGCTTTTGAGGATCTTAAGAATTTATTGATTTGTAAACCAATATTGCACTTGTATGATGTAAACAAAGACTGTCATTTATTTGTGGATGCTAGTAAACATCAAGTTGGAGCTGTTTTAAAACAGCCAGGTGAAGATGGGGTGTTGCATCCCATAGCATATCACTCTCGTGTATTAAAGGACTATGAGGCAAACTATTCTATTACTGAACTTGAGTGTTTGGCAATTGTGGACAGTTTAGACAGGTACTATCACTATCTCAACGGGAAAAAGTTCACAATTCACACAGACCATGCTGCCTTAGTTTGGCTTAAAAATGTGAAAAATCTTCGAGGTCGACTCTTTCGCTGGTCATTAAAACTAAGTATGTTCGACTATGAAATTAAATACCAGAAGGGAACTGCAAATATTGAAGCTGACATGCTTTCAAGGAACCCTATTCTAGAACCTAAAACCCAAATAAATCATTTAATTGAACTAGGAAAAATTGTAGAATTTCAAAATAAAGACAATGTACAGGGACTTAAATATAAAAAACTAAATGATGTAATCTACATGAGAAAGAAAGGATTTTTAAAAATTGTAGTACCATTTTCATTGAGGTTAGAAATTTTAAAAAGAGCCCACGAGGATTATGGACATCCTGGAATAAATAAAACAATGCAATTACTTACACCCCAATATTATTGGCCCAAAATCAATGAGGACATTAGTATTTATGTTAAACATTGCCATACTTGTCAATTAAACAAAGAGAAAAGACAGAAAAGGTTTGGATTGCTGCAAGAAGTACGTCCGACAGACCAACCCTTTGAGTGCTTAAGTTTAGACACAGTAGGCGGATTTAATTACTATAATTCCACAAAGAAATATTTACATTTGATAATTGACCATGCAACGCGTTATATTTGGGCTTTTTCATCAAAAAGCGTAACTACTGAAACTTATACGAATTGCTTAAAACAAATATTCCAAATTCAAACACCAAAAAAATTGCTAACCGACAGAAATGCAGCTTTTACATGTTCAAAATTTAGAAGATTTTTAGAGCATAATAATGTGCAACAATTACTTACCTCGAGTCATCACCCACAAACGAACGGAAAGGTAGAGAGGGTAAATCAAACAATAATTACTAGATTAAGGTGCAAAGTACATAACTCAACAAGCAAAACTCATTGGACAACCCTATTAAATGAAGTAATTAATGAATACAATCATACGCCTATTCAGTTACCCAAATGACCCCAGCTTACCTACTTTTTGGAATATTACCTTATGAACCTCATGTTAAAAAACAAGATTTTTATCCTCAGGTAGATGAGGCGAGAAAATTAGCCAAAGAAAGGACAATTAATTACCATAATAGGAATAAAGTCAAATATGATGCACGTTTTGTAAAATCTAAATTTAATGTTGGAGATCTAGTGTTATTCGAAGAATTTCACTACCCTAATACAAGAAAATTAAGCTCACCCTATTCTGGACCTTACACTATTCTAAAACAAATGTCAAAAGTTAATTATGAAATTGATAGACCAAACTTTCACACTAAACGAGATTCTGAAATTGTCCATGCTTGCAGATTAAGATATTATAATGCACCAGAGAACTTAAAACTACACCACGAATAATGACAAACATTAGATCCATTTTTTCTTTCTTTTCTATGTGATGCTTAACATCATTATATATATATTTTTTAATTGATATAATTAATTATGTGTTGTCCTACTAAAGATATATAAAAAAAAAATAAAAAAAAAAAAACTGTCTAACTTAAACTTTCTTCTTAAGAATACTATTATATGTGAATTTTTTTTGGATCTCAATTTAAACGCCGACTATGACAACTCTACTTCTTTAACCTTTCAGTAAATTTCCTATTTCTTGAATACACTTTCCTATCACCCAACTCTACAAGCGCGTTGGATGCCGTCCCAACTGTTTAAGATCTTATTAATTTTTTTTGCTATTTGTTTTTAATTCATCAACTCAGTCACTTAAAGTGCTGATGATCATTTGCTTGAGTAATGACTAAAACAGGGCTGGGATGGCCACTCCCTTTGTCCTCCCATTTCTATATATTATACTCCCACATGTCCAGTATATTACATACATATATATATATATATATATATATATATATATATATATATATATATATATATATATATATATATATATGTATGTATGTATGTATATAATGATATCGGCTAACGCGCACAGTAAACTTTAACTTAAACTATGCAGAGGAGATGAAACACAAGCATGTTGTAGACGTAGCCAGAGGGTCAGGAGATGAAGACCATTTCACGAGAGCCGTTGACACATCGGGGAGGAAAACCACACACTGGACAGGCATTGGAAGGATGCACACAACAGATATGTGACGCATATTAATTTATTCCGAATTCTAATGTAGACCAAATATTATTCAGAAAAACACAGGTATCTTGACAACTTGACACACACAATAGAAACGCCACCGGTGCCTACCGGGGCGCATTCAGAACGCAGATTTTAATCATATCGGACAGCAGCGGAGCAGCGCGTAAACAGGACAAGACGTCGACAGACAGTAAAAAGCACGCCGTACTTTTACAGAAGGTTATAAAGTGTAGGGGTACTGACAGCGGGGAAATCATTTTGTTGGTTAGAATTGAGCATATGACTTGATTGCATAATGATGATGTTCCGAAAAACGCTCCGAGGCGAAAACATCACGTGGTGCTGAATCATGTTTACAAATATCTATAACGCGGCGTGCACTAAGGGGTAATCTGGATGGTTAGTTGGTCAATTCCTAGGTCACAATTTGAAGAAAGAGACTGTACTTTATTGAGAAGAAACAAGGATAATTTAGAATACGCGTTAAGTAAAAAAGGTGGGGTGGAACAGTTTATAAGGATGGGGCGTTATTATTACATGTATATATATATATATATATATATATATATATATAAATCCAACGTGCTGGACCGTAGGATGCCGGATTAGAGTATGTTTACTCTATATCCCGATTATGGCTCCTACCGCAGCGCATTATGTCTGAAAGGAGCCGCCATTTAAAAAATATAGCGGGAGAGAAATAAAGCGGCAAATGAAGCAAACTGGAACTTCTCCTTTTTCGAGGCCCTTGCTCCAGCGAGAGGGTATTAAGCGGAATTCGAGACGCTGTAATAAGCCCCGGGAACGAATTCCGAAAAGGGTCTATACCCACCACCACCCCCCATCTCCAGAAAAGGCGTATTCCATTTGGGGCTTCGCTCACGGCAGGAAATTGCAACAAAGGCCTTTTTGAAGAGCCGAAAATGCTAATTAAACGACAATTACGTTCTGCGCGGAACAGCATTCGAGTGTGGAGATTGGGAGAACGTTTTCTTGCGAATCGCCGTAATCAAATGGAACTATTCATTTACAATTAAATGGGAGAGCTAGGTATGGAATTTTAGAGGGTCAATAATTTTTACTCGAGTGTGACTGAGCAATTGCGTAAGAAAGAGGCGCAGGTACGTTCCATTTTGGAAGAGAATGATTTACGGATGTACTCACATGCGACAACAACGTGATCAGCACGTGGCCCAATTTCGTACAATTTTGTATTTTTCAGGAGCTCCATTCCAAAATTATGTTTACGAAAACACCTGCCTGATAATGAATGCGAGTGTCTCGGGCCGCACGTAACAGCTTGGTGGGCCACAGTTCCAGTTTCCCTCATCGATATGCACTCATACATCTACATTTGCATTTACGACGCATTTGTAGTGGATGCACTCGCACATCAAGTAATGCCGTCGTGTACTCTGCATTGTGCCCGCTGTGTACCTTTCACTCGCCATGCTGTTCATATTCACATTCACTGTTATATACACTCTGTCAAAAAAATATATATGCACCCAGAAGTAATCGAGCTACTATCACGAAACTTGGCAGGAATGTAGTCTGGTAAGAGATAAAATTTCGCCGCCAATGAGACAAGGGTAAGCGCGCTATGCGCATATGAAATGCGCTGCTGGAAGAGTTTTAAAAGCATGATTGCTCGTGCCATAGAGTTATTCAAACAAATCTGTCGACTTGTATAGACGGAATTGTGACTAGAGATGCTTCTGAGACGTAACCGGTGACAGTACGAACAATTGTCGGACTTTGAGAGGGGGCGTATAAATAATAGGACTATGAGAAGCAGGTTGGTCGAACAGGCGTATCGGCCGCCACCTCGGTCGGAGCGATATGGTAGTTGCTCGGTGTTGGTAACAATGTATCACGGAAGGTATAGTCTACCTTCGCGGAGGGTCAGAGAGTCCCACGAACACAAATGCCTGCGAGGATCACGCAATCATAAGAGTGGCTAACATCGTCGCTAGAATCGGTTCGATGCCATTTACCACCTTCTAGACATCCGGTGGTATCAAGGGAAACCATTTGGAGTCGACTGGTGGACGCAGGTATAAGGAGCCGACGTCCATTAAGACACCTACTACAGATAGGTAGTGTCGATTGGATTTTGCCGACCTCGGGCAAGCTGGAGTGTGACCGACTGGAGGAGTGTGATCTTCAGCGATGAATCCTGATCAAAGCAATACAAGTGCTGATGACCAGCTCATACGCGTGTGGAGGCGGCCAGGCCAAACATCCGATCCGTTATTTGTTGTCGAGAGGCGATTACACAAGTTGTGACAGTGTGAGGAGCGATTTGTTCGGACACACGATCACATCTAGTCGTCCTTCAACGCACTTCGAAGGCACGCAGTTACGTGGACGAGATTTTAACGCCATTTGTACTGCCTATGCTATCAAGTCGCCCAGGTGCCATTTATCAGCAAGACAGCGCTCGTTCACATACTGCGTGACTCTCCCAACAATGTCTTCAAGGATATGACGTACTCCCATGGCCTGCCAGTTCACCAGACCTCTCGCCAATAGAGCACGTCTGGGACGTGGTCGGAAGGCAACTGCAGCCGTCCTGGAATACTGGTGAATTAACTGCCTAATTGCAAAGATTATGGCATGATCTTCCGCAGGAGGTCATAGGTGACCTCATTGATTCGATGCCATGCCGTGTTTCGGCTTGTATATCTACCAGAGATGGATTTACTACTTACTGATTTGTAACCTTTTTCATACCATATCTTCTTAATAAAACGGTCTGTTCTTCTGAATTTTTAATCATTTTCTTATCTCCTCATACACTACATACATGTTAAGTTTCGTGATAGTAGCTCGTTTTCTTCTGGGTGCATATATATTTTTTGTGACAGAGTGTATATGTATATATATATATTTTGACTTGATATACATTTCCAGGTATCATTAACCCCTTCAAGGGCACTATATAAAAAAAAATTTGGGGGGGGGGGACAAAACTTTATATTTGAAGAAATATTACTATTAGGAACATATTCTGAAAAAATTAAAAATTTGTAGCTTTAGTTTACGCAGGGGGACTGCAGGGGGGCTACTACAGGGTGGTCCAGCGTATGGAAAACTTGCTGTATGGCTTCCTGTAGGGTCCCTGACCTTCCTGTAAAGACTTCAAATGTTTTACACATACTATTCAAGACATGGAGAAACAGATTTCGCGAAAACAAATTAGTTCCAAAAGCATCGGTAGGTGGCTCTGTACAACAGAAAATAAGAAAAAAGAGTAAAATAATTATAGAAAAATCAAACACATGCGAAATTTTCCCTTTTAACTTCTTTATTTGATTACCCTTATGGAAAATGAGAAATTTTTTTTTAAAAAAGCAAAGAAGCTTAAACTGCCATTGTAACTGCAATTTCGTAATGTAAGCACAAAAATGGGCATAAACCAGGGTTTGCAGCCGTATTCTGGTATAAAGGAGAATTAAACACTGGGAATGTCATTCTTACCAGAGATGGCTGTCTCTTTGCCAGAACGCGCTTTGTTTGTGAAGCTCTTTTATGAAAACAAAGGAATTGCTTCAGCTGCACTTAGAGAGTTCCGCCGACTTAAGAATTTGCGTAAAGGACCCTTTCTTCCAAAAGGTCTCAGAGGAATGATCGCTCGATTAGAGAAAACAGGACATGTTGGAGTTCAACCGGGTCGAGGGCGAAAACCGGTTCGTTCAGGTGTCGTTGAAGAAGTTGCCACCGCTATTGTTGAACAGTCAATGCATAATGTTCTAGGCTTTGGTAGTGCACGTGCAGTGTCACAACACTTAGGTGATCCCTTTAGTACAGTGTGTAACGTACTGAGAAAAATGGTGCAATTTTCCCCGTACAAAATCAGTCATAATCAACAGTTATCGACCAATAAGCGACTGACCTTTGCTTTGACATTTCTTGCTAGAGTTGAAGTGGATGCGTCGTGGCCATGGTAGATTCTATGGGGTGACGAGGCCCTTTTCCACCTCAGAAGAACAGTGAATCCCCATAACTGTCACATTTTGGACACGGAAAATCCCCATAACTTCCAAGAGATTCCACTCTTCACCGAAAGTTATAGTCTGGTGCGGATTCACAGCCACATTCATTCTTAAACCTTTCTTTTTCTAAGAGGCTACACACAATGACCCTTTGACATGCACCGTGACGGACAACAGGTACAAAAGGATGCTCGAAACATTAGTTGTAACCCATTTGCTACAGAGGCAATGTCTAGATTCTGTTACTTTTATGCCTGATGGAGCGCCTCCACACATTGGACTCTGTGTACAGCAGATTATTCAGAAACATTTCACTAATGACAGAATAATCAGTCGTGCGTTTCTGACAACCTGGCCATCTCGTTCTCCGGATATTAAACCGTGTGTTTTTAGTAGTTGTGGAGATACTTAAAAAATTTGTTTTATCCAGAACTTCCAGTAACCTTGGCAGAGTTGAAAGAAGGTATCACTCTGCACGTGACAAGCATTTGAGTCGACCAGCTGCGATCCGCAGTTGAACAAGCTGTCCACAGACTGCAGAATTTACACCTACAAGAATGGAACCATATTGAGCACCATCCCCTGCCTCGATAAGGTGTGTGTCACGTAAATGTTTCGTGCGTTCAAATAAAATGTGATTAAAATGTGTTTTTGTGTATTTTCAACATATGTCCATTTGTACAGCGCCCTCTATCGGCGATTTCAGGAACTGGATGTTTTTTTTTTTTGCGCTATCCGTTTCCCCATGTATTCAATAGTACGTTTACAAAATTAGAAGCCTTTACACTGAGCAGTTCAATATACAGGAAGGTTAAAGAGGGGGTGTTTTAATTCTGGTCACCCGGTGTATATATATATATATATATATATCTATCTATCTATATATATATATATATATATATATATATATATATATATATATGTGTGTGTGTGTGTGTGTGTATGTATATATTTTCGTGCCATTACCACATGTCCGTTGCCAACTCTCATAACTCACGGTACGACTTGGGTGTGCCCCCTGTACTTTTTTAATGGACGGGCGGTCCTCGAAAAGGGCGGGAAAGTTCTCGCCCTTTCATCCCGAAAGGGGCGAAACAGGAAAGAAAACAACTAAACAAAGCGGGAAAAACTGGGATGATGGCCGCCTTCCTAATGAGTTTTCGACGAAAATGCATGGAGATGTAAGGAAACGGCAGGAACGTCTTACCCTGAGTAGTGACGGCCATTGTTTGGACGACGGAAACGGCTCGTTTCCGTCTGTCAGAAATGCCGTCGGTATAAAGTTATTGTTAGTTGACGTCTTAATATATGAGTTATTGTAATAATTATAAAACAATATTCATCACTATTACCTCACGAACTCTCTCTCTCTCTCTCTCTTATATATATATACACAAGCTAAATACCCGCGCTTTTCTACGCAGTACATTCAAAATAAATACAACGGTCAATGTATGCAATTAAGGCCGATAAAAACAAAAAACTATATTTATAAAAAAAATCGTAACGGATATTTTTACGGACAAAATAATGTAGAAGAAAATATTCAAATTAAATACAACGGTCAATGTATGCAATTAATTTGTATGTTTAATATCCATAAAACATACTAATTTGAATTAAATTCTTAAAAAAAAACTTCCATCTCAATTAGTCCAGTGGTTAAATTTTATCTTTCACCGTATTTTAATTTTTTTTGTCAATTATTTCGTTGTTATGCGCGTGACGCAAAATTAGTTTAAAGTATCACAAAAAGAAAAAAAACAACGTGATCATAAAATAAATTAAATTCTAAAAATTAATCTTTGGAAATTCAGCAAATATCAGAAAATTGAGGTAAAGATTCGAAAAAGATTTCATTTTAAAGGAATTTTTATGTTCTTTTTGTGATATAAATGTTATAACACTAAGATTATTATTTTAAAAGCAAACTTTAAAGAATGTTACAAAAACAGCATAAATATTTAATTTAAAACAAACTACGAAGAATTTTTCAAAAATCTTAGTGCACCCCTACACTATAAGAAGAGTCGCCATGCAAAATTTCAGCGATTTCGTCTGTGCGTTATCTATCAGTCAGTCAGTTACGGAACTGATTTATATATATATGTTAGACTCAAAGGGTGAAAACGTTCAATGAGCGAAAAAAATGTCCGCATCGCGTTGTGGTCTCCTTAGAATATCCACGACGCGTTATTCGTGTTATGACACTTATAAATGACTAGCATTATTGCCCGGCGTTGCCCGGGTAGATATATAGATATAAAATATTTCATGCATTCCATCAAAAAAATACTGGGCTGCACTCCAGCTCTTCATGTTCATCTGGCCAGACAGAATGCGCTTAGCACGTTTCTACTCAAATGATATACAAACAATAAGAAATAAACTTTGAGCCTGCGGACCTTCGTCTGATTTTAAGGTCATTCCCAACCCTCTTTCTCCCGCGCATTGAAATCTGACCCCCTCCCCTCCGTCATCCTCAAACCACCCCTCTTATCGCAGCTTGTTGTCGAAAATCCACAAGGGGTTGACGCACCTCTATCGGGCACAAAAAAACATTAAAAAATTAATTTTATAAAAACTAATTGAGCCCCGAATTTCGTTTTTCCTGATGTAAGTTTCTCGGGTCCAAAACATTAACTGTGCCGAATTTGGTCCAAGGTGGGTGAAACAGTCTATGATTCTATAGCGGACAAACAAACAGACAAGCTCTTTTATATATATAGATACAAATAGCACTTATAAATGGTATAAATGATATAAAAATGAAAATAATAGAATCTTTTATACTAACTTGAAAATAATAAAGCAATTTATACTAAAATGAATATAGTAAAATAAATTATACAAAAACTGATAATATTCTTATTTTATTTGTTTCGCAAAAAGATAATACAAAAATAAATGTAATGAAATAAGTGATACAAAAATGAATATTATATAATGAGTAATACAGAAATGAAAACAATAAAGTAAAAGATACAAAATTATTATTATTATTCTATCGGGGTTGTCGTATCGTCGTTGCATCAGCTAACGTTCAGAACGAGTTATAGCTTTTCTTAATGACCGGTACGCGCAAATATGATAACCATGACGCGAATGTCGTATTGTGGTCTTTCGGAGTTAGCCACAACGCGCTCTGGCTATTATTTATAAGTGCCATAACACGAATAACACATTGTTGATGTTTTAAAGAGACCACAACGCGCTGTGGACGGTTATTTTTCGCTGAATAAGCGTTTTCTTTCTTTGAGCCTAACATATATATATATGAAGAAAAATCCAAGAAATATCGAGATATGCAAGTCCGGTCTTTGGACAAAAGGGAAAAAAATATTTTGGCCAGTCGAAGTGTTAATACATGAATAATATTAACAATTACAGGGTGTGATGCCCCAGTTGGCAAAGGAAGCGATCCAGTGACCTAAACGCAGGGCCCGATTTAGAAAATTATTGACTATAGGCACAACTTAGGATGGGGGGGGGCCCTAACACAAATTTCCAAAATGGACAAACCGCGTCAAATTGACCGCGTCAAATTTCCAAAATTGACACACACAAAAAAATAATCATGAATCATTGTGAAAGTACCATTTTAAAAGTAATTGGTTATTTGAAGCGTAGAAGCCTAGAACATTATCAAATAACAAAAAGCTATATAACATATTAACTTCATCAATAAAAGACCAATACAATGCAACCAGAGAGACTTATTAATCCCTTATATACACTATAATGTAAAAAGTAAACAATAGAAATAAACAAAATTAAAATTCAAGCATAGACTGCTAAATCACTATAACATAAAACATATCCTGCAAAGAAAACATTTTCAATAAAGGATAGCGCAGAAGCTTCATATCCCCATAATGAAAATACAAATAAATAATCCAACAGATATAGATAAAAAAATTATACTAAAATAGACAAAAAACAAACAGAAATCAAGCACTCTGGGCATCCACTCACCAACGGCAAGATTCTGTATAAGTGCCGGAACTGAACCATAAAACAACAGAGGTAACCGACAGGTCTCGTCATCAGGAAGCCTAACCATGTTAATTACCTCAAGGGGAACTATGGATATATAAAGAATGGATATATAAAAAATATTGCTATTAAAAAAGGTAAAATTTAAAAAAAATTGAATTGGAAATTTTTTTTTCCTTTTAAAATTGAAATTTTTTGGGGCCCCCAATGTTCGGGTGCCCCTAGGCCCGGGCCTACCGGGCATAATGGAAAATCAGGGCCTGCCTAAACGTCTCTCGTTGGATACCAGCCACTGAGAAATCTACCGCCGTGTACCTTAATGTCGGCTGGTGCACGTAAAATCTGCCGTGGCTGCAAAATCAGACCACAACTGGTCTGATTTTGCAGACTACAACTGGCTGCACACCAGACAACAACTGGTCTGGCGTCTGCGAGACGTTGTAAGTCTGGTAAATCATATTCAGGGCGAATGTTTAATCAACAATAGCCTCCGCATTATCAACAACAATATATTAGTAGTTACAAAACAATATTCATGCAATATACAAACAATATACATACAATACATTAATTTAAGTATTGTGTCATGAATTTTATTATTTTAATTTTTGTTTTCTATGATTTATTTCATTATTTTCATTTGTATTTCATCTTACAGTTTTCACTTTTGTATTAGCTTTTTGTTTACATTTGTGTATCATTTATTAGATTATATTTATTTTTGTATCATTTTACATATTTGTGTTATTTTATTGTGAAACAACAAAAAATAACAATATAAAAAATAATAATAATTTTGTATCGTTTACTTTATTGTTTACATTTCTGTATTACTCATTATATAATATTCATTTTTGTATAACTTATTTCCTTATTTTTATTTTTGTATTATATTCTTACAAAAAAAATAACAATACTAACAGTTTTTGTATCATTTATTTTACTATATTCATTTTAGTATATCTTATTTTATTATTTTCATTTTTATATCATTTATATCATTATTTTTCTTTTTTATCTTTCATTTAAGTATTTCCACTTTCGTATCATTAACTTTATTATTTACTTCATTATTTTCAAAGCGAAAGCTTAGCGTTCATTTCATTTTATGACGCATAATGAAATTTAATAACAAGCAATCAAAGTGAATACGTCATTCAAACGGCAGCGACGCTTTTCGATGATGTTTGGCAAGGAGATAAATTGAGCTTGCACTAATGCGGATCAAATTAAACGGATTTTGTTTAACTTTGTCATAAGCTCCAAATGAGGAGTTCGCCGTTATTTTTAACTACAATCGCTTATCGTTCAACGGGGGTCGTTCCATGAAAAGAGACTACTCATCAAGGGGAGCGTCATTAAGGGGAGCGAATAGTTTTGTTTTTTTGTTCTTTCTAAAAGATCAATTTCGAATGATTTCTTCATCTATATGCGCGCACACATACAAACACACACAGTATATATGTATATACACGCTTGTATATATGTATATACGCTAGTATATACATATATACGCTAGTATATATGTATATACACGCTTGTATATATATATATATATATACATATATACTAGCTACCAATAATTATCTGGAAACTTAGGTATTTCACACAATTTACCTATTCTGAGATCGCTCTTAGGTCGACGACCAGGATATACGTACAAAAATGCAGTTGTTTAGTATAGTTGTCGATTGGCAACTATAGCGGTATGGCAACTCTTAGTGAGCTCAGTAGGGTGTAGTAGGATTCTAAAGAAGTGGAAAGTCTATACCTGTCATTAACGTTGAGTCGGACAATCCGGCATCAACATTGTCCGATGTTATCAGCAATTGGAGACATTTCGGCATTATTAGCGCCAAAAAGCATGCAGGTAGAAAGCCGAAACTGACGGATAGAGGAGGGCGCATATTAAAACGCATAACCATAAAAACCATCGAAACCTCGGCCAAGAACATCCGGGAGAAATTCCAGCGCAGCACTGGTATTTCTGTCTGCATCAATACGGTCCAAAATAAGAACTTTAAGCACTTGGGTATCTAGACAGGCTGGCGGCTTATAAGCCTCCTATCACAGAACCTAATTCGAGGATTCGATTAGCAAGGTGCAAAGTGTGTAAAAACTGGACGATCGACCCCTTCAAAACAATCTTATGGTGTGACGAATAAAGATTCGCATGTTTCCAGTACGATGGTATAGTACGGGTCTGGCGATAGCGGGGAATACACAGGCTATCGGGGTGTATACAACCAGGAGTGCAGTTCTGTGCTGGTGGACTTTTAGTCTAGGAGGATTTTTGCTGGTACGGTCTTACTGGTTGTGTTTCCTGCTGACATGACGGGAAATCAGCACATTGACATTATAGACATTCCCGCACTTCCTACACTGTAGCAGTACTACGGAACCGTCATTTTTCTCTACCAGTATGACAATGTCTTGCACTACACTAGTGCAGCTGATATGCAGAGGTACAGAGACTTTGGTGTGAAACGATTGTTGTGACCCCTCAGAGTCTCATTATCAACCAAATCGGGCAATTGTGGGACGAATAGGTGGAATTGAGGTCGAACTGGGGTTCAGACCAACGCGACCTAATTCAGCAACTCAACTCGAATCTGCTATGCAAGACGAATGGAGAAATATCCCGATTTACATGGGAATGAGTAAATCTGTACCTTGGAACAAAAGGGGCCAATGTCCAAAACTTCGAAATTTGAGGGACAAATGAAAAAGAAATAGAAATAAATATATTAATAGAATGCAGGTGAAAACTATGACTAAATTTTTAAGACAAAACTTGGAAAAATCTTTATACACAAACCATTAGTAAGATTTGTAAACTGAAACTGATGTTCTCTGACATTTGATTAAAATGGACCTTAGCCCTTTTCGTTCCAAGGTACAACAGCGGCGGCTCCAGTTCCGAGATTTGGGAGGGGGCAACGTCGGCTCTTAGGGTTATATATATATATATATATATATATATATATATATATATATATATATATATATATATATATATATATATATATATATATATATATATATATATATATATAATATTAAAAACTAGTAATTTCTTAATTCAACAATCTTAACATTTAAAAACTATTAATTCCTCACTTTACTATTCCAAATTACAAACCCTTTTTTAATTCCTTGAAACAGGTAATTCCCTTTGGGCATTCGCGTTAAATTCCATTTTAAAATCTAACATTATTCTAAATTCCCTTGGGCGTACGAGCTAACTTTCGTATTCAAATCTAAGTCCTAAAAGGCCTCTAGTGGAAAAAATTAAATGGCTGCCTGTTTTAAATGAAAACTAAACTGGCGTAGCGTGGGCAGAAAATTAAACGCTGTAGCGCATTTGTCACGCCTTTTCTTAACTTTTAACCAATTAAACCCTACTACGATCACATGACGAGATGAGTTTATATAAGGTTTGGGATCGCGTACATGTACGCTTTTTTGATCATGTAACTGACTTGAATAGACGTAATAAAGTCTTTCCGTAAGAAGCCGAGTGCGTCGTTTTGATATGGAGTGAATTGTAGTATTAATATCTTCTTCTCACCGTGACATGGGAGATTTCGATATCTATTGGGCCAGTGTCAGTCTCCCATGTTACATATATATATATATATATATATATATATATATATATATATATATATATATATATATATACGAAATAAACATCCTCTCATTTTTAATTTAAACTCATTTAGTAGTAAGTCTAGGATTAAATAATTTTAAGGGTATGGGAAAAAAATTCGCCATGCTTATTTTTGGGGGGAGGGGGAAATTTTCCTTTATGTCCCCCCCCCCCCGGAACTGCCGCTGAGTTACAGAAATACCCGCGATTCAAATGACGTCGGTTATCGAACTCACTGCCATCGACCATCCAGAACGAGCCAAGTCATCCTCATACCTCACAAAACACTTATGGTGGGAAGTAATCCTGAAATGGGTCGAAATTCTTCCTAAGAGGGTATTCTCTGTAATCAAGTCAAAAGGTGGACTTACCTAGACCCCTTCCTAAAATGAGGAAGAACTCTTCGCATATGTTTTTCTCACATGTCTGAACAAATATTGGTACATATAGTGTGTGTGCATGCATATATATATATATATATATATATATATATATATATATATATATATATATATATATATATATATATATATATATATATGTATGTATATATATATATATATATATATATATATATATATATATATATATATATATATATATATATATATATATATATATGTATATATATTTATATATATATATGTATATATATATATATATATATATATATATATATATATATATATATTGTAGCGAACTGAGGTTCGTAGTGTCAACCAGTAGATGATTTAAACACACCACGTATACATCACTCATTACATAAACAAAACAAATGCAATTTATTAATAAAATTGATGATGATGAGATATGTACACTGCACAGATGTAAGATGAACTTCGTAACTTAGGTAATCACACTCGATTTAATCGGCGTGGGACGGAGTAAGAACACAGAAGTCCGTTAGGCTAACAGAACTGGCTCTGCTTCAATGATGAAGAAACGGCACTTCGTCCTGATGGGAAAGGGCTCCCCAATAATATCAACGGCGGTGACCACAGCACGCACCCGGTAGCGCTGAAAATATTAAATTAAGGAGAAAGGACTCCTCACTGGAAAATAAGGTAGCAAAGGCTCCTTCCACGAAGACTGGTCTCCGACAATTTAGCGGAGTATGTTTACTCCTGCAGGAACTAAATCGTCGCTGCAAACAGTCACAAGGGACTCAACCTCTAAGGGCGGCAAACCCGGCTGCTCTTAAAACTGGATCCGCTACGTGTCAGGAACTAAAAGACGCAAGCCACGACTGAGGGGTCCATTCTCTTTTATATCAGAGCCTCCACCGGATATTGCACCACTCTCCGGAAAGTCGAACGATCCAGAACAAGTGAGCAACGGAAATGGGTTTCCTGGGGCGATAATGAAATATTTTCCCCGGGTCTAAAGCGGCCGACTTTTTAGTTTGTCCTCCAAGCCACTTCAAAGAGTCTCATAGGGCCGCTTCGGGAAAATGCGAAGGGCACGAGTCCTTTTGTTTAGGCACGCGACGCCTCCAGGATGCTGCTTAACAATTGATAGTTCATGAATGAAAGCACCTGGGGTCTCCTGTCATTTATAACTGACATCAGCGGTGTCACCCGGTGGCGATGACTAAATCAAGAAAAATGACCGATGTCCCCTAAGGTTCTGTGGAACAAGTCTATCGGATGAACAAAAGGAAAATTGCCGTCAGCATTTTGCCACCTAAGTTGTCGGGATTCTTTTGATGAGTCTCAGGCCGAGATAGAAGAATTTCTTTTGTTAACGGAGAGGTGGAAATGCAATACTCTACAATATATATATATATATATATATATATATATATATAATAAAACTTCTCTATGGCGGACAGTCATGGTTCCGGAAAAAAGTTGGCCGTTTTGGAGGGTGGAAGGCTAGAAAAGTTTCACTGCATGTATGTGTGTGTGAGAGAGAAAATCCAAAAGGGCTGCTACCCAAAAGAATCAAATCACCAGCAACGTCTGGAGAAAAAAAACATTAAATCACGCCTCGGGTGGAAAATAAATCACACGTCACTGTTTTTGCCCGCATTTAACACTCCAATTTCTTTTTTCTTCTTTCGCACATTCCGAGGCAATACGGTCGGACTTCATTATTCGGGGACGACTCGTCTTCGTGGAAAGTCGTCTCTCCCTCCCGAGCGAGGCACGAATTATTTATATCCTTTTATCCCCCCTCGGAAAGGGGAAAAGTAATCTGGAGCTGTCACTGAAAGAGGCGGCGGGGTTGAATTTATTTTTCATCGCCGAACTTCGAGAACGTTTAAGAACAGATTCAAAGGGATTTATGTACTGGAGACAAACCCGTACTGTTCGCGTCATAAACGATGCAGTAGTCTCTGTTTCTCTAAAGAGACTAAAAATACTGTGCGGGGATATATATATATATATATATGTGTGTGCGTGTGTGTGTGTGTATGTGTATATATATATATATATATATATGTGTGTGTGTGTGTCACGGTGCACCACGTACTATTTTATCTACTACTTAACACTTAATAGCAGTCGTTAAATAAAGTCTGTGCCAAAGAAACACTTATTAATTAACATTAATTAATAAGTGTTTCTTTGTCAACCGCTTATTAAATAACAACCAAGACATTTATTAATTAACATTAATTAATTACGCCATCAACCCAGCTAAATCGCCATTTCCCTCAAACCTACAGCCCCACGACAGACGCGTAATAAGCACACTACTATCCTTCCTAATCTAATGCTTTGTTATCCGAAAACACGCTGCCCTTTCGCGCGCCAAAAACATCTCATGATTGTTGCGTCATCAGATGATATCATAGTCAGGCGCTTCCCCTTAGTCCCCATAGTCAGACCTATACCTTTGTCGAGGAACTTTCCAAGAGCGTGGGAGCAATTAATTTTATCGGTGACCATGAACTCTCCACTTCAAAAACAACGCTCTTCCTGAATTTAGAGAGTGTGATTCCAGTTGCTTAAGCGTGGCTTGAAAACACTATAATTTCTAATAGTAAATAACCGATCGACGCTAATTTGCTTAATTTTACCCCTAATCATATAGTTAAATATTTTTTACGTTCTGGATATTATATATATATATATTCAGAGGCGACATCTGGTGGTCTTCTACCAATGTCCCACCCTTACAAGACACGCGGAAGGACATTCTGGGCAGAAATATGCGAAAGTGTTTAATCATGCACATGCTTTGAAGACGCGCCCGAACCCTCAAAAATGTTTAGTAAGGCCCGTTGCACACACGGCGGAAAAATCCGTCGCCGGTGTAAAGGCCCACCCCTCCTTTTCGAATCCTGCACGTTTCCAAGAAAACCAGCGGGGTCGCATCTACGCCCCCCCTCCCCCCAGCCGGAATCAGAGGAGCCCCCTTTTCGAATCCTCTTTACGATTCCAAGAAAACCAGCGCCCCCCCCCCCAGCAAACTCCCAACCACCCCTCTCGCAAATGACCCTACGACGGTAGAAACCGCTGTGTGCGTAAGCGTGCATAGGGTCACATGGATAACTAGTTCAATCTGGCGTCAAAAAATCCGCCAGCGCACAGTGGCACTCGACAGCTGCACAACCTACCGTAGACGAAAAACTTAACTATCGTTTTATTCCCGCCCAGTGTGCAAGTTCCATTTGACTTCTGTGGTCTACTGTTGGAACGACGTCCGTTGGAAAATTTCCGCCACAGATAAAAACGCCCTGTGTGCAACGGGCCTAAATCCTTAGTCCCATTCGCCCATTTAGGGGGCGCCGAATTCTTTAGCGCCCCTCCCCTCCTGCTGTCTGGAAAATATCGCGCCGTTTATTCCACGAAAGGGAATGGATAATGTAGTTGAGGGGGTGAGGGGGATGCCCCCTGACGTCGCCTCCGTTCTGAACGGGGGGTTGCAAACTGACAGTCGCCTGACAGTCAGATGCTATCGCGTCTAAACAATTGAGACATTATTCTGCCGATAAGAGAGCAATAAAGAGACAAAAAAATGCTCACGGTTACAGTTAGAGAATTCTCTCGCGGCGGTGAATAGAGAGCGATAATGACTCTCTGAGCGGGAGGAGGGGAAGGGGGGGCACGGGAAAAAGTGTCCGGCGGTGAAACGAGATTAGTTTTCACTGGATGGAGATATAACTTAATTTTCGTGACGGCACATTATTAATCGTGCCGTGTCACTTCAGAACTTATACGGATGTGGCAGCACTTATTTATAGATTACA
The DNA here is from genome assembly GCA_907164885.2 of Dolomedes plantarius. NCBI lineage: Eukaryota > Metazoa > Arthropoda > Arachnida > Araneae > Dolomedidae > Dolomedes > Dolomedes plantarius. The sequence goes on from OU015500.1 coordinate 154,479,915, forward strand.
AATGAAGTGAGCTTAGACTGACTTAAAAACGCTAGTCAGTATTATATATATATATATATATATATATATTTGTTGGGTGGATTAAACCACATAATTTGCCCCACACCTAATTTTCTGAAATAAAAAACCTTTCACAAGAAAGTAGACTTGATGAGGCTAACTAAAATGCCTTTATTTTTCTTATTTTACATAAAAACATAGTAAAAAAGGGGATCGATTTGATCCAATAGCTTGGAAGAAAAATATTTACAAAAACTTAACCATTAAACAAAAAAAGAATACAGATAAGCGTTTCATGAACGGGCGAAAATTAACCTACTTAAATTTTGAAAACACTACTTAAACTGAATGGTAAAGCGTGGGATAGTTATAGGAAGAAAGAAGGGATACAAGTTTAATGGCTCGACAATTCGTCGCAAACACATCTAAATATCAAGCTTGCTGCGAAAACAGCTACTAACTCTATGGCTGAAAGTCTCAACTCACTCGCAGAATAGTTTCTGCTAAAAACCCCCCACTCGCTGAAAAAATACGTACATCTTAAATACTTGTTGTATTTACTTGTACAAACCCCATTGGCTGTGACGCGAGAGCTTCGTAATTCGAGTCCTGCCTTCAAAGTTGAAAAATCTGCATATTATTTTATTTTTATTTTAAACTATCCGTTCATGACACGTTTTTAAATATCGCGTTTTCCGACGAAGAGAGAACAAATACTACAATATATATATATATAATTGCCGTTGTCTGTGTATATCACTTCAGGGCAGTACTCATCTTTCAATTGAAGCCCTCAGTAAACAAACGGCCGGTTAGGCTTAATTTCAATTTCAGATGTGGATCAGAATTTTTTCTTACCTAAAAACTAATATCTTCTCCATCAAATCACGTTTGTTCAGCCTATTTTTCTATAAAACATTCAGAACTAAAAAAATTGGATGTTTTTCGCTGTATATTTAACAGTTTTAAAAATCTGTTTACTTTTGCGATGAATTCTGAAAGTAAACAAACTTGAATGTGAATGAATCAAGTAGCTCAAGTATTCATATCGCGTTGTGAGCTGTAAAAGACTGGATGGCAGTCTACTACTCCAATCGCATGAAAAATTAACTAAATAAAAGATAATGAAAGGGCTTGCTTTTACAAGGTGTGGATATAATGCAATATTGTTAGATAATTCGGGATATTTTTTAACTTTCATATACTTTTTCCATTATGACGTAATTATTATTATTATGACGTCAAAATGACGGGTTACCTTCGAGTATATAATAAAACCTGAGTGTGTTGGTCGGTCGGGGAGACCGTTTCCGGTATGGCATCCGTTATGAAATTCGGCCATGTTTGAAAATGTCGAAAACGATGTATTTTTTTCTCGTGAAAGTACATAAATGTTACATATTTGGGAAGAACTTTAAAAACTGATAATTTTTTTTGCGTACATTTATTCTGTTACTTTAATAATTTTAGAGATATTTATATTCTAAATGCAAACTCCACCGGACAAAACGTAACAGCCATGTTTTACGACGGAATCACAAAGTGATTCATTCACAGCGTGATTCTCACTAAAAAATGAATCACTGAAAATAAATGTTTCATCGTGTGTCTAATTTTTAATTATTTTTCTATTTTTCATAATTTTAATTCAAACTTTTTAATCATAAATAGATCATTTGAAGATGTACTGATTTTGGGGGGATTTTTTGGCAATTAAGAGTGAAAAAAAATTAATTCAAGTGAACCGTGATTCGATAGCTTGGCGAAGCCCGAGCATAGCCGGAAGAAGCCCGGCTAGTATATACGAGATCGTATGCAGCGACCCTAACGATGGATCTTTTGAAAGTGGGAAGTATGAAATCTTGCCCCATATGACTTCCTTGCCTTTGGTCCCATGAAACAAGAAGTTGCAACTGAACAATATCACTGAGATAAATAGGTAAAAGTTGCTACCCATAAATGGTTATCTCACCTTGGACGGCAATCCTTCACAGATGGCATGGAAAAACTGTTGCCACGCCTCAACAAATAAAGGAGGTGATTATGTCGAGAAATTGATTTTGTATTATGATTTTATGTTAGTAAGACTTTGTTCTATAATTTCAACCCGGTATTGTTTTTCCGAACGAGTGCAACTAACTTTTTGACTTGCACTTGTATCTATAGTAAAATAGCTCGAAGGAAACCACTAGAACGAACTTCTCCACACTAACATTCTTCATCTCTCTATTTGCAGCCGCCCGGATGGACAAGCTGGACCGCCGAACGCTGGCATTCGTCCGGGAGCCTCCCGGACGGGTGGACTTCCTGAACGACACGGGAGCCGAAGTTCCGTGTGCGGCCAGGGGCAGCCCCGCGCCCCTTCTACGCTGGGAGGCGAGGGATGGGGCGCCCCTGGAAGAGCTTCCCGGGGTCCGGCATGTCCGGCCAGACGGAACACTGGTCTTCGCACCCTTCGCCGCGGAGGGATACAGGCAAGACGTGCACGCGGCTGTATACAGGTGCACGGCGTCCAGTGCGGCAGGCACGATAGGGTCCAGGGACGTGCACGTTAGGGGAGGTGAGTCAGTATTTTTTGGCTTTTATTGTTCGATGGTTGTTTTGTGTGTGTGCATGTATATATATTGTAGCGAACTGAGGTTCTTAGTTGCAACCAGTAGGTGAACTAAACACACTAGGTATACATCAGTCGTTACACGAAAAAAACAAATGCAATTTATTAAGATAGATGATGATGATGAAGTATATACACTGAAAGTATACAAGATAAAACTTCGGGTATTCTTAGGAAGTATCACACTCGATTAAATCGGCGTGGGGCGGAGTAAGAAGAAAAGCAGTCCGCTACGCTAGCAGAAACTGACTCTGCTTCAATGATGATGAAAACGGCACTGCGTCCTGATGGGAAAAGGGGCTCCCAACAATATCAACGGTGGTGACCACTGCACGCACCCGGTAGAGATGAAAAACAGAAATACAAGGAGAAAGGACTCCTCGCTGGAAATTTCGGTAGCAAAGGCTACTTCCACGAAGACTGGTCTCCGAACAAATAAATAGCGGAGTATGTTCACTCCCACAGGAACTAAACGTTGCTGCAAAACAGTCGCAAGGGACTTTACCTTTCAGGGCGGCAACCCGGCTGCTTTCAAACTGGATCCGCCACGGGTCAGGAACAAAAAGACGCAAGCCACGGGCAAGGGGTCCCCTCTCTTTTATAGGAGAGCCCAACCGGATACTGCACCACTTTCCGGAAAGTTCGAACATTCTAGAAACTCAAGTGAGCAATGGATCTGGGTTTCTCGAGGCGATAATGAATAACTTTTCAGGGTCCAAGCGGCCGCCTTTTTAGTTTGTCCTCAAAGCCACTTGTCAGCTTAGGAGACCACGAGAAGGGGTGCCGCACGAGTCTTTTGTGGAGGCACGCGGCGCCTACAGGATGCTGCGTTAACAACTGATTGTTCCCGAATGAAAAGCACCTTGAGTCTTTCTTCGGTGCTCCCCTTTCATTCATAATTGCGCCGTCAACTGGTTGTCCGCTCAGCTTGGTTCGTAACGACAGACTTAATCAAGAAAAATGACCGAGGTCTTCTAACGATCTGTGGAACAAGTCTATCTGAGGATAAAAGTAAAATGCCGTCAGCATTTTGCAACCTGGGTGGTCCGCTTTCCTTGAAGACTCTCAGGCTCGAGATAGAAGATTTTATATTAACGGAGAGGTTGAAATGCAATACTCTACAATATATATATATATATATATATATATATATATATATATATGCATATTTGTGTAGGCGCTTGCGTCCTGTTATAAAGGAACTGAATACGCATGAAGCATAAAGCAGTGTGTGCATTTGTACAAAAACCGACAGAAATGAAATCAAATGACCGTAACCAAGCAGGGTGTTTGTAAGATAATGCACTTCGAACACAAAAAAATGTAGCCGTGTCCCATTTCAAATTAGTACAATATAGCCTTCCAAGCTGCAATAACTTAATGGACAGAACTGCTTTCATTTAACAACATTTTAGAAATCAGTTGTTATATTCAGTTCCTATACTTTGTATCCCCAAATATTTTACATGATATTAACTCAAAATATCTTACTTTATAAGATAAAGGTTAATAATTTGAAACGAGGCTTGAAGGGTTATTATTTTAATGTAAGATATATATTTTCTAAAATCCTTCACGGACTTATATATATATGAAAGTTATAAAATTTAAGTTGATCCCCTGTAAATTTTCTTTCCTTCCCATGCTTAAGATGGCATTACCAAATTCTGTTTTCAAGAACCCAGGAATATTTTTCATAGCGTCAGCAATCCCTGGGAAGCCACGAAATCATCCGAACCCTTTTCTATGCCCAAATAAGGCGATCGTCCTGCACAACTGGTGCAGTTTGGAAGAAACATCTTTGCTCAGCAAATTCTTTAACCACAGATACATCTATACGCAAACCCTGGGAATCACTCGGGTGTTGGCTGTCCATTAGATAAGATGTATGTCCTAGCCACTCGGAAATAAATTTCTTATTCTAATAGTTCTGTAATCTGATCTTATTTCATCACACACGCATATATATATATATATATATATGGAATGAACAGAACTATGGGCTTTCTTTACCCATACTTTTACAAACCATTACTAAGATTGCCATTAGGTATTTAAACGTTAATATACCAAAATTTCTGAATTTGTAAAATAACAGTTAGCATTTTGATGCGAGGCTGGAAAAGATTTTTCAATTAAAATGGAAATTATCGCAGACGAGAAATGTAGATCTGTACCAACAAACTATACAGCAGTGTCCAATTAACCTTCCAGCAGGCGCGGGAATATGGGACATACACTGGAGTTGAATTCCGTTTTATATCTTTAAGACAGAGGGCTCTACGAACACCAGCACATGGCTATTCTATCTGCTCACTTTGACCGACTTTTAGTCACTGTCTAAATTTCGAGACGTTTGTTACGACTCAAAACTCCGTCTGTAACTGTTTGTCCCTATAAACGGGGAATTTTGGTTTTACTCTCCTTACGGGAGGGAAATACTATATGTGTATGTCACGTGTCAAAACGAAAGTAACTTGTTGTCGCGTTGAGATCCGATCTGCGCGGCTCAAAGAACCATGTGATGGCTCGACGTAGTCGAGTGGGCTGGGCGGCTTAAATGAAAGACCGTAATTAAATTTTGTAATAATAGTGTAATTGTGCTGTGATTTTAAATGTTAATAAATGTAGTGTTTCGTAAAGGATACGGAGTCAGATTATAATTTATGTTACAACGTTAATAGGGTGCCGTATATCCGCCATTTGTATCTTAGGGATACGCGCGACTGTTCGGGGAAGTTTTCGTTACATATTTTGTTTTTGTTTTGTTTTATAAGAAACCTTTATTGTTTTGAATTAAACATTATGGTTGTAACCTTTGCGTCTAATATCTCCGACAGCTAAATATCTACGACAGCTTGCAAATGACAGAAAAGGTTGAACGAAGAGAACCTACCTTTCTGCAAAGCGAGCTAAAAATTAAAGTGTTGAAAAGAAAATCAGAACTATGTGTTAAAGAAGTGGAAGAAGCAACTTCGGGGAATGAAAAGAGATGCAATCCTTGCCAAAAGAACAAGTGCATACGGATTACGAAGTTCAGCTGGGAGATTTGCAAGAAATTTATATGTTCGGCGCACTCTAAACACATTATTTCAGATTACAACGCTGCGAACCATGACTATAAAGTCTAATGTCTTCCTTTTTATATCTTAATTTAAATTCGTTTTTTCTTTTATGTTATGTTTATATCTTTATATTGCACATGCAAATAGTTCAGTAGAGTTATCCGAAATTTCATTTATTTTATTTTCACGTCATTTCTACATTTCTTTGGTCATTTTACATTGTTTTCACGATTTATATTTCCGTTTTTTTTGTTTCATTAAATAAAGGAATGATCTTGTAATTTAAATAGCATTTGTTTAAATAAAGCGTACTTATTAACTCTTAACTAATTACAACATTATTTCGTTAATTAAACTCTAAAGAATTTATATTTGACAATAACGTATCTGGGAAATACGCGCGACCTTTCACGTTGATATAGAGAGCGCGTCTGCTGGAAGGTTAAATTGCAAATGGACAGATATTTATTATTTTATGAAAAAATATGTATATATATATATATATGTAATAATAAGGCCCCACCGTTATTAACTGTTTTGCCCACCTTTTTTACTTAACGCGTATTCTAAATTATTCCCTTTTCAATAAAGCCCAGTCTCTTTTTCTAAATTGCGACCAACAAGTAAACGAATTAATTAGCTAGTTTGACCCTTAACCATTTACTTACGGGGTGGGATAGCATGTATCCCAAGTATACGGGCCCAAGAATGAATATATATATATATATATATATATACAGTGTGTAAGAAAATTATAAGACCACCGAAAATATCACTCATTTTAATATTACACAGCATAAAATCAATAATTTTAAAATTTGAAGCAAATGAAAAAATTTATATTTTCTCAAATAAACGGCTTAAAGGGAAAAAAAATTAGTTAATTTCACACAGCAAACGATTTTTTTAAATATCGGTGTAACATAAATATAAGACCACTTATTTTTTTTTATTTAAAATCGTTTGCGTTTTTAAAACTATTTTATTTTTTCTTTCAAAATCGTAGATAAACTGTAACTTTACATCACAAAAAAGTCCAAACGATAATATTGTAAAAGAAAATATAATTTAATTTGTTTGTTTTTATGAGGAAATTCACAATGCCGCGTGGAAGAGAATTACCTGAACTAGAAGTTCGAAAAATTTGGTTTTATAAGGGCTCTGGAAAATTGGAACGTGAAATAAGTAAGATACTTAAACGTTCTAAAACTGCTATTCATAACGTTTTAAGTAAAAGAGATTTTTATGGAAAATATAAAAGATCTGGCAGAAAGAGTAAATTATCAGCTCGCAATAATAGACGAATTTTCAAGCTTGCAACGAAACAGAACTTGTCTATTCGTAAAATATCACAGCAGACAAGTAAAACTTTTTCACGTATGACAGCCTGGCGCACTTTAAGATCAAATTCAAATGTTGCTCTTCGGAAATGAAAAAGAAAACCAAGACTGTTAAAGCATCACAAAGAAGGAAGGCTGAAGTGGGCAAAGGAAGTCATGACCGGGGATGCTGCTTGGAAAATATTATTTTTTTCGACGAAAAAAAATTTAATTTGGATGGCCCGGATGGTAATATTTCCTACTGGCAGGATTTACGAACGGAACCTCGGGTTTTCTTCAGTAGACAGATGGGTGGTGGCTCTGTGATGGTGTGGGGAGCTTTTGCATATGATGGGTAATGTGATCTGCAGTGAGTTCTTGGAAAAATGAACTCCATTTGTTATCAACAACTGCTTTACCAACACCTTATACCTTTTGGCCCATTTTTAAGAGGATCAAACTGGAAATTTCAGCAAGACAATGCGCCATGCCATGTGTCTAAATCAACTAAAATCTGGTTTCAAAAAGAAAAAATCGAGGTCTTAAACTAGCCAAGCCTTAGTCCAGACCTGAATCGCACCGAAAACTTGTGGGGCCATTTGGCTCGTAAAGTGTATGCAAATAACCGTCAGTATGATTCTGTGTATGAATTGGAACTAGTTATGATGGATGAATGGGACAAAATTCCCAAATATTTGCTCGAAAACCTAATTAATTCAATGAAAATTCGAGTATTTGAAGTTATTCAGAAAAATGGTGGATCCACATCATATTAGTTTTATTAAAAAAATTTGTTTTTACTAGTGGTCTTATAATTTTGTTACAGATATTTGATTGGAAAAATTTAAAATTGTTGATAAAATAAATAGTATATTTAAATATCTCTTAAAAATAATATACATATATTTTATATTTCATTTATAAACATCAACCTAATTTAATTTAAAAAATATGATACTATTTATAGTAAAAATCACAAAATTAGCAGTGGTCTTATATTTTTGTTACACACTGTATTCGTGGGTGCTTATATATTTGTCAGTATATTTTTGGATGTTCGTTAAAATGCTTCTACATCCGTTTAAACCACATTGTTATTCATGACATTCCATTCCTAGCTCCTTCGAGGTAAAAATCGATTGGCACATTCAAAATAACTGCATATATTATTTGAAAATCCACTCTGATTTTCCACCTTCCCCCGTTCACGCACGCCTTGTGTTCTTAAAAGGATTCGAAATCCCATGCCGGCGTTAAAAGTTATTTTCGAAATTTGCAACTCGAAGTAAAACATCCATTCTTTAGCTATAGAACTGGAATATTATCTCGCATAAAAGTTTTGGGATTCCTCATTTTCGTTCATACAGTTTTGTATACACTTGTGTGTACATATATATATATATATATATATATATATATATAAATGTATGTATATATATATATATATATATATATATATATATATATATATATATACAGTGGTGCCTTAACACGAGTTAAATTCGTTCCGTGACGGATCTCGTAACTCGAATTACTGCTGTGTCAAAAGAGTTTTCTTCTTTGAAATGAATAGAAATGCCATTAATCCGTTCCGGGACCTTCCAAAATTTCCAAATCTGTTACATGTTTACAAATAAGAAAAATGTCTTTATAAATAACTAATATTGTGTACAAACACAATACAATAATATGTACTGCAATAAACCGGTTTTATTCAGTATAATGCAATTCATTTTACTTGAGGATCAGATGACTATGTTAAAGATGCTGACTGACGTGAAGGAGAAAAGGTGAACTGAAAAATTTAATCTTATTAGGTGATATTTGCCCTTTTTGTCACGCTTTCATCTGCAGGGATTTTCGATAAAAACTTGTCCAACGAGGTCTTCCGGGATTTTTGTTAAGTGAGACGTTGGACGCTATTCGGTTCTGAAGGGAGACTCAAGTGTGGGCAGATCTAGCTGCCCCGTGGGATAGTTAATCTTGTTGAGACTTCAAGACTGGAAAGTAGTCTTAATAATATTATATAACTGTATAATAATTTTGCATAAAGAAAGTAAATACTATGTGTTTCTCGTGTGCTCATTTCACGAGAACGTTAGATGGCTTTAGCTGCGCAAACTTACGGTGATGTATCTGAAGCTGGGTCGTAACTCGAATTATAGCTCGAAACTCCAGGCAGAAATTCGGCCGAGATACGTCTCGTACCTGAAACAACTCTTAAGTCGGGACACTCGTAAGTCGAGGTACTACTGTATATATATATATATATATATATATATATATATATATATATATATATATATATATATATATATATATAATGCGTGTGTAATAATAACGCTACGCTAGTTTTAATTCCATTCCATGGATTATCTACTATTAATACTGTCTTTCCCCTTATATAACAAACTTCCGCATTTCTGAATGGCGCTTAGCTGCCGCCTCGGCATATTACACATGAAATAGAGACGTGGTCAAAGGAAACTACGTTTCCTTCGTTCTGGTGGGAGTGTCGTACTTATATTACATATATATTTACACACTCGTACTCTAACAAGTATTAACAGTGAAATCTCGATAGATCGTTCCCCGAATCATCGTTTTCCCATATGTGTCGTTTATTTCACCCAGTCACGACGAACATATTGCTTTGCCATGTTCCGGTATCTATCGCTTTCCCGCATTTTTCGTTCAGTTCAATCGGTCCCTTGAAAAACGATAGATCGCTGTGTATTCCACTGTGTATATGTATATACATATGTAGGTAGATAGACTGATAGACAGATAGATAGATAGACAGATATATAGATAGACGATACCATCCGGAATACGTAGGAACACACTATTTCTCGTGACATATTTCGTCTGCTTGCAGCATATATAAAGCGACAGACATGTGTATTGGCCTAAAGAGTTGATTGCGTAGTGAGCATGGCAGGTTATCATGATTTAAGCGATTTTTAGCCAACTTAATCTCTATATATAGATATATAACAATTCCGAAATTGACTGACTGACTGACTGACAGATAATGCACAGACCGAACAGCTGTTTTGAAATTTTGCATGGTGATTCTTCTTATAGTGTAGGGGTACACTAAGAATGATTTTTGAAAAATTCTTCTTAGATTGTTTTAAATCAAATTTTTAAGCTCTTTTTGTAACATTTTTTTAAAGTTTGCATTTAAAATAATAATATGAGGGTTACAAAATTTAAATCACAAAAAAGATCCTAAAAATTCCTTTAAAATGAAATTTTTTTCGAATCTTTACCTCCATTTTCTGGTTTTTGTGAAATTTTAAAGATTAATATTTGGAACTTAATTTATTAAATGCTGATCACGTGGATTCTTTGCTTGTTGTATTAGTTTAAATTAATTTTGCGTCACGTGCATAACGACGAAATAAATTGACAAAAAAATACTAAAATACGGTAAAAGATAAAATATAACCACTAGACTAAGAGAAACGGAAGTTTTTTTAAGAATTTTTTAAGAATTCTTTCAAAATAGTATGTTTTAAGGATATTAAACATACAAATTAAATGCATACATTGAACGTTGCATTTAATTTGACAGTTTTCTTCTATACTATTTTGTCTATAAAAATATCCGTTACGATTCTTTTACGATATATATATATATATATATATATATATATATATAACTCGCCTTTTTATGAATGACGTTCCATTTCCAGCTCCCTCAAAATATGAATCGATATACAAAATGACTACGTGTATTATTCGAAAATCCATTCTGATTTTCTACCTCCACCCCTTCTGTTCTTAAAAGGATTCGAAATCCCACGCCAGCACTAAAAGTTATTTCGAAGTAAAAACATCCATTCTTCAAGCATAAAACTGGAATATTATGTGGTATAAAAGTTTTGGGTTTTCTCATCTTCGCCTCGAAGTTCTGAAAAAATAATAAAGAAACAGAATTATTTCCGAGAACATTTTTTCCAGTTATGTCGGAATAAGAGAAGGAATTGCCGAGTGTTTTGAAAGTTTGAAATTGGAGAGAACGTAATACTGCATTATGATTAGGGAAAGAAATGCGGTTTCTGAACTACTTTCCCATCTCCAAAAGAGACTAGAGTTGAAAAAATGTACACACACACACACACACACACACACACACACATATATATATATATATATATATGTGTGTGTGTGTGTGTGTGTAAGTAAGTAAGTAAGTAATATATTAAATAGTATACCCTCCATTCTAGCATTTAAATTCCATTTCCTAAATCCAATCCCCAGTAACATTACTTTATCTCTTTTAAACCCTTAGCAACAGAACTTCCCATGAATCGCATGCCTATGCATTTCTACACGTGTATACATCTGGAGAAAGGCTTGGGCTGACCCTTCAAAATAATAGCCACATGCTTTTTTTTTTGCCCTCTCGCGCGTAAGGTTGAAAGGTGGTATTAGCTTCCGAGTTGTGTTTTGAAATGAACGGATGTACTTTCGTCGCTGTAATAAACGATTCGGCCAGACTGCAGCAAAATGTTATTGCTGAGCAAAATTTCAGGCTGAGCCATGCCATGCCCAGCCATGTAAATATGAGCTAGTTTTCCTTTTCAGGTTGTATTTTAAGGACGTGATGTAATGGATATATATATATATATATATATATATATATATATATATGAATAAACAAACGTACAGCAGATGTAAGACATTGTCGAAACACTTGTGCGCGCTTTTGCACTCCGTGAATCTTCCACGAGTTTACTAAGAAGGTATTCCTTTTAAACAAACGGAATTCGCAGATCGTATCGCCCACGCGTTCGATTAATAACAGCTCCCTCGAAATAGTGATAGTTCCCGGTTGTTGCAAATGCAAAAATTTATTATTTTATTTTATTTATTTCCCTCAAAATTTCTTCAAGACGGTCCTGTACGTCAGCAGAAAAAATTATCAATTGTTACACGTGAGATGGCAGTGCGAACGACACATTATGTGTGGATGGGCAGGTATCTTCAAATGACCATGATGATGGCGTTATTTATTATGACGGCAACAATAATTATGACATGGACGCAACAACAATAGATGATCTGTTGTCTAGTGAAAGTGATTAAAACTGATAATTTGGCAGTATTGTTTGTTTTGAATAAAAATTTAAGCTTTTCTACTACCGAATTTCACGTTTATTTCTTCTAATAAATATCTTAACAATTTATAAATAAATATAGCTTTTATGTAGCTTTTTAAGTAGCTTTCATACTCAAATATAACACTACAAGCGGTACCCTAGGTTCTCAGAAAGATATTTTGAAAAATTAACCTTTAAGAGGGTTAAATTAGTGCATTACATTCCTAAAATTTCGAATGTAAAAACCCATATTTAGTGTCGGATCACGGTCGTACAATGACAGAGGGGACACTTCTGAGGAATTTAACACTTAATTGCTACAATTCATTTTAATTCAATGAAACCTATTATATAATTGATATTAGTAACGTGCAGCACGTGTATTTAGCTAGTATATACAGTGGACGCTCGTTAATTCGAACTCGGTTAATTCGAACTTTCGGTTAATTCGAACTAATCCAAAGGCCCCCAAAAACTTGTATTGGAATTAATGTTAAAAATATCTCATTAATTCGAACTAAATTTTAATCACTTCGGTTAATTCGAACTAAAAATTTGACAAAAAAAAAATTCTTTTTCCTCGTTAATGGATAAAATACACACGGTATTTATTATTTTGTGTGTCAAAATCATCTGTATTTCTTTTCTGTGTAAAGAGGCACATGCCTGCATTCCTAGACTATTGTATGTCCGCTGAACGTTAGTAGCTATTGTCCTTATTAGTGCTAAACGGAAAAAAGCAATTTTCCTTTATTTGTATCGATTTTCTTAGAATTTCAGAAAAACCAGTCTTTACAACAGATTCTAGGGAGCTGCGTCAGTTAATGTGGTCTATTTTTTCTTCCTCATTGTTTGGTGTGAACGTGTAAAAATTCAGGATGTCTACACGTGGAAAGTACAAAACCCTAAATTTGGAGAGAAAGGTAGAAATTTTAAAGAAAGTAGAGAATGGCGAATGTAAAACAAAGTTAGCAGCTGACTATGGGATTAAAAAAATGTCTTGTCAACTAATTTGAAAAACAAGGAGTCAAATTTAGATTCATGGGAAAAATCAAAATTTGCTAGAGGAAGGAAACGCAAGAGAAATGCGTCCCTAGAAGATCTAGAAAAAGCTCTACTGCTATGGTTCCCGGGTGTTAGATCTCGAAATTTTCCGATAAATGGACACCTAGTACTGACGAAGGCTGATTAATTGGCAAGTCGAATGGGTGTTGAAGATTTTAAATGCAGTGCTGGATCGCTTTCTCGATTTAAGTCAAGGCACAATATTTCTTATCAAACTGTATGTGGCCAAAGCTGTGATGTAAACGAAGACGTATGCACTAATTTCGGTAGGAAACTGCCAGGGCTTTTCTCTACTTACCTGCCGAAAGATATTTTTAATGCGGCCATAATGAACAAAGCTATAATGGACTCTATTAAAACTCTGAAAGCATTTATTCAGATGGAACCTTCCTCTGAAAATGAGTTGAAATGTTTACTTCAAATCGAGAAGCTGGCTGAACAATGTAGGCATCATAAACAGAACCAAACATCCATTTTACAGTTTTTCTCCAAAGTGTAATTCATATTTTTAATTAAAGTTTACTTTCTACTGCATATCTTCTGCTATTTTATAATTAAGGTAAATCTGTATTGCTTTTAAATATGTTTAATTTTAGATAACGTAGTATAATATATTTTCTGGGGTTATAAATACTAGGAGATATTTCTTCCTCAGTGATACACATTTAAAGAATATATTTTCTCTTAACATCGGATAATTCTAACTTTTTTCTGAGAACCTTTGAGTTCGAATTAACGAGCGTCCACTGTAGTATATATATATATATATATATATATATATATATATATATATATATATATATATATATATATATAGTGCTTTACCTCTAAAAAATTAGGTGGGTATACTTTTTTTTTCAAATAAAGTGCGTATTTTTAGTATTGTGTTTGCACAAGTCATGTCACAGGGGAACAAAAACCTCGCAAGTTAATAATTACAAGATTAAAAAAAACTTTTTATATATCATGTTTTAAAATTTTCGGTTGAATCATATAAATTTGAGAATTCTATGTATTAGAAATAATTTTTAAAAAAATTCTGATGGATTATCCCATCAACTTGAAAGAAAATGAAGTTAATCGGAATTTAACTTGCGTTTAACTTTTCGTTCCCTTTCCCGACGATAGATGGCTGCACCAGTCTACAAAACAAAATTAACTAAAAGTAACTGAAAGTTAATTCAATTCTGCTTAAAGATGGCTAAAAGTATAAAAAAACACATTGTCATCGTGTTCTGAACTATTCAGAAAGTTTCAAATGTCTAGCTAGTCGGGAAGTTAATTTAAAATCGATTGCAAGATTTGTACTAGACAAACACACAAACAAACAAGAAAGCGATTTAATAAAAACATGGAAAAAATACTTTTTGTTATGCATTAAAATATCATTTGTAAAAAGGTGAGGATACAATATACCCCTGCGTACCTCCAGGAAAAAAGCCCTATATATATATATATATATATATATATATATATATATATATATATATGTATGTATATATATATATATATATATACATAGTGAAGCCTTTCTAAGGCAGCCAGTATGGTTCCGAAAAATGGTGGCCATTTGAAGGGGTGGCCGGCTAAAGAAGTTTCACTGTGTGTGTGTGTGTGCGCGCGTGTGTGTGAGTTTATATATATATATATATATATATATATATATATATATATATATATATATATACATACATACACACACATCAGCACTTGGAAATGAAAGGCAGATTTAGCAGTTCATAAGTTCGTGAGTATACATACAGATACAAGAATATATATATATATATATATATATATATATATATATTCGCAGAGTATTAACACCTGTACATAACTCCGAATCTTAATATCTGGTCCTCGTAGTCGTATAATCTAGGAGATCCTGACGCAACAAAATGTTGACCATTATTAACTAATCAACTCGGTTTCGGCGCTGTTATTTTATTACACCCAGCTCGGCCACTTCTCCTTTGTGTGGAGTCCCCCCGATCACTTTGCAAACAAGCCCTCCAAACGAGAGAGGAGTGTTTGCGAAAATAATTTTCGAGGCTCAGCCTTATCTCGCGGCAGCTGTTCCCATTGTGTCTTCCATCAACGTCGTCGACGAATTTCGGAATATGGACCCGAAATTATCGAACGAACGAGAGCAAAAAAAAAGATGGAAAATGAAGAAGATGGATGACTCGAACGCCTTTTTATTTCATTAAATATTTTTTCTCCTGATAAGGAATTTTAGTTTTGTTGTCGCAGTAATGGAGTGGATCACTCTATTACTTGGGAAATGAAAGATTAGACAGTCTTATATAACATAGATTTTTGACGAGAATATTATAGATACGTGTGTTTGTTTGTGAGTGTATATATATATATATATATATATATATATATATATATATATATATATATATATATATATATATATATATATATATAAATAAGAATAAGATGAAAGAGAAAACCAGTAGTAGCTCTAAAGCTACTTGCAGCCAGGAACAAATAACATGGAAAGAAAAGTATGAATAAGGTTTTTGACAGCATTTCTTCATCAGCGGTGTCAATGCTGTCTAAAAACCAATGAATTGTTTCCGATGAGTATGATCTATACAATAAACACACTCAGACACCGTACAATCCATGAATAACAGAAGAATTGATTAATAATTGAATTAATATTGAATAAAAGTACTTAACCAAAGAACACCAAGCCTGGTGCTAGTCAGAGTGGAAGTTAAGAACTTGTAACCGCAAGATGACTGACGTCACGAAACTTGCAACCATTGAGGTAGTGGATTCTCAGTTACAGACTTACTTAGGTTACCGTATTTTAGGAATATTATTCCCTTGATATATATATATATATATATATATATATATATATATATATATATATATATATATATATATATATATATATATACTTGATGATTGATGATAAAAAAAAATGAAGGAACCTTACAGAGGACAGCTCTATTCGTTTAATCATCAGTCAGGTAACTTCGCCCCAAAGACCGAATTCGAAAGAATGCCTAATGTAGAGATAAATATCGTTTCGATTCATGCGCAACTTCCGGGGATCGAAAAGGACGAAGGCTACCCAGCCGGAATGAAACAGGAGCTTCTCTCCGGCGGCATTTTACTCCTCATCTGCATTTCAATGGAACGCTGTTTTATCGGACACGAACATGGCAATTCCCGCGCTGTTAGCCCACCCCGTTTGCATATCTGGGCAGGCGACGACGACAACTTATCGTCTGCCCTGACGCATCACCGGGAATAAGTGATTGCTCGTAATGCGAGGCAGCTTGTAAAGCCGGAATAATTAGCAGCTGCGGCGCGAATGAATTTCGAACGTTGAACGTGCAAATGGAACGAAAGGTGTGTAGCCGGAAGGTCAGTGAAATTGGTGGGTTTAATGTATAAATTTATATATAAATATATACAGTGGAACCTCGAAATATCGTTTTTAAAGGGACCTATTGCACTGAACGATAATTACGGGAATACAACAAAGAAATGTTATCACCGGGATTGGATGAAGTAAATGACAGATATGAAAAAATGATTATTCGAGGTAAGATGGATCGAAGTTCCACTATATATATACAATGGCTGCCAAACGTTTTCATACAGTTACGATTTTCAAAGAAATAGGAGTCTGTCCATTAATTAAAATAAATATTTCAGAATAGGTATTTAATAATAAGATCTACAATCTATTCTTAACAAAACTACATGAAATATTTTGAAAACATAGTAAAACTTTATTTTTAAGAAACCACTAATCAAAAAGTAACAAAAAAAGTATCTTACAAAATTATTCGTACACTGAAATATGTTCGGATAAATTCATAATTAAAATTATCATCTGGCGCTTTATTTTTATTTTTGAATTGTGGTGGCATTTAAAATATCGTTTGGCTTTAATTTTTTCTTGCCTACTCCGTAATATTCTATTCATTATTTTAAAATGGATCGTAGTCGTAAAGAAACAACAAACGACATTCGAAAATTGATTATTCTTCTTCATAGTAGTGGTAAATAAATTCGGAATATTGCTACATTACTTAATTTATCTCATTTAACTGTGCAATATGTGATAAAACGCTTTAAAGAAGAAAATCGGATAGAAAACATGGTAAGAGAAGGTCGTCCGGCAAAGTTAACAAAACGTGATCAGAGATTTATAATTAGAAAATTTGTAAAAAATCCACGTTTGAGTGCTGTAAAAGTTTCCGCAGAATTTAATGAAACATTTTCTACTTCAATTTCACCTGAAACTGTTCGACGAGTTCTGAGAGCAGCTGGATTATATGAGCGTTCTGCCCGTAGAATTTTTTTTTGTGAGTGAGAAAAACAGAAAGCTTAGGCTTTCCTTCGCACTACCAATGATAAACAAGCCCTAAACGTATTGGAATAATGTCTTATTTACCAATGAAAGCAAGTTTAACACTTTTCGATCCGATGGGCGAATAATTGTATGGAGAAATACTTAATCCCAAGAACATAGTAGAAACAGTTAAGCATGGCGGTGGAGGTGTCCTTGTGTGGGGGTGCATGTCAGCATCAGGACAAGGTAATTTAGTATTTATTGATGGCATATTGAATCATGCTGTTTATATAAATATTTTAAGAGGCAATTTAAAATTATCAGCCCAAAATTTGGGTATTGGATACAACTTTGTTATTTATCAAGATAACGATCCTAAGCACATGGCTCTCAACGTTCGCCTCTGGTGTCTCTATAATTGTCCTGTGACGTCACGCATGTAATGTGCGGTTCTCACGATCTGCGAAGATGTCCGTCCACAGCTGCAGATTTAAAATCTTTCCCACATGTTTGTACAACATTCTAAAATTCTGTGGAGGTTAGGCTACGTCCACACGAGCGATTTTTCCCTCACAACCGCAACGAGAAAACAAGCACCAAAATATAGATAAGCTTCTGTAACATAGGAGTGGCCAAACGCAGCTGTTTTTCTCGCGCGATCTGTCGCGATCTCAAGGTCGGTCTCTGGAGGATAGAACGAGAGAGTGTTAAGCATTAATTAGAGAGAGAAAAATAGTTCAGATAATTAAGGGGGGCTTCAGGATAGTTTATTTTCTATCTTCCACTCCCTATCTCTCTCTCTTTATATATATATATATATTTATATATATATATGTTTATATTTCTACTCATCGGGATGAGATCGTTATCGGCACAAGTGCGAGATGTCAAAAAGTCTGGGCACGAAATTCACTCCATGTGAAAAGGTTCCGGCGATTCCCATACATTTGCATGGTGGCTACACTCCTTGACAGCCGCCCGGAAATCAGTTTGATCAACTATGTGCATCGTCTGATAGCGCGTACAGATTGGTACAGCGTTCTCTGCATCTGTCAGTGATTTATGTGTCTCTGTACTCTCTACTATGCGCTGGATCGCCTCCTCTGGCGGTCCATCAAAGAAAGAGATTGGGGTCAGCGGGTCAAATGGTGTCGAGCGGGGTCGGGGGACACACCACATCAAAAGAAATCTTGCGGCGGGATGGGGGTGGTTCTAAATACCGTGTCTAATGTTACCGTGACTAATGGGATGTGATAGAAGTCGGGGAGAGAACTCTGTCCAATGTGTATGCACCATGAAAAGGGCCTAAACGGTTTCACTGCCGGAGTTCGACGTTCCTGGATGTCTGCGGGTTAAGCCCCAGTTTGATCTTCACCGACTAAATCGGTGAAACGCCGCCTCCCTCCCTCATAAAAATGTCACCGTATCCAATACTGCCTGCGAGTTCGGAATTTCTTGTTTTTTCTCTAATCGCCGCCGGCGAAGGTTCCAAACTGGGTATATATGCGAGACTCTGTTTTCTTTCGCCCCTGTAACACCTGGGCTAGAGCGACTGTTGAGATTTCTGCTCCCTGAAGCCTGAGTTTGTCGCTATTAACATCGTTTGCACCAGTCTGGTGATACTGTAAACTGCTCAAACCAACACCTCTATTGTTACGTTTTGTATAAATAAAAGTTAAGTTTTTCGTTACTTCTGGCGTTTCAGACCACTCGGATACCACGCCAGTTGACCACGTTCCGTTTCCATATGCTACAGTCCACAAGTTTTCTAAGCACCACCGCAATCGCCAGATTTAAACCCGATAAAACATATTTGGAGAGGACTGGAGTTTCGAGTACGTAAACACGACATTCACACGAAAAGCGAACTAAAAACAATAATGATGGAAGAATGGATGAACATTGATGCAGAAATTACAAAAGAACTAGTGCAATCTATTCCCAGCCGTTTAAAAGCTGTTGTGGATGCTAAAGGATATCCTATTGAATATTAATTTAACGAAAAATTAGAATATTTACTAATATGTAGAGAATTTTTACAAGTGTATGATGACTTTTGTGAGATAAAGTTTTGTTACTTTTTGATTATTGGTTTCTTAAAAATAAAGTTTTACTATGTTTTTAAAATATTTCCTGTAGTTTTGTTAAGAATAGATTATAGATCTTATTATTAAATACCCATTCTGAAATATTCATTTTAATTAATGGATAGACCCATATTACATTGAAAATCGTAAGAGTACGAACACTTTTGGGAGCCACTGTATAGGGTAGGTGGGGGGTGGGGCAAAGGTTCGCACGTACATTTGAAAATGACCGGGAAGAGTTTTGGGAAGAATAGGGTAGGCAGTGCATTCGTATGCTTTCAGTCAGTTGCCTCGTGAAAGCAATTTGAGTTACGACCTCCTGTTGCAGAGAAAATGAGATAAGCTTATTTTCGCCATTTTTAAAGTAATATTTTGCAACTTTTGAGTAATTTTGAGCATCACTCAAATTCACGAACTGTTTTATGCCTATTTTCGCATGTTACGGTGGTAAATAACCTTTCAAATCATACCTTGAGTTTTGGATTAACTCAAATACAATGGCGTCCATTCTGCCAAAACAGAAGCAGCACAAAATGGGGTAAAGGTTCGCGGGAGTCATGGGGTTAAAGGTTTGCGCCTGCAAACTTTTGCCCCTCATACTACTAACATTTGTTTCATGCCCTCCTTTCATTAGGAATTCTTATTTACGTCTTTTAGATTTTGGTTTCAGTTTACGGTAAATAACCATCTTGGTCTTGAAACATGTTGTCTAGCGTACGGGAATTATACGGGAGTTTTTGAAGTCGGGAAAAATGCACGAATTATACGGAAATTTAACATTTTGACCTACAAATGAGGGAATTTTATTCAACCTTTTCCTTATAATACTTTGAAATAAACAAAAATTACTACAAAATAAACGAGAATAAAATGCTCTAATTCTCGTATGTGCGGCAAAGAGAAAAGGTTCCAAAATCCTTTTTCTTTTCTTTTTATTTATTTTTATATTTTATTATAGCCAATATACATTGGAAAAAGTCGTTCTACTATTATTTTAAAGTCAAGTTTGTTTCCATTGTTCCAGTCATTCACCTTTCATTTACAACCCTTTTTACCTGGAATTAAAAAATTCAATAGAACTAGTTAATTAACCCTCCAAACCCTTGTGGTATAGGTACCTTATTTTAAATCCCATTATTTCACAAATTATTCTTCCAATTGGGATATATGTGGGAATTTCATTTACACGAGACCTTGAAATTGAGATGGTGAACCGGGAGGAAAAAGAGTAAGTTTTCAATGCTTAAAGGAAACTTCAAATTTCACTTGGAAATTATTAATGGACATTCACATTTTTGTAATTCGAAAATAAATTAAGGTTTTTGATGAAAACTGTTTGTTTTTAATTATCATTTTTTTTGTAAAACGCTTGAAAATCCGTAAATTAAAAATAAGATAAATTAGTACAACACAAAAAATAAAGTAGTTCTGAACAAAGACCTATTTTACAAGATAAAATAATTAAATGTTGTTATAGGCTTCGAAGGTCTGGTCAGGGAAATTAGCTCTCCCTCATTAATGGACGAGTTTCGGCTAATTTGCTACCTAGATAGCAAAGGAAAAAAGGGGGGGTGGATTTTACAAGCCAGTACTGCTAGACACCCTGTTTCATTACCTACGGTAAAAGTTTTTTTTTTCTTTTCCTGAGTTTGAATAGTAATAAGATAAAGAATATTTAATATTATTTTATTCACAGAATAAAATAATATTAAATATTCTTTATATTTAATATTATTTTACAAAATACAATATTAAATATAATAATTACTAACAAAATTCAATTAATAAATAGGATTAATGCATCTAGTCAAGTGTACTAAGTCAATTTTTTGCTTACCTTAATTTGCTTAATTAGTTTTTATGGGTTTTAAAAGACTGAGTAAAGCCTAAGATATGATTTAACGATAGTGTTAATAGTTGATATTTTAATTGGAAGTTCTTTAGTTTAAAAAAGAAAATATTGAGATTAACCCCGTTCAATTTGTGATTTTCTATATATATAACACCTTTAAAAAGATTACAAAATGTGAAATAAAATTATTTAGACAACTCTATTTGTGATTTTCTATGCCTATCCAGTTAGAAACCCAGTTAATAAAGGTTTGCAGTGTAAACCTTTGCCCCACCGATTGGGGCAAAGGTTCGCAAACAGGTGTTTTGGTAAAATTAAAAATTCGGTGCCTAATACTTTCGGGAAAAAATTCATTATTTTACAGAAGGTAGAACAGATACCCAACTACAATACAAGTGACATTTTGGGGCGATAGAATCTAATGGAGGCCCGTTTAATACCAAAAACACAAAACTGCAAACCTTTGCCCCCACCTACCCTATATGTGTGTGTGCCGGCGATTATGAAATTGGTCTAAGACATATACAAGTTGCTCACATAAAGTAACCGGACAAATTTTTATAAATAAGAAAAATATAACTCACCTACAAGTAAATTTATCTACTTCAAAATAATCGCTAAAGGAGTCTATACAATTTTTCCAACGTTTCTTCAAGTCATCAAAATACTGTTTATAGGCGTTGGAAATAATCGTTCGCAAAATACGTGTAACATTTGATTTAATATCCGAGACGTTTTCAAATCTCTGTCCTATCATTGATTTTGCATTTTTTTATTACAAAGAACCTATTCACGACGAATTTGTTCCTGAAAATCAAACAATTAGTCAGTATTTTTACAAGGAGTTGCTTTTTCGATTAAGACACAGGATAAGGCGAGTTAGGAAGGAACTGCTTGATTCTGGGCAATGGTTTGATTTATACGATAATGCTAGGCCCCATACAGCAATTTCTGTACAAAAATATTTTGCTAATCATTCAATTACAGTGATAAATCACCCACCATATTCTCCCGACTTATCGCCAGGTGATTTTTTCCATTTTCCGAAGCTTAGGGTGGCCACGAAAGGACAGAGATTTGAAAACATCCCAGATATTAAATCAAATTTTAATCGCGTATTTTGCGAACGGTTAGTTCCAACGCCTATAAACAGTGTTTCGATGACTTTGAAGAAACGTTGGAAAAATTGTATAGACTCCTTTGGTAGTTATTTGGAAGGAAATAAATTTATTTGAAGGTGAGTAATATTTTTCTTATTTATAAAAACATTGTCCGGTTACTTTATGGGCGCACCTTGTATTTTTCGTTTCTAGGTATTTGAAGTTTTGAGTTTGAACATAAACTGAATTCTGTGTAATGACGATACAACTAACACAATCTAACAGTTCAAATTTTACAATTTTGCAAAGATTGCTTCAGATTAGGGTAATATAAAAGAATGCAATATTAAATAACTCATAAACATTTTTGTTTGTTCTTGACTTAGGCTACTTTCATAATCCCGGACGGACGGACGGACACACACACACATGTATGTATATATATATATATATATATATATATATATATATCAGTGACGTAGCGAGCATAACTGACGCCCGGGGACGATACTTTTTTGGCGCCCCCCTTTCCGAAAAACATATAGTAATATAGTATATAGAATTAGTGAAAAGGACCATTTGGCTCCCCTGTTCGATTGGCGCCCGGGGCATGATAGACACCCTTGCCCACCCCACGCTACGCCACTGATATATATATATATATATATATATATATATATATATATATATATATATATATATATATATATATATATATATATATACACAGTCGAACCTCCATATATCGAAGCAGTAAATTGCAGGAAAAAAATAGTAAAAAATAGTTTTGTCATAATTCTCCTAAAAAAAAAATTAAAGCTAATTTTCGTATACGAAACTCCCTTTCTAATTTATATGCGAATCCCATTAAATGAAAGTTAATAACTAAAAAATGAATAAATATGACAGATTTATTGAGTACTACATACCTTTAAAAAAACAATAATCCAGACAGTGGTTACAATGATCACAGTTACATTCTTATAAAAAAAACTACGAATATCTTGCTGAACAGCCAGCTTTGCGGAAAGTTCAAAGAAATGTTCGTATTTATTCAGTCCACTAAAAAATTAATCAGGGACATTTTCCGCGAATTGAAGTCCACGACGTATTGTTTCAAATGCCAAAAATTGGGAGATTTTGTTCTAAAGTGGAATAAAATCTCCCAATTTGTCTTGAAAAAAATTTCGATATATAGAAACAATTTTTCTGTGTAATGAACATGGAGTTTTGCTAAGAGTTTGATATATAGAAAATTTCGATATGTGGAAGTTCGATATATGGAGGCTCGACTGTATATTGTAAGGAGTCGTCGAGCGGTAGCGTGAACAAAATGGCGACAATGTCTAGTACAAAACTAAATGAAGAAATTTATTCACAATGAGTAATTTATGATGAAATACTTGAGAAATCATTGGTCATTATATACTCTAGTGCGACGTGCGAGCTGACAAAGTTCCGATGCAAGTCACACAGTTTTGAACATACAAAGTTCCGACGGTATTTACACAGTAGTAAGTTCCGATGTAAAGCTAATAAGTTCCGAGTTCGTGGTACAAGTGTTCGCTTTCCGATACGGCTTCACCAAAGTACTTCTGCTAGAGGTCACGTCGACGGGGTGTCGAATAATAAGGGTCAGACCTTCCCGGGGTCTAGGAGAATCAAGCTGTCTCCTGTTGCAATATACTTCTTTTGGAAGTAAGTCGACAGGGTGTCATATAATATTTTTCCGATCACCAATAGCGCATACAGATTGGTACAGAGTTCTCTGCATCTGCCAGTGATTTATGTTCCTCTCTGTACTCTGTGTATGCGTGGATCTCCTCCTCTGGCGGTCCGTATGCATAGCATCAAAGGAGAACCCGAGGTCCCGGGGGTCAAATGGTGACAGTGGGGGCGGGGGACACTAGATCAAGAAACACGAGGGACCTTGTGGGTTTGAATGGGGGGTTCTAAAGGGGGGAATATCTGGAGGACACGTGTTTATTGGAATGGGGGTGGTTCTAAATACCGTGTCTAATGTTACCGTGACTAATGTGATGACAGGAGTCGGGGATCTGCAGGCAGAGAACTCTGTACCAATGTATATGCACCATGAGGATCTAAGAATATTCGTTATCTCTTAATAAATCGACCAAACCTTAGGTGCGATTGAGAACGTACAGCTCCTACGACTCCAAGATAAGTTCTCAGCTTGAGAAAAAAATAAATTACGACCACCTGGCTGGAATGAGTTGTCACGCCTGCGAGATAAAATCTCTAACTAACTCTAATTTTTTTTTTTCTCAGCGACGTAACTTTAGATTTTTGCGCCACGATCGCTTTAAACTAAGATTTTTTATAAGTGGTGCTCTTCTCGAGTGACACCACTTTCTGGATTCTTATTCGTCGACTACTTTTCTCGTCAAAACTCATCTGATGGGCTTGCCAAATAAATTTACGGGAACCCTCATCAATCGGGGGAGGAGCAGAACTAATATCTTTTCAAATGTAGTGTCAGAACTCCAGACTGACAGGTGCTATGGGTCGTCGGCAGCCTTTGATGACCGCGTCTTTTGTCTCGCTCGCTTGTGTCCGTCTGTTCTCACCTGATTCCGACTACATTCCTGTGACTGCTGAACCACGGGAAATAGGGAATTTTTAGGAGAGGATTTTATTAATTGGGAGAATCAATTTGATTCTTCACAATATATATATACTTACAATTTATTTACAAATGCCGGGGTTTTGTTAATCAAGTCATTTGCCGTCTTTCTTCCCGGTATGTCTGACCAAGACCATTAAGTTCAGTGCACATGTCTAAATGGCTGTCCATTCATTGGTTGTTAGGAGTCAATTGGGGGAGTCCTTAAGTCCTATTCTTAGAAGGTGGGCAATGAGGTAATCGTTCGAGGCTCTCCCTAGCTTTTCCCTTAGCTTTAATAAGCTACCTGAAGTACATATCTTTTTCTAAGTTCCAATTTATTTATTAGTTTCTCAGAATGGAAGGTCATGAAACTGTTCGGTTTTAGTGGGATGGTGGCTGCATGAATTAATACTGCATGAATTCTTCTTGGTACGGATGATGGTATGTTGGTATGTGGTATGAGGAATTTGAGACGATATCCGATGAATTGCGCTTTCCAATCCCTTAAGATTTGATGGTGCTGCCTCATGCCCCGTTTGATCTCATCTCACAAATTCTCAATTGGATTGAGATCTGGTGATTGTCAAGGCCAACGAATCAAGGTAAAGTACCCGTTATGCTCTTTGAACAATCTGTGAACAATGCCAGCTTTATGACAAGGAGCAGTATCCTGCTGGAAGTATCCATCCCCGGCAGGGTACACCATTAACATAACGGGATGTGCTTGATCTCTGATAACACTTAAATACTTTTGGGCATTCTGTCATAGGGACATGACAGTAGTGTTACGGCCAGGGACAGGGCATGGAAAGAAATACAAAATAAAATAAAATAATTGTTAAATGCAATAAAGAAACAGGGCAATAAAAGAGAAGGGAAGAAAGCCATGGACCGGAACGAAAATTAGAGAAAATGTTCGTAGCAATAAATAGAAGTGGAAGAGAGTGAAAATAAAAAGAAAATTTATGATGGCTATAAAACGGCCCACCCAACTTGAATCCAAAGCATGGGAAAAAGTTAAAATTGAGGGAGAATTTATAAATCCCGCCCTCGACGCGCATTGGTAAAAGGGGATTGAGGAGTGGCAGCACAAACGAATGGCGATGGCATGATAATTTCCAGATAACCAATGGAAATTATAAGAGGCGGAGACATTAGTAAGAAAATATATGAAATAAAAAATAGTGTAAAGGCAGAGAGATAACCTGGGAATTTAGAGTCTGTCAGAAATTATCGAGCGCCCAGTGTCCCATGCCGAGTGTCTGCGATAAACGACGGAGCCGTGTTCGGGTGCAGTAAAGTTTAGAGAGATAGAAGTTGTCGAGCGCCCAGTGTCCCATGCCGAGTGTCTGCGATAAACGACGGAGCCGTGTTCGAATGCAGTAAAGTTTAGAGAAGTCATCATTACGAGTGCCAGCTGCCCAGAGGGCTTCAACCGTCATCTTCTGAGGTACCGACTTTGCATTTCCCTTTTATATTGTATCATTGCTTCTCAGTGTATAGCCATAATGATTAAGATAGAGCGCGATGAATATAGTTTTTGAGTATAAGATGTTGAATAATAGACCGATAATTCGTACCAACAATTTAATATAATGTTTTGCATATATATAAAGAATTAATTTAGTAGGAATGAA
Source organism: Dolomedes plantarius (assembly GCA_907164885.2). Classification (NCBI taxonomy): domain Eukaryota; kingdom Metazoa; phylum Arthropoda; class Arachnida; order Araneae; family Dolomedidae; genus Dolomedes; species Dolomedes plantarius. Next base: position 154,506,718 of record OU015500.1, read on the forward strand.
GTTATTGCGGTAATAATGTGTAAATGCCGGAGGAAATATTGAGTAATTTTGGAGTGTAATATTTATGTGTGTTAATATTCAATAAATTGATTTGTCAATATAACCAGAGTTAATTTCCATTATTTGGGAAGCACATCAATGTACTAGCCACAATCATGAACATAATTTCAATCATAATTTCATTTAAAATAATATAAATAATTAAAAATTACGGTTACACATTCAGACTTTGTTTCACAGGAATCAAAGGACCTATACAATGTCAAGAAAACATCCCCCAATCCCCAATATTACCTCCACCAGATTAAAGTGTTGTGACAATGCAGTTGGGATCCAGGCTTTCGTGCTATTTTCTTCATATTTGCACCCTGCTATCTGCATGGTGAAGTTGAATACTCGAGTCATCGGACCACGTGACCCTTTTCCAGTCATCTACTGTCCAATCCTTGTGCTCCTTTACGAACTGGAGACGTCTGTTCTTGTTCAAAGCAGACAGCAGAGGCTTTCGAACAGGTCATCGGCTTCAAAAGCATTTGCGGTGTAATGTGCTGCGAACAGTTCGTTCAGTAACGTTCGCAGTACCTCCTTAATTAAGATCCCCCACTATTTGAAGTACTGTTGCTCTTCTCTTGGACTGAGCAACTCTGGCAAGTCTCCTTTCAGATCGAACATGCAGTAGCCTGTGACGACCACAGGCCTGACATTGAGACCAGTTTTTCTGCTTGGTAGTCCACTCTCTGTAAACATTAATAACTGATGCCCTCGAACACTTCACAAGTGCAGCCGTTTTGCTGATACTCGTTCCGACGCTTCGAGTGCCTGCAATCATCCCGCGTTCAATTTCACTTAAATCACGTTTTTTGCCCATATGTTCGCTAGTAACACAGTGCAATTGATGGTTCACTTGTCATGCATTTCCTTTTTATAGATATCTTGCCATCTAGTTGCAACACTGTGACGCAATAACTCATTTGCATAAAACTCTCAGGTGGTCATAATAAAATGGCCGCTCAGTATATATATATATATATATATATATGTTGTTGTATTGTTATATTGTTGTTGCTAATGCCCCCTGGTTGGAGGTTCCATTCACCAAGTCCTAATAGGCTATTGGGTTCAAAGGGGCGACTCCTGCTTCGAATTAGCACCACAAGGGTCGGAGTCCGACTTGGCTAAATGACCGGTCCTGTAATTTTGAATTGAGTCAAGTCACGAGACCGAAATACTTGACCCCGCATCTCCAGAAGTAAATTTGAGAGCTTGGAGGGCATTGCAGCCGTGACCTATTTTACGTGCCCTGGCCACAAATTAGTGAACACGGAGGTGTATTTGCAGCGACGAACATCGAACCAGGCACGTTCAGATCATTGGTCCGCTATACATACATACATACATATATATATATATATATATATATATATATATATATATATATATATATATATATATATAAATACAGTGGAATCTCGATGTATCGTTTTTCAAGGGACCGATTGAAATGAACGATAAATGCGGAAACATAGCAAAGCAATATGATCGTTGGGACTGGATAAAGTGAACGACACATACGGAAAAACGATGGATCCGAAAACGATCGATCGAGATTCCACTGTATATATATATATATATATATATATATATATATATATATATATCCGTGTGTGTGTGTGTTTGTTTTGTAAGTAATAGTAATTTAATGTGTGATATATTATATCTGATTCTGTGTGCTAGTTTTGGCAACATAGGTGTTAACATACGAGTATGACGAGTGTGTACTTTTCACTGTGTCAGTGATTACTGTAATCTGGTTGTTGCCGTGGGATAAGTTGGTTGCTTTGTGAGTAGCAGCAGTTAGCTCTCGGATGTAGAAGGTCTAGGTCCTTTTTTAGCCCTTTCACTGAAGTGTCTCCATTTGTAAATGAGTTATTTGTAAATTTATGGACAAAGTCACTTTCACACCACTCTATGGGTATGGATTATAGACTTTCCACGAAAACTGACACTCATCCGCTATCACATCTGTAACCTACGATAACAATCCCCAATCGTCTGTCGAAATCAGTCGATTTGGAACGATTCTGCAAGTCCAAATGGATACGGCATGTTTCCTCTCCCGCCGATAAACAATTCTGATTTCGTCTGCGCGCGTTCGGAATTCAATCGGAGTGTAGAATTCGTACCCCAGCCTCCCTCCAGCTGGAGACATTCGGCCAATCACGGAGCTCCGAACGCATTCTCGTTACTCTCTGGAAGAACCCCCCCCCCCCCTCCAATGAATCCATAGGAATATATTGTGTAACGTCTATTGTCAATTAACGCTTCGATTCGGACTTGGCAGCGTGTGGAAATCGGCCCGGTGTGACTGCGCATGCTGGCATCCTACGCTGTAATGACGAGATAAATAATAGCCTTTAAATGTACAGAAGTAAATTATGCAAATGAAATACAAAGTTTTAACGGCACTAAGGTGTTGATTAAATTGTTCATACTACTAACTCCGCTTCTGTATTCTATAAAATTTACTGTGTGTGTATGTATGTATGTGTGTATATATATATATATATACAGAGGCTGTTCACACATTTTTTAGACGATGTATATTGTATTCACAAAACTAAATTACATAAAATTCTTGTGTTTTAAATGTTCCATTTGACATCCCTTATTCCGAACTATCTTTCGACACCGCAATTTCCAGGATAATAATGCCTTTTGAAGTATCAGAAGAGGTATTCTATCCCATTCCTCCTGAACAGCTTTCCTAAGTCCTGTGAGGGTTTTGGGACGACGTTTGAATAATGCAGATTTTAAAAGTCCGAAAGCACAAAAATCCATAGGTGATACATCGGGAGATTTAGTAGGGATATCAGTGAAGGGTATGGCTTTGATACCAGTTTTTTGTTCCATTTCTTTTAGGAAATTTACAGTGGATTTTGATGTGTGACTGCTAGCTTTGTCTTGATGGAGTCTCACAGATTGATGGCACTGAGGGTAAAGCGATGTTATTTCATTCAGAAAAATTAGCGATAAAATATGTTCCTGATAGTATTTGGAGTTAATCTTGACATTTTTTTCCACTCTTTATTTTTAACTTGCCATTATAAGAAAAACCAGCAACAATCATGAATCCCTTAGAAAAACTTTCTTTCGATTCTTTGAACCATGTACTTAAATTTTTTTCTCCCCTTTTATGATAATAAATGGCTCTTTTTTTGTTGCAGTCATTTAAATACACCCATGATTCATCTATTGTGACAATTGTTTTCCATTTTTCTTTGGGTAAGTGTTTCTCATATAGAATTCTGCAGCCAATTTGACGTTTTTTTCCTTTCTTGTTGACGATATTACCTATCGACGCTTTAGATATCACAAAACCATGACTCTCACATCGTTTTTGGATAACGGAGTATGCATATTTCTCTTCGGAAATAGCATGCAGCCTTCGAACCACTGCTTTGTTAAAAACGCTATTTTGAATAAAAACTTAACTTTCAAGCCGCAGACGATAATTTTGACTTTTAAAAAGATAGTACAATTGCAATTATTTCTTTTGCAGCAAACGATTTTTTATTACCGCTTACCAAAATCATCTAAAAAAATGTGTGAACAGTCTCTGTATATATATATATATATACAGTGATTTCCGCTTATAAGAATCACGTTTGTTATTACTGTTTTTGATTCTTATAAGCGGTTGATTCTTATAACCGAAACTTCCCTTTGGACAGGCACACATACACAAATATATACTTGTACATATATATAAACACACAGGCACATATATACATAATTTTCCATTAAATACTCTTTAATTTACGTTATTTATCATTTATTAAAATTATTTTTTATAATTTTAAAAATACTCAATTTCTAAACAAATACTATAACTCAATTTCTAGACCTATAAGTAACAACACATGATTATAAAATCAACAAGAGGCAGCTTCTCTTTGACTACACTTTGGAAGAGCATCATATCTAATTAACAAGTTGTTTTTCAGAACAACTAAGAGTTTTCCTTGTTTTATCATATTTGAATTCGACTATCAAAAAGTTCTAACACTAACTGGCAATTTTGTTAGAAAACTAAAGTGAATACTAGCGACGTATGCTTATTACAGTCTCAGACGAAGATTCACTTTATAGCTTACGTTTCACGGTTTGATTCTGAATCAAACCGTGAAACGTTTGATTCAGCATCTGGTTCATCTGATTCAGCAAAATGGATCCGTTTACGTTTGACGGTTTGAAGTGCTGAATCCACTGTCCCGTTTGCGTAAGTGATGGTGGACACTTCGCGGAAGATTTATGTGTTTCAGGGTCCAGAAATTCGCAACCAGGAAGTAAGTGGTGGGAAAAAAGGAGTGCCTGTCTGGAGAAAAGTGAAATCGGACCCGGGCGGGTTAGATGCCCCTGGGTAAAGCTATTAAGACAGTGTTTAGCAAAAACGTATAAGGAGAAACACTTATGTTATGTCTAAAGGAATGTATTTTACGACTGTTTTCCACACTAAAGTTTTATCAATCTTTCTTTTCAAAAACTTAAGAAAGAATTTCATACCTTTTGAGAGTTCAAGTGGCATTTTTTGGAAAAATGAAAGGAAGGCGAAAATTGCAAACTGATTCTTATAACCGGTGGATTGATTCTTTAAAGCGGAAATTTTAACATAGAAATAATACATTTGTTTTTGTTTTTGCGATATTGATTCTTATAAACGGTTGATTCTTATATCCACTGATCACTATAAGCGGTGGTTACTGTATATATATATATATATATATATATATATATATATATATATATAAATAAATGCGAGGGGTCGCGGATAGTTCCAGTTTATATCATACTGAATTATTTAAATAAAAAACATACTTTAAACTTTGCTAACATATTCTCATCATACTTATGCTAACATACTTATGCTAACATATTCTCAATATCTTTTTTTATATGTTAAAAATATACGATATTGTTAAATAAGGTGTCAAACAGTCTTAAAACGATTCACTTTTTACCTACAGCAACAAGACTAGGTTTTCAAAATGAGTATCTATAAAAAATCAAACAACGTTGATAACGAGGTATCATTTTCAAATATTTCACTAAACAATGAAATGCTATCTGAGGTCCAGGTTAATCCTTCTCATTCATTTTTTTCTGGTTTTGTTTGTAAATTTGAGAACTAAAGATAAATAACTAAAGACAAGAACTAAAGATAAATGAAGTTTATAATTTTCAATGTTTTAATATAAAGATTATCATTTTAAAATCACATTGTTGACATTAAGAAGTCACCTGCCCGGCCACGGACGTCGGAAAAGAATTTGGAGCGTTCACAACAATTGTGCTTCCGTAGCTCGAAAAATTCTATTTCTCGCCGTAGCTTGGAACTCGACATTCCGAAGACAACCAAACAGAATGGGCTTCATAAACGTTTACGATTGCATGCCTACAAAATCGAGTTGAAACACGGAATTAAAGGAATAGATCATCGTAAACGAGCCGATTTTGCCGGGGATATGTTGAATGCAATACCTATGCCCGGGAGGCTCTAAGTAACATATTCTTTGGATGTTGGATTGGAAGGGACAGACCAATTTCGTGGCCACCAAGAAGTCCCGATTTGACCACTACAGAATTTTTTCTGTGGGGTTATCTGAAAAACATTGTGTACCAGGGGAGTAGGCATTTAAGAGACCCGGAGCAAGGACGTAAATTGGGCCCCCTGAAATATTGCGACTTCAGTTTTTACCCCCTGTCTTGGGACCCACCCCCTGTCTTGGGCTTCAGTTTTTACCTCCCTTAACTCGGGAGCCCTTGGGCATTGCCCCGGTTGCCCCAGTCTAGTTACGCCCATGTTGTGTGTGCTAAGAAAATCCGGGACCTATGTAATTTATGGGATAGAATCGTTGGTACACTAGCAAATGTGACACCTGCTGTGATCGAGTGTACCTTTATGGACATCGACTATCGCCTAGGTGTGTATCGAGCGACGAAGGCTGTTCCTATCGAAATCTACTAGGTAATGGCCAAAACTTGATTCGTTCCTGTATCTTTTGGCGAAAAAATAAACGCTATGAATTCTCTTCTATGGTTCTTTATTTCATGTTGCAAGGACGGACACCTTTTCGATGACCATATATATATATATCTTTATATATAAAAGGCAAAGTCTGTGTGTGTGTGACCGAGTTTTTGTCTGCTCGCGGCGCAGCGCAAAGACGGTAGGTCGGACAGTTTTGAGATTCGACACGAAGATGCCTCCCGAGGTCTCATTATGCACCTCGAAGCCCTTTTTTCGATTTTTTAATTAGATTTTCCGTAATTAAATATTTAGTCGCGATTTGGAGCTCCCGGACGAGTAAAAGATCCGTAAATCCTAACGTATCCGTCCAAGAATTTTTTTTTTTCGGACGAGCCTATACGGGAAAGATGACACTATACGGAAATCACAATTAAAATTGTCTGTCTTAATTTATCGATTAATTATGATTTTTTTTCGATCGCCTGTACGCACCCGTTTTTCGGAAAAAAACGCGATTTTGTCCGTGACCCTTTTTTCCAAATTGTAGAATCGATACGTAAATGTCGTTACATTTTTACGAAATTTTTATCTCAGAGACCCTAGACATCACAGTTTCGAAAGCCAGAACCAAAATTAATTTACAAATTGTAGTTATTTTTTAATAATTTATTTTATGATTCGGAAACTCTTGCGAGAAATCTCATTTTGGAGATTTCGTTCTTCATTTCCGGACGAAGGTACAGCGGGTGAAAATAGGAGAAAAACCAGTTTTTCGACGTCATGCACGTGATGTGTTGGGGCGTTTGTTTTCTATGAGGGATGGTTAAAGGAAATCGATTACTATTGCAGTGATAATCGATTAAAAAATCACATTTAGTAATGCCGTAATTTTTTTGGCCAGCACTTAGTTAATATCATATAATTTGTGGTGTATATGTGGAAAAAATTTACGAAGATTTCAAAGAATTTCAGCATGTGGAGGATGTGATATATTCGCTTTCAAGGAAATCGATTACTATTGCAGTGATATTCGATTAGTAATCCTATGTCAAAAATTTTGCCAAAATGTGCCAGAAATGATTAAATTTATATGGGTAAAATAATGTATCGTGGTGATGAAAAGGATGACAGCGACGCCCATTAACAAAGGGTTAAGGCTACTAAAAAATTGGTAATTACATTACCCGAGCAACGCCGGGACGGGTACAGCTAGTATATATATATACGAAAAACAAAGTATGACGGTACATCCGGTGCAAGGAAAAAAACACTTTATTAGACAGAACCACGTTGCTGTACTATCAATGATAAAAATATTACAAACACAAACTTTACTGTAAAACTGAACGAAAACGAAGGCAGGCGTAAAATACTTTTAAACCCACTTTACTGCAACGACACGGAATAAAAAATTTTATCCCCCTTTGAGCTGAACGTAAACCGTCCGGAAAAAAAAATCTCTTCTGCCCTTCCGAATAAAACAAACTCCCGTAGCCGAGATTCAGAAAAACTCCTCAATAATCCAGATGATCGGCAAACACCAGAGTGTCTTTATCTCGCCGACACACGCTCCGCAGTGGAACAGCACAACGGGGAGCGTGTTGACCGACGCAAATCCCCGGATGTAAGACGTCATCCGGATGGCTCGAGAGGGAACAAAGCCCACGATAAATAACATGTTTACTCTCGGATACAAAAGCCAAAGGGCTGTCCTTTATTTTGTTTTTGTCTAAGTGAAAACTTACTAGAGGAGTCAACAGATTGGGTCTGAGTATGGGTGTGTGTGTATATATATATATAGGGTGCGGCAGAAAGAGCGTTCTCATTTGGAACGTCAATAACAAAAATACAAAGCAAGATAGATACAGAAATCTTTTATAACTGCGAACCTTTTACACAGTAAGCCATTGTCATCCATTAAGTTTTAAATATTACATCAGTTAAATGGCCACCGTCCTTTTCGATGCAGTTTTGTAGTCTCTTTCGGAAATTATATATATATATATATATATGACACGC
>OU015500.1:154517264-154547264 GCA_907164885.2 Dolomedes plantarius
TGATACCAGTTTGGTGGTATTTGTTCACCAGTACGGTGCTTCCATTAAAAACAACCAACAATTCTCGCCGATTCTGTGCGAATGTCTCGAATGACAAGTGTCTCGCCTTGGCAAATAACAACATAGATATATATACAAGGAAACTTCTCTAAGGCGGCCAGTCACGGTCCCGAAAAAAGAGGCCCTATTGACGGGTGGCCGTCGAATAGGGGTCGACTTCTCTATAACAGCCAGTAATGGTTTGGAAATAAAGTGGCCGTTTTTAGGAGTTGCCACAGAATAGTGGAGTCAGGTTAGAGAAATTTCTCTGTGTATATATATATACTAGCTGAAAACCCGCATTCAAATTAAATACAACGGTCAGTGTATGCAATTAATGCCAAAAATATGTATATATATATATATATTTATAATAAATACAACGATCAATGTATGCAATTGATGTAAAAAAACGAAAAATATGTTTATAAAAAAATCATAAGGGATATTTTTAAAGACAAAATAATGTAGAAGAAAATATTCAAATTAAATCTAACAGGACATACTAAAGAATATAGTACAGTTTGAGGAACATTTTTGAGGAAATTTTTTTTGTCTATTTCGTTGTTATCACGTGATGATAAATTAATTTAAAGTACCCAGAAAAAGAAATCAAGTGATCAGCATTTAAAAATTAAATTCTAAAAATTAATCTTTAAAAATTTACCAAAAATCAGAAAATGGAGGTAAAGATTCGAAAAAGATTTCATTTTAAAGGAATTTTTATGATCTTTCTCATGATATAAATTTTATAACCCTCAAATTATTATTTTAAATACAAACTTAAAAAAAGTTACTAAAACAGCTTAAAAATTTAATTTAAAAAAATTTAAGAATTTAAAAAAAAAACTTTCCTAATGCACCCCTACACCATAAGAAGAATCGCCAAACAAAATTTCAGCCCTTTAGGTCCAGCGGTTTGGTCTGTGCGTTGTATGTCAGTGAGTCAGTCAGTTACGAAACTGTTTTATATATATAAATTATATATAGGGTGGTCAAAGTGAAAGGGAGACTTTTGTTTAAACGACAGTGGTTAAATACTCAAATATTTGCGTTTGCGCCAGTAGATGTTTTCAGAATTTTCGGTCAAAATATCGATTTGTTTAAATTCCTCTTTCTCCCAATAACATTAAAAGGTAATCTTTTTATCTTTGTATTTCTGTTTCAATTTATAAATCTAGTGGATTTTTGCACAAAAATATTTATTTTTAAAGTTAGAAATACGTTATATTTTTAGCGGTTTTTATAAAAAATTAATTAATTTTTAATCGATTCCCTTTACGCAAAACTTCCTGTAATAAAACTGATGCTTAAAATTAATTAAAATTTTGCATTCTTTATATATAAATATTTATATTTATAAAGAGAATAGACTATGCTCTTCTTTGCAGATTAATTAGTTTTTTGAATTGCAAGTGACGATGAATTTTAAGCGATTTTTTTGTACAGCAGTAGGTAGTTTAACTGCTACAGACTCTGAGATAAACAGAGTATAATCTCCAAAATACTTTATTCCATACAGAAAGTTATTATCTTCGTTTTCTACTTAAAAAATGGTAATATATTTGTTTGTTTATGAGTCATCATGTTTTGCAGAAATCTGAATTTTTACCCCATGATTTTTCCAGTTATGTCCCCTGAAATTTTTATTAACGTAGGATTACGTTCCTCAATAACGGTTCCTCAATCTATATATATAAAACAGTTCCGTAACTGACTCATTCATTCACTGACTGACTGACTGACTGACTGACATACAACGCACAGACCAAACCGCTGGACCTAAAGGGCTGAAATTTTGCTTGGCGATTCTTCTAATAGTGTAGGGGTGCACTAAGAAAGATTTTTCAAAAATTCTTCTTAGATTTTTTAAAATTAAATTTTTAAGCTGTTTTTTAAACTGTTTTTACGTTTGCATTTAAAATAATACATTGAGGGTTATAGAATTTATATCACGAGAAAGATCATAAAAATTCCTTCAAAATGAAATTTTTTTCGAATTTTTACCTCCATTTCCTGATTTTCGGTGAATTTTTAAAGATTCATTTTTAGAATTTAATTTATTAAATGCTGATCACGTGATTTCTTTTTCTGGTACTTTAAATAAATTTATCGTCACGTGCGTAACAACTAAATAGACAAAAAATATTTTTTTCTCTTTCTAATGCAGCAGACGATTGGATATTATCCAAAAAAAATGCATATCCCTTACGATTTTTTTTATAAATATATATATATATAGATAGATAGATAGATATTTTACATCAATTGTATACATTGATCATCGCATTTATTATAAACTAGCTGAAAACCCGCGCTTCGCTACGGAGTACATTCAAATTAAATACAACGGTCAACGTATGCAATTTATGCCAAAAAATAAATATATATATTTATAATAAATGCGATGATCAATGTATAAAATTGATGTAAAATATATATCTATCTATATCTATATATATAAAACAGTTCCGTAACTGACTCATTTATTCATTCATTCATTCACTGACTGACTGACATACAACGCACAGACCAAACCGCTGGACCTAAAGGGCTGAAATTTTGCATGGCGATTCTTCTAATAGTGTAGGGGTGCACTAAGAAAGATTTTTCAAAAATTCTTCTTAGATTTTTTTAAATTAAATTTTTAAGCTGTTTTTTTACTTTTTTTAAGTTTGCATTTAAAATAATAATTTGAGGGTTATAAAATTTATATCACAAGAAAGATCATAAAAATTCCTTTAAAATGAAATCTTTTTCGAATCTTTACCTCCATTTCCTGATTTTTGGTGAATTTTTAAAGATTAATTTTTAGAATTTAATTTATTAAATGCTGATCACGTGACTTCTTTTTCTGGTACTTTAAATAAATTTATCGTCACGTGCATAAAACTAAATAGACAAAAAATAATTTTTTTTTCTTGCTAATGCGGCAGACGATTGGACATTATCCAAAAAAATATTGAAATACAGTAAAAGAAATGTTCTAGAAACTGTACTATATTAACTGTACTATATTCTTTAGTATTCTTTATATTAGATTTAATTTGAATATCTTCTTCTACATTATTTTGTCTATAAAAATATCGCTTACGATTTTTTTATAAATAAATATATATATATTTTACATCAAGTATATATACATTGATCGTCGTATTTATTATATATATATTGGCATCATGAAGCTACAGATGGCATTAATTGCATACATTGACCGATGTTTTTACTTTGAATGTACTCCGTAGCGTAACGCGGGTTTTCAGCTAGTATATATATATATATATATATATAAAAAATTCGTAAGGGATATGCATTTTTTTTGGATAATATCCAATCTTCTGCTGCATTAGAAAGAGAAAAAAATATTTATTTTGTCTATTTAGTTGTTACGCACGTGACGATAAATTTATTGAAAGTACCAGAAAAAGAAATCACGTGATCGGCATTTAATAAATTAAATTCTAAAAATTAATCTTTAAAAATTCACCAAAAATCAGGAAATGGAGGTAAAAATTCGAAAAAGATTTCATTTTGAAGGATTTTTTATGATCTTTCTCGTGATATAAATTTTATAACCCTCAATGTATTATTTTAAATGCAAACGTAAAAAAAGTTTAAAAAACAGCTTAAAAATTTAATTTAAAAAAATCTAAGAAGAATTTTTGAAAAATCTTTCTTAATGCACCCCTACACTATTAGAAGAATCGCCATACAAAATTTCAGCCCTTTAGGTCCAGCGGTTTTGTCTGTGCGTTGTATGTCAGTCAGTCAGTCAGTCAGTGAATGAATGAGTCAGTTACGGAACTGTTTTATCTATCTATACTAATATATAAAGAGAGAGCAGATTTTGTACGTGGAGGGTAATCTCCGGAACCACTGCACCTATTTGAAAAATTCTTTCACTGTTTGAAAGGTACAATATTCCAGATGGACATAGGCTATATATTATGTATATCTGATCAGTAGAAATAAAGTTAGGGGGGATACTCTAGATTTGTGTGCACGGTCGCCATCTTGGATTTTCCCGCCAGGGTTTGGCGCATTTCGCATGGCGATAATTATTGCATTCTGGTAAAAATATCCCAATGTCAAATTCTCTAATTTTAAGATCAAACAGTTATTTCTGATGTGATCTTTTAATTAGAGTATAATAATTTTAGGTCTGACCTTGGCCTTGACCTGGAAATCTGAGTCAAATTGACTATACTCAAAAGGGTAAATTATTTTTAAAACTAAGAGTCTTTTTGTTGAAAATTTTTGAATCCATTATCAGTTTTTCGTTAACTTATTAAATTTAAGTTGCTTTTAATTTTGTTTATCGATTGTCAATTAGTATACTATAATGATACACCATTTCATTTATTTGAAGTAAAAATTATCTGCCATCATTTTTTCGTAAAATGTAAAATACAGTTTACATTTTAAATACAATATATTTTAAAATATTTTATAATTCCAAGTTGTAGTGGATTACAAATAAATTTAAATAACTGAAGTTCAACTTCTCTCTCCCCAGGAACCTAAGTTAAAAAGTTAGTTAAGGTTAAGTTATTGGTTTAGGAAAAGGGTTTTTTTTTCTTATTTCCAACACAGCAGGATAAATGGTCAAATAATCCTTGTCCCGATTTTATTGTATGCACCAAATATTTGGTTAAGGTCAAATCTGAAGTAAAATTTCATTACCACAATGCCCTAACCAAAAAAAAAAAAAAAGAGGATTTGGTTACTCACCATAAATTTATGGGTTCATAATTATTTTACATTTTTCAAAGCTGAATTTTAGATAATTTTTAAATTGCAAGTTATTTAGGTGGTACGAAAATGCTGTATTTTTTTTCTAATTAACAATATATTGGCATAATATTTTGGTGATTCATTGCTATTAGTCAAAGAGTTAGGGCAAACTGAATAGATGGCATTGAAATTTTATTTGTAAGTAAAATTCATTTGACCAAATTTTTCATATGGATCATAATTTGAAAAGGTAGTTTTTAATTAAAAATGACAAAAAAAAATCTCAGTCCAACGATTAAATGATTTTTCAAAAATATTTCTAAGTTTCACAATTTAAAAAGGTCGTTTTCATTAAAAAAGCTAAAAGAAAAACCCAAAATTTCCAATATTTGAGAATGATTTTTTCAGAAAAAAGTGGTTTTTATCAAAAACCCAAAAATAAATCTAAGTCCAACGTTTAAATGATTTTTCAAAAATTTTTCTAAGTTTCATAATTTAAACAGGTGGTTTTTATTAAAAAAGCTAAAAAAATTCAAAGTCCAGCGTTTTGAAAACATCGCTTAAAGCACATTGGCGGGAATTTTTCCACTCCTCCAAACACGGTAAAATCGCCAAGTTGGCGCAAAAAAAATCCAAGATGGCGGACGTGCACACAATTATTAAGTAACGTAATATTAATTTGAATATTATTTTAGGTGCTTAAAATAATTAAAAAAACATTCTTTACTTAAAATCCTTTTTTTATTTTTGTATTTTTATTTCATCTCTTACTCTAATTTTGAGATACCAATGTGTATCTATAAACGTTTGTCAATTGTAAACGTTTATATTGTAAACGTCTATATTGTAAACGTTTTGTCAATTAAACGTTTCTCCAAGTGACAAATGTTTAATCTATATCTATCTACTAGCTGAAGTACCCGACGATGCCCGGGATTTTAAGAATGTTTGTTGTTAACCAAAATCAATTTAAAAATTAACACAGTATAAATAACATAAAAAATATATGTGAAATGTTATACACGTCTCAGAATTTCAGCCTTTCATCATTTTAATACTAAAATCTGAAAAGTAAAAATGTCAAATTCTCTAATGTTTGTTAACCAAAATTAATTTAAAACTAAGCACAGTATAAATAACATAGAAAAAAAACCTTGTGAAATCTATAAATCTATAAATTTATAATAAACTCCTCAGAATTCAGCTAGAATTAGCCTTTCATCATTGGGGTAAAAAAAAGCTGCAATTACAGGTTCAGCAGAAATTTCCAATAGAACAATGATATGACTGCAGCGTTGCCTCTTAAAAAAAATAGTGTTTGATTGAGGGCTGCAAACCATTCAACTCCTCTCCACATTTAACTCCTATAAACATCCTCTACATATTAAATTCCTTTTCTCTCCATAATAAACTTCTCAGAATTTTGGTATATTCAGCCTTTCATCATAGTACCACTAAAATCTGAAACATCCTCTCCAGAAATATAAATTTATTAATTTCAATAATTAAACACACACAAATATATAAATTGCGCAAAAGTTTTTTAACCAACATTTGAATAATTCGTAAATGAAAAAGCATATGAAAATAAAGATAAGAACTTCCGGAATCGAAATTAATTACCCTTAATTTTTAATTAATAAAAAACCAACATAATATGAATAACAACGATAGTTGCTTAAAACCATATGAAAATAAAGCTATTATAAAGATGATAATAATAAAAAAAGCATAAGAAAATAATGCTCGCGCATGAAGTTAACGTTACGATATAAAGATAGTAATAATAATATAAACCGCGTGCATAAAATATTTAGCTTTTCAAGCGAAATAAATTGATTTTTAGAAAAAAACTACTTTTAATCGAGAAATTAAAATACATTGCACAAAATTTTAATTTTACCAACTTTCCACCCTACAATTTACACCCTACTTCTTTTAAATAGGATGTAAATATAAAGTTTTAACAGCCAATTGAATGCCAGTTAAAAATAATGTGTGCGCATGAAGTTAACGTTACGATATAGAGATAGTAATAAAAATCTATATATATATAAAACAGTTCCGTAACTGACTAACTGACTGATTGACTGACTGACATACAAAGTACAGACCAAACCGTTGAACCTAAAGGACTGAAATTTTGCATGGCGATTCTTCTTATAATGTAGGGGTGCACTAAGAAAGATTTTTGAAAAATTCTTCTTAGATTTTTTTAAATTAAATTTTTAATCTGTTTTTGTAACTTTTTTCAAGTTTGCATTTAAAATAATAATTTGAGGGTTGTAAAATTTATATCACGAAAAACATTCAAAAAATATTACATTCAAAAAATATCATCTGTAGATAGAAAGGGGAGAGAAAATTTAAAGAAATGTAAATTTATAATGTACTCAGGGAATGTATTATTGTGGTTCTATATCAGAAAAATAATAAAATACATAAATCATAAAATAAAAAATATACATTAGCATATTGGGCACGAAGTTGCGTATCTTTCATGTAACATCAAACTCCCTTATTTTAATTCAAATGTTTAAAAAAATTTAAAAATAATAACATTTGAAAATTTCGCATAAGTTCATTTTGAAAAATTCATGTATTTCATATATATCTTATTTATTCTGCACTTTGTAAAAAAATAGAAATATGCCTGTCAAAAAACAGTAGTCAACTGCCCCAGAGCGCGCGTTGCAACGCTCTCATGTGTACATAGCCTAAAGGACTGAAATTTTGCATGGCGATTCTTCTTATAATGTAGGGGTGCACTAAGAAAGATTTTTTAAAAATTCTTCTTAGATTTTTTTAAATTAAATTTTTAATCTGTTTTTGTAACTTTTTTCAAGTTTGCATTTAAAATAATAATTTGAGGGTTGTAAAATTTATATCACGAAAAAGATCATAAAAATTCCTTTAAAATGAAATTCTTTTCGCATCTTTACCTCCATTTTCTAATTTTTGGTGAATTTTTAAAGATTAATTTTTACAATTTCATTTATTAAACGCTGATCATGTGATTTCTTTATCTGGTACTTTAAATAAATTTATCGTCACATAACAACGAAATAGACACACAAAAAATTAAAATAGTGGTGCCATCTACTGTACGCTTGTGAATCGAGAGTTGTTGGTTATTTATTAATTAAAAATATTGGAAAGTTCTTGTGGATCTGTAAATATACATGTGGTAACAGTTTTAAAATTTATAAATTATCAACCTACACAGGTGATAATTTATCCGGCGTTGCCCGGGATTTTAAGAATGTTTGTTAACCAAAATCAATTTAAAAACTAAACACAGTATAAATATCATAGAATAAAAAGCATGTGAAATGTTATACACATGAATAAAAAGAAAACCCAACATAAAAAACCATAAATTTACAATAATATCTTCAGAATTCAGCTAGATTTAGCGTTTCATCATTGGAGCAAAAAAACCCTGAAAAGTAAAGCATAAAATATATACATTTATAATAAACCACTAAAAGCTGAAAAGGAAAAATGTCAAATTGTCTTTGGGAAAGTAAAGCTGAAAAGTAAAAATGTCAAATTGTCGAATGTTTGTTAACCAAAATCAATTTAAAAACTAAATACAGTATAAATAACATAGAAAAGATTTAGCCTTTATCATTGGAGCAAAAATTCCTGAAAAGTAAAACATAAAATACATAAATTTATAATAAACCTACCAAAATCCATTAAAAAAATAAACACAGTATAAATAACATAGAAAAAAAGTATACGAAATGTTATACACATTAATAATATGAAAAATAAAATAAAATAAAAATAATAATTTTTAAAAATAATAAAATAAAATAAAAATAATTAAAAAAAATAATAAATAAAAATAATAATAATAATAATTTAAAAAATAATAAAATAAAAGCTGAAACAAAAAAGCCTCCATAAAAAAGCTGAAAATACAGGTTTAGCAAAATCTGTACGATCCGTATTCGAACCCGCGTCATGTTGTATAGTAAATTAACGCTCTTACCGAATGCGCCACAATAACATGCTGGTGTATTGTGTAAATAGGAGAATATTTGTATTAAAATTACTGGAAAGTTGCTATGGGTTGGTGAATATACATGTATTTATGGAGTAAGAGGTGTTTTAAGTTAGAAATAAGTTAGCAGGATAGAAGCTTAGTCTTTAACTCTTCAATAGACACAAAGACATAAGCGAGGGGGGTTGCAGTAGCGATTAAAAATGATCTTGTGACACTTAGCGTGGTTGATTCGAATTTTCCATCGCGTGTGATAGTGTCAATATGCCGTTGGATCCGATTTATTTTAGAGTATAAAATCTGACTTGAAAGATTATTATTTTCATTTATTATTCTGGTTTAATATATAACTTGAAACTTTTTGATTTTATTTATTTTTATCTTTTCGCTCGCTGTTTGCCAGCTAAGCCTAACGTGGACGCCATATTCAGAGTGGTGATTCCACAAAGTGTAACATCTTACATTTAGTTTCAAAATTTTTGGTTTTTTATTAATTAAAAATCAACGGTAATTAATTTCGATTTTTGAAGTTCTTCAGACCCTCGGCTGTTTTTAAAGACGCCTGTATGTAAAATTTCACGATCGTTGCTCCTAAACTGTGGATTTCTATACAATTACAGAGATACAAACATTCATTTTTATATATTAGATATATATAAAACAGTTCCGTAACTGACTCATTCATTCACTGACTGACTGACTGACATACAACGCACAGACCAAACCGCTGGACCTAAAGGGCTGAAATTTTGCATGGCGATTCTTCTAATAGTGTAGGGGTGCATTAAGAAAGATTTTTCAAAAATTCTTCTTAGATTTTTTAAATTAAATTTTTAAGCTGTTTTTTAAACTTTTTTTACGTTTGCATTTAAAATAATACATTGAGGGTTATAAAATTTATATCACGAGAAAGATCATAAAAAATCCTTCAAAATGAAATTTTTTTCAAATTTTTACCTCCATTTCCTGATTTTTCGTGAATTTTTAAAGGTTAATTTTTAGAGTTTAATTTATTAAATGCTGATCACGTGATTTCTTTCTCTGGTACTTTCAATAAATTTATCGTCACGTGCGTAACAACTAAATAGACAAAAAAATATTTTTTTCTCTTTCTAATGCAGCAGACAATTGGATATTATCCAAAAAAAATGCATATCCATTACGATTTTTTTATAAATATATATATATAGATAGATATTTTACATCAATTGTATACATTGATCATCGCATTTATTATAAATATATATATTTATTTTTTGGCATAAATTGCATACGTTGACCGTTGTATTTAATTTGAATGTACTCCGTAGCGAAGCGCGGGTTTTCAGCTAGTACTTATATATAAAGAGAGAGCGATTTTGTACGTGGAGGGTAATCTTCAGAACCACTGTACCTATTTGAAAAATTCTTTCACTGTTTGAAAGGTACAGTATTCCAGATGGACATAGGCTATATATTATGTATATCTGATCAGTAGAAATAAAGTTAGGGGCTTAATCCTAACAATCTCCATTGTTACCGCTACTGTCCTCTACCGCTTTTTGTGCCGAAGTCTTCAACGATCCTTAGCGTGGTGCTATCTATACTTATATATAAAGAGAGAGCGATTTTGTACGTGGAGGGTAATCTTCAGAACCACTGTACCTATTTGAAAAATTCTTTCACTGTTTGAAAGGTACAGTATTCCAGATGGACATAGGCTATATATTATGTATATCTGATCAGTAGAAATAAAGTTAGGAGCTTAATCCTAACAATCTCCATTGTTTCCGCTACTGTCTTCTACCGCTTTTTGTTCCGAAGATTGCAACGATCCTTATCGTGGTGCTATCGCGGTGGGCTTCTGTTCTGACGCTAGCGGTTCGAACCTAGCCGTTCTCCGGCATGCCTTTTTCTTTAAAAAAATTATTTTAATTATTAACTAACATAAAATTAATTTAAGGTATTATTTAGGTTATTATTAAGGTAAAAAAAGATTTACAATTTATTGGCTATCAACTGGAAATTTATTGGTATAATATTTTGTTCAACCCGGACAAAGTCGGGACGGGCCGCTAGTATATATATATAGATATAGATTAAACGTTTGTCACTTGGAGAAACGTTTAATTGACAAAACGTTTACAATATGGACGTTTACAATATAAACGTTTACAATTGACAAACGTTTATAGATACATATTGGTATCTCAAAATTAGAGTAAGAGATGAAATAAAAATACAAAAATAAAAAAAGGATTTTAAGTAAAGAATGTTTTTTTAATTATTTTAAGCACCTAAAATA
Source organism: Dolomedes plantarius (assembly GCA_907164885.2). NCBI lineage: Eukaryota > Metazoa > Arthropoda > Arachnida > Araneae > Dolomedidae > Dolomedes > Dolomedes plantarius. The sequence goes on from OU015500.1 coordinate 154,528,334, forward strand.
ATATTCAAATTAATATTACGTTACTTAATAATTGTGTGCACGTCCGCCATCTTGGATTTTTTTGCGTCAACTTGGCGATTTTACCGTGTTTTGAGGAGTGGAAAAATTCTCGCCAATGTGTTTTAAGCGGTGTTTTCAAAACGATGGACTCTTTTTAGCTTTTTTAATAAAAACCACCTGTTTAAATTATGAAACTTAGAAAAGTTTTTGAAAAATCATTTAAACGTTGGACTGAGATTTTTTTTGTCATTTTTAATTAAAAACTACCTTTTCAAATTATGATCCATATGAAAAATTTGGTCAAGTGAATTTTACTTACAGATAAAATTTCAATGCCATCTATTCAGTTTGCCCTAACTCTTTGACTAATAGCAATGAATCACCAAAATATTATGCAAATATATTGTTAATTAGAAAAAAAATACAGCATTTTCGTACCACCTAAATAACTTGCAATTTAAAAATTATCTAAAATTCAGCTTTGAAAAATGTAAAATAATTATGAACCCATAAATTTATGGTGAGTAACCAGATCCTCTTTTTCTTTTTTTTTTTTTGGTTAGGGCATTGTGGTAATGAAATTTTACTTCAGATTTGACCTTAACCAAATATTTGGTGCATACAATAAAATCGGGACAAGGATTATTTGACCATTTATCCTGCTGTGTTGGAAATAAGAAAAAAAAAACCCTTTTCCTAAACCAATAACTTAACCTTAACTAACTTTTTAACTTAGGTTCCTGGGGAGAGAGAAGTTGAACTTCAGTTATTTAAATTTATTTGTAATCCACTACAACTTGGAATTATAAAATATTTTAAAATATATTGTATTTAAAATGTATACTGTATTTTACATTTTACGAAAAAATGATGGCAGATAATTTTTACTTCAAATAAATGAAATGGTGTATCATTATAGTATACTAATTGACAATCGATAAACAAAATTAAAAGCAACTTAAATTTAATAAGTTAACGAAAAACTGATAATGGATTCAAAAATTTTCAACAAAATGACTCTTAGTTTTAAAAATAATTTACTCTTTTGAGTATAGTCAATGTGACTCAGATTTCCAGGTCAAGGCCAAGATCTGACCTAAAATTATTATTCTGTAATTAAAAGATCATATCAGAAATATCTGTTTGATCTTAAAATTAGAGAATTTGACATTGGGATATTTTTACCAGAACGCAATAATTATCGCCATGCGAAATGCGCCAAACCCTGGCGGAAAAATCCAAGATGGCGGCCGTGCACACAAATCTAGAGTATCCCCCCTAACTTTATTTCTACTGATCAGATATACATAATATATAGCCTATGTCCATCTGGAATAATGTACCTTTCAAACAGTGAAAGAATTTTTCAAATAGGTGCAGTGGTTCCGGAGATTACCCTCCACGTACAAAATCTGCTCTCTCTTTATATATTAGTATAGATATATATATTTATTTTTTGGCATAAATTGCTTACGTTGACCGTTGTATTTAATTTGAATGTACTCCGTAGCGAAGCGCGGGTTTTCAGCTAGTACCTATATAATTAAGGTGACTGGTCACGTTCGGAGTTAATTTTTTAAAAAAAATAATTTTTTAAAGGATTTTTGGTCTTTTAAGGTAAAATAGCACGAAAAAATTTTTAAAAAGGAACAAAAACTTACCTGTATATACCATACTTTTTTATAAATTGTTCATTTTGAAGTAATATTTAATGAAATTTAGCTAAAACGCCTATCATTCTGCACAAAATCCTAATGCTACTATTTAATATCCTTATCACACATGATACATATGACAGTTATCTTCAAAATGACGTATAATCTAAGAGAATTTTTAAAATGCAAAAATAATACACGCAATTGTATGTTCCAATATGAAAATTTACCCCGATTCGTCATTCCTTTCCTTAAAAAAAAACCCTAAATAAAAAACTATTTATTATACTGCAATTATTGTGCGCCATTTCATTGACAATAGCATCTAAAATATTTCCTGAAAATTTTATCAAATTATATACATTGTTATGTGAGATATCAGGATAACGGTAGAGATTTGTGCTAAAAAACGTAATTCTGAGAAAAACGCATTTAATGTTATTTGCCACTTTAATTTTGTAGCAGATGTTGTTTTTTAAATCGCTATGACTCTGCTTCTAATTGATGTAGAATGAAATTCAAAACAGTTTTGAAAAGAGAAAAGATTAAATTACACGATTCTTGCAATAAATGAAATTGATCAAAATAGTCAAAAAATGATATTTTCAACGAAGACAGTCACCTGAAATACCTAATAAGGGTGGCAGGGATTAGGGTCACATACTTTGTCAAGAAAGGTTACATGAAATAATCTCCTGAAGTACAGACATTTCGATTACACTCTGTAAAATATTACACTTTTTCGGCTTTGCTTATTCAACTTTTACGGCAACTGTTTCTATATATATTTATACATGTGTCTGTCTCCCTCTCTGTGTATGTATGTATATATATATATATATATATATATATATATATATATATATATATATATGTGTGTGTGTGTGTGTGTGTGTGTGTGTGTGTGTGTGTGTAAGTAAGTAAGTAAGTAATATTTGCATAGGAAGATGATTATGATCTCGCACGGGAAAACTTTAGATTAACTTAGGTAGATTTATCCAACGAATGGGGAGGAAGGGCACCTTGAATCACAGCAGGCAGGAATAATCGTGGGATCTCCGACATTTGTAGACTTGTCCGGGGGGACAGGTGAAATGGAAAGTCAATCGAAATCGAATCCAAAAAGAAAGAGGCGGTTTGGTCATAATATGGTTGCCAGGTCTTTATTCCTGGAAATGCTGCTTGCCATGTTTTACTTGAAATTACACTTACATCAGATCATGCATTTTGTTGTTATTGTCCGGAAACTGCCGGGAAAGCCCCGCAGCGCGAGGAACTGCGACCACACAGTATCGAGGCGAAGAAACAAAATGCGCGAACGATACTAAATCTCTCTCCCGCGTACGATTAAACTGAACTTCCGATTGGTCAAAAAAGGACACCTGACGTTAACACGGCATATGGGGTGATGATTTCGAATGTCGTAGAACTTTCGACCTTATATAATGGTTATATAAGCCGTTGCCGAGCGTGGCTTTTAGGGGGAAATCTAATAGATTATTTTGGTTACTCCTAGGTAAAATTTAAATTGAGGGACGGTATTCTGTTGCGATAAGATGAGAGAATTTTGAATAGACGTTCTAATGATAAGGAAAACATATTGTTTCATTTAACTCTTTTAACGTAGGATTACGTCCCTCAAAAGCGGTCCTTCGGATAGATAAAAAATGTACTGCGTCGCAAGTTATAATTTTGGCAGCGTGCCAAACCCAGTTATCAGTATAACAATTAAACAGAAAATTACCATAACATTAGGTCCATAACATCATCCGTCTAGATGAACATGGATTTTATTACACTGGACATATTGACATAAAAATTCACTTACACAACAGACCATCACATAGATACGCACACTCACAATTATCACGTACTTACAGAAACACACGATTACATTCTAACATCAACTGCTTCGACATTTATATAAATAGATAAAAAGAGAAAATTTAAAAAAATTAAAAAAATTCCCTGCGAAGGTGGCCGGATACCTAAAGCAAGGTGATTACGTATGGTCGTGACATGGAATCGTTAAACTAGATCCAGTGACGTCGTATGAGCTACGTGTATAAGCCCGAGTGTCTGGCACATTGTACAGAATTCTGATGATTCAGGGAATATCGTAAAGGGCGTGTGAGTACGGGACATGCAGCGACTTGCTCAAGCACATTTGACCATGTACCGTAGTCAATAATAAGACAAGCCTTTCGCTTCAACTATTGACTACGACACGTTAACATACTACAACTACTACATTTAAAGCGGGTTAGAATATATAGTTAGATCATCAGGTTGGCTTTTCGGGTTCCAAGATAGCTCCGGTCTACAAGGCCTCCGAACAGGAGAGCTCCGTCCCTCTGGCTCTCCAAAATAGATCTCCTTCGAGGACTCTTGCCGTCTATCTTTAAACTGTCGGTGAATTCAAAGGGATTACTTTGGCGTTTAAAGTGCTGGTAAGTGTTCGAAGTTTATGAGATTCGAGCCGTCACTATAGTGTCAAAATCTGAAGAGCCCTCGAAACACTCTGGGATTTATGCGTTCTATAACGTCGAAAACCGCACATTACAAGAACTTTATGGCCTCTTAAGAAAAAGTTTATGAGACCGCTCAGATCAAGAGATCGCAGATAGATGCCTTGTTGAGGGGTAGGAAAGGAGCACCACATACTTATATAAGTACTATATACGTGTAACAATTGAGCCAATGTCACAGCCATCAACATGGAATCGATTGTGCCGTGCAAGAGATGTATTACTGCACTTCCGATGGGAGTTTCTCGAGCATACCCCCCTGAGAGACATGTCTTTAACTTGTATGATATAAATAAGAAATTTTTATCTATCTATCTATCTATGTACCTCTCTCTCAATATATATAGAGAGAGTGGAAACAACAGGACCGTGTTGGACAACAGAAATCCCCATATATACGACGTCATCTGTATGGCTTTCCAAAAGCTGTCTTTCGAACAAAGGCGCGATAAACTTTGACAAATGATATTTCTTCTCTAGACTACAAAAACCCGAGGGCTCCTTTTTTATATCTATTTTTGTGAAAGTAAAAACTTACTAGAAGATTTAACACAGTGAGTTGGTATTCTTGGAGTTAAAACAGCATATATATATATATATATATATATATATATATATATACATAGATGTGCATGTGTGTAAGTAATAATAACACCCCACCATCTAAATATATAAAACGTGTAGGTATGCGGCACAAAAATCGACGATATTTCTACAATCCGAATGGCAACGGCTGCAACTACTGGATGTAAACAGCGGCTGTCCGCGTGTGGCTCGACGATAGCACGTAATTTGGTACAATTTAATTGCTGTATTTTACTCATGAATAATTTTAATTTATACACGAAATAATTTTAATTTATTCATTTAATATGATTAAGTGGAGATATCTGAATTGCGAACAATAATACATACAGAGAGAAATGTAATTATACTATATTTTGTATTTGCTGAATTTTCACTCCCTTTTATAAGTGAAAATTTTCCCCAACAATTTCTTATTTGATGTAATGATAAAGTGTAGATATCTTAGTTTTGAAAAATAGTACATACAGTGAGAGATATAATTTTTAAAATCATTGGTGTTGGGTTTCTCAGACTTATCTTCAATTCTGTTCTGAAGTAATGGAAATTCACATTTTTTAATCATGATGTTTTAGAATCAGCTTTATAGTGAATTTATCAATGATTATAAATTTTTTGTCTGAGTTTTCATTACCCCTTAACAACGTATATTTATGATGACAGGTAATGGTAACATTCCTTACATATGATACTTTCAATTGAGTTGTTTTGCAAAAGAAAATATAAATCTAAAAGCGACCATGCTGGTCGCGCAGCGGCTAGTTATTAACTATTTCGCCCCACTTTTTTTGCTTAACCAGTATTTTCTAAATTATTTTCTTTTCAATAAATCCCAATCCCTTTTTCCGAATTTCGACAACAAGTAAACGAATTAACTAACTAGTTCGTTCCTTAACTCGTGGACTGAAAGTAAGGCGCTTTTGATCTGGGATGATTCGGAAACCACGCGGTTTGCATCACATGTTCGGAATCTTGATTTATGGGCTAAGTCAGTTGTTCAGGTATAACCAATTAGAAGAATTTTAGACTCCTTCTACCCCCATAATATAAATACGTTGAGCAGCGATTTTCTCCCCATCCTTGCCTTTCTCTCTTGCTAATCTGACCCGCGTCCACTCGTATCTTGTCCGTGTACAAGTCCCAAAAGTGCCATGATGCAAGCGTATCGTATTTTCCCCCTTCCTTTTACATATATATATTCCTTATATATATTCCTTATATATATATATATATATATATATATATATATATATATATATATATATATATATATATATATATATATATATATATTAAACAGAGGCTGTTCGCACATTTTTTAGACGATTTTGGTAAGCGATAATAAAAATTCGTTTGTGCAAAAGAAATAATTGCAATTGTACTATGTTTTTAAATGTCAAAATTATATTCTGCGGCTTGAAAGTTTCGTTTTTATTCAAAATGGCGTTTTTAACAATGCAGTGGTTCGAAGGCTAAATTTATGCTCTTTCCGAAGAGAAATATGCATACTCCGTTATCCAAAAACGATGTGAGAATCATGATTTTGTGATATCTAAAGCGACGATAGGTAATATCGTCAACAAGAAAGGAAAAAAACGTCAAATTGGAGCCTCAAGTGGGACAAAAATTCCAAACAAGTATCCAAGGAAAAAACGGACATCTTCGACTAGTGCAAAGGTACGTTGTTTAATGTTAAAAGAAAATCCCCCTAGTCAAAGGACAGTTGCAAAATTATTAAAATGCTCGGTGTCCACTGTAAACAAAATGATAAACGTTGATTTAAATCTTAAGAAAGCGAAAAAACGCAATGTGCATCGTCTTCTTCCAAATCATATCGCTGAACGCAGGACACGCCGCACAATTCTATATGAGAAACACTTATCCAAAGAAAAATGGAAAACAATTGTCACAATAGATGAATCATGGGTGTATTTAAATGATTGCAACAAAAAAGAGCTATTTATTATCATAAAAGGGTAGAAAAATTATTAAGTACAAGGTTCAAAGAATCGACAGAAAGTTTTTCTAAGGGATTCATGATTGCTGCTGGTTTTTCTTATAGTGGCAAGTTAAAAATAAAGAGAGTGGGAAAAAAAATGTCAAGATTAACTCCAAATACTATCAGGAACATATTTTATCGTCAATTTTTCTGAATGAAATACCATCGCTTTACCCACAGTGCCATCAATCTGTGAGACTCCAACAGGACAAAGAAAGCAGTCACATATCAAAATCCACTGTATATTTCCTAAAAGAAATGGAACAAAAAACTGGTATCAAGGCCATACCCTTCACTGATATCCCTACTAAATCTCCCGATGTATCACCTATGGATTTTTGTGCTTTCGGACTTTTAAAATCTGCATTATTCAAACGTCGTCCCAAAACCCTTACAGGACTCTGGAAATCTGTTCATGAGGAATGGGATAGAATACCTCTTCTGACACTTCAAAAGGCATTATTATCCTGAAAATTGCGGTGTCGAAAGATAGTTCAGAATAAGGGATGTCAAATAGAACATTTAAAACACAAGAATTTTATGTAAATTAGTTTTGTGAATACAATATACATCGTCTAAAAAATGTGTGAACAGCCCTCCAGGCATGGTTCCGAGAAAAAGTGCCTGCTTTGAAAGGTGGCCGGTTAGAGAAGTTTCACTGTATACACACACACACACACACACACACACACACACACACACACACACACACATATATATATATATATATATATATATATATATATATATATAAGAGCTCGTCTGTTTGTTTGTCCGCTATAGAATCATAGACTGTTTCACCCACCGGGACCAAATTCGGCACAGTTAATGTTTAGGACCCGAGAAACTTAACGCATCAAAAACGAAATTTGGGCCTCAATTAGGTTTTTAAAAATTAATTTTTTATTGATTTTTGTGTCCCTAAGAGGAACGCGTACCATTTAAATGTGGATACAGCCCCTTCACACCAACCAGCTGCGTTATCAGTGAAATTCGATGCGCGGGTTATAACAGGGTTAGTTTGATGGTTGGTCTGGGGGTGTCGGGGGAGCGAAGAATTTATTTTATTTTTCTTACGTTTAGTGGAGTCGTGGGATTAAAAAGTTTGAGAACCGCTGCTTTAGACAATTTTAGACAATGGCGTTCAAACTAATAGAACTTAATAAAGTTTGGAAAAAGAGGAAGAAAAAAAAGAAAAATTAAGTTTTGTCGCATGGACAGTTTTTGGAAGACTTCTGTTCATCTAAATATATTAATCGTTGAGGATCATAAAATGGGAAGAAGTTTAAGAGTTCTACAGGTTTTTTCCCCTAAATTCGCAAAACAGAGTTAACATACGATATGTATTTGAATTACTTATTCTGTGAAATCATATAAGATAAATCTTTTAGTGGTTGTGGGTTTTTTTAAGCAGTGGGAGGTAAAGCTCTCTAAACAGATAAACATAACGACACATAACTTTCATTCCGAACTATCAGTTCATTAGTTATATTAAGGCATAAGAAACTTAATGAAATTATTTTTAAAGAATGATTGCCCGGCGTTGCCCGGGTAGATATATAAATATAAAATTTTTCATGCATTCCATCAAAAAAATACTGGGCTGTACTCCCCGCTCTTCGAGTTCATCTGGCCAGACAGAATGCGCATAGCGCGTTTCTACTGTAATGTTATACAAACAATAAGAGAGAAAGAAACTTTGAGCCTAGGCTTCATGCGGAATCCCTCCTTACTTTGATTAAATAAAGGGGATAACACATCTTGCACTTTACATCTTGGGTGATGTGGAAAAAAACTGCGTTTTTATGGGGAAAATAAAAAATAAAGACAAATGTAAATTATAAAACTTATTTCAATTTAAACAGTGGATCAAACAAATCTAATTAAATCTAATTAAACAGTATCTAACAAATATAATTAAACAGTAAATTTATTCAATCCAAACGTGCGAATCACGCAACACTGTGCTATTAATTTTCAATAAAATCAGACGTATAATCAGACGATGGTCCGCAGGCTCAAAGTTTCTTTCTTTCTTATTGTTTGTATATCATTTCAGTAGAAACGCGCTAAGGGCATTCTGTCTGGCCAGATGAACATGAAGAGCGGGGGATGCAGCCCAGTACTTTTTTGATGTAATGCATGAAAAATTTTATATCTATCTACCCGGTCAATACCGGGCAATAATCTACATATATAAAACAGTTCCGTAACTGACTCACTGACTGACATACAACGCACAGACCAAACCGCTGGACCCAAAGGGATGAAATTTTGCATGGCGATTCTTCTTATAGTGTAGGGGTGCACTAAGAGATTTTTTCTTCTTAGATTTTTTTAAATTAAATTTTTAAGCTGTTTTAGTCACTTTTTTAAAGTTTGCATTTAAAATAATAATTTGATGGTTATAAAATTTACATCACGAGAAAGATCATAAAATTTCCTTTAAAATGAAATCGTTTTCGAATCTTTACCTCAATTTTCTGATTTTTGGGGAATTTTTAAAGATTAATTTTTAGAATTTAATTTATTTAATGCCGATCACGTGATTTCTTTTCCTGGTGCTTTAAATAAATTTATCGTCACGTGCATAACAACTAAATAGACCAAAAAAATATTTTTTTTCTTGCTAATGCGGCAGACGATTGGACATTATTTTGTCTATAAAAATATCCCTTCCGATTTTTTTATAAATATATATATTTTTTTCTACATCAATTGTATATATTGATCGTCGTATTTATTATAAATAGAAATATATATATATATATATATATATATATATATTGGAATTAATTGCATACATTGACCGTTTTATTTAATTTGAATGTACTCCGTAGCGAAGTGCGGGTTTTCAGCTAGTGATAGTACATATATATATATATATATATATATATATACCGACACACAGTAGTTTCCAAGTAGATCAATTAGGTACCATAGTAATTTAAAAATATATTGATACAGATCCTATCTGTACTATTAGGATATTTGATTGTTAAAATTCTTGAGTTGATTCTGATCCATGTCGATAATTCTATTGTTTTGCATATATTTGCATCTAAAACAAAATAAAGTACATATAGAGACGCGGCCGAACCTAATTAGGATATTTTATTAGCAAAATCCTTGTTCCCATTTCGTTCGACCTCGCGAGTCGGTAAAACGCATAGCTTCATTTCCTCCGGTCCCTAATTTGTCGTCTGCTGATCTGCTTTGGCCACCTTTTATCTAATTCTCCCTCGTCCATTTTTAAAATACCTCCATTTACGGAGTCCCTTCCATTTTTCCGAAATCGAACGTGAAGGCACGTTTGGCGGGGAGGGGAGTGATGGGTAAAGAAGAACGTCCGTGAAGAAAAGTCTTTTCGACGGGGCCGTAATGGATGGGACGCGGAAACGGGGCCCCATTCCGGAAACGGCGGAAATCGCTGGACACAGAGAAAGTTGGCACGGAGGGTTGGTGTCACGTCAGGGGAAGTTTTATGGCTTTTATCGTCTATTACAGTCGGGGAGGGAGGTGGGGTGTGCCTGTCTTCATTTTTCGAAGACTCATTTTGCGAGAACAGTTTCTGGCCGCTTGTGGGTTATATATATATATATATATATATATATATATATATATATATATATATACATATTTGAATAATCGAAAAGATCAGACGGTAAATGATATTTATACAACTATTTTTCGTCATTTTTCTGCGCATTACTGTGATACCCAGTGCGTATTTGCGTGCATACTTAGCTTATATCTATACCGTCGTGTATTATTTCGAATTGATCCGCCGTGTATTATTTTGACTTGATCCGCCGTGTATTATTTCGACTGTGTATCTTTCGGCTATACATTTATACATTTACGGAAATAGGAACTCATAAATGAATATTCCTGTCATTTTAATGCACGTTTTTATGATACTCAGCAATTTTTTTTGTGTACATACGTTGGTATTTTGTATAACGTACATTATCTACCGTGTATCACTTCGACAGCGTATATCACCGGTATTCATTATTTTATGGGCAGTCTTCGATGCGTAAGTTTTTGGGATGTTAAATTTTATTATTGAATATATCTATCATTTTACTGCACATTTTGAATATGTTCAGGGCATATTTACGTGAAATATTTACCTTGGGCATAATTCGATCTCTACTTCTATCACGCGGGAAAATTTTTGTGTGTATAAATGTGTGTGTGCGTGTGTGTATGCTGTGATAAAAAGTATTTCTCATCCCCCAACGTAATTTGGACTTTAAATCTCAACTACCAAATTTGGTCTACACCGACTCCATAGAGCCAATGTCAAGGAAGGAACATCTTTTGACCGTCACCCCTCCAAATGAACCCTTTTTACCAGAACCATGACTGGATGCCATACAAAAGTCTCGCTGTGTGTTTGCGTGTGTGTGTATGTATATATATATATATATATATATATATATATGACATGATTCAGACGTAGCTGCAGATTAATCGTAAACAAGTCCACTGTGCGGGCGAAATATATAAAAACGAAGACTCAAAGTTTACATGTAGTCCATTTCGATACTATGATTTTATTAGACACTACTAACACTCCTGTACTTGTTGTTCAGCTGGCTCCCCTCTCATAGAAGAAAAACGCCTTAAACCCGTGAGATCCAAATATACGAGTGCATGGGAGCTATTAATTATCCATGACCATGAACTCTCCGCTGCGAAAAACAACCCAATTCATGAATTGGAAAACGCTAGAATTTCTAATAATAAATTACCGTTCAACGCTAATTTGCCTAAATTTAACCCTAATTAATATAGTTAAATATAATTTACGTTCTGGATATTAAAATCCCCCCGTTCCCTCTGAAGGCGTACACATATAGAATGGCTAGTTCACATGTGGCAAGTCCTCGGAAGAGAAAACAAACTTCCGGAATGCGGAGCTCGGTGTAGTCATGTGAGGGAACCTTTCTTTTTTTAAAACCCGAATGTGTGAAAACTACTAGAAGTTCACGAATGGTTTTAATTACATTAATTGGAGTAAATAATTGGGTTTTCTTTAGATTTGACACACACACACACACACACTCACTCACTCACATATATATATATATATATATATATATATATATATATATATATAGTATGCCCACTAAAGTCCCTTCCTTCTAGGTGTCTTTTCTTAGTAAATCTATAATGCTCTACAACTTTGTAAATCACTTTTTTTCCCTATCTCATTCCGTTTTCGAGATAGGAATGCTAACTCCGTAGTTTTCCACCAGGTGGCGTGGTAGGTGGTTTCATTCAGTAGCGCATTGCTACTTTACTATACCTAGACACCACTTTTATGAATGTAGCAGCAGCCTTTCCGAAGTTAAGAGGATGGGAAGGGACTTTAGTGGACATACTGTATATATAACGCAAAGTTGAATGTTAGAGAATATATATAGTGTAGCGTCACATAGAACTTCGTGGGAGTATCCCTACCAACAGAGAAATCCAAGAAAACAACTGTTGAGATGGAAAAACGACCAGTGCGTTCCCCATCGAATTTTAACATTCTTTGGTCTGGGTCTTCAGCCGCCCTTGTGTGCTTTCGTGGCCATTATTCAGAGATTTTGACGCTATAGAAGCAATAAATTTCACACGTAACGACGCACCAGGATCCAGGCCTGTCATCGTTTAGCTAATCCCATGGTCCCACTCTCGAAAACAAGCACTTCTGAGAAGACTCTCCCCCCCCCCCGTCCCCGCCAACGAATTTTCAGAAAGATATATTTGGAGGCCTTGTGTATTTTGAGGAGAGTCCCATTTAACACCGCATTTACACAATCGCGTTAGCGGCGAGACGAGTCACGGGAGGCGAATGTGTAAACGGCGTGCTCTCCGTTTCTTCTCGCCAATCGCGGCGCTCGATTCGGCAGCGGTTTTCTGGCACGGGTCAAAGGGGCGAACGGCGACGGGATGTCTTGTTGACAGAAAGAGGCGCGAATGTGAGAACGGTCACTCATGTCAATGCAGCAACGTGACGAATGTCTCGCGAATGTCTTGCGGATGACACGGGCGCGAATGTGTAAATGCGGCATTTGATCTGGACCAGGAACGGCTGTTTGTTAAACTTGTTGGGGAGAGAAGCCGCAGTTAAAATCTTTTGTTCCAGACGTCTGGTCTCGCTGTAAACGATTTAATTCAACATTTAAGTTTTGTCCATATTAAATTTTTTAAGTATAATCTAAATTCTGGCCTGTTTGTTTTAATCAGCATAACCACTCGGACAATGTGTACGATTTCTGTGTTACAGTATATATATATATATATATATATATATATATATATATATATATATATATATATGTGTGTGTGTGTGTATGTGTGTGTGTGTGTGTGTGTTTATCAACTTAAACCGATTTGTATCGGATTTGTAAATTAAAGTTAAATGCTCTGAAGGCGAGGAACGACTCATTAGCACAAACAGAACTTTTGCGATGATGAATTCAATGCAGCAGATGATTTCCCCCGTTGTCGGACCGAGTGCATCACTTAATTAAACTAATTAACATACGCAATTAATGAACAATTCCTCATCTCTGGGCATTTTTGAAGTCTTTCCCATTTCGAATGTTTATCTTGTTAACTTTTTTGTGCGTGTGTCTGCCCAGCTGTGGAGTTAAGACACGAAAGTCTTAATTATTTCCATGTTTTGATTTATCTGACTGTATACAAATAGGATTGTTAATTATTTGTTTTTTAATTTAAGATAAGCGTCATAGAATGAGCTCGACATTAGTTATTCTGGCTTTTTCAAAAATATATATTTAGAATAAGAGACACCTTACTTCAATATAAAATAAATTTATTTATATAATATAAATAAATTCATTTTATATTGAATTTATTTATTTTAAATTTATTTATATAATATAAAATGTGATTATTTATATAATATATCTGTTACTGCATCCGTGCATAGATTTAAGAAAAATTGGCCAGATTACTAATAAAATGGCTTTTAGTAGTGTCATAAGAAAAAGCAGTTACGAAACTCAACAAAAATACGCTGTTTAACATTATAAAATGCAAAAAGAAAATGCAGCTGTTTGTGCATTATTTACCTGTGCATTATTTAAAACCTGTACATCGAAACACAGGCCAACCTTTACATCTACAGCATTTGCTATCACCTTCTCCTTGAGATTGAAATATATATATACACACACACACAGTGCTTTTTTTCTAATAAAATAGGTGGGTTTACTATGTTTTCTCAAATAATACTTATATATATATATATATATATATATATATATATATATATATATATATATATATATATATATATATATATATATATATATATATATATATATATATACAGTGTGCTTTTTTTTCTAATAAAATAGGTGGGTGTACTATGTTTTCTCAAATAATAGTATATATATATATATCTGTATGTGTATAAGTAGTAGGCGTATTGACAAATCCAGCTTATTGCAAGGGACATTTCCTTAAAATAAAAAATCTCGTGACCCCCAATGAACATTTTTTGGTAATAGGAAAACTTTTTTAAACAAAATACGAAGATGCTAATGAAAAATAGAAAAAAAAAGTAAATTTTGACAAACTATTTTAAAAATCAATCATCTGTAGATTTCGGGTATACTTTTACTTTACCTAAGAACAATTAAAAAAAGGTCTCGCGTACATTCTACATTCGTTTTTGCTAAATTTCATGTAACCAAAACTCATATCGAAATATTAATATTATTTCATTTAGGTAAAAAAATGTCATGATTTCAAAATTATAAGCTTCATATTAAAACATTGAAAATTATAAACTGCATTTCTTTATATAAAACTAAAATAGAAAAAAAAATACTATTCAGTTGGGTAAGCCTGGACTACGCATAATACTTTTTCAATATTAGTTGAAATATTTTTAAGAGTGTGACTCTTGCATCATCCTCCGGTTAAGGTCATTTTGAAAAGCCACTCTCGCACAGATAGGTAGAAGCGAATGTAAGGAATATAAATAAAGGCCTTATTTGAATAGTGGACCATCTCCACTTTTGTTCATTTTCGGATACAGAGCCTTAACGTCTAATGAGTGCCGAAAATTGATTACTGAGGACTGATTGGTGGTGCCCTCTGTTGGAAGCAGAAAGAAGCTGAAAATGTACCAGTTTTAAAATAAGATAGAAATGACTTATATGAACATGAAAGTGACGCTAACTCCATATTTTTTTTAAAGTAGAGTTCAGGTGATCTCCTGAACATAAGCACATCGAGGCTGAAAGAAAAGGATTCGAATTCAAGAAGTTTAGTCCAGCAAAAACATGACCTTACAAAGCGACTTCTAGCTCCTTTCTGGCGAGCGTACAGGTAGCTGTAAAAGGGTTGCCAGAAATTGGCGAGGTAGGTTAGTACTGGTAAAGGACGGAAAGGTTACCATAGAGAGAGAGGTCAATTCACTATACCTGACTTTAACACGTGATATGGGGTGATGATTTCGAATGTCGTAGAACTTCGGCCTTATATAATGGATATATAAGCTTTTGGCCGCGCGTGGCTTTTAGGGGGAATTCTACGAGATTATTTCGGTTATTCCTAGGTCAAATTTAAGTTGAGGGACGATGTTCTATTGCGATAAGATGAAAGAATTTTGAATAGGCGTTTCATTTAATGCTACTGAAAGGTTATGGTTTCAAATATATATATATATATATATATATATATATATATATATATATATATATATATATATATATATATATATATAAATAATAATACTATAAATATGTTATAGAAAATTTAAACTTTCCAATTAAATAATTCAATGATATAAATTTATTTCAAACTCTGCGCTACCCACAGTCTGCGCACCACTGTGCTATAGGCACCTGGTCTGAAATACTTCCAGCCAGTCGACAATAGAAACAACAACAACATCTTTAAATTAACTACAGTGGTACCTCGACTTACGAGTGTCTCGACTTACGAGTTTTTCAAGATACGAGCATTCTCTAGGTAGATTTTTTGCTTCGAGTTACGAGCTAAAATTCCGGTTACGAGGAAGCTTCAGATATCCCACCGCTAGTTTGAGCAGCGAATGCCATGTTACGTGCTCATCAAATGAGAACACAAGAAGCATATAGTACACAACCTTTATGAATAGTATTTACAACCTTTATGTACAATTATTACACAATTGTATAGGTATTATTCTGAGACTACTATCCAGTCTTAATCCGAGAGATTAACACTGAACAATTACCACTCGGGAAAGCTTGCTATGCCCAAACTTGAGTCGCCTTCTGAAACCGAACAGCGCCCAACCTCTCTCGCAGACAGATAGCTTCAATTCTCTCCCCCACACTGGAACTCCCATGGGGTGTAAGGAATGGGATGACCTTAGTCCTAGGATCTCAAGCTCTCCCCCTTCTACGGATTCTGAGAAAACATTCTTCGGATTCTCAGAAAGAAGAATGTGAACATTACAGTCACAGTGAACGATGCAACAATTGCCCAGCTTCCGTGTCTCACTCGTCCACTTTAAGAGAGTAGCTGGTAATAAAAGCGATGCGAAAAGGTAAAAAATCAACGAATAAGATTTAATTTTTCAGTTCAGCCTTTCTCCCCCTCTTCCATCAGAATCTTCAAGTCTGATCTCCAAGGTAAATGTTGTACATTACACTTAAAAAAACAAATTTATTGCAGTATATTCTATTGCATTGCGTTTTTATACAATGTTCGCCGTTTATAAGCCCTTTTTTCTTATTTAAAAACATGTAACAAAAAATTGCGGTGTTTTGAGGGAACCCGGAACGAATTAATGGCATTTCCATTTATTTCAATGGGGAAAACTGATTCGAGAATCGAGTATTTCGAGTTACGAGCTCCGTCATGGAACGAATTAAACTCGTAAGTCGAGGTATCACTGAATTTCTCTTACTGCGAAAATCTGCGAAAGTAGATATAAAATCCATCATAACATACAATCGCAAAAAGATCACGAGGAAAAGTAACGGGAACATGATAACGGATGTACATAAAACGTGCCAAAATGCTATCTTAACAAAAACCAGAAATCTCGGTGACACGTGCTTTAGGTAGAATCTGAAAATAAATTTTAGAAGAAAAATTAGACCAACGCGAGAAATCCCTGGAAATTGAAAGCATGGCTGGACTGCAAAATATAAACATTCCCAAGCATGTTGTCCCAAACATTTTCCCAAATATTTTGTCAATTAAATAAGGAGTTAAGAAATTATTCTTTTTATAAATATGTAATAACGCTCCACCATTATTAATTGCCTTTGAAAAGCTAACGCGTATTCTAAATTCCTTTCAACCCTTCAATAAAGCACAGTCTCTATTTCAAATTGCGACCTAGAAGTAAATGAATCAACTATCAGTGTTATCCCTAATGCACGGGCGGAAAAGTTATTTTTAACCCCATAAATCAGACATGAGTCAGAGGCGCCTACTTAGTTCGCCGCGAAATGTATTGCGAAATTGAATCATACCTTCACGTGTTCGATTCTGGCCATTTGAGGGTATTTTCAACTCCTGAAGCCCTCGTACTATAAAAGTACCTGCAAAGGTTTTTCCCGGGCATTTTTCGGTTTGCTCTCTGCCCTCTACTGGTGTCATCCTTGCTTTGCCCTTATATTCGCGCGCCTCCTCTGTCCGTCCACCTAATGTAATGTCCGGTGATACGCTAACTCCGGCAGGCCAGGAACTATTTTATTTGTGCCTTTTTGTGAAGCTACCTGTATTGAATGATTACTAAAATGTCCTGCATCAAGTCTTCGACGTATTCTCGTGAATAAATCGGTTCTATAGACTTTAAATTTATGTGTTCCTGCCCCTTCCACGAAAGAGTTTATTCGCCCTGACTACCAGCAAAAGCGATGTTTTCAGTATTCGCGGATCCCGTGTACAGTGCCGATATTATATTCTGTGGGAATCCATTTTGTGTACCGTATATATATATATATATATATATATATTCTAAAAAAAAGTAACTGCCGCTGATCAGCCGCCGCCGCTGTCAAAAGCTTGTCACGCTATCCCCTCCGAAACCGCTGGGAGTATGGGGTCGAGACCGATACCAATCGATGTAGAACAATGTGGGGAAGAAAGTAAGACATGTCTCATATTCGTCGGACTTTAAGTTTTTTTTTTAATTTTATGTTTTGTGGGAAAATATTGACTTTTTCATGTTCAGATTACGATAACTCGCCATAAAAGGATCGTAGAATTTTTTTTTTACAATCTAAGACTACAGATATTTCTCCTTCAAACAAGACCTCACTTGTTTAAAAATAATTTAAAACAGACTGATATTTTTATTAAAATTGAAAACCCACTTTTTTGGAAAAATTTATGCGTTTCGAGATATATAAATTCGAAGCTCTCAGACTTATTATGTTACAAAGAAAATATTTATATCAACTGGAAAATGAAAGCTTTCTCATTCATATAAACTTCATGTCAAGTCTCTATCTTAAGATTTCGATTTTTAATTGAATTTTAAAGAAATACTTCAAAAAAATCTTCTCATTCGCTTCCTTTGCAGAAGGACATGAAAGAAGATCTGATTTTTCGCCCATATTAGGGCTTCATCCATTTCGCCGGGAGAGGGGGGGGAAGCTTCAACTGTAAACAAATGAATGACTCAATTGCTGTAAACAACTATTGAGTCATTCATTCACTTGATTCACCAGAGGAGCGAGCGTAGCGAGCCTAGGGGCGAAGCCCCTAGTATATATATATATATATATATATATATATATATATATATATATATATATATATATATATATATATATATATATATATATATATATATATATATATATATATATATATATATATATATATATATATAGTGGTACCTCTTCTTTCGAGTTGAATTCGCTCCGGGCTCCCCCAAAACACGGCAATTTTTTGTTACATGTTTTTAAATAAGAAAACGTGCTTATAAACGACAAACGTTGTATAAAAAGGAAATTCAATAGAATGTACTGCAATAAATTTGTTTTATTAAGTGTAATGTACAACATTTACCTTGGAGATCAGACTTGACGATGCTGATGGAAGAGGAGGAGAAAGGCTGAACTGAGAAATTAAATGTTATTCGTTGATTTTTGATCTTTTCGCCCCGCTTTCCTGACTTT
>OU015500.1:154552264-154619764 GCA_907164885.2 Dolomedes plantarius
TCATCCGTGTGTAATTAAATGATTCGATATTTGTCACAGTATTTATTAGCCACCCTGTATATATATATATATATATATATATATATATATATATATATATATATATATATATATATATATATATATATGTGTGTGTGTATATATATATATATATATATATATATATATATATATACACAGTAACGACCGCTTATAGTGATCAGTGGTTATAAGAATCAACCGTTTATAAGAATCAATATCGCAAAAACAAAAACAAATGTATTATTTCTATGTTAAAACTTTCGCTTTAAAGAATCAGTTCACCGGTTTTAAGAATCAGTTTACACTCTTCGCTTTCCTTTCATTTTTCCAAAAAAGCAACTTAAACCTTCAAAAGGTACGAAGTTCTTTGTTTATTTTTTTAAAAGAAAAATTGACAAGATGGGATGGAATAGAGTCGTAAAATGCATCCCTTTCTTTGTTAGACATAACATAATAGTTTCCCCTTAAATGCTTTAGATAAACACTGTCCTAATAGCTGACCCAGGGGCATCCTACCCGTGCGGATCCGATTTCACTTTTCTCCACTGACAAACAGAGAATCTTTATTCCCACCTCCTGGTTGCGGCTTCCTGAACCCTGAAACACATAAATCTTCTGGAAAGTGTCCATTATCACTTACGCAAAAGTGACATTATTAGATTCATAACGTTATCAAACCGTGAAACGTAAGCTAGAAGGTGAAACTTGGTCTGAGACTATTGGTTATGAAAGAGGTATAAATAGCCTCCTGAAAACTTTATTACGTCAAACTACCATAGAAAACTTTTTCTTGCTCCTTTCCTGTAGTTGAAATGTTAAAACTGTTAAACAGGGATGCTGTAACAAATATTGGATTTTTTCTTCTCTTACTACAATCATGTGTATCTACTTATAGGTCTAGAAATTAAGTTGTATTTTTAAAATTATAAAAATCAATTTTAATAAAAGATAATTAACGTAAATTAAAGAGTATTTTATGGTAAATTATCTAATATATGTATATATTGGTGTGTGTCTGCCTGTCCAAACACGTAAATTTCGGCTATAAGAATCAACCGCTTATAAGAATCAAAAAGTGATAACAAGCGTGATTCTTATAAGCGGAAATCACTGTATATATATATAGTGATTTCCGCTTATTAGAATCCCGTTTGTTATTACTGTTTTTGATTCTTATAAGCGGTTGATTCTTATAGCCGAAATTTAGGTTTTTGGACATCCGCACACACACCTATAAATTGTGTACCGTAATTGTGTACCGTAAATTAAACAGTATTTACCATAAAATACTGTTTAATTTACGTTAATTATGTTTAATTAAATTTTTTTTTATAATTTTAAAAATACAACTTAATTTCTAGACCTATAACTAGATACACATGATTATAGTAAGAGAAGAAAACAATCCAATATTTGTTACAACATACCTGCTTAACAGTTTTAACATTTCAACTACAGGAAGGGAGCAAAAAAAGTTTTCTATGATAGTTTGACGTAATGAAGTTTTCAGGAGGCTGTTTATACCTCTTTCAATACTAAAAGTCTCAGACGAATAAGATTCACCTTCTAGCTTACCTTTCACGGTTTGATAACGTGCTGAATCTACTAATGTCACGTTTGACTATGTGATAGTGGACACTTCGCCGAAGATTTATGTGTTTTACGGTCCAGGAAGCCGCATCCAGGATGTGGGAGGTGGAAAAAAAAGAGTCTATTTTTGTTTGTCAGTGGAGAAATGTGAAATCGGACCCGGACGGGTAAAGATGCCCCTGGGTCAAGCTAATAGGACAATGTTAGGCTAAAGCGTTTAAGGGGAAACTATTATGTTATGTCTAACAAAGAAAGGGGTGAATTTTACGACTATATTCCATCCCATCTTATCAATCTTTCTTTAAAAAAAAAGAAAGAACTTCGTGTCTTTTGAGGGTTTAAGTGGCTTTTTTGGAAAAATGGAAGGAATGCGAAGAGAAACTGATTCTTAAAACTGGTAGATTGATTCTTTAAAGCGAAAATTTTAACATGGAAATAATACATTTGTGTTTGTTTTCGCGATATTGATTCTTATAAACGGTTGATTCTTATAACCACTGATCACTATAAGCGGTGGTTACTGTATATATATATATATATATATATATATATATATATATATACAGGGCTCGATTTGAGACGGATCGCGCCGGAATGGCGTTCCGGTACCTCTTTTTAGGAGAAAAAAATTACTATACTTAAAAACATTTATTTCATCCCTTTTATTACTTTGCTACAACACATTTTTGCATACATACATACTTTTTTTGCAAAATAAAATTTGGAAATAGATAAAATGTTCAAGTTTTTGTATAACAATTATTAATTTTTTTCAGACGAATATTTTGTAATACCCTCCAGACCACCCGGATGGTTACAGTTCCGGCACCTCTATTTCTAGAAATTGAGCACTGAATATATATATATATATATATATATATATATATATATATATATATATATATATATATATATATATATATAGAGAGAGAGAGAGAGAGAGAGAGAGAGAGAGAGAGTACAAATCGTTTATAAGAACATCAGGGGACTTTAGAAACTGGTTCTTATAATCGATGGTTTTTATATCCGATAGATAACTTAAAACTGCTGGAAATACCAAATTCATTGTCATATAATATCTATTTACATCTGAAACATGACCTTCAAAAAATGATTAACAGGTTCAAGATCAATCTAGGAAAAAACACCGCTCATTTTCATATAAGTATGTATTTTTGAACTTTTTCAAATACATATTTCTAAAAACGTTAAAAAGTTTAAATGAATAAAATTATGTAGCTAATATGAATGTACATACATAATGCAACATTTTGTTTTTACATGTTTATTCATTTTATGAAAAATAGTCAGTAATATTTGTTTGTTTAGGGTTTTTTTTTTTTTGTAAATAAAAATAATTTTCGGTTATCGCGACAATTTCACGTTAGCTTTTTTGATCATATCCTTCACAAAATCGTCATTGTTAGCTAAAAATTTATTTAAAGTATTGATTGTTGAAAATATTTCTTTTAAACTCGGACAAGGAAACTCTTTCAAAAGATCTTCTGAACTGGCAGTGTCGTCATTATCATCATCTCTGCCAGAAATCTCTGCATTTACGCCTGCAACAATATCTTCATCCGTTGCATTCCCTTGAGTTGCAAGAGCCAAATCTATGTTTCATATTCCTGAAGTGAATGTTGTTCAATTGGCAAATCTCTAACGCAGTCTTGAAGCGTTTCATCTCTAGCGTCTTGAGTTTAAAGAATGGGAGGATTTTCAACCCTAAGAAATCCAACATGCAGGAAACAATTCGAATTTTTTTTAAATGAAGATTGAAGATTTCATGCTCTTCATAACCGTCTCTTAACGTAGTCCAAACGGTTTTAAGCCAGTTATCATAAACTCCTGGTGGCACGGCGGCAAGGAATTGGCCGAATGGCTAGGGCGCTAGCATTCGGTTCAGATCCTGTGGGTCCCACTGTTGGCATGGCTGTTTGTAGCCGTTCGGAATCGGATTTAAACTGTAGGTCCCGGTCAAGTTAGCCCTCGTATAGCAAAAAGTTGACCGTAACGCTCCAAAACGAACCTGGTGGCACGGCCTTCGATTGTCCACTGATTCTTCTGAACACAATGGAATGCGTCTCCTGAAATTTCTAGATCCACGAAGTTGATAAAAAGAAATCATGTTCTTTAAGAGCTTTGCAAATTTATTTGTTTTCGCTTGCAAAATCGTTCCGATAAGAGAAATGTTGGCACTCCTTTGAATCTTAAACCAATGTAAAAGGGCTTCTTCTATCTCAGCATATCGACTTTTTGGAAGTTTCTTAATTTTAGTCCTTTTTTTTTAGATAAAAAATGGATAAAATAGTTGAAGAACAACGTGCTGCTGCTTCCCAATTAACGTGTTCTTATAAGCGATTTATTTTTCCAGAATCAAATTAATTTTAAGTCACTAAAAGCGATATGTTCTTATTAACGATGTTATTATAACCGGATTTTATATCCATCATTACACATGAGAATTGGCCGAGAAATAATAATTCCGTTCTTTTAAGCGATATGTTTTTTTTAACCGGTGTTCATATAAACAGTTTTTACTGTGTATATATATATATACAGTAAAAACTATATGTATATATATATATATATATGTGTATATAATATATATTTATATAATATGTATACCTGATATATATGTATATACATGTAGTATATACTATATGTATGCATGTATGTACACTAGTAGCCACACTTCTGGAAACCTTTTTGAAGATGTGTGTTTTTAAGGTTTAGTCTCATATAACATTGTTATTTTTAAAGAAAATCCAATGTTGTTATATACATGTAGTATATATGGTATACATATACAATGTTGTTATATACATGTAGTATATATGGCATACATATTATATACATATATACTGTATATATATGTATATAATATGTATACCTGAGTATGTATGCAAATTTCTATAAATGAACGTGTATATGAACATGAATTCGCGACCGCTATTCGCTATTCATAACTGACCACCGCCGTGGCTCATCTCCGGACTGCTAATTCATTTGGAGAGGGGGAGGGGTGCGCGCCCACTCGTCCATCGCGGACCTTTTGTAATTGCTGCAGTGGCGTCGACGGAGCCGCTAAGGCTAATGCACAGTGTAATACTTCCGCGAAGGGATTTAATTGAAAATGGCGGAGTGCTTATCACCGGAATCGCTACGTTTAGAAAGGGGTGGAGCTTGCGAGGGGGGAAAATGAACATTTTCGGGAAGGGATCATTTTTGTTCATATTTATCTTACGCCGGTTTACCTCTGCATGCTTATATACCGTATATAAATGTACATATATAAATGCATGTATTGTACATGTTTATACGCATATGTAAATATATATATATATATATATATATATATATGAATATATATATATATATATATATATATATATATATATATATATATGAATATATATATATATATATATATATATATATATATATATATATATATATATATATATATATATATATGTGTGTGTGTGTGTGTGTGTGTGTGTGTGTGTATGTATACAGTAAGTCCTCGACTTACGCGATTCATTCGTTCCAGAACATTCCTCGTAAGTAGAAAGCAAGTAAGGTAAATGCACCTATAATGGGCCATGTCCCTATAATGGACCGCCCTTTAGAAATGTCGAGAAATTAAATGAGTGTCATTGGCTACTGGTAGCCAATGACCCTGCCTCACTTCTTCTATTGCCTTAGGTAATGATAGACCCTTAATTTCTCGACATTTCTAAAGGGCGGCCCATTATAGGGACATGGCCCATTATAGGTGCATTTACCTTAAGTCGAAATTTACCATCATCGACATTATCACAGCGTTTGTGCTTTAAATTTTCAAAAATACTTAACGCTTTCGCTTGTATCAGCGCAAGACTTACCGGGACGCGTTTGCGTTGGAGATCTTCAATAGAAATTTAACAATAATTTCTCTGTTGTCTCTGTTAAGGTACCTCTTTTTGTCGAAATTATCGTCGTATTAAAGTTGAAAATTAAAACCGCGTATCTACGAATCCGTGTAACTAGAGGTCATACTGTATATGCTTATGTAAATATTATATATATATATATATATATATATATATATATATATATATATATATATATATAATGCAGTATACTGTGGTACTATGTATTAAATGTAATATTTAAAGGCTGTGTTTGAAACCAATGCACGACATATACTGGGTGGGCAAAAAGTCCGTATAAACTTTAAAAACTTAGGGCTTGTGGCGGCCCAGTGGTACAACGCGCTGGTTTTCGGTGCTGAGGGTTCTCGGATCGAATCCTGGCGTCGCGCCACGAAAAATGCCTCCGTTCGCATCGTCCCTTCATAGGGGGTAATGCTGCCCGACTATATGGTGCCCCCACAATAAAATGGGCAGTAAAGTTGCGGCGTAGTACAGGCGAATGTTTGATGACAAGTGCCTAAGCATTGGGGAAAAAATAAATAAAAGTTCATAAAACCAGAAAAATAACCAAAACCAAAAAAGGTTTGCAGGGTTAGCATCGCTAGGTACGGGATTTTTTTAAGACAGAAAAAAAAAACCTGAAAAAAAACAGCCGACAGGTGGCGCTGGTACGAGAGAATTCTGTGGAAATAAGCAAATGAGAAGGTCTTAAGAACGTGCGCTCCTAATCCACAACCAGTTCACAATTGTTCCGCGATCCGCCGAGAGGTGTCATTTATACATTCGGACCTGCTGCACTCTGCCGTTGCTGGATTTGTGACTAGCCTGCAATGCCTTATCCCCTGTGGTGGGGGTCATGTGGAACACCTATTGCTGCAATAAACAATTTAGAAGCATTCTTTTCGTTATTTGCGTATCTTTTCTTTGACTTGTGTAAGTGAGCGCCACCTGCCGGCTGTTTTTCTAGTTTTTTTTTTTCCTGTCTCAAAAAAAAAAAAAGCCCGTTACCAAGCGATGCTAACCCTGCAAACATTTATCTCTCTCTCTCTCTATATATATATATATATATATATATATATATATATATATATATATATATATATATATATATATATATGCATATATATATGCACACACACATATATATAAATAAATATATATATATATATATATATATATATATATATATATATATATATATATATTAAAATTTCGCTCAGGCGATTTAAAAAACTCAGCATCCGCCTAGCGTTTCCAACTAGCGTCCGCAGTTAATTTTTCGCAATTGGTCTTGAGGCCTGTTACAATTGCGTCCGAAGTGGTGCGTTACTATTTTGGCTCCTAGACTGTCGACACAACCTGTGATTGTTTTGTCATATCACGTGGTCAGTGCATCGAGATCTTTGACTAGTTAAAATTCTTAACGTCAACTCTCGGGGTGCGGTATGAACAGACCGTTCATCACTCGTCCAACTGTCGCCTGAGCTCCCTCTCCCCTGACGAATGGACCCCATTCAGAATTTTTAATTCATGGCACTCGCGAATTCACCGCCCCCCCCCCTCTCCAGTCGCTCGCGGAACATTTGTCAACTGTTGCCAGGAGAGGGTGTGTGTTGTCCCGAAGAATGCGGCATTCCTCGCGGAGAAGTCATTACGAAGCATGGCTGCGGGTAGAATGGGTGCATACCTCGCATTTCACCGAGAGGGTGAATAATTCGGGGGAATTGTTTGGGAATGAGCGTGTCGGCTGTTTTAGTGCAATAAATGACACTTGTTTGTGCATTTCTTTTCTTAAGTTTCTTGTACTGTAGAAGGTGTGCCATTGGACTACAAGTTAATCCAGCGAATTCAGTGTTTGGTGGCTCTTTATTTTCCTGGTGTGTAAGTTCGTCTTACTACATGTGATTGATTTAACGCCCAGAATAGATTAAAAACCACATATATATATTTAAGTTGCTAAGCTGATACTTTGGACAGTCCGTCAGAGTAAAACTATTGCATCCAGTGACTTTTGGTCTTAAAGAATGATTATAATCTATAGATGCGTGAAATTTGTTTTTTGTATCCGCAGTTTCAATTAATGAGCGATAATTTACAATTAAAAATTGCTTTCTGCGCATGA
The DNA here is from genome assembly GCA_907164885.2 of Dolomedes plantarius. Lineage (NCBI taxonomy): Eukaryota > Metazoa > Arthropoda > Arachnida > Araneae > Dolomedidae > Dolomedes > Dolomedes plantarius. The sequence continues at coordinate 154,559,915 of OU015500.1, forward strand.
CCAGTGACATGTTCAAATCTGGCTTTAGATACTAAGCACGAAGCCGTATAATCACGTTGATTTGTTTATTCCGAGGAATCTCTCTAGCTCTCTGTCACTTTTATTTTTGATTGTGCTTTTGGGATATAGATTAAACTGTTTCTCATTATATTTATATTTCGGAAGACAGACTCCGTGAATCTAGGTTATCCACTGTTAGTAAAATTGTTAATGAGTGGGACTTCTATAAGGATTTTGTCATTGAGTAACACTATTTCTTTTTATTGAGTTCAATAGTCAATTTTAAAGCATCAAGTTGCCACGCCACAGGTCCAGGGTTCGACCCTGCAAATGGGCAAGGTGCCTTTTTTCCCTTGAGTGGGTCGATAAAATGAGGACCAAGCATGCTCGGGAACTACCTATGGCAGGTTGATCACCTGACCGAGATATATGCTGTATGGCACCCCAAACCCACGGTCATGAAAGCGGAGAAGGACACCGCATACCTTGGTCCACAGTGCTTTAAAGCAATCCGGACTGTTGTGCCATGAGTTAGAGTTAGTAAATTTTAAAGTGTATTTCTCTGTTCTTAATATTATGATTCTCAACATTTGGCAATGATGTGTTGAGTATAATTTGCATATTAGTACATTTGTTTACTTTTCACCCGTCATGTTTTTTCGGGTATCAACTAGTTTTAATATAGTTGAACAAATGTAACACTCGGTTGCATAAATACATATACTAAACCCGAAAATACGTGTTAAATGAAATTATGAGCTAACAGAACAGTGTTCTAAGCTTCCATTAAGAAAGTCATTTTGCATCCGGCTTGAGAAATGCGTCAGTTAAAATTTGCATTAAGGGGATTCACTACCCTTAAATCTTTAAAACATTCGATTTAAAATATATATATATATGTTAAAGCCTGATCCTTTCTGAACAAAATAAAGCAAACCGCATGAAAATATTCCGCTTAGTTTCAGAGATATTCATATTCTAAATATTTAATTACTGATCAAGTTTATGGTAAAAAAATTTTAAACTCATTTTTCTCAAAATGTAATTTTGCATCATTCCGCAACTCATATATGAAAAACTATGAAACATAATTCCATGCAATTTTTTTCACTGCATAATCATTTTACTTTATTGCGTCTGAACTAGAATTATAGCAATCACTGCACATTTTTATATTTTTTCAGGGGTAAATTAATGCAAAAATTTAAAGAAATTTTAAGTATATTTTGAGCAGTTTTAAAACAATTGAAAAAATACCTTATCGTTGAATGTTTTATGTTAAATTGTATTTTGAAATATTTAACTTAAATATAAAACAGGAATTATACATTTAAGTGTATAATTAATTTCAGAGTTCGGCGCGCAAGCCAGTATACAATAAAAATACTTAAAAAAGAAGTTATATCTAAAGCATTTTTTAAAAATATTATTTAAAATTATTTTAAGAGTTGAAAATTGTTTTATTAAAATAAATATATAAATTTACCATATACATAAAATTCGGAAAAATTGGGAGTAAATTGAAATAGTTACAAATAGTCAAAAAGTATGAAAATATGCCTTATTTCCTCGACTTAAGGGTCATGAGTCCTTAATCGTTCGTTAAATAATAATCGTTCGTTAATTTGCGGAGTCGCATACGGCTACTACTATCGCTAGTCACCAAAAGAGTTATCCGCTCATTAAATATGATAGTTATCCATGCAATAAACATGATATTGTTATCATTAATGTTATAAGATTCAAAACTCCACCGGCAGCCGACGTTTTCCGCGCGTCGTCCCAAATTGCTGCTACTAATGACGGTCGCCACGACGGCAACCAGCTCTCTTCGAGTTCAGCCAGCCCTCGGCCTCGTGTCCTAGGGACACTTCACTACCTCCATAGACATAGTCACAATGCTACTTGATACCACTCGCTCTCGAACCGAGACATCCAGGAACCAATAACTATTGTAAATTATGATTCTATTAAGTTATCTATGTTTCATTTAGCCAGCATCCCCCATACCACCAAATATATCAACTCAGCCCCCAAGCGTAAGGCTCATTTATTAAACAAACAAAGTTACTTTACAAAAGTCCTTTTGCAATGGATACCTTCATTTGCAATGGATACCTTCACACGTGAATATCCACGGGAATGAGATGGCCGATAAACTTGCTAAGGAGGGTTGCGGGATCTCAACAACTCCCTCTTCCGCACTTACTTTTCTGGAGCTATACTCCCGAGAAAAATCAAAAATCTCGGAGGAGTGGAAAAAACACCCCCCCACCCATAATTGGTACATGGGCTCAAAACCGAGTTTGTCCCTTGACGTCCCGTGTGACAGACGTACCCTGACTGTACTCTGAAGACTCGCCAGCGGTCACATCAAGTGCCTCACTTTCAACGAGGACAGGAAGACCTTCGCCACCTGCACCAAATGCCAAAATCATCAGGCTTCTCCTGAGCACCTTTTAGAATGCATGGGACTCTCTAGGGAGGATCTCTATAACAATCTTCTTCTAGTCTTCGACTTCCTAACAGTCAACGAACTCGTGGATCTTGTCTGACGGAGTCAGACAAGGAGGATAAGCAACAACAACAACAACAAAAGTCCTACACAACTCGTGCAGACAGCATATACAATTCAACAAGAATAGAAGGCATATAACCACTTCAGTAATTCAACTAACAATATTACAAACTTTACCCACTTGGTAAATAAAGCTCAAACATAACAAAAATAACAAAAATAACAATTGACAAGCCGACAAATAAGGATTGCTTACAGAACAAGAAAATCCTAAGGAAAGTTCAGCGTTTAGGTCTGACAGGACCATAGTCCGTATTCTCTATTATTCTTTCAATAGCAGCTCTATATCTGCTATATATCATCTCTATATCAGCTATATATCCGTAATGATACCGGTCCCTTTCTGATATCGCTCGCCCACATGTTTGATCCCACAAACATGTTTGATACCACATGTTTGATCCCACATGTCAGTTCCCACATGTGTGATCTCTACTACACGGTTTTTCACTCTGCTCTTTTTTGGAACATAACTTACATACTTTTGTCTTTTTGCAGTGTCGTCCTAAGTGCCCCAGATCCCAGCAGTTATAACAAAACGCTGATTTTCTGCAATCTTTCCATCCATATCGTCCCCAGCTGATCTTTAATCTCTTCTTGTTCTCAGTTTTTCTGTAAAATTCACCTTTAAGGCAAAGTACACAATTATGCCCATGTTTCGATCTAAACTTCGTCATAACATCTGTGTCGCTGTCAGCCAACTCAGCATTCGGCTTCTTGATTATTTCCTCCATTTCAACCTTTTTAAAATCCTCTTCAACATCAAATATAATAATATATGGATCTTTCTTTTTATTCTTTCTAGTTTCATAGATTGCACTCAACTCGATAGTACCATGGAATTCTCCTAGAAAGGTTTCCTTAGTTTCCATTCCAACCAAGACACCTCCTTTACTAATTCTCTTAAACGTCCTTATGTCAATTCCTAGCTGTTCAGGTCTCATAAACTTTTTGATCTCCTTCTTCGTCACCTCTGATTCTTGGTTGGTTGTGGGTATGATTTCGACTTCATATCTTTTCCTTTTCCTAGCCTTTATCGCAATCTTTTTCTTTGTCGCTTCGGCTTAACTCTTAGGCCGTCTGCACACGGAGCAACTCAAAAGAAACTGATAACTGACTCAAATCACAAACCAGTCCGTGATGAGTCGTAACCTATGTAATTGAATGGAGCCACGCACACGGCGCAACTGGTTACAAACCCGTCCGACGGGTTTGTGATTTGAGTCAGGTATCAGTTTCTTTTGAGTTGCTCCGTATGCAGACGGCCTTAGTTTCCTGCCATTCGAAAACACTTAATTGTCCTTTCAAAAACTGTATAATTTGTTGCGGCTCGCTAATTGAATTAATTAGCTCAGCTATATCGTCGTTAACTTGTCGCTTTATTTCTACCGTCTTGTTTAGACGTGCTTATATTATTTACCAATCGTTGGTGTTTTAGCTTTACCAAGTCCTTTGTAAGAATTCTCATTTCTTCCATTTTTTCTTCTTCACTTTCCATTGTGAACTATGTATATTAGACACCTTCTTTCCCCACGCTCCTCCTGCGTTAGGGGTCGACCTTTCGGCAGACCCCCAGGGCCCACAACGTGGATGTGCCGGAGGTTAAATTTAGAATGAAGCGTAATTTAACAAATGCCTAATGGTAAATTGCAAGCAACTTAATATCACAATACTCACCGTTCCAAACTTATCATAAATCTAAAAAATCTCTTTATCTTCAGCGTGGAGTGGGCCCTTCAATAATGTTATAAATATCATATTGTTAATATTGTTACCAAATAAGTTAAAGAAGGGGTCTTCAACCTTTCACGTTCTATCGCCACACCAGTAAATTCGCAATGTTCATGATATATTTACCCGGAATGGTATTATTCAATGGTATATTTACCCGGAACTGATGGTACTTTTGGTAACTTATGGAACTGATGGTACTATTGGTAACTTAAGGAACTGACGGTACCATCCTACTTTATCATTTAAAATTATGATTGTAAAAATGTGGTTCGGTTTTAAAACACAACATGAAGAAATACAATGTCAACTGATTCCCAATTACCTCGCATTTTACCGAGAGAGAGACAGAAAGTGTGAATAATTTGGATGTGTTGTTTGGAAACGCTTTTCCGTGCAGTAAATGACACTTGTTTGTGTATTTCTTTTCTTAAATTTCTTTTTAAATTAGAGGTTTAAAATTAGAATAAAGGAAAATACAGCTATTTAACCTTTATGAGTCTATAGATAAGGTTTGTAAATACTAAAATATTGAATAAAATATTATACAGCCGCTCCTACAGTACTTTACACACACACAATATCAGATAACAATACACAGAATATCAGATAAAGTAAAAAACACGAAAGCTATGAAATTCATTGCTTGACAATCAAAACTTCATCAATTCTTACAAACTTAGATCTTAAAAAATAGCCTACGAAACCAAAACGATTTAGGAGGCCCCCTTATAAAAACGTACCCGTTTAAAAATGTTTTCCGCAGATTCATGATCCAGCATATGGTTTCCAGTCGAGCCTTTTTACTGCGCTAATGCATAAGACACGTCATTAATATCCTATACATGCCAACCTTAGATCCTTTGTTGAACCTGTATGTGCATCCATAAGCAACACAACATAATACCATTATGATAATTAAAAAAATACAAGCAATAAGATAATAGTAAATAACAGTTTTGCATACAAATGAAAGATGCTAAATTCCGTATATTTTGCCAGTCATCGTGCTTAAGCGTGACGTCACTTCATGACGATTCCAGCTCCACGTCTATAGTCTTTAGTGACGAATCCCGTTTCCGACTATCTGACTACCACCGAAGACGAGTCTGGAGACGGCCAGAGTGACGTAGGGATCCTGCCCTTGCAATCGTATGCCACACAGACCCAAAACAGGGCGTTATGGTCTGGGGTGTCATCTCCATTGATAAATCGTACCCCTTTGGTAGTCATTAGTGGCACATTTACAACACAGCGGTATGTAGACGATATCCTGACACCCGCTTTGTTGCCGTTCCTCTACGATCCACCCCGGACTTAATTTTCAACAAGATACCGACCGGTCGCATACGGCACGTGTTACTATGAATTGTCTTCAAGCTTGCCGAACTTCCTTTACGCCAGCTAGGTCGCCTGGTATCTCCTCCATCGACCACATTTCGTAAGTGATTTGGGAAGCGATTGCAACTATCCCGGAATGTTGCCGATTTAACCCGACAGTTCGATACAATATGACAAGAAATCTCTCAGGACACCGGGAACTTATGTAATCAGTCTATGACACGCCGGGTGACAGTTTGCATCCAGGCCACAGGTGGATCAAAGCCGTATTGACTTCCTCAATTTGCAACGATTAAGCTCTGGAATAAATCATTAATTTTGTGAAATTTTAATATTTTTTTTCTGTGCATGTTCTTTACATCCACCAATATTTGTCGCAATCGGACAACTCCTTGGTGCGTCGATTTACTTTGCTATATAATGTGTACATATATATATATATATATATATATATATATATATATATATATATACAGTCGAACCCTGTTATAACGAACTTCAGAGGCACAAAGTTTTTATTCGCTTTATCCGGTGGTTCGCTATATCCGAACCGTTAAGAAAAATGGTAGAGTTCACAAAATGTATAACTCATTAGTTGCAATGTGCATTCAATAATGATGTAAGAAAAAAATGATAAAATCTATTAAAAATGATCATTAATGAATTAAATCGACTAAAATCGATTACATTAAACTGATACAATACTAATTAAATTACGTATAATATGAAAACGACGGGACCAAACTTTTCGTTCGTTATATCTGTGAGTTCGTTATATATCGGGTTCTCTAAAACGGGTTTCGACTGTATATATATATATATATATATATATATATATATATATATACACACACGCACACTTACATATACATATATATATAATACGTAAATATGTATATGTGTGTGCGCGCCTTTGAGGACGTATAGATGTATTCATGACCTATACGTAGAATTCACTTGATTCCGTTGTGTTCTAAACACTTGAAAAAAAATCTTTCCTAAGCACTTGAAAAAATCTTTCATCTATTAAAACTTTCTCTAATTACTCCCGCAAGTTTCGCGGGTTATAAACGATCGAATGCATTTAACCCTTCGACTTCTTTGTTGAAGGACATCGGGGGCGTGCGAGTCGCCTTCTTCGACCCCGCCCGAGACAAAAGGTTCACCTCGAAAGTCGGCAGCTTAAAAATGGGACACCCCCCGTCAAAAAAAATAAAAGAAAAGCGAAATGCAAGAGCGAGTATCATTCAACAGCATTTTTACGTCAAAACTTGGAGCAGTGTCAATGCGGAGTGGCCTCGTTAACGCGAGAAACAAAAAGCGGGCCGCTCCTAATGAGTAAAGGTAGGTCATAAATCTCGGGTGTTTTTGTTTCGTCGATGTTTCGACTTAGTGTTATAGCTGAGAAGAGGGGAGACGCTATGGTCGCAATGATGGGGTAAAAACTAACTTGCCCATCTATTACGTTTTCAAAAATGCTTTTTTAAAAGTACTTAGGAATTTCGTCAGCACAGCCATATATATATATATACAGTGGACGCTCGTTAATTCGAACTCGAAGGTTCTCAGAAAAAAGTTCGAACTATCCGAAGTTCGAATTATCCGATGTTAAGAGAAAATATATTATACTATGTTATCTAAAGTTAAACATATTAAAAAGCAATACAGACTTACCTTAATCATAAAATGAAACAGAAGATATGCAGTATAAAGTAAACTTTTATTAAAAATATAAATTACACTTTGGGGAAAAACTATAAAATGGATGTTTGGTTCTGTTTATGATGCCTGCATTGTTCAGCCAGCTTCTCGATTTGAAGTAAACATTTCAATTCATTTTCAGAGGAAGGTTCCATCTGAATAAAGAGTTTTAATAGAGTCCATTATGGCTTTGTCCATTATGGCCGCATTAAGAATATCTTTCGGCAAGTAAGTAAAAAAAACCCTGGCAGTTTCCTACCGAAATTAGTCCATACGTCTTCGTTTACATCAGAGCTTTGGCCACATACAGTTTGATAAGAAATATTTTGCCTTGACTTAAATCGAGAAAGCCATCCATCACTGCATTTAAAATCTTCAATACCCATTCGACTTGCTAATTCATCAGCCTTCGTCAGCACTAGGGGTCCATTTATCGGAAAATTTCGAGATCTAACATCCTGGAACCATAGCAGTAGAACTCTTTCTAGAACTTCTTGGGACGCATTTCCCATTCGTTTCCTTCCTCTAGCAAGTTTTAATTTTTCCCATGAATCTAAAATTGACTCCTTGTTTTTTAAATTAGTTGACAAGGCATTTTTTTAATTCCATAGTCAGCTGCTAAATTTGTTTTACATTCGCCATTCTCTACTTTCTTTAAAATTTCTACCTTTGTCTCCAAAGTTAGCGTTTTGTACTTTCCACGTGTAGACATCCTGATTTTTTACACGTTCACAACACACAATGAGGAAGAAAAACTAGACCACATTAACTTGTCTGCACTGCAGTTATAACTGAGGCAGCTCCCTAGAATCTGTAGTAAAGACTAGTTTTTCTGAAATTCTAAGAAAATCGATCCAAATAAAGGAAAATTGCTTTTTCCGTTTAACACTAATAAGAAGGACAATAGCTACTAACGTTTAGCGGACATGCAATAGTCTAGGAATGCAGGCATGTGCCTCTTTACACAGAAAAGAAATTTTGACACACAAAATAATAAATACAGTGTGCATTTTCTCCATTAAACGAGGAAAAAGAATTTTTTTTGTCAAATTTTTAGTTCGAATTAACCGAAGTGATAAAAATTTAGTTCGAATTAATCAGATATTTTTAACATTAACTCCAATACAAGTTTTTGGGGGCTTTTGGAATTAGTTCGAATTAACCGAAAGTTCGAATTAACCGAGTTCGAATTAACGAGCGTCCACTGTATCTATATATATAAAAGAGCTTGTCTGTTTGTTTGTCCGCTATAGAATCATAGACTGTTTCACCCACTGCGACCAAATTCGGTACAGTTAATGTTTTGGACCCGAGAAACTTAAATCAGGAAAAACGAAATTTGGGGCTCAATTAGTTTTTTTTAAATTAATTTTTTAATGTTTTTTGTGCCCGATAGAGGTGCGTCTACCCCCTGTGGATTCCCCTCGACCAGCTGCGTTAAGAAGGGTGGTTTGAGGATGACGGAGGGGGGGGGGTTTCAAATTACAATCGCGGGAGAAAGAGGGTTGGGAATGACCTTAAAATCAGACGAAGGTCCGCAGGCTCAAAGTTTCTTTCTTTCTTATTGTTTGTATATCATTTCAGTAGAAACGTGCTAAGCGCATTCTGTCTGGCCAGATGAACATGAAGAGCGGGAGTGCAGCCCAGTATTTTTTTGATGGAATGCATGAAATATTTTATATCTATATATCTACCCGGGCAACGCCGGGCAATAATGCTAGTATATATATATATATATATATATATGTAACATGGGAGACTGACACTGGCCCAATAGATATCGAAATCTCCCATGTCACGGTGAGAAGAAGATATTAATACTACAGTTCACTTCATAGCAAAACGACGTACTCGGCTTCTTACGGAAAAGACTTTATTACGTCTATTCCTGTCAGTTACAAAATGAGAAAAGCCTACATGTACGTGATCCCAAACCTTATATAACCTCATCTCGTCATGTGATCGTAGTAGGGTTTAATTGGTTAAAAGTTAAGAAAAGGCGTGACAAATGCGCTACAGCGTTTAATTTTCTGCCCACGCCACGTCAGTTTCGTTTCCATTCAAACAGGCAGCCATTTAATTTTTTCCACTAGAGGCCTTTTAGGACTTAGATTTGAAAACGAAAGTTAGCTCGTACGCCCAAGGGAATTTAGAATAATGTTAGATTTTAAAATGGAATTTAACGTGAATGCCCAAAGGGAATTACCTGTTTCAAGGAATTAAAAAAGGGTTTGTAATTTGGAATAGTAAAGTGAGGAATTAATAGTTTTTAAATGTTAAGATTGTTGAATTTAGAAATTACTAGTTTTTAATATTATAGAATATCCCCCCCGTCCGAGAAGAGGCTGACCAACAATGCCTGCATTGGAGGACAGACTCACCCGGCCATGTGAGGAAAATGGGCGTCGACCACAAATTTGGAAAAGTTTTAAAAGGAACATATGTTTTAAGTTAATTTAGTATGATGATCACATGGCAAGACATTGCACATTTCAATATCGAATACACAAAAATACACTAATGATTTACTAATTTATGAACACAATAAAAACAAAAAAATTTATAGTAATTAATGATCAACTATAGAAAATTGTAAATTATATAAATTTCTTATATTGTTGCTGTGAAAAACAATTAAATTTAAATATGCACTTATCATCAACTGAAGACAATGCTGAGCAGGGCGGCCGTCCCCACACAACAAATTCTCAAAAAAAAAAATCAATTAACATAACCAAAAATTTGTAAACTACCAAAAATTTTCACTGGAAACATACATTTAATACAATATCTACCATCATCTCGATTTGAATAATACAGAATAACGAAACATAGTAATAAAAATATCAAAAACAAACAAAAATTAAGTAAATGAAGTTGACTTTGATAACAGGATGAAAAATTCAAAACTTCTTCCTCAACGTTCACTACTATGGAGTGAGTCCAAAAAAGTTTATTAACTTATCTTGTAATGATTTATCTGTGCAACATTTTTAGTCCTGTCACAGTCATTAGTATGTTGAGGAAGAAGTTTTGAATTTTGTAACATGGGAGACTGACACTGGCCCAATAGATATCGAAATCTCCCATGTCACGGTGAGAAGAAGCTATTAATACTACAGTTCACTTCATAGCAAAACGACGTACTCGGCTTCTTACGGAAAAGACTTTATTACGTCTATTCAAGTCAGTTACAAAATGAGAAAAAGCGTACATGTACATGATCCCAAACCTTATATAACCTCATCTCGTCATGTGATCGTAGTAGGGTTTAATTGGTTAAAAGTTAAGACAAGGCGTGACAAATGCGCTACAGCGTTTAATTTTCTGCCCACGCCACGTCAGTTTCGTTTCCATTTAAACAGGCAGCCATTTAATTTTTTCCACTAGAGGCCTTTTAGGACTTAGATTTGAAAACGAAAGTTAGCTCGTACGCCCAAGGGAATTTAGAATAATGTTAGATTTTAAAATGGAATTTAACGCGAATGCCCAAAGGGAATTACCTGTTTCAAGGAATTAAAAAAGGGGGGGGATTATTCTATAATATTAAAAACTAGTAATTTCTAAATTCAACAATCTTAACATTTAAAAACTATTAATTCCTCACTTTACTATTCCAAATTACAAACCCTTTTTTAATTCCTTGAAACAGGTAATTCCCTTTGGGCATTCACGTTAAATTCCATTTTAAAATCTAACATTATTCTAAATTCCCTTGGGCGTACGAGCTAACTTTCGTTTTCAAATCTAAGTCCTAAAAGGCCTCTAGTGGAAAAAATTAAATGGCTGCCTGTTTGAATGGAAACGAAACTGACGTGGCGTGGGCAGAAAATTAAACGCTGTAGCGCATTTGTCACGCCTTTTCTTAACTTTTAACCAATTAAACCCTACTACGATCACATGACGAGATGAGGTTATATAAGGTTTGGGATCACGTACATGTAGGCTTTTCTCATTTTGTAACTGACTTGAATAGACGTAATAAAGTCTTTTCCGTAAGAAGCCGAGTACGTCGTTTTGCTATGAAGTGAACTGTAGTATTAATATCTTCTTCTCACCGTGACATGGGAGATTTCGATATCTATTGGGCCAGTGTCAGTCTCCCATGTTACAAAAGTCGGCGAGGACTCGAACCTCTGTCGGGAAACATCCAAGGATTTTCCAAGTTTTTGTTTCTTTCTTCAACTGACGGAGGAGGTTCGCTTGTTTTTTTTTTTTTCTTTCTTCTAACGGCGAGGATTCTTCAACTATCGGCGTCGAGGCGTGCGATGCTGGGGCGAAAGTGTTTCTCTCCTTTTTTTTTCTTCTCTCAACGAGAGTAATGATAGTGAAAGGGAATCCCTCTCAGTTTTCATAAATACAATCCCTTGGCACACTACATTCTGTACCTGATTCAATATTCTGATGACTCCAGCACGATAAAAAAAAAATTTTTTTTTTGGTTTCATATAAGATTACTATGATGGAATTTTTCAATGGCGACTGAAACAACCTTGGTTCTACGGACTCGTAAAATTTGTGCATGGATTCTTCTGCCAAAACGTCATCGTAAGGATTTTGCTGCAGCACGATGTTTTTCAAGCTCATTTTCCCAAATTTTCATGAAATATAATTAAACTGTCTTCATTCGTGCAACCGTATGCAGAGTTGGGACAACATTCCTGTGAATTTTAGTCGGTTTTTTTTTCCTTCTTCTCTTCTCTCTCCAATGCACACAGGAGTGCATTCATTACGGACTGTGACTGGAACTGGATATTTCTGCTACTACACGACCACTCTACAAGTTTTCTGTGTCTTCTAAAAAGTGCGTATTCCCCACCATTCAAAAATCATCGAGGTGTTCTTGTGTGTGAATTTAATTAAGCCGGTATGCAAGCCCTAGCGCTGTACCGTGAATAAATAAAAATAAAATTTGTGCAACCGAGAATTTTACAGTAACAAGACAAGCATCACATGACCAGGTTGTATGTCTCCCATCATAAACTTTTTTAAATTGTGTAGTAAACTATGATTATATGATATTATATTCTTGTTTTAAATTGAAATATAATTGTGATATTGTGTTAAACTTATAAGATGGAAGATAAATCTATAAAGACAGAATTTCAGGGGGAAGATAAAATTGAGACAGAATGCAAGGACGATTTTCAACTTGAATATGTAGAGAGGGAATTCAGGGATTTTATTCCTTTTGACCCAGAGGGGGGAATGAAATTACAAAAATGGCTTGCCTATATTGAGCAGAAATTTTCCCAAGCAAATGTTCCAAATGAACAAAAAATAAAAAGGATTTCAAAATTTCTCAGGGGAAAGGCTCTAACAATTTTTGTAAATAATTGCCTAGACATCCAAGATTGGACAGAATTAAAAGACACTTTGCAAGAATTATTCTTTGAGGCAGATAGTGTGGAATTCTCTGAATTTTCCAATTTGAAATTTGAATATAATGATGACTTAACTAAATATTTTCATAAAAAAATTGATGTAGGAAAGAGATTGGGGTTATCACAGAAATTAATACTAGAAGGCCTAACACAAGGCCTAAATGCTCAAATGAGAATGACCATAGCTGCAAATCCTCCTCAAACCACAACAGAATGGATAGTGTTGGCTAATAAGCTAAACAAAATAAATAATGAAGAAAACAAAACTAATCAAGGGGATCGGGATAACTTTTTTAACACTAGATTTGAAAATAGGAACCAATTACGACAGAATTATTACAACCAACCTCAAGTTAGGATGAATTATAGCCCACCTCACCAATTTAGACAAAATTACTCTTCCCAGCCTCAATTTAGACCTAATAATAATCAACAAACTCAGTTTAGACCTAATTATAGTCAGCAGCAACAATTCAGACAATGGCAACCCAGAGATCAAAGGTTGAATAGAAATTTTGCACCCAACCCCAATAACCAAATTAATCACCACCAACAATATGCAGACTTACCATCTAGACCCTGTCGAAAATGTTCTAACTTTGGCATAAGTAATGCTTATCATTGGGAACAAACTTGCTCTATTAATGAGAGATTTGATAGGATGTCGGTGTCAGACAATAAACATCATTATGAGGAACCTGAATTTGAAAGAGATCAGGCGCCAGAATGACAATTACTGTCATTGAGGGGAAACATTATCAGAAATAATAGGGTTGACAAAACAAAAAGACTATATGAAAATGAGAAACAGAATTTTTTAAATTGTGTGATTGACACTGCTTCGACTATTAGTCTGATGTCACAAAAACTGGTCAAGCAATGTCAACTGAAATGCTATTCAAGCTCTCCAATTAAGGTCAGGCAAGCTGAGGGTGAAATCTTAATTACAACTAAATGTGTATTAACTTTGAGAATAGGAAAAATAATTAGAAACATTTCTGCATATGTTTTGGACAATGACTTGCCTTATCTTATTCTGGGACTTCCTGAGTGTAAAGAGTTTAAATTAGTAATTGATTGTAACCAATTGTGTGTGTATCAAAATAGAATTGCTTTGAAAATGGTTAATATTTGTGATATAAGTAAAATTTCATTACACCTACAAAATAAATGTGATAATAAGCATGTGGATAATAATAGTAATGGTCATGAAATTGAAGTTTCTGATATGTTTAACCCTTATGAAGAAAATTCGCAGAAAGAAAATGATATTTTCTGTATTGATTATGATGTAAATGACAATTTTAATGAAAGCTCTGGTGAAATCAAAGCAGAAAGTAATCCAAATTATGAAAATGTTGACATTAATGATCAAATCAAAAATTTAGATGTTGATAGGGAATTAAAGAATTTATTGCACAAAAATAATAGACTGTTTTCAACTAACAAATATGACATAGGCAAAATAAGGATGGAACCCCAAAGAATAATCCTAAATTCTGATTTACCAGTGAGTCTAAGAGCATACAAGACTTCGCCAACTGAGGAAAAAGAGATCAGGACCCAAATTAAAAATTTGTTAGAAGCAGGAATCATAAAAGAATCACATAGTTCATACTCAAGTCCTGTGACTTTGGCAAGAAAGCGAAATGAGGGAAAAACTAGACTTTGTATTGATTTCAGAAAACTAAATTTAATTACTAAGACAGATGCAGAACCCTTACCCAGAATTGATGATATTCTAGATAAATTAAGCAGAGCTAATTACTTTTCAACTTTAGACCTTACCTCAGGGTATTGGCATGTACCCGTCCACCCAAAAGATACTGAGAAATTGGCATTTGCCACTACTTTTGGCTTATACGAATGGCTAAGACTCCCATTTGGTTTAAAGAACGCCCCTGCAATATTCAATAGGACTATCAGGAGAATTTTGGATAAATATAAAGTTAACTTTGCATGCCACTATTTCGATGATATTATAATTTTTTCAGACTCCAAAGAACAACACCTTGAACATTTAGAGATACTATTTAACATTTTCAAAAAAGAGAATATCAAGTTAAAATTAACTAAATGTACTTTTCTGCAACAACAAATTAATTTTCTTGGATATAATGTAACAAATGGGAAAATTGCCCCAGACAACATTAACATTGAAAAGATAAAGTGTTTGAAACCACCAACTAATGTAAAAGAACTCCAAAGATTCTTGGGCACAATAAATGTGTATAATAAGTTTATTCCAAAATATGCAAAAGTAAGACAGCCATTAAATACATTATTGAAAAAGGGAGTAAAATGGGGATGGTCAGACAAGTGCCAAGAAGCTTTTGAGGATCTTAAGAATTTATTGATTTGTAAACCAATATTGCAATTGTATGATGTAAACAAAGACTGTCATTTATTTGTGGATGCTAGTAAACAACAGGTTGGAGCTGTTTTAAAACAGCCAGGTGAAGATGGGGTGTTGCATCCCATAGCATATCACTCTCGTGTATTAAAGGACTATGAGGCAAATTATTCTATTACTGAACTTGAGTGTTTGGCAATTGTGGACAGTTTAGACAGGTATTATCATTATCTCCACGGGAAAAAGTTCACAATTCACACAGACCATGCTGCCTTAGTTTGGCTTAAAAATGTGAAAAATCTTCGAGGTCGACTTTTTCGCTGGTCATTAAAACTAAGTATGTTCGACTATGAAATTAAATACCAGAAGGGAACTGCAAATATTGAAGCTGACATGCTTTCAAGGAACCCTATTCTAGAACCTAAAACCCAAATAAATCATTTAATTGAACTAAGAAAAATTGTAGAATTTCAAAATAAAGACAATGTACAGGGACTTAAATATAAAAAACTAAATGATGTAATCTACATGAGAAAGAAAGGATTTTTAAAAATCGTAGTACCATTTTCATTGAGGTTAGAAATTTTAAAAAGAGCCCACGAGGACTATGGACACCCTGGAATAAATAAAACAGTGCAATTACTTACACCCCAATAGTATTGGCCCAAAATCAATGAGGACATTAGTAATTATGTTAAACATTGCCATACTTGTCAATTAAACAAAAAGAAAAGACAGAAAAGGTTTGGATTGCTGCAAGAAGTACCTCCGACAGACCAACCCTTTGAGTGCTTAAGTTTAGACACAGTAGGCGGATTTAATTACTATAATTCCACAAAGAAATATTTACATTTGATAATTGACCATGCAACGCGTTATATTTGGGCTTTTCCATCAAAAAGCGTAACTACTGAAACTTATACGAATTGCTTAAAACAAATATTCCAAATTCAAACACCAAAAAAATTGCTAACCGACAGAAATGCAGCTTTTACATGTTCAAAGTTTAGAAGATTTTTAGAGCATAACAATGTGCAACAATTACTTACCTCGAGTCATCATCCACAAACGAACGGAAAGGTAGAGAGGGTAAATCAAACAATAATTACTAGATTGAGGTGCAAAGTACATAACTCAACAAGCAAAATTCCTTGGACAACCCTATTAAATGAAGTAATTAATGAATACAATCATACGCCTCATTCAGTCACCCAAATGACCCCAGCTTACCTACTTTTTGGAATATTACCTTATGAACCTCATGTTAAAAAACAAGATTTTTATCCTCAGGTAGATGAGGCGAGAAAATTAGCTAAAGAAAGGACAATTAATTACCATAATAGGAATAAAGTAAAATATGATGCACGTTTTGTAGAATCTAAATTTAATGTTGGAGATTTAGTGTTATTCGAAGAATTTCACTATCCTAATACTAGAAAATTAAGCTCACCCTATTCTGGACCTTACACTATTCTAAAACAAATGTCAAAAGTTAATTATGAAATTGATAGACCAAACTTTCACACTAAACGAGATTCTGAAATTGTCCATGCTTGCAGATTGAGATATTATAATGCACCAGAGAGCTTAAAACTACACCACGAATAATGACAAACATTAGATCCAGTTTTCTTTCTTTTCTATGTGATGCTTAACATCATATATTTTTTTTAAATTGATATAATTAATTATGTGTTGTCCTACTAAAGATATATTTAAAAAAAAAAAAAAACTGTCTAACTTAAACTTTCTTCTTAAGAATACTATTATATGTGAATTTTTTTTTGGATCTCAATTTAAACACCGACTATGACAACTCTACTTCTTTAACCTTTCAGTAAATTTCCTATTTCTTGAAAAACACTTTCCTATCACCCAACTCTACAAGCGCGTTGGATGTCGTCCCAACTGTTTAAGATCGTTTTTAATTTTTTTTACTATTTGTTTTTAATTCAACAACTCAGTCACTTAAAGTGCTGAAGATTATATGCTTGAGTAATGACTAAAACAGGGCTGGGATGGCCACTCCTTTTGTCCTCCCATTTCTATATATTATACTCGCACAGGTATGACAACTGCACCTTTTCCTTTTTCTCCATCTGTGTACTATACAAGATGCTGTTTTCCAACGCAGTCATATTCTGTCGGAGATTAACGGTTAGTCCACTGTACGGCTAAAAGACTCTTCCTCCTTATTAGTCAGAGAACAATATGGAGAAAGAAAACCCACTTGTTACACAAACATAAACACAACCCTCACTGCTTAGAGGTAGAATTAAAAAATTTGAAACTAAGAGTTTGGGTAACACACATACAACAAGGTACCTTCAACACAAAAAATTGGATATCCACGTAGAATTAAAATAAGTGTACACAAATGAATAGTAAATAGATAATTTGAAAATAAAATGAAAAGTATTGAGAATAAATAAAGTTAGAATAATATGAATAAGTATAATTAAAGAATATTGAATAGAATTTTGGAATGAATAAATGTTGTCGAAATAAAATGAATATAAGAAATGATGAAATGAGAATAATAAGAAATAAAAGTGGTATTGAAAAGAGATTTTTTTTTTTGATAATAAGTAATATTGAATTAAAGCAGATAAGAGATATTAAGAAAAAATAATGAGATAAATAAAGATACGAAAACTAGATAATGAGTGATATGTTTTGTAATTTTTATGTACAATTGATATATTTGAAATGTGATTTTATTAAATCTTGTGATTTTTATTGAAAGTGTGATTTTTATTATAAACTGTGATTTTTATTATGTAACTAAAGGACTAATTTTCTTTATATGTAAACAAGTCAAGATAATGTGATGTTTATGTATTCTACGTTTGTGAAGCAGGAATGACACAGCACTAAAAAGACTGTGATTTTTTTTTAATTGGTGTATTTTCCTCAACATACTAATGACCGTGACATGGGAGATTTCGATATCTATTGGGCCAGTGTCAGTCTCCCATGTTACATATATATATATATATATACAATCGGTCACAAAAAATATATGCACGCAGAAGAAATCGAGCTACTATCACGAAATTTGGCAGAAATGTAATCTAGTAAGAGATATGCAAATGATTAAAATTTCGACGTCAATGAGAAAAAGGTAAGCGCGCTATACCCATATGAGATGTGTAGCTGGGAGAGTTTAAAAATATGATTGCTCGTGCCAGAGGGTTATTCAAACAAATCTGTCGACTTGGATGGACGATATTGTGACTAGAGATGCCTCTGAGACGTAACCGGAGACAATACGAACAACTGTCGGACTATGAGAGGGGGCGTATAGTAGGCCTCAGAGAAGCAGGTTGGTCGAACAGGCGTATTGGCCGCCACCTCGGTCGGAGCGATATGGTAGTTGCTCGGTGTTGGTAACAAGGAACCACGGAAGAGATAGTTTACCATAGCGGAGGGTCAGGGCGACCCAAGAGCACAAATGAGCGAGTATATCATGCAATCATAAGAGCGGCCTCGCCCGCACCAACAGAGTCGCTAGAATAGGTTCGACGCCATTTACCATCTTCCAGACATCCGGTGGTATCAAGGGAAACCATTCGGAGACGACTGGTCGACCCAGGTATAAGGAGCCGACATCCATTAAGACGCCTACGACTGACTCCGCATCATAGGCAGTGTCGATTGGATTTTTGCCGACCTCGGGCAAGCTGGAGTGTTACCGACTGGAGGCGTGTGATCTTCAGCGATGAATCCCGATTCATTTTCAATGCTGATGACCAGCGCATACGCGTGGGGAGGCGGCCAGGCCACCCGTCCGATCCGGCATTTGCTGTCGAGAGTCATACGCCGATTACACAAGGTGTGACAGTGTGGGGAGCGATTTGTTGGGACACAGGATCACCTCTAGTCATCCTTCAACGCACTGTGACGGCACGCAGTTACGTGGACGAGGTTTTAACGTCAGTTGTACTGCCTATGCTGTCATGTCGCCCAGGTGTCATTTATTAGCAAGACAACGCTCGTCCACATACGGCGTGACTCTCCCAACAATGTCTTCAATGATATGACATACTCCGATGGCCTGCCAGGTCACCAGACCTCTCGCCAATCTAGCGCGTCTGGGACGTGGTTGGAAGGCAACTGCAGCCGTCCCGGAATACTGGTGAATTAACTGCACAGTTGCCAAGATTATGGCATGATCTTCCACAGGCGGTCATAGTTGACCTCATTGATTAGATGCCACGCCGTGTTTCGGCTTGTATAGCTGCCAGAGGTGGATTTACTACTTACTGATTTACAACATTTTTCATGCCATATCTTCTGAATAAAACGGTATGTTCTTCAGAATTTGCAATCATTTGCTGATCTCCCCATAGACAAAATACATGTTAAGTTTCGTCATAGTAGCTTGTTTCCTTCTGGTCGCATATAGTTCTTTGTCACAGAGTGTACATATATATGGGTGTGTGTGTGTGTGTATTCAGTGGCAGATTTCTGCACAGGTGGTGGAAACGCAAGCCTCGGGACCCCGTATCCCCTAGGGCACCAAAATCAACCATAAAATTTGAGCTACCCACATATTAAATTTTTTATTTAGGTAGTCATTATCGTGAACACTGCGAAGGCAAAAACAAGAAATTTCCATTGGAAATTCGCAGAATTAGGATCTAACGCATGCATTTTGATTTAACAGATGTTTGGAAACTCCGAAATGGCAAAAGATAAGGATGTAACACTGCCTGGACCGACATCGACACCCTACAACCTGAACCCAGAATCCTTGCCGTCTCTATATTACTCTTATTTCAATGGTCCGTACAGTAACGTAAATTTTTTACCTCCCCAAGTGGAATTCCAGGAGATCACCTTGCACTTAATTAATTTACATTGAGCAAGTTTATATTATATTATATTATACTAGAAGGTAACCCGTCATTTTGACGTGTAAGAATTATATAAATCAGAAAAATTGAAGTATTATCTTAGCTGCTTCTCCGATATACCATAGAAAAGAAATTTTTATGTTGAAATTTTTTTAATACAGTTTTTTTAATACAAAGCTTCTTAGAAATAAAAAAAAGGGATGGGGACATATCCTTCACAGATTTATTTTTATGTTATTGCTGAGGGTATTAAAGAGAAGTCAAGAATGTTGAATGGATTTCTTATCAAGCTTCACAAGGAATAGGGATATTGACTGTAGAAATGGACGGCTTTATCAACTTATTAATAAGTCCTTAAATTACATTCAAACAGTGAGTAGATTTGTCACCAAAAACCTAAAATGTTCTAATAATTTCTGCAAATTAATTGGAGTAGCATTAGCAGCATTGAAAAGCTTCATTAGTTATTTGATGTTTTAGATTAATGTCACTTGGTGTTAAATTCATTCATAGTAAAAATACATTATCTCCCCAGTTTCATTCAGAAACTATTTCTGTAGTGGTGAAGTTAGCATTAAGCCCAGTGACCATTTGGCGAGTGCTTTTGCAAAGTCCTTTTTTGATTTCGAAGCAACTTCATTATAGCCCTTTTTTTAAGCATGTTAAAAAGTCCTCTTCTTCTTTTTTTTTTTTTGAATTTTGAAGCAACTTCATTATAGCCCTTTTATTAAGCATATTGCAAACTCCTTGTGTTCTAATAATTTATTTAAATTAATTAAAGTTTAGAAATGACTTTTTCCACGATTAACGAAAGTTGCAAATTTAAATTTGAAGACAATTTCTTCAGATCTATGTTTATCTTTGCCGGTGGGTATTATACAATGAAGAGGTGAATTATACAATTAAGTATTTATCTCTTGTAATCAGCTTCAGTCTTAGCAAAAAATAAGGATGCTACATGCAAAATAAAGTGCTTTATATGTAACTCTTTTTATTTCATTGTACGTATTCACAACAGTTTAACAGGTTTGTGTTCCGCGAAAGAAATGAAATGTTCTAATCATTTTTACTATGAAATTATGCAAGTTTTAAGGTGCAATTGATTAAAAAGTTCTGCAACTTAGCATACACTGTTCAATGAAATGACTTTTTCCACGATTAACGAAAGTTGCAAATTTAAATGTGAAGACAATCTCTTCAGATCTATGTTTATCTTTGCCGGTGGGTATTATACAATGAAGAGGTGAATTATACAATTAAGTATTTATCTCTTGTAATCAGCTTCAGTCTGAGCAAAACATAAGGATACTGCATGCAGAATAAAGTGCTTTATAAGTAACTCTTTGTATTGCATTGTATGTATTCACAACAGTTTAACAGGTTTGTTTTCCGCCAAAGAAATGAAATGTTCCACGATTGTAAAATACTTGAAATTATGCAAATTTTAAGGTGCAATTGATTAAAAAGTTCTGTATTTTTGCATACACTATTCAAGGGAAAAGACCAAAATATTGTGACATGGCTTATGAAAAAAAGCCATTTTGTAGATAGAAATTTTATTTTATTAGCAAGGGATATATGTTTATCAGTGCATTTTTAGTTAGTTTAGAAAAAAGAACCAAGCACTACTTCTATTTGTTGAGGAATATATTCTGTAGACATTTCATTTCTTAAAAAAATAATAGAATTTGAATACTTGGTTTAATGATTAAACATTTAAAAATTAAATTTTAAAAAAAAAAGCTCTTTTGACAATTTTTTTCTTTGCTGATTGTATCGTAGTCAGGCAACTAAATTGCTAACCCTTTTATCATTGCTCATTTTTTATCCCCCGCAAAGAAGAAAAACTTTCCACAAATGGCATTTGTGTATATTATGCATGTCTGGTTATTTGCTACTAAAAAACAAATCTTTGAACTTTTTTGTAAATTATTAAAATAATATTAACTTCCTTTTACATTTCTTGTAGAATTTTTAAAATATATCTTTGAAAACAATATTTTGAGTAAAATATCTATTGTCTTTTAGCAATTTTCCTTGTAGTTGACATTCTTTAATTTGAACTTTAATTTGGTGTGGATTTTGAGATCTTGATAGTGCAACATAGAGTTGACCGTGTGAGAATACAGGCTCATGAAGATAAAATCCTACATGCTCGAATGTCTGTCCTTGTGATTTGTTTATAGTCATGGCATAAGCTGGAGTGACTGGAAACTGCCGGCATTTGAAGATGAATTGCAGATTAATGTCACTTGGTGCTAAATCCATTCTTGGTAAAAATACAGTATCTGCCCGGTTGCATTCAGAAACTATTTATGCATTGATGAAGTTAACGTCAAGTCCGGTGACCATAAGGCGAGTGCCGTTGCAAAGTCCTTGCTTTGGATTCAAATTTCGAAGCAACGTGATTATGACTCCTTTTTTCAACATCAACATATGTGGTGGCATGCCTGAGGGAGTTTGTTCATGTAGAAATTCTGATGAGTAATTAAAAGAATAATTTGGATCTTCAGATATGATAGAATCTGCACTATAATATAATTGACTTTCTCCTTCGAGTTTTTCAATGATGGCACGATTTATTTCAAGAGTCTTCTTATTTGTTGGAGCTAAAATAACTCTTTTTGCGAGCTCTTCAACTGGCATGTTACACAGTTGTTCAACATAAATGGCTTCAATCAGACTCTTCTCAACAATCATTTGCTCAGGTATTTCAACAGAATTAACTGGTAATCCAAAAATATGAGGAAGATTGCTTAAACCAATGTTCAGTAGCCATGTGTTGTGTTGATTTTGGCCGATGCTACGCATATTTATAGTAAGGCTGATGTGAGTAAATTTGCTCCAGAGTCTTGATTTTATACAGCTTTCGATAATATCAGCTGGAGTTCCTCTTGCGACTACTGCAAGTGTCTGCCTTAATTATAATACTAATACTTAATTATAATATTTAATTATAATACTGTTATTATATAACAAATTTGAAATAAGTTTGCTAATCTATTAGCTCAATAAATAGCTGATATAATAAATAGCTGAGAATGTAAATCACGTTTTTAGATTGTCAAATCAAAATATTAACTAATGTAGCCAATTGAAAAAGTATATAAAAGTTAAAAAATATTGTTTTTTAATCCACACCTTGTAAAAAGAAAACCCTTTCATTTTTTTTTATTTATTTAGTTTTTCATGCGATTGGAGTACTAGACTGCCATCTAGTTTTTTACAGTTCACTACGCGATATGAATACTTGAGCTAATTGATTCATTCCCATTCAAGTATGTTTACTGTCAGAATTCATCGCAAAAGTAAACAGATTTTTAAAAACTGTTAAATATACAGCTAAAAACATCCAATTTTTTTTAGTTCTGAATGTTGTATAGAAAAATAGGCTGAATAAACGTGATTTGATATAGAAGATATTAGTTTTTAGGTAATAAAAAACTCTGATCCACATCTGATATTGAAATTTAGCCTAACCGGCGGTTTGTTTACTGAGGGCTTCAATTGAAAGATGAGTACAGCCCGGAAGTGTTATACAGTGGCAAAGGCTATTATATATAGAATTATATATACAGGGTGTTTTTTTAATACTGATAGTACTCAGAGACATCTGTAGCGCGATCTATCAGCCGGAATTCCACCAAAATTGATAGAGGGAGTAAAGACACCATGGGAAAGAATATACAGGGTGTCCATAATTAAAGCCCCACTTTCAAAAGGCTGTAAAAAAGAACCACTGGTCAGAATGACTTCAAATTTGAACTGAATATACTGGAAGAAGGGAGAATCGATTTGGCATAATAAAAAAAGTTCCACAATGTACCAATAAATGGCGTTGTAAGCGGCATAACGAAAGTGCATTCGGCTACAAGTGATATTTTGAATCGAAATACGACGGCTTTGGCATGAGTTGCACAGTAAACCAACTGTAGTGTTCAATGTGCATGTGTGTTTGGGTCGTTTGAGAGAAAAAATGACTTCCAAGTCAATCAACAGTTGTGGCACTGTTAGTGGACAGCCCACCCACCACGGCAAGGTCGTACCACATTGGATGAGAAAAATTGGTTTTTAATTGTCCTTGGACCAATAACCGCATAAAAAGCACATAATGATTCGGTTTTTAATTGTCCTTGGGCCAAAAACCAAATAAAAAGCAACAATGAAAACGCTTGTTAATTATCGCTAGTCTTGCGGCAGACAGGTTCAATATGCTTTCCACCATTGTCTGCCACAAGCTGAAAGCGATAAACAGCATGTTCCACAACAGACCGGAGTGTCTCAGGGGTGACGTTGCGAAAGTGTTGCGCAATCCGTGCCTTCAATTCAGCTAAAGTTGCAATCGGGCCACTGTACACAACTTTTTTAAGATAACCCCACAGCCAGAAGTCACAAGGATTGAGGTCTGGTGATCTTGGAGGCCAGGCTGTTGCACAATGACGGCTGATAAGTCGATTATTTCCGAAATGCCTCTTGAGCAGTTGCGTGACTGGCTTTGTCCCGCAACAAAGCCAGTCACGCAACCAAGCCAGTCAAAGCCTTTTTGCATGAAAATGATTCTATCCAGACATGGACGCTGTTGAAGTGTTGGAATGACCTGGCTGCGCAAAAGACTCGCATACCGTTTACCATTCACGGTACAGGTAACAGGACCCACAGGACGTATCTCCTCGAAAAAAAAGGCCCTACCATACACGATGCAGTCAACCCGCACCACACAGTTACGTTTGGCGAATGCATCGGTACTGGTTGAGTTTGCGAATGGGTTTTCCTTTGCCCATATCCTGTAATTTTGTGTATTGACAAACCCGTGGAGGTGGAAATGGACTTCATCTGTCCACAAAATGTTCCATGTCCATTCATCGTCCACTTCCATGCGAGCGAGAAATTCCAGAGCAAACACCTGTCTCCTTGGCAGGTCAGCAGGAAGCAACTCCTGAACGTGTAATTCTGTATGGATAGCAATGCAGGATATTGCGTACCCACAGGACTAATGCTGTTGCCACTAATGCTGTTGCCACATCTTCTACTACCACTACTGACGTCGAAGCAATTCATTTCCTCCCTCTGCCAGATTTCACTTCAAAAGAACCTGTTTCTTCAAATTTCTGAATCATATTCTTTAGACCCTTTGCAGAAATCTGACCATAGCCTTTAATGACCGGAATTTCTTTAAAGCTGCAGGCACACAGTCATCGCTCTTGTAGAAGAGCTTCACCAGAAGAGAGCGATCCTTCATTGAGAGTCATGAGACTCTCAATGAAGCAAGTCATGAGACTCTCAATGACAAGCTACTCAGATACAATATGATGGGAACGCCACATATCCCGCGCTTTTATACCAAATGCAATGTGTCGTGCGCATGAGTGTCTTTTAATTAGTTTGCATAGTAAACCGCTTACAGCGCCATCTATTGATACATTTTGGAACTTTTTTTATTATGCCAAATCGTTTCCCCCTTCTGCCAGTATATTCAGTTCAAATTTGAAGTCATTCTGACCAGTGGTTCTTTTTATGTAGCCTTATGAAAGTGAGACTTTAATTATGGACACCCTGTATATATATAACATGTTTTTACAGACCCATATTGGTAACATGGTTTTCCTTTTCCGTTCTGTCTGCACTTTTGAAACAATGAGTCTAGGAATACCTTGACGGCATGCTAGAACAATGGAACACTGAAACCACATAAAACCGTCTAGCCGAAATTATATATATATATATATATATATATATATATATATATATAAACGAAGAGATTTTAAACGTGAAATTGATATTTTAAATTCCCCACAAATGCGGATTTTTGTGATAACTTGTTGAGGTTCAACCCCCCTTTTTTCCTGCATTCTACCAATCGTGTCTTTTTGAACATTTCTAGAGATGATGGTAAACAATCCTTCGGCTCCAGATCTCTCGTAAAGAACGATACATGGGACTATCGCTCGGAACGGATTTCTTTTTGGATGGAAAAAATTTATATATATATATATATATATATATATATATATATATATATATATATATATATATATTGAATATTTAAAGCAGTGGTTCCCACCCGGTGGTCCGTGAAATCCTCTAGATTGGTCCGACACCACATTTTAAAAAGTTGCCAAATAAATGGAGATTTTGAAAGCAATGTTCATTGAACTAGATGGACCGAATATATCCGATGACTATCAGGTGTTGAATTAAAATTTCTGAAAATTTTAACATAATTTATTTATTATTAATATATGATACGTTAGAATGCGAGTACGTTAATCCTGTATCCCTTTTCCCTGAGGGATATATACTCTCATATTCCCCGGAGGGTCCCCAACCCCTCAAATGGGTGGTAGATGTTGTAGTTCAGCACATTGTTCAATTTCTGGATTAGTGGTCCACAGACTTCTACAGGATGCGAACCACTGATTTAAAGGAACTATTAGTAATTTTTTTTAATATCAAAGGTGCTTATGATTCCTATATAAATATATACATGTTACGTTTAAAATATTAGATCTTGATACACATCTTTATAATAGTCGTTGGTCAAATTTCAATAATGTACACTATTTTTCATATTAAACCAAATTTATTAAGGCATTACTAAGAACGGAGCGATGGACATCTTCCCCAGACAAGACATTCTGATTTGAGTCAATATAAAAACGCAATTCTGAATCACTTCATGCCCAAAGTCTTAAAGTGGACTCTTCCAATGGTCAGAATTGTCGCGAGGATAGCAAATTTCTAAGTCTGACATTACCTTATATGGACGTCATTTCCAAGTTTAAAAACTAGAATCGGTCTATTTTTTCACGGTTCGTTTTTGGCTCGGAGTTCGCCTGAGGACAAATATAAAAAATTTCGAAAACCTAAAAGCAGTTAATAAAATAAAGTACTTTATTTGACAGATTAACTTAAGAAATGAGAAACAATATTTGGAAAACACACGCCCACCCAACCGCACACACACACACACACACATATATATATATATATATATATATATATATATATATATATATATATATATATTTATATATAATTTTATCTGAAATACACTGCCACTAAATACGTGATCAGTTTATCATGGTTAACGTGGAAATTTCACTTGCGAAGGAGGTATTCAAATTCCCAACAATGAGGATCCTTTGTGGCAACTTGTTGAAAGACCCCCTCCCTTTTTACTTTTATCGAGTCTGTTCGAACATTTCTAGAGAGGACTGTAAACATTCTCTCCGTTCTATATCGCCCGGAAGGAACGAAACTGGGGAGTACAGATCGGCAGAGGTTTCACTTTTTATGGGGGGAAAATTGGGTATTTATTGAAGATTTAAAAGATATTTAAGAGAAAATTATGTGTCTAATATCAACAATGCTAATGGTAAATAAATATGCATGCACACACACACACACACACACACACATATATATATATATATATATATATATATATATATATATATATATATATATATATATATATATATATATATATATATATATATTTATATATATATATATATATATATATATATATATATATATATATATATATATATATATATATATATATATATATATATATATATATATATATATATATATATATATATATATATATATATATATGTTTTTGTGTATCGGGGAACCTATTGTACCTTGGTACATGGCCGTCTCCAGTTCTATCTGTTTTTTGTTTTTTTAAGTAGGAAACGAAATCCAATGGCCTCCAGAGCTCCTTAATGTACCCAGTATTAAAAACCTCTTCATTTCATTCTAACTGTTGACCGCATGTGTTAAGTCTCATACGGTAGAAGTGAATATTTGGATGTTTCAATATTGTTTTATCCTGAGATCTGTACAGCATTTTAACACAAAACGAATTTTATTCTTAAATGAGTTGTCCGTTACAAAAATATATGAGTCTCAAAATCGTGACTCTAGTGTAAATCCAGGCTGGAAGAATAAACAATTGTTCGAAAAGAGATCCTGTGGTATCTCGAGCCTTGTCCTAGGTCAAAGGTGTCATCTCTTGCTAGTGAATTCCCATTTTATTAGTATCAGTTTTTTAAAGGTTCATGCTATGGAGAATTCCCGGTGTTTACATGAAGGCTACAGGAAGGAAGACATAGAGAATTCTTTAGTTCTCAAGAGAGATATGACAATATGTGGCGCTGCTAACCATTTCAGTCCATCTAAAACTATTCTAATTAGGCAAATGCTAAAATTTTTTTAATCAGGAATGAGTATATTTTGATACTCCCAAAAGAACAATGCTATACAAGCTTTTAAATATGAAGCCTTTCAAGAAATAAAAAGGATGATGAATAGTGGAAAAAAAATTATCTACTTCATGGATAAAAAACAAGTTAATAAATGAAAATATGTCCGAAGGCATAACAGGTTTCCCCAGTGGCGTAGCGAGCATAACTGGCGCCCGGGGCACGATACCTTTGTGGCGCCCCCCTGAAAAACATATAGTAATATAATATATAGACCCTATATTGGCGCCCTCGATAAACATATAATAACATAATATATAGACCTTATATTCGCACTCCCCCCCGAAAAGCATATAGTAACATAATATATAGACCTTATGTTGGTGCCCTCCCCGAAAAACATATAGTAATATAATATATAGACCTTATATTGGCGCCCCCCACAAAATGATATAGTAATATATATACCTTATATTGGAGCCCTCCCCGTAAAACATATAGTAATATAATATATAGACCTTATATTGGGGCCCTCCCCTGAAAAACATATAGTAATATAATATATAGACCTTATATTGGCATCCACCTCGAAAACATATAGTAATATAATATATGGATCTTACATTGGCGCCCCTCTGCGAGTGGCGCCCGGGGCATGATAGGCCCCCTTGCCCCCCCTTTGCTACGCCACTGGGTTTCCCCCTATATATATACAGGGTGATTTTATTTTTAAACTGACAGTACTCGGAGCCATCTGCAGCGCGATCTATCATCCGGAATCCCACCAAAATTGATAGAGGGACTAAGGATGACACGGGAGAGAGTTTCCGCGAAAAAAATATAGTTCCAAAAGCCCCCGATAGGGGAACATATGGCGCTCTTGTTGTCGGTGCACCCACGAATTTGAATAAATAGCAAGTAAAACATCAAAATATAAATTCACGACTATGTAGTCAATAGCAGCGCCAGTATTTTGGACAATAAAGATAAGGGATGAATACCGAAAAAGTTGTAAGCAGACAAATGAATAACAAAGAAATTTCATTGGAACACAACTTTATGCAGGAAATCCATTTCTCCCTCCTTCAATGGGACCACAATCCTGGTGGACGACACATTACATCCTGATCACTACTTTCTCACCGACCAAGCGTAATATGTCACCAGGGATGTTCATCAAAGTCCGGGATATGTTGTCCTTGAGGGCCGCCAAGTTCGAGACTCCACCAAGATACACCTTCGACTTAAATAACCGCACAGAAAAATGTCACATGGGTTAGGTTCGGGGAGCGAGGTGGCCATGCAAATGGGAAAAAGCGACTCATGACCCTTTCTTCTGTAATACGAAGGTGCAGCAGATTCCACACTTTATAGCCCAAAATACTGGCGCTGCTGTCGACGACGTAGTCATGAATTTGCATTTTGATGTTTTACTTGCCTTTTATGAAAATTCTCCGGTCCTCCGACAACCACAGCGCCATATCTTCCCTTATCGGCGACTTTTGGAACTAATTTTTTTTCTTAACGGAAACTCTTTCCCATGGCGTCCTTAGTCCCTCTATCAATTTTGGTGGAATTCCGGCTGATACATCCCGCTACAGATGTCTCTGAGTACTGTCAGCTTAAAAAAAAATCACACTGTATGTATATATATATATATATATATATATATATATATATATATATATATATATATATATACATACATACATACATACATACATATATACATACATACATACATACATATATATAGTATATATGTGTGTGTGTGTACACACGCACAATACATATATTTATATGTTATGCCTAAAAAGTATTTCTCTTTCCATAACATTATTAAACTCATTCCTTAACTTAATTTTTTAGTATTACCCTTGAAACATTCCTTACTTTTTATATTTAACCTCAGGCGTAGGTTGAGCTAAAAGTGACCCTTGAGAAAATAGCCACCATGCTGTTTATGACTACAGAGCATACGATATTAGGCAATCGCATATGTCCGAAATTTACACACCTTAATCGCAATCCTGACGCAAGGCGGGTCCATTTGAAGAATTTTGGGTATAAATTGGGGCATAATTCACTTTTTACAATTAAATAGACTCTTTCCTCATCTCATGGGAGAGAGATAAGGAAAGACCTCATCACTCTCCCATTATGACTTAATAAATGTATTTTTTATATAAAATTTCATTTATTATTGAAGTTTCACCACTTTTGCCTCAACGAATACAATTTACGATGTGTTTTTGATGATAATATTTTACAGTAACCCTAACACACTCTCACACACACACACACAGGGCCGTTCCAACCCGGGGGTGCCAGGGGTGCGGGGCACACGGGTGGCGAGTCAAGGGGAGCGGTAATTCAGCCACACGGATAAAAAAAATAAAAACTAATTTATTAGTAAAATAAATCAATATAAAAATATCACCATTATGCTAGGTAACTACTTAGAGTTAAAAAATGCATTTTACAAGTATAACTGGAAATAAACAGTAAGGTTTGGAGAAGTGACGACACGTCTTAAGCCGGCCACTCACGTAGACTTCCGCCATCTGTGATGACGGGCTTTTGGTACCTCAGACACCAAAAGTCTCCGTCAGTGGGGTGTCTTGGTGAGACGTCAGATGATAAAAATGTTGTGTCTAGAATTTCAGTCCAGACCGAATTCCTGGCCCCGGAAGTCTCCGTGAGTGGGGTACTGTACGCTAGATACCAGTCGCCTGAAAGTTAGCCGGCAGTTTACCGCATGTTTTCGAACATAATGGAAGCTGAAAAATTATTCTTTAATCCCGAATTTTTAATATCGTTCATTGAACTGTATAGAAAATTACCGTGCCTATGGAAGGTTAAATCAGAAGATTATTCCAATAATATTTTACGGCAAGAGGCATGGGAAGATTTAGCGAAGTTTTCCCAAAAAATCAATCCAAGTGCGGATATATCTTGGGTTAAAAAAAAGGTGCACTCCATGAGGGGATCATTCCGCAAAGAAATGAAAAAAATTGCGGCGTCTTCCAAGAGCGGGGCAGGTACGGAGGAGTTATATAAACCCAAGTTGTGGTTCTATGAGCACCTACTATTTACGAGAAGCGAGGAAACTATAAGGCTATCTTCAAGTAACGTTGAAGACATGAATGAAGATTTGATAGACGATTCTTCTTCTGTTCCCGTAGAATGTGCAATGCCAGGAGAAAACCCAACTAATGTCACAGAAAACGTAATATTTCCAATAATTATTTTTAATACAGTTTTTTATCATGGTTAGTCAGGCACTTTTATGAATAAACAATTTTTCAAATAAATAAGTAAATAAACAAAATTAAACTTATTACAAAATGTCATTTATTTCAAATTTTTCTAAATATTTAATTTTTTTGTAATTTTTGTAATATTATTTGTTTAAAAGCGGGGAGACCACCTTTGCTCTCACAAAAATGCACTGATTTTACTACCAAGCTTAATGTATTGTCAAACAGTTAATTTGTAATTAATTTAAACCAATTTTTTAGAGTGAAATGTATAAAGCTTTATCTAATAGAAAACAAAAGCAGAATTATTGGGAGATTATTAGAAATTATTTTATATAAAACAAAAGTTAATGTTTTATGAATAATGAATACACTGCGTGCAGATTTTTTTTAAAATATGAGATATATATATATATATTAAATTATTTGTATGTATTCTATCCGTAGGTAATATTTTAATCTACACCTAAAATAACTACCCTATTTCACATAAATATATTTTTAAAACATTCACATAAATATATATTTTAAATATATATTATTCACATAAATATATATTTAAAAGCATCGTAATGTACAAGAAATATCATAAAATGTTTTTTAAAAAAATGCTGTAAAATTTAATATTATGTACTTACGTAAATTTAGGTGGAAATTATATAAACATACTAGATATCTTGTATACAAAATTTTAGCAATTTGTGACCATTAGTTTTGAAGAAATAGTGCGCACAAGTTTGAAAAATAAGTTTTCAGAAAAAGCCATATAAAGTTTAATTTTCTAAAAATCACTGTACTATTAGCTTTATACATTTGGCCATAAAATCGGTTCTAATTGTAGTATCGACTTCATTTTTTTATGATTTCTTACATTCCATTCTTCAAAATTAAATATAAATAACAATTTAGATATATAATTGAATAATGAAGAGGGTAGTATGGATTTGGAGAGCCACGTGGAATAAATAACTGATGCAATACGTCAATTATTATTATTGAGTAAACATCTTTATTTTTTAGTTTATTAAATGTATTAATTAATAAAAAGAAAAAGTAAAGAAAATGGTATAATTTTATAAAATTGTATTAAATCATGAAGTTTTGCCAACTCACTGTGCCGATGTTATTAAAATAGCATCGAACTGAGCTAAATCGGGCATCACGAATGGGCGAAGACAGGTGGACGAGACGGAAAATATCCGGCGCCTGAGACACCGAGAGTCCCCGTGAGTGGCTGATGCCAGGTATCCGAGGCGCGAAAATTCCGGCCGTCCCAGATGACGGAAGTCTACGTGAGTGGCCGGCTTTAGATTTATCGCTTTTGCGAAGCCAGTGTGTCTACAGGACATTGCTGATCTAGTGTAATTTTTGTTTATTTGGCACATGCCGGATGTTATGAGGTTTGCGCGCGAAAAATGTTAAAAGAAGGTTATTCTGGGAGATTTTGTCTTAGGCTGAGGTCGTGTCAGATTATAGAACGTCCTGAAAAATCAAAAAGTCACATTTGTAATACAATATCTTGGATTGATTTAAATAAATCAATTTCTTCTAAAACAACTAATGATTCTCTAAATGAGAAATTAATAAACATGGAAAAAGATAGATGGGTTTCCGTGTTAAAAATTATAATTTATACCGTTAAATTCTTAGCCGGTCAAAATTTGAGTTTTAGAGGCAAAAATAATACGTTATACGAGCAACAAAATCGAAACTTTTTAAAATTAATTGAAGCAATTGCAAAGTTTAATGATACCATATCAGACCACCTCACTAGAATTAGCAGAAATCCATCAAGTATGCCTCATTATTTAGGTGTTCATATTTAAAATGAACTTACTTCCCTTTTGTGTCAAAAAATAAGACATGAAATAATATCGCTCTTAAAAGGTAGTAAATATTATTCTATTATTTTAGATTCCACCCCTGGTCTAAGTCACCAAGACCAACTTAGTGTTGTAGTAAGATTTGTTCTGTTAAATAATAAATCAAAGCAAA
The DNA here is from genome assembly GCA_907164885.2 of Dolomedes plantarius. Lineage (NCBI taxonomy): Eukaryota > Metazoa > Arthropoda > Arachnida > Araneae > Dolomedidae > Dolomedes > Dolomedes plantarius. Next base: position 154,593,333 of record OU015500.1, read on the forward strand.
TAGAAATTAGGGAGCATTTTTGGGGATTTATTTCAATACCAGATTCGACAGGAAAGGGTTTAACTAATTTTTTATTAGATCTTTTGGAGACATTTATTTGGGGGATTTAAGGGGGCAGGGTTATGATAATGGTGCGAATATGAAGGATCGTAATAATGGTTTACAAAAAAAAGTTCTTGACTTAAACCTTAGAGCTTTTTATGTGCCTTGTGTGGCCCATAGTTTAAATTTAGTTGTTAATGACTCTGCAAAAGCGTCTTTAGAAATTACCAGCTTTTTTGTAATTGTACAGGAGCTATACGTTTTCTTCTCCGCATCCACTAAACGTTGGAAGGTCTTAAAAAATGAAATCCCAACTTTCACGCTTAAACCCCTTTCAGATACTAACTAGATGGAAACGCAGAATAGATGCTCTAAAAGTTCTTAGATACAATCTAACAAAAATATATGATGCTTTAAATATCCTCTATTCTGATAATACTAGAGAATCTGAAACTAGAATCATGACAAATTCATTACTTTTGAAAATTAAGTCGTTTAATTTTATTTGTTCCATTATTACATGGTATAATGTGTTAACAAAAATTAATATTGTAAGTAAAGCTATGCAGGAATCGGATGCTATACTACCAAATATTATTTTAATGTTAGAGCAAACCAAAACATATTATATAATATTAGGTCAGATAAAGGTTTTAGTGATATTTTAGAACAGGCAAAAAATATTGCAGAAGATATTGATTGCGATCCTTCATTTCCTCTGGTTAATATTGTTAGACCCCGAACAAAAAAGCGTTTATTTGACTACGAATGTAAAGATGAGGCTCCAAAAAATCCAGAAGAACAATTCAAAATTAATTTTTACTTTGCAATATTGGACACTGCATTATCAAAAATAGAAGATAAGTTCGAACAAATAAAACAACATCACAGTTTTCAATTTTATCAACGACCTAAATAATTTCCTTAAAACAGATAAATCAAATAGGTCTACAAAATGTAAATCTGTGGAAAGTATGTTACATGATCCATTTAAAAATGAAAAAGATATTATAGCTGAATATTTATGCAATGAAATTGACAACATTGCATCCTTTATTTCCCCTGAAATGAACGCGTTAAATGTGATTCAATACCTATTTACAAGTAACGTCATCTATCTGTTTCCAAATTTAGTGATTGCCATACGAATTTTTTTAACATTACCCGTGACTGTGGCTAGCGGGGAAAGAGGCAAAATTTAAAATAATAAAAAATTATTTGAGATCAACAATGGGACAAGAAAGGCTTTCAGACTTATGTATTATTAGTATCGAAAATGACATTTCGGAAAATATACATGTATCAGATATTATAACAGAATTTGCATTAAAAAAGGCACGAAAAGCAAAGATTTTTTAAGCTTTTTGACTGTCTGTTATTAAGTATATGTATTAATAGATATGTGTTGTATGTATTTAATATAACGTATTCATTTGGTTATTATATCAATACATTAATAATTATTATGTTAGATTGTAAAATTAAAGAATAAACAGAATTTATAATATTTTCTGTAATTCGTTGTTTCATTTAAGGTAAAAATATTTCAGAGAAATTTCAATTAATCCATACGGTATGAGGGGGGGGGGCAAAATTATTCTCGCACACGGGCGGCAGATACCCTAGGAACGGCCCTGCACAAACAAACACACACACACACACACTCACACACACACACACACACATATATATATATATATATATATATATATATATATGTATGTATGTATGTATAATAACGTACCATCGTTAACTGTTAAAACTCTTTAAAGGCCTGAAAATGTTGAATGTATTTTAACTTATTTCGTGCGCGCCATCTTCCTTTCTGTAACCTCATGCCCTTGTTTGAGGGTTTCGAAGGCAGGTCCCCGTGCGATATGTCTTCAGGGACATCTGTTGCTCGCTTCGATTCAGTATTGGGGGATGGAGGGGGAGATGGAACGACGGAGTTCGTAGTTTTCGAAGTAATGAATGCATTGAATTAAATAAGAATGCGTTGTCCAAGAATTTGTCGGGCTAACGAAGAATTACCTTGAAAATAAGGTTTAAGGAATAAATCGCAATAAAGTTGGATAGGCATCAACAATTAAATATGAATATATATATATATATATATATATATATATATTTATAAGCTGTATAGGAGCAAACCTATATCAATCTCTCCCTTTTTTTTTTCAAAACTGAGTGGAGGATAATTTCTTATAATATTTCAATCAGTTAATGACGATTTTTTTTCTTGGAAAATGGCCTACTCATAAAACAGAGTGTGGACATTTTTCTAAATATAAAATCATATTTATATCTTCAAAAATGCAAAAGACATAGTTCTTTAAAGTTTACCAAAAGAAAAAAAGGTCTGATGGAGATTGCTAGATTTGATCCTATACCACTCATATATATTCCTTGTGTATATACACTATATGTATATGTATATATATATATATATATATATATATATATATATATATATATATATATATATATATATATATATATATATATATATGTGTGTGTGTGTGTGTGTGTGTGTGTGTGTGTGTGTGTGTGTGTGTATGTGTGTAAGTAAGTAATGTCCTGGGCCGTTAGCTATAATTTACTATATTCAATTAGGTCGTTTGATGCTAAATCTAAAGGAATTAATATGAATACATACTTATTTAACGAGGGATTAGCCAAATGGGGATTGAAAGTGCCAACAGATGGCGATAAGTTGTCTATCTCTTGGTATTTGGGAGTGTGAACTTGAGCGATCGGTAGAGGATTGCGTTAGATATCGAATGTTCAAAACACCATGACGCTCAGTCACAGATCACGAGATGTTGACTAACGCCCGCGTAATTGCAACGCGCGAAGAGAACAAAACGCAGATTAGGTATGTTCGCCGCTCTATGTAGACGCATGTCTTGGGGCTGAGAGATGAGGGAAATAGCGGATTGGACTGAGTTATAATTAATGTCATTAAATGATGTCCTTTATTGTTATTTAAGTAGAAGTAGTTATTTCACCAGCCTTTTTATGATGACTGCCATTTAGAGGAATGAGTTTTAGGAAAAGAGATATGCGGTGTAAGCACCATGTCATATATATAGAATGAAGGAGGATAATGATTCCCAAACATAAGAAGAGTCGTGGATAAGAATAATAGAAAGTGAAGCGAGACATAGTTTGTCTTCCAAGAACTTGATTCAGGCGCAGCATCTTGAACGCAGACTTCAAGAAATGTCATACAGTGAGAGATGAGATGAGCAGCAGTAGCCACATCGCAGATGAGAGTAAGATCGGCGGACTTAGACGGAGAGCAGAGTGAGAAGAGCAAAGCTATCGCGCCAGTTACAAAACACATGTGAGGGAGCGCCAGTTTAATTGTGCATGCCGGTGGCTACGTTGGAACAGTCTCCCTTTCCAAATGTGTATAAAATGACTCTTTCGTTGTTTGGCCACCAGGCTGAGAAATTATTTCATTGGATTAGAATGGATCATATACACGCGTGATTTTCGAGCGGTTACAGTGTATTGTGCAATATTCCAGATTGGGAAAAGAGCGAGATTCGGCCGATTGTTTTGTAAACAGGACTTTATTTATGGAGCGAGCGGTTCGGATCATATAAGGCAGGTGTGGGCATTAAGTCGATCGCGATGGACCGGTGGACCACCAAGACAGTTTGGGGTGACCGCCTTTACTAAGACCTAAGACGCGCATAGTAAAAGAAACATATTTATGGATCACCAACGTCAGCTGGATTGGAGAATCGGTTTTTCACAATCATTTTTTTTTATTATAGTTATGTAAGTAAGTACATTTTCCGTATTTATTAGTAAGTAATAATAAATATCGTAGACCTTTTCTTTAGCTCACCACATCTACGCCACTGGGTGGACCGCAACACTTTGAAAAAATTAGAAGTAGCCCAGACCCTGGAAAAGTCTACCCACCCCAGATATAAGGTGATGTCATTGGAGTTCAGTCATTTCGAGTGACCACGAAAGAGTCGGAACGTGCCTCAAGGGCCAGTATAATTTATAGAATTTCAAGTTCGCGTTTCAGAAAAGGGATCATGCTTTGTTGAAAAGAAACTTTGGAATACCCGCTAAGCAGAAATCATGAGGAAGTATTTTTTCGTCATATATAAATATACACACGGGAAACAAATTCTCTAGCCGGCCATCCCCATAAACGACTACTTTTTTGGAACCATTAGTGTTCGACATAGAGAAATACACCCCTATTCAACGGTCACCTTTCCAAAGGGCCGCATTTTTTCCCGAAACACCCCTGTTCGCCGTAGAAACCTTTCCTTGTATATATATTTATATGTGAGTGGAATATCAATCGATCGTTCCCCGAATCATCGTTTTTCCGAATGTGTCGTTTATTCCACTCAGTCCCGACTATCATATTGCTTTGTTATGTATCCGCATCTATCGTTTTCCCGCATTTATCGTTCAGTTCAGTAATAAAGCGACATATCGAGATTCCACCATATATATATATATATATATATATATATATATATATATATATATATATATATATATATATATATATATATATATATATATATATATATATATATATACACAGTGGAATCTCGATCTATCGTTTTTCAAGGGACCGAATGACATGAACAATAAATGCGGGAAAACGATAGATGCGGATACATAACAAAGCAATATGATCGTTGGGACTGGATAAAATGAATGACACATACGGAAAAACGATTGATCCGAAAACGATTGATCGAGATTCCACTGTATATATATATATATATATATATATATATATATATATATATATATATATATATATATATATATATACATATATATATATATATATATATATATATATATATATATATATATATATATATATATATATACATATATATATATATATATATATACATATATATACATATATATATATATATATATATATATATATATATATATATATATATATATATATATATATATATAAACTCCATACAGGGCCGCATTATCGTTTAAGTCGACGATAAATAGAAATAACTATAGTAAAACGCCTCTCCGTAAAGAATTTAAAATCTCCTTTTAAAAGCCACTCCTTGAAACCTGATATCAGCAGATTGGAAAAAAAAACAGCAACAACCACTTTCGAAGCTAAATCCTGGACAGCAGAAAACGCGGATTTGGCGACCGTCACTAATAAATGCATTCCGTACCTCAAATGTAAAATGACGGCCGCGTTATTCCCACTTCGTTTGGGGCCGGGAAATCAAAAGCTTTTAACTCCGGCCGCAAATGGCACGCTGAAGAGACGAGATAAGCGAAATGAAATAAGTTATAAATAAAATTTTCGATCGAGGGGAGCGTATAGAATATCCAACTTTTGCATTTTTGGATGACGTTTGCGTATTGTTTTTATATTTTTATGGCATTTGCGGAATCTTATTGTGAGACGAGACACTTCAAAAGACCGGAGGAGTCTTTAGAGGACGTGACAGTTAATGGCTGGGATATATATATATATATATATATATATATTTGCTTACGTCATCGCAACTCTTTGGTTTCTCTTGGAAAAGTCAGCGAGACAAGAACCGAAGCGCTTGTTTCGAAAACTGTTAATCTCCGAATATAAGATGATATATATATATATATATATATATATATATATATATATATATATATATATATATATATATATATACAGGGTGTCCATAATTAAAGTCCCACTTTCAAAAGGTAACAAAAAAAGAACCACTTGTCAGAATGACTTCAAATTTGAACTGAATATACTGGAAGAAGGGGGAGACGATTTGGCATAATAAAAGAAAAAATTCCAAAATGTCTGCGACGAACATTTTTGCGGCCCGGCCAATATATTGGCACACAATAATATACAATAAAATAACCGACGCAGAATTATAATAAGATAGAAAGAATTCGCTAAGTGTTATTTTAATGATACTCTTTTTTTGCTATTATTAAAAAAAATGCATATATTTATGTTGAATATACTGTAATTAGGTAAATAAACCTACGTTTCTATTAACATTGATTTTTTTGCGGCCCGCCTATAGTTAAACCTTGTTTGTTTGGCCCAAGGTAGCCTTTGAGATTGACACCCCTGCGTTAGTACATTGCTAGCAGTAGGAGCAATAGGCATTGTCTTGAGGCAGGTGCACGGTTTGTCTGCATTTTGTAAGAGAATAAAGCCCGAGGGCAGTCTACATACAGCGTTGACGTGGAGAATAAAAATCGCTGCTGAAGATGTAGATCTGATTTTGGTGTGTGACGTGGGCGAGCGGCGCTTGATTGAAAGCTTTTTTTTTTTTAAATTTTGAAATTGAACGGGTTCATCCATTTTAGTTTGAAATCTGTCTTTCCCTGCGTGAACGAGTTTCTGGACTGAAATTCTCCTATGTTCCCCTGAAATGGATCCACGAAACACCAAGGGTGCCATGGAATCATGCTGAAGGCCAGCGGTTCTCGACCTGGGGGACATAGAAGAATTTCAAGGGAAGCGTGAGTTTTGAGAAAAAAGTAAAATAAAAAGTAAAACTAACTGAAATTTATGCGGTCACAATGTAACCGTAACGTATTCCCGACATACGAACACGAACACGATAATTGTCGTAATTGTAAAAACACGATAATTGTCGTACGTCTGGACGTTGAATGTGACCTGAGGTCAGTTACAACCTAATATTCAAAAACCTGTCAAGGACAAATAGTGCCGGCCCTCTCATTAGCAGGGCCGCCCAGAGACTTTACGGGGCCTGGGGCAAACTTCTGTTGGGGGGGCCCAAGAAATCTGATTAATCGAATAATTTTTTTAAAATTTTTTTGGGGGCCCCTTTTTTCAGGAGATTATTTTGAATTTTGAAGTGCGGTACAAGTTTCGGAATTTTCTTTCGGAGGAAATCTAATAAATAATTATTTGTAAATTTTTTGGGGCCCCTCCGGCAGTTGGGGGCCTAGGACAAAGTGCCCCAGTTTCCCCCCTCTGGGCGGCCCTCTCATTAGTGTTGTGACAGTGACTAGTATTGCATGCCAACCTCACCTAGATTCTTGACTACCTCAAATATATTTGATGTGTATTTCATTGTTTGATTTCATATGTTCTAATAATAATATGTTCCAAATTGAGATAGGGTAGGTGGGGGCAAAGGTTTGCAGTTTTGAGTTTTGGGTTTCTTACGGGCCTCCGTTAGATCCTATCGCCCCAAAAAGCAACTTGTATTGTAGTCGGGTATCCCCTCTACCTTCTATAAAATAATGAACTTTTTCCCGAAATATTTAGTCACCGAATTTTTAATTTTACCAAAAGACCTGTTTGTGAACCTTTGCCCCAATCGGTGGGGCAAAGATTCGCACTGCAAACCTTTACCTCACTTGTTGGTTTCATACTGGATAGGCATCGAAAATCACAAAAAGAGTTGTCTAAATAATTTTATTTCACATTTTGTAATCTTTTTAAAGGTGTTACATAAATAGAAAATCACAAATTGAACAGGTTAATCTCAATAAATTTTTTCTTAAACTAAATAACTTCAAAATGAAATATCAACTATTAACACAGAAAGTTGAATCTAACGAAGAAATTCACAAAATGAAAAAGGGTTAATCTCAATAATTTTTTTCTTAAACTAAAGAACTTCCAATTAAAATATCAACTATTAACACTATCGTTATATTATATCTTAGGCTTTACTCATTCTTTTAAAACCCGTAAAAATTAAGCAAATTAAGGGGATAGGGGACATTACAAAGCAATTTTTGAAATTTTTACCTCAGAGATATGAAATTGGGCATAAATATTCATTAAAGTAAAACTATTTCAAACACCTTATAAAATTTTATAAATATTTAAAATTTTATTTTTTATATTTAAAAAATTGAAATTTTTATTATGTTTTTTAAAATGCTCCTTGCGATCCAATTTTTAACCTTATCCTTAATTTTGCATTTAGATTGCTTATACATTTTGATCAGGGTTATGTTTTGATTTGTGCTTTCGTTGAATAATTAATTTTTAGGAAATATTTTTATGCTTGTACTCTGAATTCTCGTGAAATTTTTGTACTTTTCCACGCTTAAGTTAAACTTTGATAATCTGAATGATGTCGAAACCTGAAATGGATACATAACTTTGTTTTAATGTATAACAGGAGTCTTTGTAATAAATTTTATAAAATTTCGTCTAAAATTGTGACGCAAGAAGCATTTCAAAGACTTCCAAATCTGGAAATTACTCATTTAGAGCATTTTTCCCTAACCAGACCTTCGAAGCTTATAATGTCTTGTAACAACATTTAATTCTTTTATCTTGTAAAATAGGTCTTTGTTCAGAGCTATTTTATTTTTGTGTTGTACTAATTTATTTTATTTTTAATTTATGGATTTTCAAGCATTTTACAAAAAAATTTCTGATTAAAAACAGGCAGTTTTTATCAAAAACCACAATTTGTTTTCAAATTACAAAAATGTGAATTCCCATTAATAATAAAAGACGTTGTTAATAAGGATTCCTAATGAAAAGAGGACATGAAACAAATGTTAATAGTTAGAGGGGCAAAGGTTTGCACTGCGAACCTTTACCCCATGACTCCCGCAAAACTTTACCCCATTTCGTTGTGGTTCTGTTTCTGCAGAATGGACGCCACTGTATTTGAGTTAACCCAAAACTTAAGGTAGGATTTGAAAGGTTATTTACCACCCTAACATGCGAAAATAAGCCCAAAACAGTTCGTGAGTTTGAGTGATGCTCAAAATTTCTCAAAAGTTGTAAAAAATTACATTAAAAGAGACGAAAATAAACTTACCTCATTTTCTCTGCAAGAGGGGGTCTGAACTCCAACATTTTTTACGAGGCAACTGACTGAAAGTAGAGGAATGCACTGCCTACCCTATTCTTCCTAAAACTCTTCCCGGTCATTTTAAAATGTATGTGCGAACCTTTGCCCCCACCTACCCTATGTGTAGTAATATTAAATTTTGCGTATGGAATTAACTATTCTTTATTTTCATTTAATAACCGGCTTCAGTTTCAAATTCCGATTGTACTACTTGCATTGACCACATATGGTGGTGGGGGGGGGGGGGAGGCGTGACCTCACATTAGTGTTCAAATGGTGGCACAGAGCCTGAAAGGTTGAGAACGGCTGCTGTAGGCGATGCGTGGGGAAGTGGTCGGCAACCTTTTTTACTAGGAGGGCATATTTCAGAAATGTGGGAGTTCGGCGGGCACCGCTGGATGAAGTACAGGAGTGTCGGGTTAATATTAACACATGAAAATATTAATGCGTCATAAATTTTTAGTAGATAAATTCAAATTTTAATTTAAATAGAATAATCTTAAAATTGATAATTATCAATATTGCATTAATTATAATTAATGCAATATTTGAGTCGTACACTGCACACATTGATCAACTCCACTTTTTGAAATGTCTTATATTTATGTGTCAAAGCATTTGGTTCAGCCATGGATTTATATATCTATAATAAATTTCCCAAATAATAATTCATGAAACACAACGGAAATTTTTTTCAAAGGACGAAGCATAACGCAAAGAGGCATGGATTGGCCTCCCTATACGCTAGATTTGACTACTTTTTGACTCGATTGACTCGATTTGACTCGATTTTTTTCTTTCGGGGTACTTGAAAGACCAGGCGTATTGTCACAATCCACAAACTATCGATGAACTGGAACAATACATCTCTGCTGCTAGTCAGAATATTCAAACTGAAATGTTTGCACGGGCGTCTACGAATTTTGACCTCAGATTGCGCCACGTTGTTACTGCAAACGGTGGTTATTATGAAAGCATTGTTTTATAGTTTTTCCCAGTCAGCAGCGCCATCTGTTGACGAACTTTGTAACTAATTTGAAAATTGGTGAGCAAAAATTCCCTGGTTACCTAAGGAGAATGCAGCAAACCGTACATTTCTATCACCTTCCGTCTTTATTTAATGGATTTTTCAAATCGTCGGTCATTTTTAGGACACCCGGTGTATATATATATATATATATATATATATATATATATATATATATATATATATATATATATATATATATATATATATATGCATACGAACGAAACATGACTCCAAAGAGAAACAAAAAATATAGCCAAACGCGTCTGAATCTGTTTGTTCCGTTCCAATTACATAATTATTTCTCATTAGAAAAACGAAGTTTAGCATTCCCCCCTCCCTAAAAACATAAATAACAAATCCCATTTCATTATGAAAAGTATTTTCAACGTTCGCTCGGCCCCCGAACAAAAGAAATGTTTAAACAAATGATTGTTCGTAAAAATTCCAAACATGCGGAGACAGTATCGAGATGGGACGCGGAGTTATTAGTTTCTCTAATTAGAGACTCTTTTTAATTGTTCGTTTTCCGTCAACTGATGAAGATTCGGGGAAAATTCCGCCTTAATTACGTTTTTTTGTGTTTTGTTTCTCGAATTCGGAGTTCTTAATTGGTTGTTTTTAGGACGAGATGATGAGGTCCCCGCAGCAATCACGGAACATTTTTGATTCGGGGGGAAGGGGGGAGTGATTGGGATGTTTGGAAAATTTTTGGGGACGAATATCTGGCGTCATGGCGCCTGCGGATGGGTTTGAAGCAGTTTACCTTTATGAATGCATTAATCTTTCAACGACTGTTTGGTTGGTGGAACGGTCCATTGGTTGGGTGCAGTACGGTGGACTTTTTTTATACAAGGGCTAAATAATTTTAGTGAATGAAAATTTTTTTAAACTTTTATATATATATATATATATATATATATTTATATATATATATACACTCATGGACAAAAAAATTAGCGCACCAAGAAGGAGTCATCAAAATGAAACGAAATTTTACATACGTAATGACTACTTTGATATAATTAAATGATAAGAAAATGAAAGAAAAAGGATAATTTATTTCAGAGAAAAAGGCAAAAGAACGGATGAGTTAATACTCCGTTGGACCCCCTCTAGCGCGAATGCACAATGCGATACGATCGGGCATTGAGTCATACAAGTTCTGTATGATGTCTTGAGACATTTCGTTCCATATTTGCTGTAACCTTGCCTCTAGTTCGTTCAAACTCGTGGGATGCCCAACTCGTCGTCCCAAATGATCCCAGATATGCTCGATTGGAGACAAATCTGGGGATCGGGCCGGCCAAGGAAGGGTAGTAACAGTGCGGAGACAGTCTTGTGACACCCTTGCCGTATGAGGCCATTGTCTTGTTGAAAAATGGCTCCTGGGAGCCGTTGCATGAGTGGCAACACATGTGGTTGCAGGATTTCATGAACATACCGCTGGGCTGTCATGGTGCCACGGAACAATACTAGGGGTGACCGTGTATTGTAGGCAATGGCACCCCATACCATCACATCAGCTGTGGGAGCGATGTGTCGCTATACAGCAAACGCAGGATTGAAGCGTTCACTACGGGCTCTCCACACACGAACACGATTGTCATCACTGCCGAGATTGAATCTGGATTCGTCGCTAAAGACGACCTGGTTCGTCGACCTGGGCGTCGATGGGTGGGCGTCAAGGGCAGCACACGTAATGGGCTCCGCGATACCAACTGTCCTTCAGCCAGGCGCCTTCGTATGGTTCGAGAAGACACAGAGACCCCTAGTGAAGGTGCTACCTGTGCCTGGATGGCGGCCGATGAAGCAGTTGGATGTACGCGTGCATTTCTTACGATGTGGCGGTCTTCTCGACGACTGGTCTGTCGAGGGCGTCCTGAGCCTGGTCTTCGTGTACATGACATCTCTCGGGTCCACTGGTCTCAACACCTCCTCACAATACAATCAGAGCGGCCTAATTGACGAGCTACTCGCCTTCCCTGACCACCGAGCTTCCATCATCCCGACGATTCCCCCCCCCTCTCAAACTGCGACAACTGCTTATATTGTCTTCGAACACGGCGTAATGACATGTCTATCTCAGCTCTTCCTTTGTAAATGATTCAGCACACTCAAACAAGCTTTGGTTACCTATTTTATACTCCACAGAGTACGATGTTCAACGCCCTCTACCGGCTATACGTAATGCGCAATCACGCTATATTTCTAATCATTTGCATATCTCCCTGACATGTACCTTCATTGCAAGTTTCGTTACGATCCCGCAATTATTTCTTGGTGCGCTAATTTTTTGGTCCATGAGTGTATATATATATATATATATATATATATATATATATATATATATATATATAAACATATCTAACTATCCATCTATCTATCCATCTCTCGGGAGCCCGGTGGCGTAGTGGTTAAAAGTGCCAAGCTGCCACACCACAGGTCCAGGATTTGACCCTCCGACTGGACAAGGTCGATTCACGCCCTTCAGCCCTTGAGTGGGTCGATAACATGACAAAATCCAACGGTCCATTAATAACTATGCGGTCCCGCGTCAAGTTGACCACCTGATCGAGACATGTGCTGTGTGGCACCCGAAACCCGCTATAAGGACTTCGCCTAAAAACAAAACTGACAGACTTTAATATATACATATTGCTTTATTGGCATTCTAGAATAAATATACGATGTCTAGAATAAATATACGATATAACAGTACGATGTTCAACGCCCTCTACCGGCTATACGTAATGCGCAAATCACGCTGCATTTCTAATCATTTGCATATCTGCCCGAGTGTATATATATATATATATATATATATATATATATATATATATATATATATATATATATATATATATATATATGTATATATATTTGTGTGTGTGTAGGAGCAGGGATACACAAACGGGTGATAGGGAACAGCGCAACCCCGTAGACCAGCGAGAGGAGAAAAGGGGTGTCCAGCGCGAAGCGGACAGAGAGAAATTAACGGCGGAGAGGAGAGGAGGCTCTCGTAACGGGGAAGAGGATCCCAATATATTAACACACATACACACACACACGAACACGCACACACATCCCCATTCAGTGAAAAAAAAACCCGAATTCTCCTCTTCCCTTCGACAAGTTCCTATTTCGCCGCAGAGGCAGACAAAAGAAGCCTCCTCCTGACTCCTTTGATAAACAAAGGCCCGAATGGAAGCGAGATCAAATGCCCTGCCGCAAAACACGTGGAAAGCAAACACAACAGCGAAACGGATATTCTCCTCAAATAGAGCGTGGGAAAAAAAACACAAAACGAAACAAAAACAAAAAAAACCGGAGTCGCTTTCCTCAAAACCGTCAGGTCCATTAGTCGTCATGGCAACGAGCGGGCCACACAATGACGCTTTAATCGCTTTTCCGGCCGGTCCTTTTCGGTGGGACCCTACCTGAGGAGCAGACGAGAGCAACGAAAGTTAAGTAGAAGAAAAATAAGCGAGCTAAGGATTAAATATTGTCCGTGCAGTAAACGATCTTTACAATTAAATTTCTGTTCTGCAAGTACTTATGAGTACGATACACGTGCATCCTTTTATACCTAGGGTTTCAGGTTTAAATATGTATATATATATATATATATATATATATATATATATATAAATAAGAATAAGATGAAAGAGAAAACCAGTAATAGCTCTAAAGCTACATGTAGCCAGGAACATCCAACATGTAAAGATAAGTATGAATACGGTTTTTGACAGCATTTCTTCATCAGCGGTGTCAATACTGTCTAAAAACCAATGGATTGTTTCTGATGAGTATGATCTATTAAATAAACACACTCAGACACCGTACAATCCATTATTAACAGAAGAATTGAATAATAAATGAATTTGTATTAAAGTACTTAACCAAAGAACACCAAGCCTGGCGCTAATCAGAGTGGAAGTTAAGAACTTGTAACCGCAAGATGACTGACGTCATAACTTATATATATATATATATATATGGAAAATATGTAATCAGAAACGGGACTAACATGCTAGGGCGACGGATCCTAAACACAGACTGACGTGAAGAGTGGACTTTTTTCCACGTCACTCGTTATGCGAAATATTGCTTGTTAAGCGGGTTTCCACTGTATATATATATATATATATATATATATATATATATATATATATATATATATATATCAGGGTGTATACTACTTTTGAGAAAGTCAATTTCATGACTTTTTATGACCTTAAAAATGAAATTATATATAAATTATATAAATTATTACAATTTTACATAAATAATTATTAAAAAATTAAATTTTATATATATATATATATATATATATATATATATATATATATATATATATATATATATATATATAGCGTAAGTATGCCGAATATGAGTCCCCTTTTTATTTTCATATATAATTAGGAAAGTAACTGAGGGATTATAGTACCAACTTGATAACCTTCTAATACATATTTATTTAATCCAATGCGGAGGCACTTGTAATCAAACATTCACCTGTACTACGCCGCGGTTTTCCTGTCCATTTTATTATGGGGGCACCATATAGGCGGACAGCATTACCCCCTATGAAGGGACGACACAAACGGAGGCATTTTTCGTGGCGCAAAGCCGGGATTCCATCTGAGCACCCTCAACACCGAAAACCAGCGCGCTGTACCACAGGGCCACCACAAGCCCCTTCTAATACATATATTCTACTACATATATCAATGACAGAAAATTGAAAATAACGTTACAAATTTCTTGTATAAAATTATAAACACAAGTGTTTCATTTTTGGGATCTGAAAAAAGTAGTTCTATTAAGAGACCCCCATTCTACAACTCTAAATATGAAATAGAATTTCTGAAATGTTCGTAAAAAAAAACTGTACACAATAATTAGATAACATTTACCTATGTACACTAATAGGTGAAAAAGAAAAGTGACATTTTAAACAAATTAGTTGCTTTAAATTACAGGTTTTTTTTTTTTACTTTTTGTTTTTAGATTCAAACTTTTCCCATAGTTTACAAATAAAAAGTTCGTCGGCTCCACACTCTTCATGGGCCCACCTGAAACACCTTTTACATTGACGCCACTGCTCTCCCCGTTTGTCTTCTGAAAATAAACAACCACAAAAAGGCATTAAGCGTCGTTTTCATCAATGCTATCAATACTGCTGTCATGGAGAGAAAGTTTTTATCATCTTCAAATGAGATGATATCATCATAGCTATAATTAGCCTTTTTCGTTTTCTATTTTTTTAACTAGTGTTGCATTTTCATCCATCCATAATTTTCCCCTTTCTCTAGGGACTCCTTTGCACATTTCCTTTTCCCTTTATTGTTTCCTTATCCTTTTCAATTTTTAACTTAATCTCATTTTCCTTGTTTATCCTTTGATTATCTTGTTTATATTTTAGGTCTATTCCTTTTTTTTTTCTTGTAGGAAATATGTAAAAAATTATTGCACCTTTGTGTGCGCTTGCAAACACTCGACTGACTCACCGATAACGAATGACGCAATAGACTACTGTTTTATGCTGCAGTCGCCAGGCGGCAGCACTTTATACGTCCTATAAGCTGGGGTCTCGTATTAGGCATACTTACCCTATATATATATATATTGATGTGTATGTGCGTGTGTGTGTGCCTGGGCTCCTAACCCTGTTTCTATGTGATTTTCCTGGTGGAAAGTACTGATAGGGAAAAACTTAATCTATCACCTTAAAATGTATTACGTATATATACACGTACCGACTCGGTGAGTCCTGAGGCATACATTAATATGATGTTGGTCCTCGAATTATTGAGGCATACATTAATATGGTCCTCCTTTCGCATAGATGACAGCATGCACACATCTGGATACACGACACCTACCAAATCCACTTCTTTTGGGGGATGTCCGGATACCATTGGCCAGATAGTGTGTGTGTGTATATATATATATATATATATATATATATATATACACTACGTCCTCGACATACGCGATAAATTCGTTCCAGAACATCCCGAGTAAGTAGAAAGCACGTAAGTCGAAATTTACCATGATCGATATCATCACCGCATTTGTGCTTTAAATTTTCAAAACTACTTAACGCTTTCGTTTGTATCAGCGCAAGAATTATCGGGATGCGTTCGCGATGGAGATTTTCAATCCAAATTTATCAATAACTTCTCCGTCATGTCTATTAAAAAGACGTCTATTCTTCGAAATGATAGTCGTATTGAAGTTGAAAATTGCAATATATATATATATATATATATATATACAGTGGCTCCCAAAAGTGTTCGTACACTTACGATTTTCACTGAAATAGGGGTCTATCCATTGATTAAAATGAATATTTCAGAATGGGTATTTAATAATAAGATCTATAATCTATTCTTAACAAAACTACATGAAATATTCTGAAAACATAGTAAAACTTTATTTTTAAGAAATTAATAATCCAAAAGTAACAAAAACTTTATCTCACAAAAGTCATCGTACACTTGTAAAAAATCTCTACATATTAGTAAATATTCTAATTTTTCGTTAAATTAATATTTAGTAGGATATCCTTTAGCATCCACAACAGCTTTTAAACGTCTGGGAATAGATTGTTTTAGTTCTTTTGTAATTTTTGCATCAATGTTCATCCATTCTTCCATCATAATTGTTTTTAGCTCGCTTTTCCAGTGAATGTCGTGTTTTCGTACTCGAACTTCCAGTTCTCTCCAAATATATTCTATTGGGTTTAAATCTGGCGATTGAGGTGGTGTTTTCAAAACTTGTGGGCAATTATAGAGACACCAGATGCGAACGTTGAGATCCGTGTGCTTAGGATCGTTATCTTGATAAAAAACAAAGTTGTTTCCAATACCCAAATTTTGAGCTGATAATTTTATATTGTCTCTTAAAATATTTATATAAACAGCATGATTCATTATGCCATCAATAAATACCAAATTTCCTAGTCCTGATGCTGACATGCACCAACAAACAAAGATACCTCCACCGGCATGCTTAACTGTTCCTACTAAGTTCTTGGCATTAAGTTCCTGATTTTTTTCTTCTCCATACAATTATACGCCCATCAGCACCAAAAATGTTAATTGGCAAATTAGACATTATTCCAATAGGTTTGGGGCTTATTTATCATTGACAGTGCGAAGGGAAGCCTAAACTTTCTGTTTTTCTCACTCACAAAAAATGGGCAATTTCTATGGGCAGAACGCCCATGTAATCGAGCTGTTCTGAGAACTCGTCAAAAAATTTCAGGTGAAATTGAAGTAGAAAATGTTTCATTGAATTCTGCAGAAACTTTTACAGCACTCAAACGTGAATTTTTCACAAATTTTATAATTATAAATCTCTGATCACGTTTTGTTAACTTTGCCGGACGGCCTTTTCTTACCTTGTTTTCGATCCAATTTTCTTCTTTAAAGCGTTTTTTCATATACTGCACAGTAGAATGGGATAAATTAAGTAATTTAGCAATATTCCGAACTGATTTACCCCTACTATGGTGAAAAATAATAGATTTTCGAATGCTGTTTGTTGTTTCTTTACGACTACGAGCCATTTTTAAATAATAAATAGAATATTACGGAGTAGGCAAGCAAAAATTATAGCCAAACGATATTTTAAATTCCACCACAATTCAAAAATAAAATTAAAGCGCCAGACGATAATTTTAATTATGAATTTATCCGAAAATATTTCAGTGTACGATGACTTTTGTGAGATAATTTTTTTTATACTTTTTGATTACTGGTTTCTTAAAAATAAAGTTTTACTATGTTTTCAAAATATTTCATGTAGTTTTGTTAAGAATAGATTATAGATCTTATTATTAAATACCCATTCTGAAATATTCATTTTAATTAATGGATAGACCCCTATTTCATTGAAATTCGTAAGTGTACGAACACTTTTGGGAGCCACTGTATATATATATATATATATATATATATATATATATATATAAAGAATATTTTTAGAGAAAGAATAATAGTTAAATAATTTAAGGGGGGGGGAAGTAAATCTAATTTCTAGCGATGTATGTATATGCACTCACTTCCAAAAGTTAAGCACGGAGCGGTAAAAAGCGAAAAAATGGACAAGTGCTGCTTTGATTGACATGGACTGCTGTAAGTAAGTAGCTCTATGTTTATTCATGAAACAAAACAAATAATTACATACAGAGGTAAAGAAAATATTGAATTTTCATAAATTATAAGATGACGTCATATTTGAGTCATTAACAAAATAATGTTTAAATGCAAAACAAACAACAAAAACCGACATTAATAGGGTATGTGAGCACCCCTCACCTTCATACAAAGTGTAAAGCGTGTGATCATGCTTCGTACGAGGTGATCAACCACCGTAGAGTCCAATAATCACCATTCCTCCTGTAGGGCAGTTTCTAAATCTCTGAGAGTGGCTTGTCATGTCGTTGACATCGGCACTTCTCTTATTCGACACAGCCGGTGAAATTGATGAGTTTCCCACATGTGTTGCAGGTACATCAAAAGGAACTCTAATGTGAAAAGTCTCCAAATAACCTTCTTTTTCTTCTCCCCGCAGTCAGCACGTATGTTGCAGAGCAAAGGCGGCATTCAATTAGATAACAATGAAGTATGTCCCGGGCCCAAATGGATTTCAGGTATTCATGAAAGGGTCGGCACGGGCGGAAGTGACCCCCGTCGGCCCCGGAAGTAAAGAATGTTCCAGAAATTTGTGGAGTCTTCTGGATTCTTCTGGAAAATTGGACAAAGTATAAAAGGACTCCCCTTCTTTGTCTGGACGACTTTTAGCTCATCGACTGGTTAGACCGACATCGCTGGAGTGCGTCGGGTCTGTGACGGCGAAAAAAGCCTATTAATCTCTTGAGAGATTGCACGGGTTTGCTCTGGTTGGAACAGAGACCGTGGATAATGTTATTTCGCTTGTGTTAGCCAGGGAAATTATTGCAATAAATCATGTTTTGTAAATATTAAGGTTTAATAAAACCTTTTGTACATTTGTAAGCAAGTTTCCCTCTCGAATTATTCCGTTTCGTGTTTTAACTTGTTTCACCAAGTTTCTTTTAAGTCGCTATGGGCCACGTCTTCATAGGCTGGATGTGAGAAACGTCTACATACAGCACGCCGCCGTAGAGTCCAGTAATCGCCATTCCTCCTGTAGGGCAGTTTCTAAATCTCTGAGAGTGGCTGGATGTGAGAAACGTCTACATACAGCACGCCGAGGGCATCCCAAAAATTTTCAATTTGATAAAGGTCCTGCGAGTAAGCCGGTCACTCCATACGCGCAATCCCCTCACTCTCCAGAAACTCGTCAACGATGGCAGCTGTATGGGGACGGGCGTTATCGTCCATTAAAACGAAAGAAGGACCAACTGCTGCAGCGTACAGTTTCGCAGTGGGTTCTAGGACTTCATCTGGATACCGTACAGTCGTCACAGAACCTCGCCTGTAGAAGTGCAGGTTGGTGCGATATTCCAATGAAATCCCAGCCAGGACCATGATGCTTCCACCGCGGAATAAGTGATGCTCGGTGATGTTCTCGGGCCGATTGAGTGTGCCTCGTTCCCTCCAGACCCTTACACGCTTATCATCGGGTTATAGGGCAAATCTGGATTCATCTGTGAACATAACGTTGCCCCAATCAGACACGGTCCAATTCACATGCTGGCGGAACTACTTTAATCGTGCCCCTCTGTATTGGACGGATAAAGGAACACAAACTCGTGGTACCCGGACATACAGACCATTCATGTGTAGCCTTCGACGAACAGTAGTGGCAGACATCGTCTTAACAATGGCCGCTGCCACCATAGATGTCACAGGTTTGGAGGTCGATATTCGATTCCGCTTGGCTACAACAGCAATATAGCGATCTTCCGACGGGGTCGTAACCCTTGGACGACCGGCTACAGGTCTTTGGACAACTGTTTGGCTGGTTTGGAATTGTTTCCCTAATCGTGAAATGACGGAATGATGAACGCCGAAGAAAAGAGCAATATCTTTGATAGACTGTCCTGCTTCAATGAGTCCGAACGCCCGACAGCACTTAGAATCTTCTATTCGTCTTATTGAAGCCATAGAAACACGTCTAGCTTGAAAAAAATCGTACGAATGTTCTAAACACCTTTCATCAGCGCTTGCATGCAACTCCTGTAACCCTTCACAATACCGGCTTCTTATAAGTCTGCCTCTTTTGCATATTTCTCGACGCGAAACCGTGATAGGCTGTTACCTAACACATTTGCATACTTCCTTCTACCTTTGCAGCAAATTTCAGCTTCTTTAATTCATATTGGCTTACGGAAATTAACAGTTTCCTCTCCGTGCTTAACTTTTGGAAGTGATTATATATATATATATATATATATATATATATATATATATATATATATATATATATATATACAGTGGAATCTAGATCTATCGTTTTTGAAGGGATCGACTGAACTGAACCATAAATGCAGGAAAACTATAGATGCGGGAACATAACAAAGAATTATGGTCGGGACTAAGTGAAATAAGAGGCACATACGGGAAAATAGTGATTCGGGGAACGATCGATCGAGATTCCTCTGTCTATTAATTATTTTTATTTGCTTAAACGCGTTATTTTCCAGTAAACGCTTAAACATTGTCAGACGTCAGAGCCAATGAGTAGTGGAAGCGGCGCATTCGTGAATTTCGAAGGAGAAATCCAAGAAACTCCTTTTCGAAAAATTTAATTTCGAAGAAGTGACAAATTTCGTTACGCGCGGAGGAAATAAATGGCGTAAAAATATATTCTGCTCCCCCCTCCCTTGACACGTTCTTTTTTTCTGTTAACGCTTCCATGAATAGAATTTTTGAGGAGCGGGGAGAATATTAAATGTCTTTTTTGGTAAAAAGTGACGGGGAATTTTCTCTTTAATTATTTTGCCTTTTTTTACGACGGCTGAAAGGAAATAGCTCTGGAATTATTTAACGCAAATTCTGAAATATGGAATAAAATTTAATTGTTTCGTTCAAATGGTACAGAATTATTTTTTAATTTTTTTGACAAAAATCAAATGCTGCCTAATATTTGTCTCACATTCCTGTGTATGAAAGTTACTTTTTTGTACGAACGTTAGATTTATGTTTCAATTATATATATATATATATATATATATATATATATATATATATGTGTGTGTGTGTGTGTGTGTGTGTGTGTGTGTGTGTGTGTCTGTGTGTGTGTATTTATGCGCACATTCGTTCTGTCTGTAAACAGGTGTAAAAATATATTTATGTATGAGTGTCTGTTACTTGTGTATACAGGGTTCCGACTTACATCCCTTGCACCCTCCCTGAACTTCTAAACGGTGACAGCTTAGGCCATAAATTTGGTGTATAGGTATAGTAAAAAAGGCTATGCGCTACTCGATGAAACAACTTACAACGCCATCTATTGGCAAATTTTGGAATGAGCGTTTTTATCTCAAAAACGGTAAGAGATACGGGAAAAAAGTCAGATACAAAGTTGTTGGGCATCATCGATTTAGTAAGAAAAGACACCTTGTGCACATTAATACTTAAAACAGAACGTAGAAAAGGAACATTGGTTTGGTCATGATTTCGGAAATTGTCATATCATGAAGAGTGGGAGAAAGAAACTGAGACACTTCCTTATATCAATGTTGCTTTGTTCAGCAACATGAATAAAGGATTATTTTTTTATGTTGCTGAAAATGCTCTCCATTAGCCACTGCCCTCTCCATTGGATTTCTCGCTGTACATTCTGCAACATGGCAGGTGTTACGGATGCACAAGCATCAGTAATGTTCAACAAGAATGAAACAAATGTTCAATTTATTACATTCTCTTTTGAGTATTCACGTGCGCAAAGTGTCTTTTCTTACTGAATCCACGATGATGAACGACTTTGTAATTGACTTTTGCCGATATAGGACGTTGTAAGTTGTCTCATTGAGTAGTGAATAGCCGTTTTACTATAACTGGACACCAGCTTTATGGCCTAAGATGTCACCGTTTAGAAGTTAAGGGAGGTGTAACGGATATAGGTGAGAACCCTGTATATATATATATATATATATATATATATATATATATATATATATATATATATATATATGAATATATATATATATATATATATATATATATATATATATATATATATATATATATATATATATATATATATATATATACAGTAACCACCGGTTATAGTGAAGTGGTTATAAGAATCAACCGTTTATAAGAATTAATATCGCGAAAACAAAAATAAATGTATTATTTCCATGTTAAAATTTTCGCTTTAAAGAATCAATCCACCGGTATTAAGAATCAGTTTACACTCTTCGCTTTCCTTTCATTTTTCCAAAAAAGCCACTTATACCCTCAAAAGGCACGAAGTTCTTTTTCTTTTTTTGTAAGAAAAATTGATAAGATGGGATCTAATATAGTCCTAAAATTCATCCCTTTCTTTGTTAGACATAACATAATAGCTTCCTCTTAAACGCTTTAGCACAACACTGTCCTATTAGCTTGATCCGTGGGCATCTTTACCCGCCCGGGTCCGATTTCACTTTTCTCCACTGACAAACAAAAATAGGGACTCTTTCTCCCACCTCCCACATCGTGGTTGCGTCTTCCAGGATCCTGAAACACAAAAATCCTCGGCGAAGTGTCCACTATCACTTAGACAAGCGTGACATTAGTGGATTCAGCACGTTTTCAAACCGCGAAACTTAAGCTAGAAGGTGAATCTTCGTCCGAGACTATTAGTATTGAAAGAGGTATAAACAGCCTCCTGAAAACTTCATTACGTCAAACTACCATAGAAAACTTTTTCTTTTTCCCTTCCTGTAGTTGAAATGTTACAACTGTTAAGCAGGTATGTTGTAACAAATATTGGATTTTTTCTTCGCATACTATGATCATGTGTATCTACTTATAGGTCTAAAATTTAAGTTGTATTTTTTAAAATTATAAAAAATAATTTTAATAAAAGATAATTAACGTAAATTAAAGAGTATTTTATGGTTAATTATCTATTATATGTATATATAGATGTTTGTATGGCTGTCTAAAAACCTAAATTTTGGCTATAAGAATCAACCGCAGTAATAGCAAACGTGATTCTTATAAATCACTGTATGTATATATATATATCAACTGTATGTGTATATATATATATATATATATATATATATATAATTGTTAAAAAATATATATTTATGCACTATTAATGATTGCAGCAAATAATGTTGGCGTATCAAGCCCATTTTGGGTATTCTGGTTTCTACTGCCTCTCAATTCTAAACCTCAGAACGAAAATTCGAATGAACGTTTAAAGTCAATTTCTTTCGAAACACCGATATATCTGCATAATGGCCCTGACGCCCGCAGCCCCAGGTCCATTTAAGAACGTTCCTTCAAAGTGTTTTTGCTTGTTAACTCGGGTTTCTCCTTTTAAAACGTCGATAGTCATGCGAAGTCAGCCGATTAGCAAGCCTATGATGGATCGAATTCTGTATAGTGTGGGGTTAGGGAAATGAATCTAGGCCGAAATGAAAACGATACTTCAAATCTAGGATTTATAACGTTGACTAAAAGCGGCTGCTATATTTTCCTTGTTTAAGGGGAGTAGAAACATCTCGACAGAGGAAAATGCTCGTTTTTACACATTATTTGATATCCTTTGAATCTCACTCAAATATTGTCTCATGGTTATAATTGTTTTCATGGTTCATATAAACATATTCAAAGTTATATTTAAACTAGCTGAATACCGGCACTTCGCTACGGAGTACATTCAAATTAAATACAACGGTCAATGTATGCAATTAATACCAAAATAATAGAAATATATGTATTTACAAAAGGATCGTAACGGATATTTTTATAGGCAAAATAATGTAGAAGAAAATATTTAAATTAAATACAACGGTCAATGTATGCAATTAATGCCAAAAAAAAAGAAAATATATATTTAAAAAACCATAATGGGTATTTTTATAGGAAAAATAATGTAGAAGAAAATATTTAAATTAAATACAACGGTCAATGTATGCAGTTAATGCCAAAAAAAAGAAAAATTTATATTTACAAAAAAATCGTAACGGATATTTTTCTAGGCAAACTAATGTAGAATAAAATATTCAAATTAAATACAACAGTCAATGTATGCAATTAATTTGTATGTTTAATATCCATGAAACATACTAATTTGAATTAAATTCTTAAAAAACTCCTATCTCACTTAGTCTAGTGGTGGAATTTTATCTTTTACCGTATTTTAATATTTCTTTAGTCAATTTATTTCGTTGTTATGAACGCGACGCAAAATTAATTTAAAGTATCACAAAAAGAAAAGAAATCTCGTGATCAGCATTTAATAAATTAAATTCTAAAAATGAATCTTCACCAGAAATCAGAAATTCACCAGAAATCAGAAAAGTGAGGTAAAGATTCGAAAAATATTTCATTGTAAAGAAATTTTTATGATCTTTCTCGTGATGTAAATTTTATAACCCTCAGTTTATTATTTTAAATGCAGATTTTTAAGAATGTTACAAAAACAGCTTGAATATTTAATTTTTAAAAAAATCTAGGAAGAATTTTTCAAAAATCTTTCTTAGTGCACCCCTACACTATGAGAAGAATCGCCATGCAAAATTTTAGCCCTTTAAGTCCATTGGTTTGGTCTGTGCGTTATCTGTCAGTCAGTCAATCAGTCAGTTACAGAACTGTTTTATATATATAAATAATAAAAAAAGTAAAATTTTTAAATATATTTATAAGTTATAACTTCGTAACGCTTAGTTTCAAACTACTTAATTTCATAAACAGCGTGTTCTTTGTGTATATTTTTGAAATTTCTACTCATATTATCAATATGAAACTTTTCAAGGTGGTTTAAAACACTGTACATAAAAATAATAGAAGTCTACTAACATTTAAATCGTTTAGAAAAAAATATAAAAATTATTTAGTACAAAACATCAAAAAATCACTAAAATTTCAGAGGAGAAAATCTATACTCACTCAAAAACTAGTTACGTTAGAGCTAATCCACTTCATATTATTTTACATATAATCATACAAGTATGAAAACTTTCAAGGTGATACATTTCATAGTTTTTGAACAATGTGATAAAAAATTTCATTTTGAGAAAACTTCAAAAAAATAAAAATTGGTATTTACCTCACACACACACACATATATATATATATATATATATATATATATATATATATATATATATATATATATATATATATATATATATATATATATATATATATATATATATATATATAATTAATATTTTTCTGCCCCATACACATCTTGGCTGGACGTTTCAGCCTTACTTTGTCTAAGTCGTTTAATTTATATTTGAGTTCTAGCACTTTTCGTCAAATTTTGAGCTGAAAACTCAGCCTTCTTTATTAGTTCCCAATCCTTCTTTTTTAAAGAATATTTCATATTCTTTAAATATAGCCCGAATCAATGTCTAAAGCTTTCAACACTTACCTGGCTTCATACCTCGCTTTAGCCAGGTCCCATCAAATGCATCTGTGATATCTGAATTTCCCTCACTTTCATCAACAGTTTCTTTTACAGCTTGTAGCATCGAGTTTTCTGCCACTTCAGACAATGCAGGCAATAAATGCTTGTTGTACTTTTGAAACTTTAAGGGATGTGGTGGCAGAACTAGAATGGGGCAGAATGTTTGAGCTGCAGTGTTACCTTTACCGATATAACGCACTGCGTACGCAAAACGAACATTTATGTTGTATAGTTCTTTGGAAATAGCAGAAGTCATTTCGCTTGCACTAGATCCACAAGCTTTGCACAAAAACATTAGACTCGTACTAAGTCCTTTACGACATCTATCTTCTTCCCAAACATCAAATGTTTCCGAACTTCCATAGTTTTTACACTGGGCAAATAAATTTAGTAAGGATGATAACACACTTAAATTGACGATTACGTTCGATTTTATTTCAACAAAATTTGCGGCATCATCGTCAATAACTGGAGGATCAATTTTTTTAGAAGAACTTATGTTTACCACAGTCACCTTTCGCTTGCGGAAATGAACATTACCCGTGAACTTTTTACCGAACGTTTACCGAACGGTTTTTTGCCCCGCCACATTCACAAATATTTATTGTAAAGGATAAATTACGATGATTCTGAATATTAAAGATGGCAGTCAGTTATAAAATTCAATCACACCGATTCAACTTTTGTCGCCTTCAAAAACCAACTTCAAAAATTACGCACAAACAGATCAATCTCAAAGCACATGTAGACAAAACGAAGTAAACAAGGTCACGAGGAATGTGTGGGGAGTTGAGTAGTGTACTTCCTATTACATTGAGACGATAAACAAAATCCAGAGGAAAGAAAACATAGTTCAGTATTCTAGCCATTTATAAAGGGGACGTGGCAGAGTTTGTTTACAACTTTAAACGGGTTTACTGGCACTTTAGAAATTATGA
>OU015500.1:154624764-154642264 GCA_907164885.2 Dolomedes plantarius
TGTGTGGAGAGCCCGTGGTGAACGCTTCAATCCTGCCTTTGCTGTACAGCGACACATCGCTCCCACAGCTGGTGTGAAGGTATGGGGTGCCATTGCCTACAATACACGGTCACCCCTAGTATTGTTCCGTGGCACCATGACAGCCCAGCGGTATGTTCATGAAATCCTGCAACCACATGTGTTGCCACTCATGCAACGGCTCCCAGGAGCCATTTTTCAACAAGACAATGGCCTCATACGGCAAGGGTGTCACAAGACTTTCTCCGCACAGTTACTACCCTTCCTTGGCCTGCCCGATCCCCAGATTTGTCTCCAATCGAGCATATCTGGGATCATTTGGGACGACGAGTTGGGCATCCCGCGAGTTTGAACGAACTAGAGGCAAGGTTACAGCAAATATGGAACGAAATGTCTCAACACATCATACAGAACTTGTATGACTCAATGCCCGATCGTATCGCATCGTGCATTCGCGCTAGAGGGGGTCCAACGGAGTATTAACTCCTCCGTTCCTTTGCCTTTTTCTCTGAAATAAATTATCCTTTTTCTTTGATTTTCTTATCATTTACTTTTATCAAAGTAGTCATTACGTATGTAAAATTTCGTTTCATTTTGACGACTCCTTCTGGGTGCGCTAATTTTTTTGTCCGTGAGTGTACATACATACATACATACATATATATATATATATATATATATATATATATATATATATATATATACTTATTTTTCTCGCTCGAACGGTATTAATACAGCCATTTGTATGCGACGTTGGGACGCAAAAAGCCCCAACAATAGTCCATTGTGAGGAGCGACACAATAATTGTCGGGCGACAGCTTCCGCTGACATTTTCGATTGCTTCCGAAAACGGCGATACAAGAATTCTCGCCGAAACCGAAATTCAGTTTCTAGCAAATTTTGAACAGAAAAATGAAAGAAAATATATATATATATATATATATATATATATATATATATATATATATATATATATATATATATATATACAGGGTGGCTAATAAATACTGTAACACTCCAAAAAATAAGAGTTAATTTTAATCGTTTGGAAAAACAATTTATCTATCTATTTGTGTGATTGGCAACTTTTTGTAAACGCAGACGATTTTTGTTTAAAGTAAAACATGTAGAATATTTTTAAAGATGGAAGCCAAAAGGTTAATGGTTAAACAGCTTTTTGATCGCGGATTTTCTGCAGGTAAAATATTTAAGCAATTAAAATGCCTTGGTTTTAATAGGACGTTTATATATAGGACTATAAATCGATTATCGGATACCAATAGCTGTAAAGATCGACCAAGGTCCGGTCGTCCACGCACTGTTCGTACAAAAGAACGTATCAAAAGAATTCGTGAAAAGATACGAAGAAATCCACAACGTTCTGCAAATAAAATGGCTGCAGAAGAGAACATCAGTCGCAGAACTATGCAACTTATCATAAATGAAGACCTGGGTTTTCGCCCTTATCGCAAAAGAAAAGTTCAAGGTTTGACTACTGCACAAATAGTAAAAAGGTTACAAAGATGTAAGAAATTGCTGAACCGGCACGGTAGCAAAAGTGTTGAAAAAATAATTTTCTCTGATGAGAAGCTGTTTTGTACAGAACAAAGTTATAATGCTAAAAATGATGTTGTATATTGAGCAACCTTCGAGGATATACCTGAAAATCTTCGAACTGTTAAACGCTTTCAGAACAAGAATTCTGTTATGGTTTGGGCTGCAGTGTCACACAATGGAAAACTGCCTCTGAAATTCATCGATAAAGGGGTAAAAATCAATGCTGAATGTTACAAACAGGAAGTATTGGCTACACGTTTATTACCACATGCTAACAGATTGTATCCCAAAAAGAATTGGATATTTCAGCAAGATTCTGCACCGTCCCACCGATCCAAAACAACACAGGAATGGCTCCATGCCAATTGCCCGAAGTTTATAAAGCAAGAAGATTGGCCACCTTCTTCACCAGATCTAAATCCTATAGACTATTGCATTTGGGGTATTTTAGAGTCTAAAGTAAATGCTAAGCAGCACAAAAGTTTGGACTCTCTCAAAGCTTCCATACGGAGTGAATGGGACAAATTACCTCATAAAATGATTCGTGCCGCAACAGGACAGTGGCGTAAGAGATTATCTTTAGTAATCGATAAAGATGGCAGTCGATTCGAGTAGAATTATTTCATGGTAAACTTTCATGTATAATGTTCATAATATTGTTGTATTTTCCATTTTCTATTTCATCTGTGTGTAATTAAATGATTCGATATTTGTCACAGTATTTATTAGCCACTCTGTATATATATATATATATCTGTGTGTGTATTTGTTTATTTCTTTGTGTGTGGGGGCGGTGTATGTGTATGTATATATGTATATGTATGTATGTATTTTATATTTCTTATAATATAAAATTCCCCTTTAAACCCCCAAAAAGTTCCAATCTCCAAGTAAGCACCTAATTCGGAGTAAGCACCGAGATCGCATGCAGTACTGCCATAGAAAATTTTAGCTTTCTAAGCTTTACGATTCCAGAGATAGAGAAATAAGCCAGTCGTTTTATTTGTGATGTTTAAGCCCAAAATTTGAATTTTTAAAACGATTTGTTATCCAGGACCTAGGTCTAAAAAGGAACTACCATTCAAAATTTCAACTGTCTTAGTCCCATGGTTCCAGAAATGTAAGTTTGAGGTTTTTTTTTGGGGGGAAGGGTTCAGGGAGAGGTTGAATCCCTTTTTAACCCTATAAAATTTATATTCTCAAGCAATATTTTTAAGAGGGATGTATAGTGCTGCCATTCAAAATTTAAGCTTCCTAGGCCTTATGGTTTTTGAATTGCAGTATTTTTTTTCGGGGGTGGGGGTGGTGAAGAGTTAAATTTTTAAAATGATTTCCCAGTGAGTATTAAATGGCTAAGAGAAATCTCTGTGCAAAATTCCTAGTACTTATATATCCAGAGATATAGTGAACAGTCAGTCACTCTATCTCTTGTTTCCTGAACTACACAAAAATAATGCGTTCCTGAAGGCACGACTAGTATAGAGCGATTTTTTTCTCATAAGGAGTATTGTCAATTGAATTCATTCGTTCCTGGAAACCAGAAATTTCATATTTTACCGGGCAATTTATAAGTGGTTGGGGGTTGTTTTTTAAAAATATTTTTAAAGTAGACATGCAAAACGTAAAACAATAAACAATAATTACAAGATAAAGATAACTTTTTATATACCATGTTTTTAAATTTTCTGTTGACTCATATAAACTTGACAATTCTATGTCGTAATGCATACTTTTTAAAATTTTTTTGATGAATTATCCCATCAACTTGAAAGAAAATGAAGTTAACTGGAAAATAACTTGCGTTTAACTTTTCGTTCCTGTCCCGGCCGATAGATGGCTACACCAGTCTACAAAACAAAATTAACTGAAACAAAACAAAATTGAAACAAAATTAAACTGAAACAAAATTAAACTGAAACAAAATTAAGTACTTAAAGATGGCTAAAAGTATCAAAAGAAGGCATCGTCATCGTGTTCTGAGATATTCTAAAAGTTTCAAATGTCTAGCTAGTCGGGAAGTTAGTTAAAAATCGATTGCAATATCTGTACTAGACAAATACACAAACACACAAACAAGAAAGCGAGTTAATAAAAACATGCAAATAATTAGATAAAATAAAATAAAATTTTTCTTCAATAAACCTCACTTCTACTAACCTACTTCACTCGACTACTGAAAGGAATTGATGGCCTCTCGAGATAGTGGTGTAGTTGAGGAGGAGAGGGACTTTTGCTTGGAAGGGGGGTCAATGACTGGCTTTAAACATTTCATTGGTCTCAACACTCGTTCCAGGCTTGTCGTTTAACAGTCCTTTAACAGTTTGGCAAGCATTTGTTTTGGCTTCTCGCAAATTATGCTCTCACTTGCCAGCAGTTTTTCATTAATCCAAATTTACCACAATTTCTTCATTTTGACTAATGTCTGTTAACTTTGCTTAGTCACGAGCAGCTTCAACACTCGCTCCTTCAATAGTTTCTAAATATTTCGCTATCGAAGAGATCATTGTCCTAGGCATTTTGTACCGTGCAGCGAGATCACACCATTATCTATTACAGTTCTCGAATTACGAGGTTAATTCGTTCCAGAACATTCCGCGAATGTAGGAAGCGTGTTTGTCGAAATTTGCCAGGTGATGTGGCGGACGTGTCCTATTGATTGAGAAGGAGTGGCCGCTGGATTCCTTGTAAGCTTTTCTACCATCATCGTGTGGACGATAGCAGCAAAAATTAATGACTAAATATAGAAATAAAATACGTTTTTCAATCACTTTCTGGGAAATACTTTTTATTTATATATACAGTACCCGACCATACTATAAAATACTTATATTATACATACATAATTATGCAATTTAAAATAATCTGATAATCTGCAAACGTTCATGGGGCATTGAAGTATTTGCCCATTGATGTTTGTACACTCGAAGATTTATTTTCTCTTCGTAAATCAATGGATAGCAAACTAAATCGGTCTACGAAATATTGAAAACTACAACCGCGTATGTCAGAAGCGTGTAACTCGAGACCACGTAACTCGAGTACTGTATCTCCTTTTTCTGTTCTATCGGGAATCTCATTGTTGTTCCCTTATGCTAAAAGGTATCACTAACTTTCTTCGAAATCATGATGACTTGTAAGGAAAGAAATTAGCAAGAAATGAAAAAAACACAAAAAAGGGAGTTGATATGAGAATACCAACAAAAAGAATACCGACAAAGAGAACACCGATACGGTCTTTCTTTTCGTCCGGAGAGGTAGGTGCGGGGGCAACGTCTCGTCTCACAAATGTTTTAGCATGAACGACAAGTACCGAGCAAACATCCAGTACAAGAGCAATTTTTGCATTTGAAAATGCGACGAGTTCAGCGGTATGACTGTGTATATATATATATATGACATCTGTCTTATTTACACGTAGGTCCCGCTTAACTTTTTCCCCTAGGTATAATTACTGATATAGCAGTCAGTGAATAAAGGCCTGTGGCAATTAAATTGCATCCAAGTGTTTTATTCCTAATATTAACTAATTCAATTCAATCCGTGCCAAGTTCCTCATCTCACACCCCGCGACACGCGACCTGCAACGATCAAATCTAATCCCTCTCTGATTAAAACCTTTGTTTCAAAGTACGCGCAACGGTCCGTGACGTTTACATCGAAGATGGGCCCGGGGCGCGATGCTATTAATAGATTTTCCCCTTTGGTTTTTCCTCCAACACCTCGTGAATTAAGTCCAACTTTCTAAACGGGGATTCCCCTTCCTGTAGAATTGTCAATTGGCGCCTGTTCATTCTATGCAATTTGTAAAATAGTGGCGTTTAACGCCACGAAATTAAATTACCCTGAAGCTCCTTTAATTATCTTACTATTTTTCTCTCTCTAATTAATCCTTAACTAACTAACACACACACACACACACACACACACACATATATATATATATATATATATATATATATGTATAGTGAAACTTATCTAGCCACTTACGCATCAAGACGGCCACTTTTTTTGCGGAACCTTTCCTGGTCGACATATAGAAATCCACCCCTATTTGACGACCACCCTCAAAACGGCCCCTTTTCGGAACTATTAGTGGCCTACTTAGAGAAGTTTCCCTTCATATATATATATATATATATATATATATATATATATATATATATAAACATAACACCCTTTCTCAGTAAAAAAAACAACATTTCCCCCTCTTGAAAATCTATCCATTATTGCCTTTTCCAAAAAAGTTTCAATTAAAAGAAAATGTACAGAAACAAAAGACTTTTCACTTATTCGTACAGACCCGTCACTTTCAAACATCGAATAATTTCCTCTCCTTTAGATTTCGTCTCGAAAGCTGAATGAAACGAACTTTACGTATTTCTCCCTCGTGGATTTCAGTTTGCAAGCTGAATGGGGAGTGGCGGCGGAGACAAGACGTTAGTGACGCACGAGGAAACTGAATAAAGGGTGATGTGCGGGGAAATTGAAAAAGAAAAATATTTTTGTTAAAGTAGTTATATGTATAATGCATTCTTTCATATCGGAAGTCTTCTAAGAAGTCTAAGAAAGTCTGTATTAATTTTATTTTTATATATATATATATATATATATATATATATATATATATATATATATATAATATATATATATACTATATATATATATATATATATATATATATATATATATATATATATATATATATATATATATATATATATATAAAAGTAAAAGTCTGGTGGTGCAGTGGTTAAAAGCTTCCAGCTACCACGCCACAAGTCCAGAGTTCGACCCTGCGACTGGGCACGGTTGACTCAGTCTTTTATCCCTTGAGGTGGTCGATAAAATGAGGACCAAGCATGCTTGGGAACTAAACTTAGGAGGTCCCACGTCAGGTTGACCTCCTGACTGAGCCATATACTGTGTGGCACCCGAAGCCGACGGTCTAGAAAGCGGATTTGGGGCACCGCCTGCCTTGGTCCACAACGGACTGTTGCTCCAAGAGTTTTGTTTTATATATCTATCTATATATATACATATATCTACCTACCTATCTATCTATCTATCTATATATATATATATTATATATATATATATATATTATATATATATATATATATATATTATATATATATATATATATATATTATATATATATATATATATATATATATATATATATATAGATATATATATATATATATATATATATATATATATATATATATATATATGTTTGTGGAGTTTGTGGGGGAAGGGCTATATGTGTGTAGTATATTTGTATGTATATAAGCATACACACATATATATATATATATGTAATTGTATATAATTATATATAATATGTATGTGTGTTTATTTAAGTGATCATATACTGGATTTTGTGTGCGTGCGTGGACGTATTAGAGAAATCTTCCGCTCAGTCCGATCACTCAACATAAATCTCAGGCATCATAGGGAAAAATGGATATCGCGCGATTTCACTCCCCCTATATTCCTAACGATTTTGGGTGGCATTCTATTTTCGAATGACATGGAGCCATTTCCTCCCGAAAATTCGTCCTGACAACTTTCATCTTCTGCAAACTCGAAAATTTATTTTAAACGCAGCCGTTATGCTCTGAGCATTTCCCGAAAGACTTCATCGATTCGATAATAGAGAAGAATGCTAGAAAGTAATTTGGAACCGTCGAGAGGAAATGTGTCGGCGACACAGGGTGAGTTAAATAATCGTAAAATTCTATTATGCAATTTTTTTCCTCATGTATACTATTATGAGAAAAAATGTGTTCTATCAAATAATCTTTTCTCTTCTCGTCACGAGAACATTTGGAATATATATATATATATATATATATATATCACATATTTATGCAGGGTGTCCCATAATTATTTGGACAAATCTTAAGGGAAGGTAGGGCATGTTATTTCTTTAAGTTATTTCTTTCATGTTATATTTTAACCCTTCAGCGGGCGCGTCCGTGTATAAAGTGCAACATTTTCAAAATTTCGAATGGTTTGTTTTTATATGTAAGTTTTGGATGTTCTAAGCAGATTCTATATATAGCTACACCTTTTCTAATGCAAGCCTGATTTTCTGACCTTCGTATTCCTTTCCATTCATTTTTAATCGTGATTCCAACAGAGGATGCCTCTATTTGTTTCACTCTGTGCACAGAGCGTCTGGTCATGTAAGAAAATATTCCTTCTTTTATTTTTGGTTATTTCGCTGAAATAACTCTAAGCATTTACAAAGTTGCTTTCCTATGATTATAAATTTAAAAAGGCTAATCAAATAAGGGAGTCATACTTTTGTCGACAATGCATGATGATGTAACAGTGGATGACGATTCTGGTAAACCAGCGATTATACTGGAGCTATTATACAATACGACAAAAGCGGGAGTTGATGTAGTGGATCAAATGTGCAGCTATTTCACGGTATCCCGCATATCCCGATGATGGACTGTCTCTTTGTTTTTTAGGTTTTTGGACATAATAGGAATCCATTCGCAAGTTGACCTTAGATACAATAAACCAGAAAGTTTTGAAAGAAGGCGATTGTGTTTAGATTTAGATTGTGTGTAGATTTAGAACTTAGCAAATAGTCTATCTCTTCCTCCAGACATAACTGGATTCTTACTAAGATATAAAGGGGAAAATTCCAGAGAAGCAGAACCAGAGGTGTCGGCACAAAAAAGAGGAAAGTGTAATATATATGCGGACGGCTAAATAATGTAACTACCACGATAAAGTGTGATAAATGTAATAGTTTTTCAAGCAAAGCGCATTGCACAATACGTACTATATTTTTGCGATGTGAAGAAATTGAAGAAAACTGAAGAGAATTGAACAAATTGTTTGTGCTTTAAAAATGAATTTTATTTTGTTATGAAAATTTCTTCTTATTCATTTTTGGCCTTTAATTATAAATAATTTCAATATTATCAACATTTTATATCTTGTCACAAAACGCAGAATTATTTTTTTCCAATTTGAAGAGAAAAATTTTATTACAATAGGAATGATCAAGGTTTAAAGAGACGTTGCACTTCATGCAACGCGCCCCTGGTGGTGTTGCAAAAATTGGCGCGCCCGCTGAAGGGTTAAGGACTTGATGTAATGGGTATATTACATATATATATATATATATATATATATATATACACTCATGGACAAAAAAAATAGCGCACCAAGAAGGAGTCGTCAAAATGAAAAGAAATTTTACATACGTAATGACTACTTTGATATAAGTAAATGATAAGAAAATCAAAGAAAAAGGATAATTTATTTCAGAGAAAAAGGCAAAAGAACGGAGGAGTTAATACTCCGTTGGACCCCCTCTAGCGCGAATGCACGATGCGATACGATCGGGCATTGAGTCATACAAGTTCTGTATGATGTCTTGTGACATTTCGCTCCATATTTGCTGTAACCTTGCCTCTAGTTCGTTCAAACTCGTGGGATGCCCAACTCGTCGTCCCAAATGATCCCAGATATGCTCGATTGGAGACAAATCTGGGGATCGGGCAGGCCAAGGAAGGGTAGTAACAGTGCGGAGACAGTCTTGTGACACCCTTGCCGTATGAGGCCGAGCATTGCCTTGTTGAAAAATGGCTCCTGGGAGCCGTTGCATGAGTGGCAACACATATGGTTGCAGGATTTCATGAACATACCGCTGGGCTGTCATGGTGCCACGGAACAATACTAGGGGTGACCATGTATTGTAGGCAATGGTACCCCATACCATCACACCAGCTGTGGGAGCGAAGTGTCGCTGTACAGCAAAGGCAGGATTGAAGCGTTCACCACGGGATCTCCACACATGAACACGATTGTCATCACTGCCGAGATTGAATCTAGATTCGTCGCTAAAGACGACCTGGTTCCATTCCGCTGCAGTCCAGTTTCCTCGTGCGCGGCAAAACTCCAAACGGAGGCGTCGATGGGTGGGCGTCAAGGGCAGCACACGTAATGGGCGCCGCGATACTAACTGTCCTTCAGCCAGGCGCCTTCCTATGGTTCGAGAAGACACAGAGGCCCCTAGTGAAAGTGCTAACTGTGCCTGGACGGCGGCCGAAGAAGCAGTTGGCTGTACGCGTGCATTTCTTACGATGTGGCGGTCTTCTCGGCGACTGGTCTGTCGAGGGCGTCCTGAGCCTGGTCTTCGTGTACATGACATCTCTCGGGTCCACTGGTCCCAACACCTCCTCACAACACAATCAGAGCGGCCTAATGGACGAGCTACTTGCCTAGCTGACCACCCAGCTTCCATCATCCCGACGATTCTCCCCCTCTGAAACTGCGACAACTGCTTATATTGTGTTCGAACACGGCGTAATGGCATGTCTATCTCAGCTCTTCCTTTGTAAATGATTCAGCACACTCAAACAAGCTTTGGTTACCTGTTTTATACGCCACAGAGTACGATGTTCAACGCCCTCTACCGGCTATACGTAATGCGCAATCACGCTGCATTTCTAATCATTTGCATATCTCCCCGACATGTACCTTCATTGCAAGTTTCGTTACGATCCCGCAATTATTTCTTGGTGCGCTAATTTTTTTGTCCATGAGTGTATATATACATTATATTTTTAGTAAGAAGTAATTGAATATAATCTTAGACAATTAATTGCTGAACATTTTTAATATTAAAACTTTCAAGAGCGTTTACTTTAATTTCACATAAATCAAAAATTCTTAATTCTACAGAACACTCTTCCTGAATAGGTTACAACACCTGAACACACATTTATCAATTTCAAAAGAATCTTCCTTCATCGATCACTTTATAACAAAAGGACGTGTTCGCCGCAATCCATTTTCTTTCTGTTTCCGAAACAGGCGGAGTTCTTTACAAAACAAGAGGCCGTACAACATTTTTAACGGTTGAAAATGCAAAGAACAATAGATAATCGATTTATTTTTTAATTGGAGGCCTTCATTTTGAGGTTAATCACTGCGTATACTTTCTAACTTCACCAAAAATACAACTTCAGCCTCTGGATTTTTGCGAAATGCGATCCGGATTTGGAAACAAAGGAGGTTATTTTTTTTCCCCTCTCTCTCATTTGCTAAATTGCGTAAAATAAAAACGAAATTTCTGTTGATTCGGTCTTTTTTGATTAGAGTCCTCGTTAAAAACCGCTTCTCTTCAACAATACGTAACGAAATAATTGATGAAAGTTGTGATAAAGATCGCGCATTACATAATTGTATATGAAAAGTTACTTGCGGGTCTCCGGGCATATACACTCAAGAGCCAAAACATTATGACCACCTGTCAATAACGAGTTGGCCCACCTTTGGCGCGCAACACAGCTTCAACCCGCCTTGGCATGGATGCCACAAGTCCTTGATAGATGGCCGGAGACAGATTGTACCAGATGTTTAAGCAACGGTCACGCAAATCCGAGATATTGCGAATTGGTGGTCTTTGAACTCTGAGCTGCCCTCCCATGACATCCCAAATGTGTTCTATTGGATTAAGATCCAGTGAGTTAGGCGGCCAGGACATTAACTGGAATTCAGCATCATGTTCCTGGAACCACACCAACACAATTTTAGCCTTGTGACACGGGGCGTTGTCCTGTTGGAACATTCCATTTCCATCTGGAAAAACAGAGGCCATGTAAGGGTGCAACTGGTCCGCAATATTGTTCAGATACCCTGTAGCATTCATGGTCTGCTCTACCACAACCACGGGTCCCAGAGACGCCCAAGAGAACGTCCCCCAAAGCAAAATACCGCCACCACCGGCCTGTGTATGACCTACTGTACATTGAGGGAGCAACAGTTCGCCTGGAAGACGGCGTATCCTGACACGGCCATCGGCGTGATGAATGACAAACCGTGATTCATCTGACCAGGCAACTCTCTCCCACTGATCCATGGACCAGTCGCGATGTTCCCGGGCCCAGCGCAGGCGCAGTTGGCGATGACGCTTGGTCAGCAAAGGCACATGAGTGGGACGTTTGCTGCGTAGCCCCATATCCAACAGTGTCCGCTGAACAGTGTGCTCCGATACTATTCTTCTTGGCCCTGCATTGTATTGGGCCGTCAGCTGAGCCACTGTCTGGCTCCGGTTTTGCTTCACCATGCGAGACAGTCTCCGACGACCTTTTTCTTTGATAGCGTGTGGACGTCCAACACCATGTCGTCTACTGCTGGTTTCACCGTCATTCATCCACTTTGCATAAGTACTAACAACTGTAGATCGCGAACAACCCACGACTCGTGCAGTTTCGGAAATACTTGTTTCGAGCCTTCGAGCCATTACAATCTGCCCTCTATCAAAGTCGCTTAGATCCGCAGTCTTTCCCATCACACACAGAAGTAAGTGAAAGTATGATTCTTCAGACTCTCCAGCAGCAGTTAAATACCACTTCCACCTGATCACGTGCCTTCAGCGTCATCCAGGCGAATTCATTGCAAAATGTAGGGGTGGTCATAATGTTTTGACTCTTGAGTGTATGTTACCGCTAAAGTGCAGAAATCAGTTAATGCGCACATTTCTTAGCTAATCTGCAGATTAACTGATTTGCTCCGTTAAAGTTCTGAAAATTGTTTCATTTCTCAAATTAACTAGACAATCTGCCCATTACCTACTACGCACTCATTAAAGTGAAAATAAGAACTTTGCTGGAACAACAGCAACGTTTCTGTACGCTTACATAAACATAATGTTATTAATTTTCGATATATAAAGAATCAAGTGAATACAATCAAACATCAGTCAATTAAAAAACTATAATACAAATAATCAAACGGTTTAAATTATTATTACAATTAAGGAAATGAATTTGCAAAACATGTGATAAAATTATCGTTGCTTATTTGCTCAATCTAAAGATTGGTGACACTTTGAATTACATAGCAATTGGTTTTTGCGACAAGCACACCTATTTGTGAGATACACTTAGATTTGCAGTCACATTTTCTGAAACCTTGCCCAGTACCAAGGGATTGCTTTATTGCTGTTTGACTTAAAGATATTTCTACAGCAGGGACATATATTTTCGTTAAATCTCTGTTTGCAAACACTGTATTCAGATCTTGCATACAATTGTTTTAAAAATTCTCGTTTTAGTACCAAGTTTATAAAAGCCATTCTCTGTTTCACCATGAACCACATTTCAAATCGAGCGGGCATCAGTTTTTGCTCCGTCTACTTCGGGTACTTTTAATTCTCACAGTGACACCTTCGTCGACATTTGGGTGCTTTGCATTAGAAACTGCTGGCATTTTCTTTGCTTGATATTTTAAACGTTTCTTGGATTCATCCCGCCGTGTTTACTGATCTATATTCTTTTTACACATGTTGTGGAAAACTAAATTGGAAGTAATAAATAAAGAAATTAAATGGACTAGAAACCAAGTAAAAGCAAAATTATTTGAAATGGCGGAACACGTCTGGCAAGATAGGTGGAACAATACAACTGCTGGAACTAGAGTAGAGAAATTTTTCCTCAAGTTAAAACTGACAGGCTAAATGCAGATTTTTACATAAACCAAGCAATCACTGGACATGGGTCATTTAGTAGTTATCAAAGCAGGTTTCACGGAAAAAGTAGCACTTGCTATTGTGGTGCTGAACAATCGGTGGAGCACTGTATGATAGTATGCAGTCAATTTAATAATATACGCAGAAGCTTACCTATCAATATTGATATCTGGAATAAGAATAGGTTTTATAATGATTATTACTGTAGAAGAACCATAGGAAAATAGTTATATCCCTTATGGCTGTTCATTATCCGATTTCATAGATATTCTATTTCGTTGTGTGTTACACAATTAGCATAAGTCCCCCCCCCCTTATGTTTTTTTTAACGCATAACCGAATGGTTGGGTCATTTATATATTTGTATCTTACAGATGTTGTGGAATCACAATACATATCCTTCCTCTTTAGGATCTATTTCCCCACAAATTACGTGAACAAACATATCACACGATTTACACTTATAAACAACCGGCGACGACAAGACGCTTGCGAAACGAAACTAAAAGTGGAGGGAGAGAAAAGGAGTAGGGAAAGGAAATGAGAGAAACAGACTTTTGAACTTTAACGATACGGAAGCCGTTAATGTGCACATTCCCTAGGTAAAAGGAGGAGTACTCTTGATTCCGCACCTTAACGGAGCAAATCAGTTAGTCTACAGATTAGCTCTTTAATGTGCACATAAACGGCTTTAGCGGTAACATATATACTGACCACTTCCAGAAATGCTGGGATATGTCTAATACATCCTTGGGCATCAGCTATTAAAGTCGAGAACATGAAGTGAAAGTTGCACAGTCCTCCGATATTAGTAGAGGACCCAGCATTTAGTTGCAACGTTATTTGATCCAATGCTGCACTCCCTTCGCTTGGCAGGAGTGTCGACAGACGACGACGGGCAACATAATCCAGAGATTATCGACGGCCACACTATTGCTGAAGGTTCGATGTTTTATCGGATATCCTCTATTCGAGGAACACCCTTGAAATTGTCGACGTTGAATATCTAAACTTTGCCTGCAACTCCGAAATGCCATGACCCATTCCATCAACACCAAATATCATACTTCGTTGAAATTTAAATAAATCATGATCGTCTGCCAAGCTCACAACTAAATCAGTTTTTAAACATCCACAAATGTCTGTCGCTCTCTATAAACTACTTTCGAACGAACGCATGTACAAGAGGAGCATCTCTATATGTTCCGTCCATCCAAGCTATTCTGGCATTTCAGTGTGTGTATGTATATATATATATATATATATATATATATATATATATATATATATATATATATATATATATATATATATATATATATGCACACTACCCTACAATAATGGACCGGTCTCATCGTTCGAAAATTTACCGAGTGCATAGTTCTAACTCTCAAGTTCGATGGTGTTGGTGTGCTTGTTTGGGGGTGCTTTTCGTGGTATGGCCTGGGCCCTATGTATGTTGTTCCTGGTAAACTGAACACCAAAGCCTACATGGACATTTTATACAAACAGGTTATTCTTACGCTCTAGCAATTTTATGGAGTGGATGAATGTTACTCTCAAGACACAACGCTCCATGTCATGTTGCAGCCTTTGTCGACCAGTGGTATCTAGATATGGATATAAAACGTCTTCACAGGCCTGCTCAGAGTTCCAGCCTAAACCCCATAGAACATCTGTGGGACG
Source organism: Dolomedes plantarius (assembly GCA_907164885.2). NCBI lineage: Eukaryota > Metazoa > Arthropoda > Arachnida > Araneae > Dolomedidae > Dolomedes > Dolomedes plantarius. The sequence continues at coordinate 154,639,533 of OU015500.1, forward strand.
AGTTAAATCAACTCTTATGGACCAGCGAACCGTGTCCGAAATCTAGAGCTGAGCTGACAACATTCTGCTGCAGGAATGGACACAAATACCCAAAGCTGTGTACCAAAACCTTGTTGAAAGTATGTCCAGAAGGGTTACTAACGTAATTGCAGCACGTGGGGGACCATCCCCCATAAAAACATGTATTCTTTACCTTTTACCTTCACATTTTGCTGTCCTGTCCATTATTGTAGGGTAGTATATATATATATATATATATATATATATACACTGAAGTGCCACTGAATTAGGGATACATACCTAGTAACGAGTTGGGCCTCCTCTGGCCTTGATAACGGCTGCCACACGACGAGGCATAGATTCAACAAGTTTCTGGAAACGTTCCACGGGAATGGCTTGCCAAATATTGGCTAAAGCTGTCCATGATTCAGTAAGGTTCTTTGGTGCTGTGTGATGGCCTTTCACGCGTTGTTCCAAAACATCCCAAAGATGCTCAATAGGATTTAAGTCTAGGCTTCTAGGTGGCCAATTCATGACAGAGAAGTCAGAGGAATACTCATCCAACCAGCCAGTAGCCAACCGGGACTTGTGAGAGGTACAGTTGTCTTGCTGGAAAACTCCATTACCGTGCGGATAACAGAACAGCATAAACGGATGGAGGTGATCACCCAGCAACTCTACGTACCGAATTGCATTGAGGGAGGTTGGTACACGCACCAAAGATCCCAAACTGTGCCACGAAAAAACACCCCAGACCATGATTGAGCCACCATGCCCTTGTACAGTTCCAGCCAGGCATGCAGGATCCATGGCTTCATGAGCCTAACGCCATATTCTCAGCCTCCCGTCGGCGTTAAGTAGTCGGAATCGAGACTCATCACTCCATGCTACTCGTTTCCAGTCCTCTACGCTCCAGTCTCTGAGGTCTCTTGCCCAGGCAAGACGTGCAGCCCGATGGCGAGTATAGAGCAATGGTACTCTCGTAGGTCGACGGCTCCCGAAACCCATACGGTGAAGCGAGCGTTGTACAGTCCGTTTACTGACTGTACGACTGGCACCGTCATTAAACTGGGTGGTAATTTGAGCTAATGTTTGGCTTCGCTGGCTACGTACAATACGCCTGAGCCGTCTCTCACCACGCACTGTCAAGGCTAATTGTCCTTTGCAGTTTGCCCGATCGCTAGTTTTTTCCGCAATCCATGTATTCTCGGTATACTCTTGACACTGTCGACCTTGAAAATCCTAGCTGTCTGACGATTTCGGAAATTGAATGGCCCATGCGTCGCGCACCTACGATTTGTCCGCGATCGAAGGCGTCTAAATCAGGCAGTTTTTCCCATACTGGCAATTCCAACAACTAATTCAGAACAACCACAGTACGCGCTATATATGCAGTCACCACAGCGCCCTCACTTGCGCATACATGATGCACAGCGCTACACAATTTGCATAGGCTTTGCTATCCCTAATCCAGTGCACTTCAGTGTATATATATATATATATATATATATAATATATATATATATATATATATATACATATATATATATATATATATATATATATATATATATATATATATATATATATATATATATAATATATATATATATATATAAACACACATTAAAATACACATGAGTGATTGTGTTAAACATTATGTCATTCTATATAAATCCTAAAGATTAACGCCTGAAGAGCATTTGTCTCAATGACATACGCACACACTCGTCTTGCATTCAAATTCCTGCGATTTCCCTTCCGCGTCCAGCGTTCAATACCGTTCACTTCGGGGCATCACCGTCGATATTCGACACACGCCGAACAGCCTCGCACACAAAGGAGAAAGCGAATGATCTCTAAAAGGATAAATGCGTTCCATCCAGTTGAATGGAATTCGTTTGGTTCGCGGGGACTCTCTGGTGAATTTTTCAAGGGGGGATATGGGAAGTCATTAGGCCACTTTCTTATTTTAATAGGCTGCAGCAGCTCTAAAAGCTTTCAAGTTTCGGAAACTGGCCGCGAGATAAGAGCGCACACTTCGATTCGATAAGTGTTAAAGATAAAACCGGGGAGGGGGAGTCACTCTGAGGGAGTGTTTCACCCCCGATAATGGATCGCGTTCGGTTTGGAAGGTTTTATTCGAAGAGACCTTCCATTGAAGGGTACTTTGCGGCAGGAACGAAGGAGGGCGCCCCATAAGAGGGTGGTCTCCTTTCTCTGAAGTATCACTCCCATTAGGAACAGTATTATATAAATAAATAAATAAACACACACACACACACATATATATGTATGTATATATACACACACACACACACATATATATATATATATATGTGTGTATGTGTATATATATATATATATATATATATATATATATATATATATATATATATATATATATATATATATATATATATATATATATATATATATATATATATATATATATATATATATTAAGTCGGTACACGGAGTTAATTATTTCCAAATGGCCCGACGAGCACCGAACTAGTTTTACCCATAAAAAGTAGGGCAAATTGAATTAATTCCAGAAAATTGGAAATTATTGCATATGGCACAACAAGTGGCCTATGGGCACATGGCAACTGGGCATATGGCACAACAAGGGGTCACGTGGGAATTCGAAACTAAATTTCCTATATATTGGTGTGAGCGTTGGAACTGCGTACTTCGCGATTAATTATGATGTAAACGGTTATCATAAT
>OU015500.1:154647264-154657179 GCA_907164885.2 Dolomedes plantarius
CGCTAGTCCGTGGTGAGGGAAAGAGGATGCGTTCGATCAACATATAGTCTTTATTTCTGGAAATTCTGCTTGACATCTGTTACTTGGAATACACTCATCTACAGCGGATCAACATATATCACTTTAATTGCCCAGAATATTACGTACAAACGACAAAAACCGCAGCGCTAAAAAACACAACTTGACAGGACAGTCCGGCGTATGGGGGTGCGGTCACGTTAAAACTTTTAATTGGCCAGTCCAAGAAATCTGACCTCACACTTCATATGAGATGATATTGCGTCAGACGTCTGGAACATTCAATGTTATATAAGATCTTCTATCTACACGTGGGTTAGGGGAAAATATAATCGATTCCTTAGTTTATCTCTAGATCAAACTTTGGATTAAAGGGCGATAATTTATTGAGATAAAATAAAAGAATTTCGAATAGGCATTTTATTTAATGAAAGTGAAAGGTTACTGTTTCGTATATATATATATATATATATATATATATATATATATATATATATATATATATATATATATATATATATATATATATATATATATATATATATATATATATATATATATATATATATATATATATTTAATTTACTTAATTTATTGAACTGTTTAATTTATTTTCAGTATCATTTCATAGACAGCAATAAAAATAGTACTTAGTAAAATTTTTATTCAGCGTATAAAAATATTTGATACTGAGAAACTAAAACCTAAATAGCTGAAAAAATATCTTTGAAATGCTAAAAGAATATTTAATAATACTTCAAATTCCTTTATACGTTTTCTAGCTTAAAAAGCATTTCATTTCATTTACGTTATTTAGTATTGAAAAAACATTAAGGAATAAATCTAATATTCCCTTTCATTTTCTTTGATTCTGTAACGAACACAGTCAGATGTTTAAAATTCAGTACGTCTGTACTCTAGAAGGATTTGTGCCTATTTCCACTACATAAAATATTTACATTTGGATATTACCGGTCATAGATTCGGACAGTCACCGTTGAAATATTCATGCCGCAGTCTATTGCAGGAACCATTTACAGTGCAGGGTTTGGAAATGGGGTTTAATATGACATGATGAAATATTATATATTCATATATATATATATATATATATATATATATATATATATATATATATATATATATATATATATATATATATATATATATATATATATATACATATATATATATATATATACATATATATATAATATATATATATATATATATATATATATATATATATATATATATATATATACATATATATATATATATATATATATATTATATATACATATATATATATATATACATATATTATATATACATATATATATATATACATATATATATATATATATATACATATATATATATATATATATATATATATATATGTATATATACATATATATATATATATGTATATACTCCTGCTCAATGTATGTATTCCTGCTCAAAAAAATTAGGGGAGCAAGCAAAGAAGTTAAGAAAACCGTGCGAGACAGCCACGTATTGGCATAAAATGGATAGTACACGCGTATCAATGCGCAGTACAGAAAAAAAGACGTAAAAATATTTGTAATTAAGCTTTAATTCTTTGAAAATATGGAAAAAACATGAAAAGATGATTTAGGGCAACAATTTGGTTACATGTAACCGATAAAAACAATTATTGTTTAGAAATGATGCAAGATTTTTAATATGGCGTGTGGTCTCCTCGAACAGCTAAGACTGCGGCACACCTGTTTTCGATGGATGCGATGATGTTATCGATAAGACTTTGGGGAATACTGTTCTACTCCTCAAGAAGTGCAATCTCCAAGTCTCGGAGAGTAAAAGAAGGCCTTGGTCTCGCAGCAATGCGTCGTCCGAGCATGTCCCAAACATGCTCGATTAGATTCAGGTCACGAGAGCACGCTGACCATTCCATACGCTGTATTGTTTCAGCTTCAAGCATGTTCTCCACAAGACGAGTTGTATGCGGTTTGGCATTATCATGCTGGAAAAGAAAGGAATCCTCAATGGCTGCAGCGTAAGGTATGACATGAGGTCTCAGTATCTCGTCTGCATACCTTCGGGCCGTCAAAGTACCATTCCAAATAATATGCAGGTCCTTACGTCCACCTATGCTGATTCCACCCCATACCATAAAACCAGCTCGTCTGTATTGTGACCTTTCACGAACGAATGTGGGGTCATTTCGAGTGCCCCTTTCCCTCCATACCAAAATTTTCCACTCCATACTGAATCGGGACTCGTCTGTAAACAGCACTTGGCTCCAATCATATTGCTCCCAATCTCAATGTTCAGCAGCCCATCTTCTTCGGGCCGCACGGTAGCGTGAGGTCAACGGAATGCAGACCATTGGCCTACGTGCATAGAGACCTCCCTGATGAAGCCTATTACATACTGTTTGGCTGGGACCCTTCTTCCTGCTGCCAAGAGCAACTGTCTTTGCAGCTGAGTAGCATTGTCCGTTCTGTTTCGACGAGCTGTTAACAGTATATACCGGTCATCAGTTGCTGTAGTGGCACGTGGCCGACCTTGCCCTTGTCGGCGTCTAACATTCCCTGTTTCTTGGAATCGATTCCACAGCCTTGCAACGACACTTCTGTATATATATATATATACTAGCTGTACCGGTCCCGGCGTTGCTCGGGTAATGTAATTACCAATTTTTTAGTAGCCTTAACCCTTTGTTAATGGGCGTCGCTGTCATCCTTTTCCTCACTACGATACATTATTTTACCCATATAAATTTAATCCTTTCTGGCACATTTGGCAAAATTTTGACATAGGATTACTAATCGAATATCACTGCAATAGTAATCGATTTCCTTGAAAGCGAATATATCACATCCTCCACATGCTGAAATTCTTTGAAATCTTCATAGATTTTTTCCACAAATACACCACAAATTATATGATATTAACTAAGTGCTGGCCAAAAAAATTACGGCATTACTAAATGTGATTTTTTAATCGATTATCACTACAATAGTAATCGATTTCCTTTAACCACCGAATCCCTCATAGAAAACAAACGCCCCAACACATCACGTGCATGACGTCCAAAAACTGGTTTTTCTCCTATTTTACCTTCGTCCGGAAATGAAGAACGAAATCTCCAAAATGAGATTTCTCGCAAGAGTTTCCGAATCATAAAATAAATTATTAAGAAATAACTACAATTTGTAAATTAATTTTGGTTCTGGCTTTCGAAACTGTGATGTCTAGGGTCTCTGAGATAAAAATTTCGTAAAAATGTAACGACATTTACGTATCGATTCGACAATTTGGAAAAAAGGGTCACGGACAAAATCGCGTTTTTTTCCGAAAAACGGGTGCGTACAGGCGATCGAAAAAAAATCACAATTAATCGGTAAATTAAGACAGATAATTTTAATTGTGATTTCCGTATAGTGTAATCTTTCCCGTATAGGCTCGTCCGAAAAAAAAAATTCTTGGACGGATACGTTAGGATTTACGGAGCTTTTACTCGTCCGGAAGCTCCAAATCGCGACTAAATATTTAATTAAGGAAAATCTAATTAAAAAATCGAAAAAAGGGCTTTGAGGTGCATAATGAGACTTCGGGAGGCATCTTCGTGTCGAATCTCAAGACTGTCCGACCTACCGTCTTTGCGCTGCGCCTCGAGCAGACAAAAACTCGGTCACACACACACAGACTTTGCCTTTTATATATAAAAATATGTGTGTGTGTACAGATATTCTGTATAAATATATATATATATATATATATATATATATATATATATATATTGCAGAAGATGAAAGATTTTATATAAATATAAATTAGGATCCATTTGCAGACTAGCCGAAAGACGAAATCAATTGTTCCATATGAATATACTAAAATTATTGCTATTCACGAACGGAAAAGTTCTAATATAATTTCATGGAACGTTTTGTCCCGCGATACAATATATTAAAAAAAAAAAAAGAAAGAGCTTCATTGAATTTTACGACGCTTTAACTTAGAGCGCGTCGTCGAAACGTTCCCTTTCGGAGGAAAAAAGGTTCCAAATTTCCCTCTAGTGTTTTATTCGCCCGTTATTCTATTATCGAATCGACGGAGTCTTTTGCCCTTACAGAAAATGGTCCGAAAATTACGGTTCCGTTTAAAGTAAATTTTCGATTGGAAGGCCATAGAACGGAATCGACGAAGTTTCGGGAGGAAATCGCGCCATTTCATTCGAAAGTGGAATGTCGGAGAAAAGTCGCTTATTCCTTAACATAGAGTGAAGCGAAACGCTTTAATATCCTATTTCGAACGAGCTCAGTGTTTTATTTTGAGTGGAGGAAAGTGTTTGGACGGCCCTGAAGCTCTCTGTGTGGGCGTAGCATAAATTTATGTTCACACATACATATATACCGTATATTTCGGACCATAAAAAGCACATGAAGAATCAACTTAAAGTTTGAGTGTGTTATGGTTCGAATATAACATCAGAATAAAATGAATATTTCACTGTGCACGTGTTATATATATATATATATATATATATATATATATATATATATATATATATATATATATATATATATATATATATATATATATATATATATATATATATATATATATATATATAAGAAATACATACATCACAGTCAAATCTAAACAGACACACAAAGACACGCACACATACACATACGCATGTGTGTGTGTGTGCGTGTGGTTTTATGTGCGTGCTGTTACATGTGTTGTTTATATATGTATATATATATATATATATATATATATATATATTTAGTATAAAACCATACACATGTGTGTATATACAGTGGTGTCTCAACTTACGAGTTTTTCGAGATACGAGCATTCTCTAGGCAGATTTTTTGCTTCGAGTTACGAGCTATAATTCGGGTTACGAGCAAGCTTCAGATACCCCACCGCTAGTTTGCGCAGCGAACGCCATGTTATGTGCTCATCAAATGAGAACACGAGAATCATATAATATTTACAACCTTTATGTACAATTATTATACAATTGTATAATATTATTCTAAGACTAGTATCCAGTCTAAAACCAAGAGATTAACATTCAACAATTATCACCCGGGCAGCTTGCTCTGCCCGCACTTGAGTCGCCATCCGAAACCGAACAGCGTCCAACCTCTCTCACAGAGAAATAGCTTCAATTCCCTCCCCCACACTGGAACCCCCATGGGGTCTAGGAGATGGAATGACCTTGGTTAAAAATCATAGAATAAGATTTCAGTTCAGCCTTTCTCTTCCTCTTACATCACCATCTTCAAGTCTGATCTGCAAGGTAAATGTTGTACATTACACTTAATAATACAAGTTTATTGCAGTACATTCTATTGTATTGTGTCTTTATACAATGTTCATCATTTAAAAGCAGGTTTCTCTTATTTAAAAACATGTACCAAAAAATAGCGCTGTTTTGGCGGAGAACGGAGCGAATTAATGGCTTTTCCATTCATTTCAAGGGGAAAAACTGATTCGACATACCTGTATTTCGAGTTAAGAGCTCCGTCATTGAACGAATTAAACTCGTAAGTCGAGACATTACTGTATGTATATATATATATATATATATATATATATATATATATATATATATATATATATATATATATATATATATATATATTTACAGGGTGTCCAGCGAAGATGTCCCTTGTTTCAAAATTAAAAATCTCGAAAGCAAAGATCTGTAGAAGAATGCAACAAATGGTATATTTATCGTGAAAGCTGTAAGAATTTTATTTACTAATTTTCGAAATAGTTACAAAAGCTGCTAATAGATGGCGCTGTTAGCCAATTTTACTGCAATTTACTAGCGCAGGTATGGATGGTCTCCATATTCACCGGACCTGAGTGCTTCTGACTATTTTTGGTGAAGCACATTAAAAGATACTGTCTACAGGACCCATCCCACCACGCTGGACAAGCTTCAGTCGGCGATCTGTTGGGCAGCTGAGTCGATTTCTGTTGAGACACTAAAGGGAGTGATGGCAAAGTTTATTGTTCGTTTGCGCCACCTCCGTACAGCGAATGGTGGACATTTTGAAAGGATTGTGATGTAGTGATTGCAAAGACTGCTTGCAAAGAGTACGAGTTTATTTTTGCATGCTGATACGAGTTGTATAGCACCATCTGTTAGCAGCTTTTGTAACTATTTCGAAAATTGGTGTATAAAATTCTTACAGCTTTCACAATAAAAATACCGTCTGTTGCATTCTTTTAGAGATCTTTTTTTCGAGATTTTTAATTTTGAAACCAGGGACTTCTTCGCTGGACACCCTGTATATATATATATATATATATATATATATAGGGTATATATATATATATATATATATTAGGGTATATATATATATATATATATACCCTAAAAACATCTCTCATCTCCGCTTGCCTAATATGTTTGTTTTCGGTCAAATGTTGTATATATATGTGCGTATGTGTATGTGTGCGTGTGTGTTGTGTGTCTGTGTAGATTCAACTGTGATGTACGTATTTCTTTTTTATAGAATCTCGGTCGAGTGAATGTATGTGAAATCCGACTCACTTTTCGATTCAATTATAGTCTAAAGCAAAACAAAACAAACTGATCCACCCGTTTACTGTGTGTGTGTTGCAGTGTTGCGGCAGCCCTACAAGGTGCAGGTGTTCGACGAGTACACGGTGACGGGCAACACCGCGGTTCTACGGTGCAGCATCCCCAGCTTCGTGAAGGACTACGTTACAGTGACGTCATGGGTCAGGGACGACTCCAGGACGATCGTCGCGTCGGCCGAAAGGGGTGAGTGCGATCTCAATAATACTGGAATGACAGAAACTTCCTTTAGTAGTTTTATTGACAAAACTCCTAAAAGTTATGTGGCATATATATATATATATACATGTCTGTGTGTGTAATAATAACGCCCAACTAATATTACTTGTCCTATATCTAACGCGTATCCTAAATTTTTCGCAATAAAGCCCAGCCCTATTTCAAAAACGAAATAAAAAATCGAAATAACCGAATGTTCTCTATAATGCATGCGCGGGAAAGTTATTTTAGACTTCCGTGATCTCGATCCCCCTTCGAATAAATACCACATGATCGCGGTCAACCAATTAAAAGAATTCTAAGCCTAGCGGCGAAATCAGAAGTTACTCAGTATAAAAGGTGAGACGGAGCATTTTCGCGCTCTCTTCTTACTTGGCGCTGTTTCACCACTTACTTGCTCGCTGTCCGCGTATTGCTCTAAAATATATTAGGATAGGCTCTAAAATATATGTAATCGTATTCGATACTCAAGCCTGGACAACTATGGGCAGTCTTTTGACGTTATTGTCAAACATCATGTCGTCAGCTTGTGCCAATTCGTTCAACAATGTATATCTGTGAATCTTCTCTGATGTCTGGAAGTTTGGAATGTTTGGTTCCATGGAATAAAATATTTCAAGTATGCATCGTGTTCCTGTTCTTTTCTCGAGTGTTTATGAGTGAATCCATCTCCTGTACCGTTGCACTAGAAGTATTACCACTCTGGCTACGCCAATGCTGTCGTGTCGCATCTCCTCTACAAATTTAAAGTTATTGGAGCGGGAAAATACCCGTTTTTCGCTATATATATATATATATATATATTCACTAAAGAGTCAAAAATCTGGTACAGGCGTGCGTATGCAAATAACGGAAATTTACAACCAATCAGCTTAACGCGATGCGGTCGGCAGCTCCTATATAAGACACTAGATGTCTGGAGAAGCTGTTAGATCAGTTCCCGTTGCGTCATGGCCGGTTATCATGATTTACGGGACTTTGAACGTGGTGTTATGGTCGGCGAGCGAGAGATGGGACATAGCATCCCCGAGGTAGAGATGCAATTCGGATTTTGGCGCATGACCATTTCACAAGTGATCCATGAATATCAGGTATCCGGTGAAACATCAAATCTCCGGCAGAGGTGCGGCCGGAAAAAGACCTTGAAAGAACTGGACCGTGGACGACCGACGAGAATCCTTAAACGAGAAAGACATGCAACACTTCCTCAAATTCCTGCGTATTTCAGTGCTGGGGCATCAACAATTGTCAGCGTGCGAACTGTTCAACGGACTGTCAATGATATGGACTTTCGGAGCTTCAGGCACATTCGTGAACCGTTGTTGACTGCACGGCACAAAGCAGGGTGCCTCTCCTTGTCCCTCCAACAGCTCCATTGGACTCTTGATGACCATTGGACAGCTCCATTGGACTGTTGGAAACACGTTGCGGGGTCTGGTGAGTATCGTTTCCAATTGTATTGGGCGGATAGACGTGAATAAGTGGACCGTACATTTCAACCGGGGACTATTCAAGCTGGTGGAGCCTCTGTCCCCATTGGGAAAATTACGTGGCCATACAATTCTGGGGTCTTTACTAATATCGGTCTGGGGACTGTACATCGCTTATTGCATGATATGGGCTTTGATGGCAGAAGTTCGATGACCTATTAGACAGGTATCCAGTTTTAATGGTATTCAGTGTATATATCATATATATGTGTATATAGATATATGTAGTATATGTATTATGTCATTACATTGTATTTCATTATTGGTGACTGTTTGTGTCGTTTCTTTTCTACAGGTGGTCGTTTCAGCGTGTTCCCCTCCGGAGAACTGCATATCCGCGGCGCCACACTTGAGGACGGCTTCAAGAGCTACCGGTGTGTCACCCGGAATAGGTTGACGGGGGAAGTGGCGCCCAGCGAGGCTGCAGGGAAGCTCTTTGTCACGGGTAACTTTGTTTTTTTTATTTTTCAGTAACTTATACCTTAGCCCCGGAAAACTTCAAACAACCAAACAAACACATACACACGCACTCTCTCTCTCTCTTTCTCTCTGTCTCTCTCTCTCTCTCTCTCTCTCTCTCTCTCTCACACACACACACACACACACACACACATATATATATATATATATATATATATACAGGGTGTCTGTAATTAAAGTCCCACTTTCAAAAGGCTGCAAAAAAAAAAGAACCACTGGTCAGAATGATTTCAAATTTGAACTGAATATACTGGAAGAAGAAGGAAACGATTTGGCATAGTAAGAAAAGTTCGAAAATGTATCAATAGATGGCGGTGTAACATTTTGGAACTTTTTTTTACTATGCCAAATCGTTTCCTTCTTCTTCCAGTATATTCAGCTCAAATTTGAAGTCATTCTGACCAGTGGTTCTTTTTTTGCAGCCTTTTGAAAGTGGGACTTTAATTATGGACACCCTATAAATGTATATATATATATATACGCGTACGTACACGCACTCATACACATATCTATAAAGGTGAATCAAATGGAAACGGAACATGAGACATAGAATGAAATATCAAAGTTTATCTCAAACGTAATCTCCAATGCTACACAAGAACTTTTTCAACTGCTCCACCATGCGATGAATATCCTGCTCATAGAAGTCCTTTGGTTGCTATCCGAACCAGTTTCGAACATTCTCCATGATTTCGCTGTCGGAGTAAAATCGGCTACCACACATACACACCCACACACCCACACCTACTCCCCCTCCCCCCCCCCACACATATATATATATATATATATATATATATATATATAAATATATATGTCAAGAATTAATTAAGGGAAAGGATAATTAAGTTAAAATTACAGGTGGCTTAAAAAATAGCGAAATCTAATATGAAAATCATTGGTAAAACGCGTCGAGAAAAAAGTTTTTTCCCCGTTTCATTATTTGACCTGCGATTCGCGATATTCAAGTTCCATGGAGGGAATTTATTTTTAGATAGATGTACAGGGATTGGCGGGAAAATAAAAGGTTCTATAACTGTGCAGGTGGTGCTTTGCGCATGTGCCATAAGAGTTGACGCGTAAATGAAGTCC
>OU015500.1:154660179-154662679 GCA_907164885.2 Dolomedes plantarius
GCTTTCCAGAGTCCTGTGAGGGTTTTGGGACGACGTTTGGATAATGCAGATTTTAAAAGTCCGAAAGCACAAAAATCCATAGGTGATACATCGGGAGATTTAGTATTGATATCAGTGAAGGGTATGGCCTTGATACCAGTTTTTTGTTCCATTTCTTTTAGGAAATTTACAGTGGATTTTGATGTGTGACTGCTAGCTTTGTCCTGATGGAGTCTCACAGATTGATGGCACTGTGGGTAAAGCGATGGTATTTCATTCAGAAAAATTGGCGATAAAATATGTTTCTGATAGTATTTGGAGTTAATCTTGACATTTTTTTCCACTCTCTTTATTTTTAACTTGCCATTATATGAAAAACCAGCAACAATCATGAATCCCTTAGAAAAACTTTCTTTCGATTCTTTGAACCATGTACTTAAATTTTTTTCCCCCCTTTTATGATAATAAATGGCTCTTTTTTTGTTGCAATCATTTAAATACACCCATGATTCATCTATTGTGACAATTGTTTTCCATTTTTCTTTGGATAAGTGTTTCTCATATAGAATTCTGCAGCGTGCCCTTCGTTCAGCGATATGATTTGGAAGAAGACGATGCACATTGCGTTTTTTCGCTTTCTTAAGATTTAAATCAACGTTTATCATTTTGTTTTTAGTGGACACCGAGCATTTTAATGATTTTGCAACTGTCCTTTGACTTGGGGGATTTTCTTTTAACATTAAACAACGTACCTTTGCAATAGTCGAAGATGTCCGTTTTTTCCTTGGATACTTGTTTGGAAATTTAGTCCCATTTGAGGCTCCAATTTGACTTTTTTTTTCCTTTCTTTTTGACGATATTACCTATCGACGGTTTAGATATCACAAAACCATGACTCTCACATCGTTTTTGGATAACGGAGTATGCATATTTCTCTTCGGAAAGATCATAAATGTAGCCTTCGAACCACTGCTTTGTTAAAAACGCCATTTTGAATAAAAACAAAACTTTCAAGCCGCAGAGGATAATTTTGACTTTTAAAAACATAGTACAATTGCAATTGTTTCTTTTGCAGCAAACAATTTTTTATTACCGCTTACCAAAAACGTCTAAAAAATGTGCGAACAGCCTCTGTACACACACACACACACACACACACATATATATATATATATATATATATATATATATATATATATATATATATATATATATTTGAAAACATACATACATATATACATATATATGTAATACCCTACAATAACGGTCCGGACAACAAAATGTGATGGTATAAGGGAAATAATACATGCTTTAATACGAGGATAGTCCCCCACGTGCTGCAACTACGCTAGCAACCCTTCTGGGCATACTTTCAACAAGATTTTGATACACAACTATGGGTATTTATGTCTATTCCTGCTACAAGAATGTTGCCAGCTGAGCTGTAGATTTCGGACGTTGTTCCCTGTTCTGGAAGCATCGCTCGAACTCGTCCCACAATTGTTCTATAGGGTTTAGGTCGGGAGTCCGAGCAGGCCAGGGAAGAGGTTTTACTTGCATATCTAGATATAACTGCTTGACAGAGGTTGCCACATGACATGGAGCGTTGCCGTCTTAGAAGTAACATTTGTCCATTCCTGGAGAGGATGTCGCTCGCTCCATAAAACAGTTTTCGAGCGGTCCACACTCCAATTGAGACGTTCCAAACACCAAGCGAGTCTGCCAAGCGAGTCTGGATGGGGTGATGTTTGGTTTGTGTGCGGCAACACATCCGTAGATATTGTGAGGGTGCGCAGTTCTTTCAGCAAAGTATTGGGGTGCACCGTAAGCCCTGCTGTCTGTTGATGATTTGGAGGGGTTTCTTGCGATTCTTACGAAACTCACGCTCCAGGACACGCAGATCCCGGTCAGTTTATGGGGACGAACAACGCGTGCAGTTCGTGTCCCAACTCCCGTAGTCTTCCACGTCTACACGACATCACCAACAGTTGAGAGTGGCTGTGATTATTCAGCCTCAATTGCGCAAATAGACTTGCCACTAATGTGACAACCAACTGTGACACCTGTTTCAAAGTCACTAAGTTCTTTTCTTTTCGGCATATTGTCACAATTTCACACAGAAATAATGACGATACCTCTTTTCGTATCGTATCAAACCTTAACAGGACATGTGCTAGCAATTGATTTGCATAAAATCCCACAGCATGTTGGATTTTATGCAAATTCGCTGGCGTCCGATACATTAATGTACGGTAGTGTGTGTGTCTATGTATTTATATATATATATATATATATATATATATATATATATATATATATATATATATATATATATATATATATATATATATATATGTGTGTGTGTGTACAGTTAAGCTTCTCTGCTCAGAGACTCCCATATTGCCCCTAATTTATATAGAACTGATTCGAGACGCCAGAGTCAATGTCATGGAAGAAACCTATTTTCGATGACCGCTTCCCCAAACGGCCCCTTTTGTTCGCTACCATGACTGGCCGCCTT
>OU015500.1:154667679-154692679 GCA_907164885.2 Dolomedes plantarius
TATATATATATATATATATATATATATATATATATATATATATATATATATGTCAAGAAATTAGTTGGGAGAGAAATGATTAAGTTCAATTTTAAAGGGGGGCTTCGAGATAATTTATTTCGTGGCATTAAACGTCACAGTTTTCAGATTTCAGCACGCGCTTCGCGCGAAATAGTAGGGAATTGCCAAGTTTCATTAGATAACCTTGATTCGCGTCTGTGGTCGGGCGATCTATCTATTTTTAGAGCAAGCATGGACTTGCGAGGAGTGAAGCTGTTACGTAATTTCAGAGATAAAGAGGATTCTAGAATATTTCATAGACATCACAAGGCATGTGAGAAATTTTTGCGCCTAAGTTTTAAGAAAGGGTTTAGCAGAGCGCGCGATAGACTTCAATGCTGCCGGACGTGTGTTTCGCCGCGTTTCTAAATACAAATGGCGAATTAGTAAGCATGCTGGTTTGGAGCTTTGGTTGTAGGAAGATTGAAAAATAAACTTGATTTAATTGGAACTATGTGTGTTTCCTGAATTTAGACTACCTGCCACTCGCACCAATAATAAAGATGATGACTGCTTTTATGATGTGAGAACAGGCAAACCAAAAGCCTGTCATATATATGTATATATATGTATATATATATATATATATATATATATATATATATATATATATATATATATATATATATATATATATATATATATATATATATATATATATATATATATATATATATATATATGTGTGTGTGTGTGTGTGTGTGTGTGTGTGTGTGTGTGTGTGTATGTGTGTGAACCCATGAAAGCAGCTTATATTACATGTATATCACATGCCTGCCGTACCTCAGAGCGAATGCGCTCTCCCCATAAACACCACACGCATGCACAGTGACAGGATGAACACAGCGATGTTTTAGTTACCAGTCTGTCGCATGAAATAATATGTTGCATTGTACTGATGGAAGAAAAAAGTTTGTGTGGTCAGTGTGGCTGATGTGTTTGCTCTCTGGGGCTGGGAAGTGCTCTACCATCCCCCATATTTCCCGGACTTATATCTCTGTGACTTTTGATCTGATATCCAAGATGAAGGAACCACTCCGTGTATTCCACCAGAGATTCTGAAGGTTGTAAACCTCTCCATTCAAAGCATCAAGAGATCAGATGCTGCCAACGGTATCCTGCAACTTCCAGTACGTTACTGACGGGTACTAAACAATGCTTGTTACTACTTTGAAGGGCTTTTAAAGTTTCACTCCTGTATCTCTTCTGTATAATTTGTACATACCTAGTTGACGCAATTAAAGTCCCACCCTATACATATCTTTACTTATATAAAAGCGTAGAGTAGAAAAATGTAGGTAACCAATCCGGGACGGACCAAGTGGGGAACATCTTAACATTGCGAAGCCATTTTCTGAAATTTTTCTTGAAAAATTATACCACAAAACTTACATATTTTGAAAGCCCTTTAAAAAATATGAAAATTTCGAGTGAACGCCCTAGATCAAAACCGTTTAGTTTTGAAATATCTTTAAATTAAAATATCCATTGAAAAGAATCATCTATTCGATTTAGTCATTCACTTGAATTTCGAATTCATTCTACTCCATGGTTTTTTATATTTCCGTTAAATAACTACATTTTAAATGATTAATTTTAATGTTAATTAAATTGTGTTTCACTTTGCTAATTATTATGTAATTATTATAAATTAATGCCTGCTGTGTGGTGAGTCATTCACTTTTGAAACAATTTTGGTTTAGTTGTGATTTAGTTTTGTTTTGTTTTGTTGTTTTCTGGTGTTTAAGTTCAGTTTGTGTTATTCAATTGGCTAAGTTTTTGAATTTTTATTTATTTAATATTGATGCAGAATTTTACACTTAAAGAAAATTTATTTTTCTGGAACCTATATAGCATTATGTACCTGTATTCATCGTAGTATATGTTTAAAATATTTCTTCATTACATTCAAAAATAGAATCTTCATGCTTTTTTTTGTTTGTTTGTTCGTATGAACTCTTATGCGAAGGAAACGGTGATGAACATTCTGTCATTTTTGATGGGGGCTATATACTAGTATATATATATATATATATATATATATATATATATATATATATATATATCATAAAATGACAAACAACTATGGTAGCCTAAAGTGCTAACTGCGCTGTGAGTATTGCAGATGATCATGATTTAGGCGTATTTCACCAAGTTACGATAGATGGTGCTCACGAGATGGGCCATGGCATTTTGGAGATAGAATCATAGTATAGATTTTTACAGCGGATCATTTGAAGGGTGTACTTGCAATAGACGAATTCCGATAACAAAAACCAAACCTTCATCAAAATTGTGGCCGGCGGAAGACTGGACGACCATAACTGACGCCATCTGTCGAGAATAATTTCAAGCGAAAGGGGTGTAGCATTACTGCAAATAACATCGCAATTCACGGTTAAGGGTCTACTTGCGTTATCCTGAGGATAGAACAGCGTTTAGTGAAAGATATGGGTTTTTATAGCCGATACCATTGTTTTCCTCACAGCACATATTTCTGAGCACTGTATGGGCTCGGGAACACAATCCCAGGACACTGGATGACTGGAAAAGTGTATCCTGGACTGACGAGTCTCGTTTATAACTCATTCAGTAAGACGAACGTGTCCCCGTGTGAAGAAAATGCCCTAAATCAACGAATCTAGAATGTCAACGAGGGACTGTACAAGCTAGGCCCCAAGTTGCGATGAGCAGGCGCGAATTAGTACCCCTCTTATGTCTACAATTTCTCTGTCTATTGAACGCTATGTTAAGATCCTTTCAGATGTGTTACATCCATATACTTCATGCATTCACCCTTTAGTATGCCCAGACACACACATCCAGAGTTCCTGAATTATGGTTTTGAGAAATATCATCCGCGTTTTAAAGCATGAAATTCCCACCTTGTCTACCAGATATCAACACATCTGGTATTGAAGATATATCTGATGAAGAAGTTTTCTCCAGACGGAAGTTTTCTCTTAAAGATCTCTCCAGATGGCCAAGGCGCGACTTAAAAGCGGACGCGTCCGTAGTATGAAATTTGTAGAGGGGGGAAATCTTTTTCTGTTTGTACTTGCTCCCTTCCTGCTTAGCCTGCTCAGCTCTCAGAATGTATGGGTGTCTCTTTGAGACAGCTGTCGGTTGAGCAGGATATTGTCTGTGATTCTCTTTTGCGGCGGGGTCTCTTGGCTTTCCTACACCAGGGGGATTGGAAGCAACAACAGATATCTCTGACGATATGCAATGTTTCGTTCAAAACACGGATCTACCATCTAGGAATATTATAGAATTGGGAACCGCTCTTCAGGAGGCATGTTGTTCATTGTCTACAGACTTCCTCAGAAATCTCACCGAGACCATGACCCGTCGCGTTTCTGTAGTTCTGCGGTCCAGAAGTGGAACTATCAGGTATTAGACAGGCATCTCAGTTTTTCTGTCAATTCTTTGTTCATTGTATACATGTATATATAAAAAAGTTCCGTAACTGACTGACTGACTCACTCACTGACATACAACGCACAGACCAGACCGCTAGACCTAAAGAGCTGAAATTTTGCATTGTGATTCTTCTTATGGTGTAGCGGTGCACTAAGAAAGATTTTTGAAAAATTCCTCTTAGATTTTTTCAGACACAGGAATAAAGTGTATCCCATTAATTGAAATACCTGTAAAATCACTTGGTGCTTCTCCAATGGACTTTTACACTTTCGGTTTGTAAAAAAGAGTCTTACTAAAACGGCATCCAAGAACACTCAACGGACTTTGGAAAACGGTCCAGGAGGAATGAGGTAAAATTGACATGACAGTACTAAGAAAAAGTTTACTTTCATAGAAAATTGGAGCTAGAATTTGTTGTAAAGAATCATGGCTATCAGACAGAATAAAATCGCCGCAAAAAATATGGCATCTATATATATAAAACAGTTCCGTAACTGACTGACTCACTGACTGACTCACTCACTCACATACAACGCACCAGACCAAACCGCTGGACCTAAAGGGCTGAAATTTTGTATGGTATTTCTTCTTATAGTGTAGGAGTGCACTAAGAAAGATTTTTCAAAAATTCTTCTTAGATTATTTTAAATTAAATATTTAATCTGTTTTCGTAATTTTTTTAAAGTTTGCATTTAAAATAATAATTTGAGGGTAATACAATTTATATCACGAGAAAGATCCTAAAAATTCCTTTAAAATGAAATCTTTTTCGAATCATTACCTCAATTTTCTGATTTTTGGTGAATTTTTAAAGATTATTTTTAGAATTTAATTTATTAAATGCTGATCACGTGATTTCTTTTTCTGGTACTCTAAATATATTTGTCACTTGCATAACAACTAAATAGACAAAACAATATTTTTTTTCTCTAATGCAGCAGACGATTGGATATTATCCAAGAAAAAATTAAATATCCCTTACGAATTTCTTATAAATATATAAAGATATATATATTTTACATCAAATGTATACATTGATCATCGTATTTATTACAAATATATATATTTATTTTTTTGGCATTAATTGCATACATTGACCGTTGTATTTAATTTGAATGTACTTCGTAGTGGAGTGCGGTTTTTCAGCTAGTATATATATATATATACATATATATAATATACATATATATATATATATATATATATATATATATATATATATATATATGACAGGCGTGTGGTTTGCATGTTCTCAGATTAATTCGAAGTCATCATGTTAATACTGGTGGCGAGTGGTATGTAGTCTAAATCCAATAAACAAACATAGTTCCAACTCAATCAAGCCAATTTATTTCACCTTCCAGCAACCACTGATCCAAGTAGCGCATATATGAGCTCTCGCCATTTTCAAATTATGGACCCAGCTGACACGCGTCCACTAGCAATGAATTAAATCCCGCCGTCTGATTAAACGCTATTGTTTTTCTGCCATCCAAAGCCACCGCGCATGCCCACATGATCTCTGTGACGCATACACCGGCGATGAACCATGGGTGTGGCTACAGATGTCAATCAATCCAAAGGGAATTTCCCCGATTTCTCTCGATGTATTTCGAACCAAGATATGAGAATAGTGGCGAATTACGCCACGACAATAAATTAATTACTAAGCCCCCTTTAAATTTAGAATAATTATTTCGTTCCCGCTTAAGTCCGACAACTTCCCACCCCCCCTTGAAGGCGTGCACACAAGGAGTAGCTAATTCCCTTTGGCAACAACCCCTACGAAAAAAAAACATTACATCAGTAGACTGGAAAACATGCTGAGTAGGGACGTCTCTCTACACAACAGGTTCCAGTGAAATCCCCCTTAATTAAAAATCAACCGTTCCCTTAACAACCCCTGGATTAATTCTTTCTGTTCTGTAAGACTTGGAGCAGTGGTTTAAAAATACACAGTTTACAATTTTTCAAGTTACACAAAAATTTTTGAGTTGTACAATATTATATCACTGATGACTTGAAGCAAAATAGGAAAATATTACAGCATTATCTCTAAATATATCACTATAAATTCAAAATATCACCTTAATTATACCAATATATAATCTCAATAGGACATCACCTGAAAAACAATGTCACTTCAAAAACTCACCTAGGAACAAATTAATTGAAAATCACAAAATAACTATTACCCATTAACGTGGAATGTTAGTAGCATTTTACAATCTAAAGTACTGGCTTTAATACTTTCATCTACCTCGTTGAGTGGTAATGTAATCAACAGTCCTGTAGTCTGTCCACTCATCTTATAATTTTATAACAGTTCCAGTTTAAAATTCTACAAGTATGACTTTATTTACACAGATTTTGGTAATGTGAAAATGGAAGTACATGAAAAAATATTTAAATATATGAAAGACAAAACTAAATGCGGTCGACCGGCTTGTTTGGAGGCCTCCTTGACATGGTTGACCCTGTAAAATACTCAGAGACACAACATATTAATAATTGAAAAAATATAAATATTGATCAATTTCCCATGGGATTATTTTTCTCGTATCTTGTACTTGCCGAACGACACAAATGTATTTTGACATCAATTACAATACAGTTTATCTTTTTAGAGTTCTTTTATACCTTCGACTTACTTATGAAATACAAACATTTGAAATTACACATGAAATTCAAAATTCTCTACATATTATTTACACATCAAATTTTTTCCATAACACAAAAATCTGATTCAAATTTATCACAATTCAAAGTTATCAAACATTTTATAATTTACACTTCATTCACCTTAATAGTGCCGTTTACATGTGCCAAAAACCCGGGTAAAAGCAGGGTCGTTTCTTACTTTTTCCCTACGATAGGGAAAAATGCAGGGTGGATTTTCGACCCTGCTTCGACCCAGGATAAAACCCGCTAATTACCCATGATGCATTTCGAAGCTGGGAGTAAATAACATGGCGGATTTGAACTTGTGTGAATCCATGAAAATGCAGCTAAATGATCGATGGAAGGATCTGGAACCCCTTAACGATCGCATAATTTTCAAGAAAACAGTAGAAAAGTGCCTATTTTTTTTCCGGAGGATTTCATTTATTTCTTGATCTGAACCATCCCCAATTACATTATAAATAGAATGGTACTGCCATCTGGTATGTAAAATAAGAAATAAAATTTCATTTCAATAAAATTTCAGTAACATTTTCATTTAAAGTATTATGGTAAAATTAATAAATTTAATAAGTATAATCAATAATTAAACGTAACATTAAAATTTATTTATAAATTAATTATTTTAGAATTCACAGATAAAAATTTATTTATATCTATTTATGATTTTTTTATTTATACATGACTAAAAATTACTGAAACAAAATTGAATTCAAAATTACATTTTGATTTTATAAAAGGATTTATTAAAACAGTAAGTATCTTACAATTAATCTTATAATTTAAAAAAAATGCACCTATTGATTGGAAAATTTTCTTTCCAGTCTTTATTACTTCAGGAATTTAAAATAATTTCTTCCCACCAAACAGAGCTTCGTAATTTTGCCCACATTCTTTGTTGTGGAAAAACTAAATTTAGCGATGAAGCCATAGATCGTACGATTATATCTAATATCCGCATCAATCTTCTAGTTCTTATATTCCTTTTTTCCTATCTATTTTCTAAATTTATTTTTAAAAACAACAGTAAACAATCGTAAACGTTCTATAATTATCAACAGCGACTGACATATGCTGCATTTAAATAACAAATAGACGCAGACGTAATTGTGTTTTAGAAGAGGAGTGCATTGGTCGTGTCGACTTTATCTCCTGTAAGCAAGATATATGTAATCAAGGTGGGAGTACTCAGTAGTTAAAATTTTAAGTAATGAATTAAAATATTAAGGTAAGAATAACGCGGGTAAAAGAAAAAAATTAATAGTAAAGTTAAATTAAAACAAAAAAGTTAATTTTAACAGAAAAAATATAGACTTACAAGTTAAGAAAATTTAGAAGAAAAATTAGATAAGACTAATAATCCACGGAAAACAAAAAAGTAATAATATTAAGAGGCCCAGAAAAGCAGATATCATAAGAATACAAAAAATATTTTTGTAAGTTTTTCAATCTTTTTGGACTTTTAAAGTTTTATGATTTTTTTGTTGTTGTTATTTTTAAAATTTAAGAATACGAGGTCAAAAGAACAGCAATTGGGAAAAAAAAGGCCTTCCCCAGGACCATACACTTCGTAACGAGATAAATGCAGAGTTCGAAAATGGAAAGCTAAAAATAGCAATACAGTGAATTTGGAAAAGTATGACACCGGCTGGGATCGAACCCATAACGTGATTTACAAGGAATGATGGTGTATGAGGATCACTTCCGCCGAATCATGTGACGGCCTTTACTTCCGGTAAGACGGGTAAAAGCAGGGTGAAAATATGGTCCCATGTAAACGGGCTTCGAAGGTTTTCCCTATTAGCGGGTAAATCCCGGGTATTATTGTTGTCCATGTAAACGCAGCTAATATTTCACAATGATAGATTCATTATGTAAAACAATTCACTTTTGGTACTGGTGTACCATTCCTTCATCTGTGTACATTCTGTTTAATTCAAGGTGTATGTTTTTGTTTGTGTGTGTTTGTGTAGTTGAGTGAACAAGTGCATGGTTGGGTCAGAGGAGAGCAGGTTCAACAATTTCCCACCGTCTTAACCACAACCGACAACTCTAAACAAAATTCAGAGTGAAAAATTGGTGCGTATAGTGCACGACACTGAAACTCTAGGTTGGGAAAGGCTCAAAAGAGATCAGTATTCACTTACTGACTCCAGAAAAAGGAAAGGATTTAACACCCAGCCAACCAAGAGGAAAAGGGCAATCCGTTCACTCATGAATTCCAATGGGGAAAACACGAGTCAACAGAAACCTGAAGGAAAAGGGAGGACAAAGGAGCGGTCATCCCAAGCCTGTCTTTAGTCATTCTTATTTAAGTAATATTTTTCAGTACATTATGACTGAGCATGTGAAGTAAAATCTATTTATAAAGCTACAAAGAGGTTGGGACGACTTCCAACGCGTGGTTAGGTGTGGGGGAGAGGACAGAGCATTCAAGAAAGAGAAAATTTACTGACAGATGAAAGAAGTAGGAGTGTCACAGTCGATTATTAGCCCAGGAGATCCAGAAAATCACATACAAAAGTTTTCTAGTAGAAAGTTTAACAGTCCAGTAGAACGATAGTTTTTCCTTTTTTTTTTTTTTTTTTTTTTAAATATATCTTTAATTTAAGACAGCACACAACGTTTAACCACATAAGTGGAGTCAAGAGGGTGTTAGGCACCCAACATATAAAATCAATTAAGAGATGGATCTCTGGGATAGGCAATTTGGTCATATTCGGGAAATGTAGATACAGCTCAACACATTAATGTAACAAAACATTGCAAAGATGGTAACAAAATTTTCAAAATAATTTAGGTTTAGCCAAAGTTCTTTCATAAGTTATTAAATTTCAACTCAAAAATACATAATTATTAACTTCCAATAAATTCAATACAAATCATCTTCTAGTTTACTTTCACAATATTACTTCATCAGTTCCAATGTTATTATTTTATTTACTCATTAACAATCATAATTTTATAATTTCAATTTTTTACTTGTAACTCGTATCAACATTTTATCTTAATTTCCCCCCCCCTCCCCAAAATTGTGCATGAAACAACATTATTGTAATTTAAACTCACTATATGGATGAAAATGCCTTAATCTAGTTGAGTGCACAATTTCACTCTTTTTTCCAGTGTATTGGTTTGGTTTATCAATTTCGAAATTAACATTAGAAAGCTGGCTTAAAATTTTATAAGGGCCTGAATAGGGTGGATCTAATTTTCTTGAATTTGGGTACTTGAATTCTTCGTACATCACTAAGTCACCAATTTTGAAGTTTGACTGTTTAAAATTTCTATCATATCTTTGCTTATTAATTTTATGGTGCTGAATTGTCCTTTGCACTGCAATCTTTCTTGCTTCTTCAACTGGCGGATAATGTAATGAAGTTATTTTAGGTAATGGTGAGTTATATGGCAAATTTCCAAATAGGAGGTAATTCGGGGAAAATCCAGTTACTCTATGGGGTTGATTATTATATTCGGAAGTTACTTGTTCTAAAATTTTTGTCCATGGAATTTTTTCGAAGAAGTATTAACTTTACACCTTAATTTGGAGACAATCGTTTGATTACATCTCTCAATTTTGCCATTACACTGGGGTCTGTTGGCTGAGGTGATTAATTGTCTCGTATTGTGGTGTTTTAGGAATTTCTTAAACCTTGAGGAAGTAAATGCAGCATTTCTGTCACTTAATATTTGTTTGGGAACTTTAATTTTGAAAATTTGTTTTAAACAGTTTGTGTATGTCTCACTTGTCACACTTTTTGAAGGAAAAGTCCAAATATATCTTGTTGCATGATCAATCACCAGATGAAGATATTTTTTTGTCGAATTATAATAGTTAAAAATTCCAACTGTATCAACTGAGATTAGGTCAAATGGTTCATAAGCAATTGGCACTTGTTCCATCAGTCCATACTTTCTCTGAGTCGATTTCTTGTTTTTCTGACATGTTTCACAACAACGAAGTTGTCGGACTTAAGCGGGAACGAAATAATTATTCTAAACTTAAAGGGGGCTTAGTAATTAATTTATTGTCGTGGCGTAATTCGCCACTATTCTCATATCTTGGTTCCTTGATAGCATATCAGCTTCATAATTATATTTACCTTTAATGTGCACTATTTCATAATCATACATGGAAAGTTTTAAAGACCATCTAAACAGTCGTCCAGTTAAATTTTTATTATTTTTGAGCCATTGTAAGGCTGAATGATCCGAATGTATTGTGAATTTTTTTCCATGTAAGTAACAATGGAAACGGTCAATAGAATCAACAATCGCCAAGCATTCAAGCTCAGTGACTGCATAGTTTCTTTCGTGTTTTTTCAGTTGTCTTGAGTGAAAAGCGATTGGGTGTAGTTGGCCATTAGGGTGCTTTTGCTTTAGGACAGCAGCAACTGCTTCTTGACTTGCGTCGACAAAAAGGTGTCATGGGTAATTTGGGTTAAAAAGGGTTAAAATCGGTTTTGATATGAGTTCATCTTTTAGTCTTTGGTAGGAATTTTGACATTCCTGGGACCAATCCCATTTTACATCCTTTTTAAGTAATTTGTTTAATGGAAGTCTCAATTTTGCATAGTCTTGTATAAACTTCTGATAGACATTTATGGATCCCAAAAATCTCTGCAATTCTTTAACATTTTTGGGTGGTAGTAATTTTTTTATTGTTTCAATGTTTACATTATGAGGTGAATATTGTCCTTTAGAAATCTCATATCCTAAAAATTTTATTTCTTTCCTAGCAAATTGAAATTTTGATTGGTTTAATTTGATATTTTCCTTTTCACAAATTTTAAAAATTTCTTCTAAATGTTTCATATGTTCATTAAAGGTTTGTGAAAATATTATTATATCATCAAAATAGTTCAAAGCATAATTGATTTGGTATTTATTTAGAATTTGCCTAATTGCTCTCTGGAAGACACTTGGTGCATTTTTCCAACCAAACGGTAGTCTTGTCCATTCATAAAGTCCAAAGTTTGTTGTGAATGCCAATTTTTCAGTGTCACGGTCATGTATTTCTATGTGCCAATACCCTGAAGTTAGATCTAATGTTGAAAAAAATTTGGCATGGGCTAGTTGATCTAGTAAGTCATCAATTCGTGGAATAGGTTCAGAGTCAGTTTTAGTAATTACATTTAATTTTCTGTAGTCTATGCATAACCTAGTTTTTCCTTGGCCTTTTTTCATTGCTAATGTTACTGGGGCGCTAAATGGAGAATGTGAGGGCTTTATAAAACCTGTTTTTAACAATTCGTCTATTTGTTTTTTTATTTCAGCATTTTCAGTTTGAGATGTGCGATATGGTCGTTGTGCAGTTGGGAGCTCTGAAGTTAAGTGTATTTTTTGGGGTTCTAATTTTATTTTTCCAACGTCATATTTATTTTTTGAAAAGATATGGTCGAAAGTTTCTAGAATGTTTTCTAAATGGGGCCAGTCCTCGGGTATTTGCTCTGGTGCTTGGAAGTCCAAAGCATCACCGGGCTCTTTAAATAGAGTTTTCAGTGTATCATCGGGGATACCTGATATCTCCTTTAAATTTTGAACATTATAATTAGTATTTGCTATTTTGTTTGAACTCTCATAATTTATAACTGGATTTCTCATTCTTTGGTTATTATCAACATTTAGGGTTTCAATGTCATTGGAAGAAACATTATACACATTATCTTTCACAGCATTATTGTAAACAGTCCTTTCATAGTACTCAGGGGAGTGATCACATCTTAAATAGTTTCTTTTTACAAAATTTCTACCTTTATGATACTTTCTGTTATTATTACAGTACATATCTTCTGTACATATCTTCTGTATGTACTTCTGTACATATATATATATATATATATATACATATATATATATATATATATATATATATGTCGGACTTAAGCGGGAACGAAATAATTATTCTAAATTTAAAGGGGGCTTAGTAATTAATTTATTGTCGTGGCGTAATTCGCCACTATTCTCATATCTTGGTTCGAAATACAGCGAGAGATATCGGGGAATTTCCCTTTGGATTGATTGACATCTGTGGCCACGCCTATGGTCCAACTCCGGTGTATGCGTCACAGACCATGTAGGCATGCGCGGTGGCTTTGGATGGAGAAAAACAATAGCGTGTAATCAGACGGCGGGATTTAATTCATTGCTAGTGGACGCGTGTCAGCTGGGTCCCTATTTTGAGAATGGCGAGAGCTCAAATATGCGTTACTTGGATCAGTGGTTGCTGGAAAATGAAATAAATTGGAAAAGCTTGAACTATGTTTATTAATTGGATTTAGACTACTTACCACTCGCCACCAGTATTAACATGATGACTGCTAATGCAAACCACACGTCTGTCAAGAGCCGCGCAGGATTAAAAAGAACTACGCAGAAAAAAAAAACCCGCCTCACTTTTGGATTAGCACGACAGTGCGAAAATTTATGAAACGACGATAAATTAAAAATAATAATAATAATAATAATAATAATACACCATGGCATCGAAGACTGAAGTGAAAACAGAATTCCACGAAATCATACTCGATGACAATTGGATTCAAGAACAAATGAACACCGGAAATGAAAATGTCGATCAAGCGAATGATGACAAGAAACCTATCTTAAAAAACATACCAGGCTGCACAGGAAAAATTCAAGAAGCAATACCACAATTACCAATACCACAATTCGATAACAGAAGTATCAAAAATATTTTTCAATGGTTCCAGTTGTTTGAAGAGAGTTGCAGCACGTTTGAATTAAATGAGAAATGGAAAAAAAGAAAATTTAATGCGCTACGTAAGTCAAGATATTCAAGAAGTAATAATATCCACGGAACTATATAAAGAAGATTACATTAATATTAAAAAACAACTGCTGTCCATTTTTTCAAAGAGCAGAGAAGAAATCATAACAAGGTTTAGGACACTAAAATTAAATGACAATGATGACCTCTTCCAGTATTTCAAGGAAAAACTAGAACTGGGGAAACAACTTAAAAAAACAGACAGTGAAATCATAGAAACACTGTCATTAGACGCTCCAAGAAACATACGAACTTTGCTCTCGTTGCAAGAGATACGAACCCCTTTCGAATGGCTGGAAAAAGCGAAAAAAATACATTTGCCGGTACCTCGGTCCGCACCGCGTATCGCTCCGGAAAGAAGAACAGATTTCATCGCCGGCGATCGTCGAAACTTCGGTGACAGTGAGACAGAGCGCAGAAATTCGGAGCCACACTACAGAAGAAGGTGGATTAATTATGATCAACCCAGAAGACAAAATGGAGGAAGTTACAGCAATACGTCAAGATATGATGAACAGAGACACTATCAAAGTGCAGAAGATAACAGAAGACACCAAAATAACCATAGAGGATACTATGCAAATAACAGATGACTTACGATCCAAGCTCGGGTGAGTGACCAAACATTTCAATTCTTATTAGACACCGGTAGTACAATTTCAATAATTTCACAATCATTACTTAAAGAGATAAAATGTTTTAAAACATTAAATTTAAAAAATATGGTAATAAATCAAACTGATGGTCAAGTACCTGTAACAAAAATAATTAAAACAAATGTAACAATTGGCAAATTAACTAGAGAAATTGAAATGTGGGTCATTGAGAGTGACCTACCTTATGTATTACTGAGTTTAGAACATATGAGACTTTTTCGTCTCGAAATAAATTTAAGAAAATTAAAGGTGTTCCAATGTAATAAAGAGATAATACTATGTAATAATAATAATAATTTTGTTAATCCATATGCATTGAATGTTCAAAGAGAAAATTGTAAAAATTATTGTGAAAACATGTATAATGGTAAAAGGTATTATGAAAACAAAAATATGTGTAACTTTAGAAATGTAAACAAAAGTGTATATGAAGGTAGAAAATTTTTTAACTATCGGGCTGAAAATAATAACAAAAGGTATCATAAAGGTAGAAATTTTGAAAAAGAAACTATTTAAGATGTGATCACTCCCCTGAGTACTATGAAAGGACTGTTTACAATAATGCTGTGAAAGATAATGTGTATAATGTTTCTTCCAATGACATTGAAACCCTAAATGTTGATAATAACCAAAGAATGAGAAATCCAGTTATAAATTATGAGAGTTCAAACAAAATAGCAAATACTAATTATAATGTTCAAAATTTAAAGGAGATATCAGGTATCCCCGATGATACACTGAAAACTCTATTTAAAGAGCCCGGTGATGCCT
Source organism: Dolomedes plantarius (assembly GCA_907164885.2). Taxonomy (NCBI): domain Eukaryota; kingdom Metazoa; phylum Arthropoda; class Arachnida; order Araneae; family Dolomedidae; genus Dolomedes; species Dolomedes plantarius. The sequence continues at coordinate 154,682,062 of OU015500.1, forward strand.
TGGACTTCCAAACACCAGAGCAAATACCCGAGGACTGGCCCCATTTAGAAAACATTCTAGAAACTTTCGACCATATCTTTTCAAAAAATAAATATGACGTTGGAAAAATAAAATTAGAACCCCAAAAAATACACTTAACTTCAGAGCTCCCAATTGCACAACGACCATATCGCACATCTCAAACTGAAAATGCTGAAATAAAAAAACAAATAGACGAATTGTTAAAAGCAGGTTTTATAAAGCCCTCACATTCTCCATTTAGCGCCCCAGTAACATTAGCAATGAAAAAAGGCCAAGGAAAAACTAGGCTATGCATAGACTACAGAAAATTAAATGTAATTACTAAAACTGATTCTGAACCTATTCCACGAATTGATGACTTATTAGATCAACTAGCCCATGCCAAATTTTTTTCAACATTAGATCTAACTTCAGGGTATTGGCACATAGAAATACATGACCGTGACACTGAAAAATTGGCATTCACAACAAACTTTGGACTTTATGAATGGACAAGACTACCGTTTGGTTGGAAAAATGCACCAAGTGTCTTCCAGAGAGCAATTAGGCAAATTCTAAATAAATACCAAATCAATTATGCTTTGAACTATTTTGATGATATAATAATATTTTCACAAACCTTTAATGAACATATGAAACATTTAGAAGAAATTTTTAAAATTTGTGAAAAGGAAAATATCAAATTAAACCAATCAAAATGCCAATTTGCTAAGAAAGAAATAAAATTTTTAGGATATGAGATTTCTAAAGGACAATATTCACCTCATAATGTAAACATTGAAACAATAAAAAAATTACTACCACCCAAAAATGTTAAAGAATTGCAGAGATTTTTGGGATCCATAAATGTCTATCAGAAGTTTATACAAGACTATGCAAAATTGAGACTTCCATTAAACAAATTACTTAGAAAGGATGTAAAATGGGATTGGTCCCAAGAATGTCAAAATTCCTACCAAAGACTAAAAGATGAACTAATATCAAAACCGATTTTAACCCTTTTTAACCCAAATTACCCATGCCACCTTTTTGTCGACGCAAGTCAAGAAGCAGTTGCTGCTGTCCTAAAGCAAAAGCACCCTAATGGCCAACTACACCCAATAGCTTTTCACTCAAGGCAACTGAAAAAACACGAAAGAAACTATGCTGTCACTGAGCTTGAATGCTTGGCGATTGTTGATTCTATTGACCGTTTCCATTGTTACTTACATGGGAAAAAATTCACAATACATTCGGATCATTCAGCCTTACAATGGCTCAAAAATATTAAACATTTAACTGGACGACTGTTTAGATGGTCTTTAAAACTTTCCATGTATGATTATGAAATAGTGCACATTAAAGGTAAATATAATTATGAAGCTGATATGCTATCAAGGAACCCAATAAGCCACTTTGTATCACAATATTCTTATTTTCTAACCACAGATGAAATTATTCAGGCACAATTAAACGATAATGTTAATAATGTAAAGTACAAAAAATATAGTGGAGTTCTAACAGTAAAAAAGAAAAATCTAATCAAAATTGTAGTCCCGCCATCATTAAGACTAAAATTAATAACCGCTGCACATGAAAAATTTGGCCACCCAGGTGTGAGAAAGATGTTACAATTAATTTCCCCTATTTACTATTGGCAAGACATAATATTAGACATTTCAAATTTTGTTCGTTGTTGTGAAACATGTCAGAAAAACAAGAAATCGACTCAGAGAAAGTATGGACTGATGGAACAAGTGCCAATTGCTTATGAACCATTTGACCTAATCTCAGTCGATACAGTTGGAGGTTTTAACTATTATAATTCGACAAAAAAATATCTTCATCTGGTGATTGATCATGCAACAAGATATATTTGGACTTTTCCTTCAAAAAGTGTGACAAGTGAGACATACACAAACTGTTTAAAACAAATTTTCAAAATTAAAGTTCCGAAACAAATATTAAGTGACAGAAATGCTGCATTTACTTCCTCAAGGTTTAAGAAATTCCTAAAACATCACAATACGAGACAACTACTTACTTCAGCCCACAGACCCCAGTGTAATGGCAAAAATGAGAGATGTAATCAAACGATTGTATCCAAATTAAGGTGTAAAGTTAATACTTCTTCGAAAAAAATTCCATGGACAAAAATTTTAGAACAAGTGACTTCCGAATATAATAATCAACCCCATAGAGTAACTGGATTTTCCCCGAATTACCTCCTATTTGGAAATTTGCCATATAACTCACCATTACCTAAAATAACTTCATTACATTATCCGCCAGTTGAAGAAGCAAGAAAGATTGCAGTGCAAAGAACAATTCAGCACCATAAAATTAATAAACAAAGATATGATAGAAATTTTATACAGTCAAACTTCAAAATTGGTGACTTAGTGATGTACGAAGAATTCAAATACCCAAATTCAAGAAAATTAGATCCACCCTATTCAGGCCCTTATAAAATTTTAAGCCAGATTTCTAATGTTAATTTCGAAATTGATAAACCAAACCAATACACTGGAAAAAAGAGTGAAATTGTGCACTCAACTAGATTAAGGTATTTTCATCCATATAGTGAGTTTAAATTACAATAATGTTGTTTCATCCACAATTTTGGGGAGGGGGGGGGAAATTAAGATAAAATGTTGATACAAGTTACAAGTAAAAAATTGAAATTATAAAGTTATGATTGTTAATGAGTAAATAAAATAATAACATTGGAACTGATGAAGTAATATTGTGAAAGTAAACTAGAAGATGATTTGTATTGAATTTATTGGATGTTAATAATTATGTATTTTTGAATTGAAATTTAATAACTTATGAAAGAACTTTGGCTAAACCTAAATTATTTTGAAAATTTTGTTACCATCTTTGCAATGTTTTGTTACATTAATGTGTGGAGCTGTATCTACATTTTCCCGAATATGACCAAATTGCCTATCCCAGAGATCCATCTCTTAATTGATTTTATATGTTGGGTGCCTAACACCCTCTTGACTCCACTTATGTGGTTAAACGTTGTGTACTGATCTCTTTTGAGCCTTTCCCAACCTAGAGTTTCAGTGTCGTGCACTATACGCACCAATTTTCACTCTGAATTTTGTTTAGAGTTGTCGGTTGTGGTTAAGACGGTGGGAAATTGTTGAACCTGCTCTCCTCTGACCCAACCATGCACTTGTTCACTCAACTACACAAACACACACAAACAAAAAACATACACCTTGAATTAAACAGAATGTACACAGATGAAGGAATGGTACACCAGTACCAAAAGTGAATCGTTTTACATAATGAATCTATCATTGTGAAATATTAAGGTGAATGAAGTGTAAATTATAAAATGTTTGATAACTTTGAATTGTGATAAATTTGAATCAGATTTTTGTGTTATGGAAAAATTTTGAAGTGTAAATAATATGTAGAGAATTTTGAATTTCATGTGTAATTTCATATGTTTGTATTTCATAAGTAAGTCGAAGGTATAACAGAGCTATAAAAAGATAAACTGTATTGTAATTGATGTCAAAATACATTTGTGTCGTTCGGCAAGTACAAGATACGAGAAAAATAATCCCATGGGAAATTGATCAATATTTATATTTTTTTTCAATTATTAATATGTTGTGTCTCTGAGTATTTTACAGGGTCAACCATGTCAAGGAGGCCTCCAAACAAGCCGGTCGACCGCATTTAGTTTAGTCTTTCATATATTTAAATATTTTTTTTCATGTACCTCCATTTTCACATTACCATAATCTGTGTAAATAAAGTCATACTTGTAGAATTTTAAACTGAAACTGTTATAAAATTATAAGATGAGTGGACAGCATACAAGACTGTTGATTACATTACCACTCAACGAGGCTGATGAAAGTATTCAAGCCTGGACTTTAGATTGTAAAATGCTACTAACATTCCACGTTAATGGGTAATAGTTATTTTGTGATTTTCAATTAATTTGTTCCTAGGTGAGTTTTTGAAGTGACATTGTTTTTCAGGTGATGTCCTATTGAGATTATATATTGGTATAATTAAAGTGATATTTTGAATTTATAGTGATATATTTTGAGATAATACTGTAATATTTTCCTTTTTGCCTTAAGTCATCAGTGATATAAAATTGTACAACTCAAGAAAATTTGTGTAACTTGAAAAATTGTAAACTGTGTATTTTTAAACCACTGCTCCAAGTCTTACAGAACAGAAAGAATCAATCCAGGGGTTGTTAAGGGAACGGTTGATTTGTAATTAAGGGGGTTTTCACTGGAACCTGTTGTGTAGAGAGACGTCCCTACTCAGCATGTTTTCCAGTCTACTGATGTAATGTTTTTTTTTTTATCGTAGGGGTTGTTGCCACAGGGAATTAGCTACTCCTTGTGTGCACGCCTTCAAGGGGAGGGGGGAAAGTTGTCGGACTTAAGCGGGAACGAAATAATTATTCTAAATTTAAAGGGGGCTTAGTAATTAATTTATTGTCGTGGCGTAATTCGCCACTATTCTCATATCTTGGTTCGAAATACAGCGAGAGATATCGGGGAATTTCCCTTTGGATTGATTGACATCTGTGGCCACGCCTATGGTCCAACTCCGGTGTATGCGTCACAGACCATGTAGGCATGCGCGGTGGCTTTGGATGGAGAAAAACAATAGCGTGTAATCAGACGGCGGGATTTAATTCATTGCTAGTGGACGCGTGTCAGCTGGGTCCCTATTTTGAGAATGGCGAGAGCTCAAATATGCGTTACTTGGATCAGTGGTTGCTGGAAAATGAAATAAATTGGAAAAGCTTGAACTATGTTTATTAATTGGATTTAGACTACTTACCACTCGCCACCAGTATTAACATGATGACTGCTAATGCAAACCACACGCCTGTCATATATATATATATATATATATATATATATATATATATATATATATATATATATATATATATATATATATACATATATACATATATATATATATATATACATATATATATATATATATATATATATATATATATATACATTTATATATATACATATATATATATATATATATATATATATATATATATATACATATATATATATATATATATATATATATATATATACATTTATATATATATACATATATATATATATATATATATATGTATATATATATATATATGTATATATATATATATATATATATATATATATATATATATATATATATATATATATATATATATTTATATATATATATATATATATATATATATATATATATATATATATATATATATATATATATATATATACACACACATATATATATATATATATATATATATATATATTGTAAATCTTCAATGACTTTAGTCATAGGAGTACATAAACAACGTGTTCTTACCTCATATTTTGGCTAGATATTGACTTGCCTCTTGAGTTTATTCTCGGGAGAGTGGAATATATTCTGGAATCGTGTTATCCCTTTTGTTGTTCTCTAAATAATTTACACAACTGCACAAAAACTAATGGAGAGTTTTGTACTCACTATATTTAACACACTTTTATATTACATAAATAAATACACTTAGTATCTATTTTAACATTGCAGCACAACAAATATTAATCTGAACCCTTTTAACACAGAGTTCGTTGTGGTCAGTCTCTGGTTGGTAGCGTTAGAGGTCAGGGTTAGCTGTTTCCGTTTGTAACTAACACTAATACATGCACACACACACACACTCATATATATATATATATATATATATATATATATATATATATATATATATATATATGTGTGTGTGTGAGGAATTTACTGGGGAAAGAATAATTAATTTTAATTGAAAGGGGGCTTCGGGATTAATTTATCTTCGTGGCGAATAAGCCGCTGGTTTCATAAGCCAAAACGGATCGAAAAGTAGTTTTTCCCAGTTTTGAGTGTGACCTTCGATTCGCGGTATAAGGGAGTCTCGTAGAGAGAATTTATTTTTAGATAGTGTACAGGATTGGGCGCGAAAAGAAAGCTTCTGGAAGATTCTAAATTGGGCTCTGCGCAAGTGCAGGGAGAGAAAACGCACTGTTTTGACAGTAGAATTAGTCAGAGCGCGGGATAGACTTCAATGCTGTCGGATTTTCTGCTTCGCCGCGTCTCTAGACACAAAATGGCGAATAGTAAACATGCTGCTTTGGAGCTTTGGTTCGATGAAGATGAATAAGCTAATTTAGTTTCAAGAATGATCTTCTTTATTTCTACCACTCGTCACCAGTGCTAAGATGAAGACTGCGTAAAGGAATTTTAACAGGGAAACAACAGCAAACCTGACATATATATATATATATATTCTAATATTAATTTTAGCATAGTAAATATGAAGTAATAAATAGGTTAAATTTCGCTCTTAATAAAATAATTACTGTTGGCAGCACACAAAACCCACTGCAAAGAGGCGAAGGATGTACATTAACAGCTGAAATTTAACTGATCCCAACAAAAAAAAATGAATAAAACTGTTAAGTGACACACGCATTTAAAACTTTCCAAACTGTCCAAGAAGTTCCACGAGCTGAGCCTAAATGGGATCATGAAGGGTGGTGGGGAGGTGTGCCGAGAACACGTCTCGAATGAAGAATGACAAACGATGGAATGTTTCTAAACTTTTTGAAACGTATGACTTTCTCTTTTGAGTGTGTTCGGAACGTCAAGAAAAGCATAAAAATTCTAAAAGGATCTCTAAAGGACATTTCAGTGCGGGGATTTGTTTTCTTCTAGGAAGTCACGAGGTTTGTTTTTTCCCCTTTCTTTTCGTTTTAGATATTCACCGAAATTGCCTTCGCTTAACATTTTAGGATTTTGGACTCTTTTTTCCACTTTTACCTTGCCCATGATATTTTGAATATTGATTATTCTTTGTTTCAAGACTGCATCTTCAAAAAATGCATACATATACATGCAAATAGATAAACACACAGACATATATATATATATATATATATATATATATATATATATATATATTATTATTATTATTATTATTATTATTAAAATTATTCTTTAAAAATTCCCCAAAAATCAGAAAATCAAGGTAAAGGTTCGAAAAAAAGTCATTTTAAAGTAATTTTTATGATTTTTCTCGTGATATAAATGTTATAACCCTTAAATTATTATTTTAAATGCAAACTTAAAAAAGTTACAAAAACAGCTTAAAAATTTAATTTTAAAAAATCTAAGAAGAATTTGCAAAATTCTTCTTAGATTGCAAAATTTCATGCAAAATTTCAGCCCTTTAGGTCCAGCGGTTTGGTCTGTGCGTTGTGTGTCAGTGAGTCAGTCAGTGAGTCAGTTGCGGAACTGTTTTATATATATAGATTATAGATATACGAGTACATTTGTATATATATGTGTGTATATCTAATATATATATATATATATATATATATACATATATGCTTCGACCAAAGTCGGAAATCTGGCCAGTTCACGTATCGATTGGTCATTTCTAGCATTGGCCAAGTCTCTTGGCCAAAGCCCGAAATAATCGAGTATTTACGTTTACTTAGGAGTTTGGTTGGTCAATTCGCAATTTGTAACAATCAATTGCCATTTTGAGAATTTTCAAAAGAAAATTTGTCTAAGCTATAACAATAAGGGATTTTTACACTGATAAAAATATGGTATGATTAACTTTCGTTACTTTGTTTGATCCAACTCCTCAAAACATATAGCCTTACGCCATTTTTTCTTGGACAATTCGTAGCCGAAGTAGTCTCAAATTCACAAATATTTCGATCGTTGACAAAGTAACTTGGACAATGCTAAAAGTGGCCAGCCTATTATCGAATTTGCAAACTTTGGACTTACATATGGCCGTAACATATGTTTCCAGGGGACTTTAAAAACTGGTTCTTATAATAGATAACTTTTATACCCTATAGATAACTTAAAACTGCTGGAAATACCTAATTCATCATCACATAATTTCTATTTACACCTGAAACATGACGATCAAAAAATGGTTAAAAGGTTCATGTTCAATCAAAGGTTCGCGTTCGAAACGCAACGTCCTATCTGGGGTCATCCTATAAAATAGGCCAGTTTCATCAGTGTTGAAGATTTCATGGTCTTCATAGCCTGCTCTTAACTTGGTCCAAACAGTTTTAAGCCAGTTATCAGAAACTACTGGTGTCACGGCCTTCAATTCTCTACTGATTTTCCCGAACACAGTGGAATGCCTCTCAAGAAATCTCTGGATTCACGAAGTTGAACAAGCAAAATTATATTTTTTAAAGAGCTTTGCGAATACATTTGCTTGCAATTTAGGTCCGCTTAGGGGAATGTTGGCACTCTTTTGAATCTTAAACCATTGCAAAAGGGCTTCTGCTATGTCAGCATGTGGACTTTTTCTAAGTTTCTTATATTAATGAGATCTTTTTCAACTTCTTCTTTTAATTTTTCTCTATTCTTAAATATATTTGAAATCGTGGCATAACTAACCATTAATTCGTTGGTTAATGCTTCAATTTTTTCACCGTTTTTGAAACTGGAATTTTTGTTCACAATTAACATATTCTTATAAACGATAAATTTTCCCAGAAACCTATTAATTTTAAGTCACTAAAATCGATATGTTCTTATTAACGATGTTATTATAACTGGATTTTGTATCCATCATTACACATGAGAATTGCCCGGGAACTAATAATTCCGTTCTTTTAAGCGATATGTTTTTAGAATCGGTGTTCTTATAAACAATTTTTACTGTACATATATATATATATATATATATATATATATATAGTTTACAAATGTAAATTACTTAATATGAAACAAAAATGAGTAAATAAATTTTAGGTGCTAAGCTGCTCACAAAAATATTTACGATATATAGATATTTAAAATTAAGATGACTAAATGGGCAGATGCGACCATTTAATACTCCTATAACCTGAAATAAGATAGACATATATAAATAAGCAAAAAACGGAATTGGAGATGGTATAGTTGATGACTGGGGGGGGGTTGTGACCCCCCAACCCCGGTTAAACATGTTTTAAGCCTGGCAAGACTCTTGGGTGGTCACAACCCCCCCCCCCCCCAGTCATCAACTATACCACCTCCAATTCTGTTTTTTGCTTATTTATATATGTCTATCTTATTTCAGGTTATAGGAGTATTAAATGGTAGCATCTGCCCTTTTAGTCATCTTAATTTTAAATATATATATATATATACTGGTATCTAAAAATTAGGTCACAAACACGTTTTTGATATTAACTCAATATTGCTAAGAGTGAAATTTACAAAATTTTTAGCATGTATATTTTGAGGAACGTGTAATAATGTTATCATCCAAATTTGAATCAATAGTATAGCTTAAGGTTTTTAGCAGAATGTGAAAGAGACCTATTCAGTACCTTGGATTTTTTGTCTGCAGAGTTGGGATTCTTGCATTTAACTCCCCAACGCTGACTGAACATCCAGCTTGTGGCATCAATTCGAAACAAGGGACATCATGAGGTGGCCCGATCAAGTCCGTCGAAGAGCGACGGCACCTGCACAGGATTGTTACAGGGCATTAAATGCACGACGGCATTGACAGATTAGAGAGAACTTGAGAGACTCTGTCTGGACTCTCTCTGCTGCTGCGTCTGGAACAAAAGTTTTAAGCAAACTGTATTCAGACGCCTAGCAGAGAACTGCCTTTACGCCCGGCGACCAGTAGTGTGTTCCCCTCTGACCATGTCGCATAAGAGAGACCATTTATCATGGAGCCGAACTCTTCGTTTTTGGATTCAACAGCATTGGGGGCGTGGTGTTTTCAGTAATGAATCCAAGTTCAGTACACAAAGTGATTGTCGACGAGTCTTCCTCTGGAGACAGCGTAGGACCCACTATGATCCTTACCAAATATGAGAAATCTATTCTTTTGGTGGTAGGGGAATCCTTGTCTGATACGGCATCATGTTAGGCAGTCATACACCACTGCATGTCTTCGATGCAGGCAATATCTCGAAACAGTGCCATAGGGATGAGGTCCTTTAAGCCTATGTGGGTTTTTTTTCTCCGGTCCGCACTCCTTTTTTATGGACGATAGTACGACGCCGCACAGAGCTCAACTTGTCGACAATGTTCTGGAGGAAGAGGATATTCGCCGTATGTAATGGCTAGCAATGATCTAAATCCAATACAGCATATCTGGAGGTTCTAGGAAAAGCCATTACATGACGACTCCCCCTTACAGCACCCCCAGACTTTAAAATACGCGCTTTTAAAACACGGGATATGTTGGCATAAGCATTTATCGCTAGCCTCATTAACAGTTCGATGGTTCGTTGTACGGCTTGTATAGCTGTGCCCAATGACCACCAGGGTCTTTAGTTTAGGGATTGTATAAACTGGTGCTTTCTGGAAGAACTCTTTTGGCAAAATACCCTTCTGATGAGTGACTTTATAGCCAATGATAAGCCAATGTTTTTCACATAAAGACTCTGCTGACTGGTGCTTCCTGGTGGTCGTCTATTCTCTGAAGTGTTTTCTGGCAGCGTATTACGCCTGAAAGCTGGTATATCAGGTGACTTCTACAGAAGGCCTATAGGCTAAAGACTCGTAAAAGTCACTCACC
>OU015500.1:154700179-154707679 GCA_907164885.2 Dolomedes plantarius
AGCAAGGGATATACGTGAAAGAGTGCTACCTCGCGCCTAGCCTTGAGGCCAGATGATTATGTCGAACGCTGATATTCTTTCATATTTGTCGAAGTTGAATGCCAAATTATATTTTCCTTGAATTATTTCTTGGATTCTTTTTAGATTTTTATTATTTTCACGGTGGACTCCGCCGTCCACAAGCACAGTATTCATCCGCGGGAGGAAATGGCCGCTCCGACGGAGGCGATGTGAAACCAATCAACATTCCATTGACTTCTACACAGATTCTTGCTTTTCCACCTTTATTCGGGGGCTCCTGCGAACGTGAGAGACGACGAATGGAACACAAGTGCGGATTGAAATATCGCTTAGTAACAGAGAGAAGGAAGTTTACTAAAGAATTTACAGAGTTTTAAGGGGAAAATGGAACACAAGAACATTTACCTTTATATTTAATAATTTTTAATTTTAACCACTCACCAGCCAGCCAGCAGTACATATCAGCCACCTTACATTTTTTTTATCATAAACGCAACTGAGCACATAAAAACAAGTACTTCTTACATTAAATGACAATTTTGAATATATGACCTCTGTGAGGAGTGTTGAACACCGACTAATAGAGTGATCTTCCACCTTTGGCCTTATTGAGACCAATACATTTCCTACATTGTAGCACCACAACAGACATAACTTTCAACTATTACATATTACAAGCAAACGTTTAAATATCCCTAAATGAACAATAATATAACAACGCCCCGCAATTACTAATTGCATTTGAAAAGCTAACGCGTATTCTAAATTATTTTGAACTTCAACAAGGCACAGGCCCTATTTCAAATTGTAACTTAGGAATAAACGAACTAACCAACTATTCTATTCCCTAAAACGCCGCACCTGTTCGGAAAGCCTTGCGACGTTGAGTCATACCTTCCCGTGGTCAAGACGGATGTTCGAATCTAGTCAATTAAATGAATTTTAAATTCCTTGCGCCCCCATAGTATAAAAACGTTGAGCAGCGATTTTCGGTGCTTCTTCTTTGCCTTGCTATCTTGCCTTCTGGCTCGTGCTCTCTCGTTCGTCTGTCCCTTGTCCGCATACTGCTTCCAACTATACGAGTACGATGATGTAAACTTCTTCTGACAGCCCCGGCACATTCCGGTGGCCGCTATTATTGTTTCTGTGTGTCCTGCTGTAAATGTACCATTGGATTTCCCGAAATGTCTTTAGAATAATTCGGAATAAAATAATGTGCACCGCATCAGTATTGCTCCGGCAGCACCTCTCGTAGGAATGTGTGATACGATTCGCCGTCCAAACGGTGTGGCAGGAGGTAAGGGCCAACCAAATGGTCATGGAGGATCCCTGCCCAAACATTTACGGAAAACCGCCGCTGGAACGAATGAGGACGTGTGGCTTTATGCCATTTACAGCACACCTAGCGCCTCGCTGTTTGTGTTCATACTTTTGTGTTGCCCATACTTTCTATGACGAATATTGCTCTTGTAGATGCGTTCTATCACCCCGTAAAGTTTTGCCCACTTCTTCAGATTCACCCTGTATATATATATATATATATATATATATGTTAGACCTTAATTGAGAGAATTTACAGGGGGCTTCAAATAAACTAATTTCTTACGTTTGATTAGTCATGATTATTCATAGTCAATCAGATTACACGTGTCTACGAATGCATAAACTATAGGAGTTGTTAATAGATTTGAATGGCCTTGGGGGGAATCAAGAAAGAAGAATTCGCAGGCATCATTGCGTGGGGAGTTGTTTTTGGGGTTTAGACTGGGTTTCGCGCGAAAATTAATTGCAGACTAAGCAAAGATTCTGCTAGAATGTTCCGGAGACGTGGTAATGAGCATGCGAGATAAGGTTAGACGCCTTGGGGAACAATAACGTTTCAGCAGACCGATGGAATTAAGTCGTTGAAAGCAGACGTGTGCTAGCCAGGTCCGCAGGTTTTGTAAAACGGTGATCGTTACGATGGGCGCGATCTTGGAAAGGTGGTTTTCTAGAAATTGAAGGTAATAAAAATATTCATTTGGATTACTCTGCGTCTCGTGAGTATTAACTGCCTTCGACTACACTGCTAAAGAACTCAAGGATTTATCATGACTTCGATGCCACGAACTGTAATTAATGAACGGGCGTAATACGACGCCTGTCATATATATATATATATATATATATATATATATATATATATATATTTCAATATAGCGTGTTTCTTGCAGGGATGTACCGTTGCCTGGCTACCAACGAGATCGGTAGCCTGTCCCACTCCGCGAAGGTGCACGTCATCGGGCCTCCCTTCGTCAGGCTCATGAAGGACTTAGCCGCTGTGGAGGGGGACGTGCTCGTCGTTCGCTGCCCCGTGGCCGGCTATCCCGTGGAGGAGGTGTACTGGGAGAAAGGTTCGTCCTCCGTGTTTCTGACTCATTCTGTTTTTGTACATTTATTCTTGTGGTTCATTTTTTTAAACTGGACATCCCACCACTGTATTGAAGCACGTTTACTCCTAAATCAACACGTCTCCCCAGGTGGCCGCCGCGTGCCCTTCAACCACCGACAGCGGGGCTTCAAGAATGGCACCCTCGTCATCCGGGACCTGGACAGGAGGAGCGACGCGGGGGAGTACCGCTGCGTGGCCAGGAACAGTCAGGGTCAGCGTGGAGAGAGGACACTCAACATACGAGTTCTGAGTGAGTGTTCTATGTGCCCCCGTATGTAGAATAGTAGACAGTGTTAAAAATGATAACATTATTAACAGGAAGTTAAAAGAGTTAACCTTAGAAAGGTTAACATTATTAAAAGAAAGTTAAAAGGGTTAAGCTTAAAAATGATAACATAATTAAAAGAAATTTAAAAGGGTTAACCTTAGAAAGGATAACATTATTAAAAGAAAGTTAAAAGGGTTAACCTTAGAAAGGATAACATTATTAAAAGAAAGTTAAAAGGGTTAACCTTAAAAAGGATAACATTATTAAAAGAAAGTTAAAAGGGTTAACCTTAAAAAGGATAACATTATTAAAAGAAATTTAAAAGGGTTAACCTTAGAAAGGATAACATTATTAAAAGAAAGTTAAAAGGGTTAACCTTAAAAAGGATAACAATATTAAAAGAAAGTTAAAAGGGTTAACCTTAGAAAGGATAACATTATTAAAAGAATGTTAAAAGGGTTAACCTTAAAAAGGATAACAATATTAAAAGAAAGTTAAAAGGGTTAACCTTAGAAAGGATAACATTATTACAAGAAAGTTAAAAGGGTTAACATTAAAAAGGTTAACATTATTAAAAGAATATAAAATTCTAAAAAAATTAAAAAGATATGCACTTGGTGTAATTAGTTAAATATTTATGTTACTTAAATATTTATGAACAGGCCAATGTTCCCAATTGGGAACATTGGCCTGTTTCCACTCCACTTCGGTGACAACATTTCCTGTGCTGAGAGTTTTAATTTGAAAGTTGAAATAATGGTTATCCATATAAAATGGAAATTTATACACGAAAGCAGTCAAATGAAATAGCCCCTCTTTGGTACTAGGGTTGTAAATAATCTTCTGGAAGTTGTTGCAAACCCTCTTCAGATAGAAATATTTTTTGATAACTTTTTTACTACTAATGATTTGATGAAGAATCTTGTAAGTAGAAATATAAAAGCTTTTGGAACCATCCGAGAACATCGAATTCAAAGATATCCATTGATGCTCTCAAAGGAGATGAAACAACTAGAAAGAGTTTCATTTGATTACCAAAGTGACAGATCGGTATGTTTATGCCACTGATATGTCAGTTCTACAGTGACATTTTCTTCAAATTATTGCACACATCTCCCAATACTGTCGACTAAAAGATATTCACGTAAAGATAAGAAGAAAGTGGACATACAACGACCAAATTTAATGCATAAATATAATAATGGAATGGATGGAGTTAACCTGTTAGATAGAATGTTAGGCTAGGCAGCCACCGTCCCACGCTTCGCAATAAGAAATGGTGGTGGAATTTATTTGTTAATGCATTAAATATGGCTGTTGTCGCTGGTTGGCTTTTACTTTCAGCAACTCATGAAAAAAATATCAAGCTGAGATCCAAGCTCGCATCTGCAGTTTCGCCGAATCACTCTTCCAAGAATTGCACCAAGAGAGGGTGGGCCTCAACCAAGACCAAAGTTCACCGCCCTATATCACAGAGAAAGAGTCATGGCCATTTCCTTGAACAAAAAACGCAAGGTAGATACACGTGCACAGTGTACAGTAAATGCAAGATTAGCTTGCAATGAGTGTAAGAAAAAATTCCATCTGACATGCTTTCCACTATACCATGGAATAAAGGTATAAACATAAACTTTTGATATTTTGTTTATGTAAAAGAATTTGTTTTCATTTAAATTTATAAATGTTAAACTTAATTCATACCTGCACTAAAACTGAAAAATAAATCTTGCATTCATTCTTACTACTTTGCTTATTATTTAATCTACTCATCACTATATTCCATTATTGAATCCAGCGTAGAAGTATAGACAAAAGTGTCCAATGTTCCCGATTGAAAACACCATGAAAATTATATATAAAATTTTTTTCCTCATTTAAATGACTAATATCCCTTAAATAAAGCATTAGTACGCAAAATATGCAAAAACATAATTTAAAATATCTCTGCATCTGAATTGGTCCTGTAAAAGGTTAAATTGTTCCATAAATGGCATCAAACACTTTATTGCTATCGCATGTGTTTTAACAGACTGGCATTAAATTATTATTTACTTCCCGCAAATGACTGCCTCATATACACTACTAGCGTTTTGAGTCATCCAAATGTACAACGATTTGTCCATTTCTTCATCCAATATCTGTGACCATTGCTTAGTCACACTCCCAACCCAGACTGTTTCAAAAGCTTGCTTATTTTGCACTGTCGTAGAGACCGTTGTTTTACTGTGCAGCGTGATCATACCACGTTCAGGCATAACTATTGTCTCTTTTGTCTATCGTGATCTGCATTAATTTTCTTTCCTGCAGAGTTGTATCATTTACCTTCTTCAAATTCATGATGACTCATCATGAGGTATCATGGCCGGTATATATATATATATATATATATATATATATATATATATATATATATATATATATATATGTACCGGGTGGCCATAATTAAACTGACAGTGCTCACAGTGTTCTGTAGCGCGATCTATTTGCGAGAATGACGCCACATTTTGTAGGAAGATTAAACAAGACGGGGGACGAAGGATTCCGCGAAAAAATAAATTAGTTCCAAAAGTCACCGCTAGGGAAATATTTGGCGCTGTGTAATAGAAAATAGAGTGGCCAAGCATCATCCACCTCCATTCTGGCAAGAAAGGTGAGAGCAAAAGTCAATCGCTTATCATGGTCGGGGTACAGTAACTCCTGTACACGGCTGATCTTGTACGGATAGAAGTTGATAATCTTTCGTAAGATTTTCCATACCGTACTGTAAGGCATATCCATATTCCGAGCTAATCCACGAGCGCTAGAGGTGGCAGCAGTATTTGTCTGGTCCTCTGTCGACAATCGCCGTGGCAACTGCTTCGATTGTATCCTGTGGTACAGGTTTTCGTCCTCTGCCTGACTGAACCTTCAGAGAACCTGTTTTCTTAAACGTCGCAACCATTGCTTTTAGCCCATTAACTGACACAGGACCGTTACCTTGACGCATTTTTTTGTGCGTTCTAAAAGCACGAAGAGCGGCTGACGCGTTGCACTGGTTGAGGTAAAAGAATTTGACCAGTAACGCACGCTCGACTAAAGGAGACATTGCACATAAACTTTCAATCCGATTGATTCGAAACGTAACACATTGCCTTTTAAAACCCAAGCAGCTGGCACTGTGCCAATGGATGTAACGTGAAATTTGAATAAAGAACTTCTTCTTCTGCTCAGCGTACGTGATATTGCAGATCACGAGACTTTATCGGTGTTTCTGTAGATTTTACGCTTTTTTAAAAGTGTTGCCATATTGCACTTGAACTAAATAAGAAAATGTGCATCATAAAAGGTAATTTTATTCCGTATTAATTTGCATTTGTTAACACTCTATTTTCTATTACACAGCGCCAAATATTCCACTAGCGGTGACTTTTGGAAATAATTTATTTTTTCGCGGAATCCTTCGTCCCCCGTCTTGTTTAATCTTCCTACAACATGTGGCGTCATTCTCGCAAATAGATCGCGCTACAGAACACTGTGAGCACTGTCAGTTTAATTATGGCCACCCGGTATATATATATATATACCTTTATCTTTCTCCACTGACTTCTTACAGCCCCGCCCCTGATCGAGCCCTTCCACTTCCCCGATGCGATCGAGGAGGGCGCGCGATCCAAGATCCTCTGTTCCGTGACGAAGGGCGACCCGCCAGTGACCATAGAGTGGCGCAAGGATGGGCGGCCTCTGGCGCACCTGCCCGACCTGGACGTGTCCGAGACTGGCCTGGACGAGTTCAGCAGTGCTCTCTTCTTCCCAAGGGTGGAGCTGCGCCACCGGGGCAACTACACGTGCAGCGCTCGCAACATGGCAGCGTCCGACAGCTTCACGGCCGCCATGGTCGTCCACGGTATGGCATCCCTCTACTTCTGGCGATATATATATATATATATATATATGTCACGGTGCTTACACCGCGTAACCATTTATCTATTATTTAAAATTTAATGGCAGTCGTTAAAGCAAAAGGCCGGTGAAATGACAACACTTAAATAACAATTAAGGACTTCCTTTATTAATATAGTTAAAAGTAAATTCACTCCGCGCCAAGTTCTCATCATCTCTCAAGCCCCGCGGCGTGCGACCGGCCTCTCTGAAAGTGATCCGCAATCTAATGCTTTGTTCTTTAAAAACGAATAGCAAAGGCACGAGCATCAGTCAGCAACTCGTGATCTGTTGAGTCAGTCATCACTCGTTTTCTAACATAATCATGCCTCTTCTATAGTCGGACAGGTCGGACATATTGGCGCTTTCCTGGGAACAGAAATACCTGTATCTCATAAAACTGTCACATCTTTAAATACTAGACTGATACCTTCCCTTTTGCCGCCACTAGATGGCAGACTGTTGCGACACGTGGTGGGGTTGTATTGATTGATCGAAGTAAAACTCATTTTGAAATGGGTGTTCCTATTATTTTCTCCTATACCTGAATATATAAATACACACACACATACATATATATATATATATATTCATACACACTCAGACACACACACACACACAGACAGACACACACACGTATATATATATATATATATATATATATATATATATATATATGGCTTGGTACAAGAAATACCTAAAAGTCAGTTTTTTCTAAGATGACATTGTGTGCTTATCTCTCTTAAAAAAAAAAAATTATTATTCTCAATGTCAGAAGTACCGAAGTCTGTACAATGGTTTCGAAAACACTTTTAAAGCCTCGGACAGCCTTTGGTATTTCTTACATTGAACATAACATTTT
>OU015500.1:154712679-154740163 GCA_907164885.2 Dolomedes plantarius
ATATATATATATATATATATACACACACATATATATATATATATATATATATATATACACTCTTTCACGTATTCATTTATTCCCGCTATCGTTAATTCTCCATTTGGCAACCATCATTCCACCCTAATGGATTAATAATTAATTAAGACAAAGCGAGAAAAAAGAAGGAAGTGAAAAAAGAAAACCCGCTCAATCTGTAAGTTTAGTTGCGAGGCGATCAGACGCTTGGCGGTAATGAAAGGTGACAGGGTACAGTGACACGTCGACTTTGAGGTCCCAAATCTTTCTTGACTCCAGGTCTTGGAGGGGTTTATTTTTTTCTCTGGAAGCTAGCCGTCAAAGTTTATGACGAGTTTGTAAGTTCTTTGCGGCGGTTCTCTTGTTTCACCGTCTCCTAATGACGTTCGATAACGTCCTGACTAGTAAATTTAGGCAGTATGATATACATATACATGCTGTTGCATCGGATATGCAACTACACATAATCCAGTTTCTATTAACGTTCAAAGCAGAGTTTTGTTCATCTAAATATAAAGGTTAAATAAGACTAAAATCATTTAATATAAAAATAGTTTAACCGTTTCCGGCATTGTGGATTAAAAACTGTCCCACCAAATTATAAATCTTTCTCCTTAAATTCTATTCACATGAGCTGTATTTTAAATATAGAATACAATACATTTATAGTTATAGATTTAGATTTTAAATGTCAGAACATAACAGGGTTTTTCATTTCTGCATGAAAATTGGCTAATGTAATCAATAAAAAGTGTATTTAGGAGTGCTCATTGTTTGAAGGATTTTGAAAATATTTATACATGTAAAGGTTATTAATTATATTTTTCATTGTTATAACTTATTTTCTAAACAAAAAAATATATATGATATATAATATTTTTTAACGTTCATTTTTCACTTGAATTACTTGGCTCAAAAATTGTCCCACCACACGTTTGAAATCTTCACTGATAGATGGCAGCACTGCAATTTACCGCTGTTTTATAATGAATTATATAGTTTTTCTGCTAATGTTGGTTAGTTTTTACCATTTTAGTATCAGGCTTTAGTATTCTCCACTGATACTTAGATATAGAAAGAGTTCGGGAACGAAATATGCCACCCACGAGGTCCCACAGGAGAAAAGGGATGATAAGAAATTGGTATGTAAGAAAAGTGTCTCCGAAAAATTGATTACAAGAAAAGCGATTGCACGTCATAGTGGGTGGTCTAGATAAAATTTCCAGCGAGTCAGGTGCAAACCTCGACGGTTGTTGAAGGCAATATTTTGACAATTAGCATCTTTTGATATACTGACAAATGAGAAGGGTACAAATGTATTGACAAATGTATTGACAAATGCATAACAAGTATATAAATATATGGGGGCTTGTGGCGGCCCAGTGGTACAGCTCGCTGGTTTTCGGTGCTGAGGGTGCTCAGATCGAATCCTGACGTTGCGCCACGAAAAATGCCTCCGTTCGTGTCGTCCCTTCATAGGGGGCAATGCTGTCCGCCTATATGGTGCCCCCACAATAAAATGGGCAGTAAAATTGCGGCGTGGTATAGGCGAATGTCTCGCGACAAGTGCTTCCGCATTGGGAAATTAAAATATAAATGTATGGAAAATATATATGTATATAAATGTTTGACAAATGTATTGTGCAAAATGGAAGGACAGGAGATCAGTATGTATACACGGTAGATAGGTTCCTAGAAAATGCCGTGTTATGTGAAATCATGTTATATGAGACCTAGAGACAGTTTAAAAAAGGGGGTTACGTTCTAAAATCTTAACAAAAATAACATATGTTTTTAATTTCCATATATGCACCTTAATTTTTTATTAAAAATATAAATGTATGCATAACACAAAACGAAAAGAAACAAAAAAAAATTATTTTCATTTAATGCGACCTTCATTTAATAAATTTCTTCCTCATCACTGTTCAGTACAATAAAACAATAACGTTTTTTCGATTGAACGATATGACCTTCACTTTTGGAACCTTTTTATTCATTTAGATTCTTTGTACCTTCTATCCTCTTTAAAAAATCTGCAATTTTGGTTTACTTGTTGGTTCTTACAAGGCTGTTGTATATTCACGGTATGGAGATAGACAATTTTGCAGTCCCCTTTTGAATTTTCGGCTTCTTTCAGCGGAAGGTTCTGCATTCAGGAAAAAATATCCAAGATTTTCAGCTAAACTTGGCCATCTTGTAATTTTATAGAGTTATAAATGAATAAATTATAAATTGTTTATAAATTTTCACGTAAAGCCACTACAGTTCATTATTCCTTCCCGTCATTATTTTAAGGTAATTGACTTTTTAAAAGTGTTTAACAAAAATAATTTTATCTAGTGCTATAGAAGTACAGCGTTGTGCAAAGGTTTTCGCAATTTTTGTTATCGTGTTAGAGCGGAACCGTGTTACAGGTTGCAGTGTTATACGTGGGTTCGCGCAATTTATCTTATCGTGTTAGAGCGAAACCGTGTTGTAAGATGCCGTGCTGTGGGAGGGCTACCTGTACACGGGATATGCAGATCAATTTGATCAGCTTAAATCTTTTCATGGAATTTATCGGAAGAGCAAAAAATGGTGGCACAGAATTTTCTTTTATTTCTTAGATGCCAGCATAGTTAATAATTTTATTTTATTTCAAATGGTAAAAGAAACTAATAATGTCATGAAAAAAATACAAGATTTCAGGATATCCTTTATTGAAGATCTGATGTCGAAGAGCGGAGAGAAAAAAAAAACACAGAAGTTTTCTCCACTCGAAATTCGAAAAAAGAAACCTTTTGTACCACCCGAGAAGAGACTGAAAAATGTCGGACATACTCCAAAAAGAGCTGGGAGAAGGAGATACTGTTCAATTATTTTCAAAAATTGTTTATATTTAGTTTTTATTTAAAAGGAATATTTTTTTCATAATTTAAGAAAAAATTATTTTGCATTTGAGGATAGGAAATTTTTAAAATTGATAATTCTAAATAATTGTAATCATATATATATGATTGTAAAAAATATTGTAAATAATTTTAAAGCAATTGTTGACGGTATTTTATTGTATATGTACTATTTTCATTGATTTATATTATAAACTGCATAACTCTCAGTATAACATCCACTATGGTGTAGGGAATGTCGTTGTTGCACGGTGGGACAAAAGGTATCCCACGACCCAGTGCAAAATTAAAAACTACAGAATTTTTTTAGGGGGCATAAAATATCTACGTAAGTGCATCGGACCCCTTTTACGCCATTTTTCCAAGTTTCATTTGCATTTTAATATAGCGTGTCGCAAAGGATTAATTACTATAAGCAAAAAATTGCCGAAAAGTGAAAGATTTCACATAGCGTCTAACATAGGAAGACCAAACATATACTACATTTAGGTACGCATCATATACACTCATGTCCATAAATTAAGGATAATTCAGAATCACACGGAAATCGAACTCTAAAGTAAAAATTTCACCGGTAGAATAATCACACACATCTTCAAGAATAATATGCAAATGACAGGAATCCACCAGATGACGCAGATACTACGTCACAATGACGAGAGTGTAAGAGGTTATATAAGGAATGGTGGCAAAGAAGTAAAATTGTTCACAAGCGTTATGTAAGACGCTCAGTGTCATAACTGATGACACAGAGGACACATGTGGATGATTTTTTACGTGGTAGAATTATCGGCCGCCTGGAATGTGGGCGTACTCAGATGGAAGTATCCGAGGAACTTGGAATTGCCCAAAGTGTCATCTCTAGACTTTGGCAACGATTCCAAGATGATGGGAATGTCAGTAGACGTTACAGTACAGGTCGCCCACAAGTTACAACGCCGAATGAAGATCGGTATTTGGCAGTAACTGCCAAAAGAATCAGACGGCGCACAGCACCCGACCTGTCTCGTCAGCTATCTGCAGCCACGGGAACCACAGTTTTAAGGCAAACCGTGTACAGACGTTTGGAAAATATTGGTCTATATGCTCGTAGGCCTGTCAGATGTGTTCCACTCACGACAACGCACTGTCGGCAGCGATTAGCCTGGAGTAGAGAACATGCAATGTGGACATCGTCACAGTGGGCTTGTGTGATGTTTTCCGACGAGTCTAGGTTTAGCTTGCGGCCCGTCAACCACCTTCTACATGTGTACTTTCATATGGTTCACGTCGGACTTTCATATGGAGAACGCCAGGTACCCGTTACCACCAAGACAACATCATTGAACGACACCGTTACGGTGGTGCAGGATTGCTCGTTTGGGGTGGAATTATACTGGGCTCCAAAACAGATCTGCATGTTCAAATCGGAACTATGAACGGCCACATTTATCGGGACATCATTCTGGAACAACATGTACGTTTGATCAGGGGTGCCATGGGCGCAGAATTTGTGTTTATGGATGATATCGCCCGTCCTCGCCGAGCAAACATCGTTAACGAATACCTTCAATCTGAGGATATAACACGTATGGAATGGCTAGCATTATCACCTGACTTGAATCCTATAGAGCATCTGTGGGACATGCTTGGTCAACGAGTTGCGGCCCGTCAACCACCTTCTACATGTGTACCGCAACTTGGGAGAGCATTGCTTGCTAAGTGGAGTAATCTTCCCCAAGATCAGCTCGATAATTTGATACTCAGCATGCCTAGGCGTTGTATGGACTGTATTTCTTCACATGGGAGACATACAATGTATTAAACATCATACCAACTATGTAATATTAAGATTTTGTAAAGGAAATATTTTTTAGAATTGCTCCAGGGAGCAAAAATCGTAGTTTTTATGAATGGTATCATACATACACCATCTTTTTTGTTCTTTATCTTTTGTTTAATAAATAGGCTTTATGAATAAGCCACGTTTGTTTTGTTTCTGAACCTTTGTTTGCCGGAGCTGGCATTATCCTTAATTTATGGACATGAGTGTATATATACAGAAAAGAATAGAATACGATGGGAATATCCACTTCTCCAACCAATCATGATCAGTTACAGAATACGTTTCTTTGCTGTTAATAATACAAAATTATCAAATACTTTATTTCTATATGAATCAGGAGTAATTAACGGAGAAAATTAAAAAGAATTCCAGATTAAAATTTGAAATGAAATGAAGTTACATTTAAATATTAGTGTACGTGAGATACGTTGGTTTCCATAACTATTAGGTGGGCGGTTTCCGTAATTTCGGAACACGCAATATATTATGTCATATTTCCAACACATGCGTCACATGTATATATATACATACACACATATATATATATATAGATGGATAGATAGATAGATAGATAGTTAGACAGATAGATACTTTTGACGCTCGTTATAACCCCCCCTCCCTCTCATACGCGTCCAGTAGAAAGAAAGTCGTTATAGCAAGTGTTCCGTGTAACAAAGTAACCGTGTAAGGAAGCTGTAAACTCACCTTTACCTTAAAATTAAGATTTTTTAATAAATTCCATATTTGTGCGGGATTACAATGCACTTATTTCTGTTCAGTTTGTTGTCAAAAAAATCATTGGAAATAAAAAGTAATTTAATTGATTTCTGGGCGGGCAGTACAGTTGCCAATTACGAGGACTGTTTAACATTTGTCTATCCAAACAGCGACAAAATATTTGCCGTCATCCCCGATTTTATGTTATTTATGTAGGTTACTGGTAAAGTTTTGAAGTTCCAAGGATTTTTGGATTTTCTAATTAATACAAGTAGAAGTTTTTCAGTACCCGATCAATTGGCACATGGGAGAACCGTTACTCGACGCTTATCTGACTTCTCTCCACTTTGAGTTTCGTCTGTAAAAAAACTAAAGATCTGTCAGGTGTCATCGTATAAAACAGTCCATTCTGGTCCGCATTGAACACGTCTTCTGGGCATACTTTTCAATTATTTTTCCAGTTTGTCTTTTCCATACATCAACAGTTTCCTGGATGACGGAACCACCTTCTCCACATAGCTTCCGGAAATAACACCATGTCTCACTTTAAACTTATGGAGCCATCTATCTAAGCTTTAAATGTTGTTTCGCCAACGTCTGACCAATTTCTGAATAAAAATCTGAGATTTTGCCTTTAACAAATTTCCAACTACTGGAGATTTTTTTCGATCGCATTCGTTTTTGCCATCCATACAATACTTTTTCTAGCTGCTGATATTTACCTTCTTGCGAGGGATCCCGTGTTGCCCAAATTGGTCGGCAGATTTGTGTGGTCCGTCCGGCGTCCAGGCCTATATGAAACATCACGAACAGGGGAAATCAACCTTCGTCTGAGTTTGCAGGAATTGCTACGAAGCAAAGGTCGTCATTTTGACCAGGGAGTATAGGCGAGAACCGTGGTCGCCGTAAAATTAAGGCATTACCTTTTAGCGATCTACTACGCAAAGAATTCTTTGCGTAGTCGATACGTACGGGAGGCCTAATTCTTCGGCTTTCAAATTCGAATCCCGGAATTGAATGATCGTAAATACCGTTCTTTTGGGGACGTCAAATGCTTTAGCAATCTCTATCAATTAGCTATTTAATCTACTATTTTTTGTCAACAAATGTTAAAACTTTTAATTTTCTATCCAAAGGTATTGCTTAATTTTATCTTTGTACCCTAGAGATTTTGAGTGCGAAATTGGTAACCAGTTCTGGGGGAGGGGGGGGGAAGAATCGTGTCGCGAGAGACGTTGTATTGGTATGAAATGATCCTCAGAGTCGTCATATGGGATGTAAAAGTAACATATCATTAAAGGGGATTCTCTTTGGGGAATCCACTTTTTACATCGGCCTTTGTATAAAAACAGTCGCTATACGGTCGGACGTTATAAGAAGCGTCGGCTATATATACATATACACACATTACACACACACACACACACACACACACACACACATATATATATATATAATGTGTGTATATATGTGTGTGTGTGTGTGCGTGCGTGAGCAACGAATCTGGAATCAGAACCAGAAGGGTCGATTTGATACGTCAGGTGAAATATTCTTGGCTTGAGTGGTTATTTAATCCAGTCGATAGAGACACCTCCGCCCCCCTCTTACTCGCTGTCTTCGAAAGTCAAGAAAAACACACGCTTTGACGTTCAGCAGCAAAAGCAAGCGCTCCATTACGCAGACTAATTCAATACTCAACGGACACGTGTCAAGTGACGGGACGACATCTATCTGCGAGTGCACAGAGATAATGGGACTCAACCCGGATCTGGGAAATTAAGGGTGGTCAGAAAAAAATCGTCGTCTCGTCTCGTCAAAAGCACCGGGTCGCAAAGTGGCGACATCAAAGTTGAGAAAAAAAGTCAAGTCGGTGACGGTGCCATTAAATATTTCTCGCGCGCCTTTGATGACACCCTGGTGGATGCAATTGGGAGATCCTGTAATTGGATGGATCAAAAATCCGTGTAAAAAATAAGTGTGTATATATATATATATATATATATATATATATATATATATATATATATATATATATATATATATATATATATATATATATATATATATATATATATATATATATATATAATGATGTTATGAGCTTGGGGCTAACTTGGCGTGTTATCGCCAGATGCGATGTTTTGGAGTTCACGTTAAATAAAACATTTGGTTTAGCACGTCCACGCGTCTACCATGGAGTAAGTAATAAATCCTGCTCTTGGGTCTACTGTTTGAAAATGGTTTGGTTGAGCGGTGGGGCAACGCGGGTTTTGTTTCCTTGGTGAATAAGAGTCTGGAATAAAAAGTCAGTTAAAAAGTTGGTTTGGATGCGATGGGTTGAGGTTTTTCAACAGGTGATGTTCTTCTTGTAAAAAGATGATTCTCGGCTGTTATAAGACGAGGTCCTTAGAGGAAAGGAAGTTGATGTCGTATGCTAGTTATTAATAACTGTTATATTGTGATAAATATTTATATCTGAATTCCACTTTGTCACAGAAAAGTTCTTAGGTGATGGAATTGTTCAGTTTCCAGCGAAGATTCAACGTTTTTATTTTGTTTGCTCTTCTGCAAGTTGTGAAAAAGTGTACTAAAGATTTAATGTTACATAAAATTTCTCTTATTCGATTGCGGTAACTGGCATATTTATTTCTGTATTTGAAATTCAAGTTTTAGTATATCTTCCCATCGCTCGGATTTGGTACTATATATATATATATATATATATATATATATATATATATATGTGTGTGTGTGTGTGTGTGTTTATAGATGTCTCCGTTTCTAACTCTGTTGTCGTCCGCAAGATTCGGTTTTGTAGAAATTTTCTTCCTTTTCCCACGAAAATGACTCTTTACCCTAATCTACGTAAGTCCCTCAGGAAGAACGAAAGATTCGGAAACATCGCGTGTTTTTTTTACATTTGCGTTATTATTTGATCTCGAGGATTTCGAAACAAGTGCCGCTTATTTTGCCAAGTTCAGATTGTCGTTTAAAAATCAGTTTTATCGATGTCGACCGGGTCGATCGGGTTTTGGTTCCATTCTTTCCTTGATCAAACAGTACTTCATCGAGACGCATAAAAAGCTCAATCTTGTGTTTATGTTAAATGAGGCGGGTCGTAAGAGTTCTCCGTTAACGACCCGCCATTTAAAGTAACGGCCATTAGCTGTCACGGTGGTATACGGGCAGGATGTCTCAATGTTCCAGAACGGAGTTCGCAGTTATATATATATATATTTATATATATATATATATATATATATATATATATATATATATATATATATATATATATATATATATATATATATATATATGCATGTATGGTGCATTGAGCCCTTACTGTCTGTGTATTTTCATCTTCAGTTGACTAACTGTTTCATTGGGGAACTCGGGGCCTTCGGATGTTGTTTGGTTATACCTGCATTCTATTCAGAAAGTTCCCCTTGAGGTAACTGATTTGGTTAGGCTCCCTGGTGACGAGACCTGTCGGTTACCTCGTACTTCTGGTTTAGTTCCGGCACTATTAATCTTGCCTCTGCTGTGTGGCAATTTTGCATTTTATGTGGAGAACTCCATCTCGAAAATGGTGATTTAATGTTTGGGATGTAACATTTCCGTACTTAAGGCTTACAGAGGAGCATCAAATATGACATCAGACTTTATTACTGTCTTAAATGTACTTGGTTTTATAAAAATATACAGTTTCTTCAGTAATTAGCTGTTACTACTTCGAAACCAAAAAAAACAGGTACGATTTTGGAAAACAACCAGTAAGATTTAGGAGACTGGTTGCTAAAATCGTACACTTGGGTCTAGGGTTTCCAAATATCCGGAATTAACTCGCTTATTGAATGGTAATTTCAAAATTATCCAGCGGATAGCAGATAAATTTATAAACATAAATATTTCTGAACTTTATACATATTTCTTTTATAGCTTTTAAATTTTTTAATTTAAAATTTTATTCATATTTTTAAAATTTAAATAGTAGTATTTCAGAAATATTGATGCATTCTGTGATGCTCAAGAAAGCCTATATCTAATTTTTGTACTGAAAAAGTCTATAAAGATTCTGTCGAAGTATAAATATATATATATATATATATATACACTTATATATATATATATATATATATATATATATATATATATATATATATATATATATATATGCACTTATATATATATATATATATATATATATATGCACTTATATTTATATATATATATATATATACACTTATATATATATATATATATATATATATATATATATATATATACGAGTATATATATATATTCATTCATTCACTCTTAGGCCCGTATTCATGATACATGCTATCCCAACCCGTAAGGAAAAGGTTAACGTTGAAAGTTGTTCGTGTAATTCTTTTTCTCGTTCACCTTGGGATGAGAATTCTTCACACAAAATGTCGTCTTCATCCTCAGAATGCTGTATAGTCTCATCAGAGAAAAGTTTCTTCATCCAAAGAGCTGTAACAAAACTTAGAACATATTTTGTTAGAACATTTGTGGGATCAACAAGCCATTTTATTAAAGCCGTATTGTTGTCATTTTTTCGCGATCTAATTCGATTTTCAATTGACTTCAACAAATCCTGACTTATTTCTGAATTGAATGCATGTATTCTGCTTCTTAAAAAACATAAAATACCCTCGGCACCAAAAAGATTTGCATCTTTTCGACTCAATGCTTCCACTGCTAGTTTTATAGGCTTTAGAGAAAGAGTGATATTATGTAATAGTCCCAGGTTAGCTTTTTCCATCAAATAATACGCATTTAAATCTTCTAAATTTTGTGAAATTGGCGTTTTCAACTTCAAATCCTTTTTATCATAAGCGAAATTGAATTCTATCGAATTTTTATGTCTACAATTAATTTATATTCACGTTCTTATTCACTTTTAATATAATTTGGCAGAATACTGTTGCGTGCGGGAGAATATCTTTAAAAAAAACATCATTTTCCTGACTGAATTTAACTGTTCAAAAATCGCGGTTTTATTCTCTTCATAATATTCGATACCTGGTTCACCTTCATAATTATCATCAAAACCATTTTCATACTCGTTAAGGTATACTTCATACTCGTTAAGGTCTTTATCTTCTCTAAATTCTTCAACTGTTTCATGTTTTTTTATAGAAACAATCAGAACTCGTGAGTGTATGCTGTAGTTGAAACATAATCATTTCAGCTGGGCAAGTTCTCCCGTACTTTAACAATATGGAGCACCATTGTGAGTAGTGCATACAGTTTCACTTTCAAAATTGATTTGAAATTTAAATACCATATTTTTCGGTGTATAACGCGCACTTTTAATACAAAAAATAAAATCGAAATTTATGGGTGCGCGTTAATCGCCAGATTTAAAAATTATAGATTTAAAAATAAGGAAAAGATGAACATAAAAAATTAGATTTCTACATGTACCTAAATGCTGTTTATTTAAAAGAAATGACATACCTTAAGAACTTAAAAGTTTTAATTATCGGATAACATGAATACTTCGTCATATTGGTCTTCCGTTATACCCTTGCTGCAGCGCGATTTCCATTTCCTTTTTCAAATTGAATGACTACGCATTTGAAACCAACACTGTGTTTGTTTCGTTTGGCAGGACCCATATTTACTACTAAAAGGAACACCAGATCAACTGTATTTCAACTAAAACAAATGCGATTTACTAAAGCCTTCGATGTGTAATTCAAAATCACAGCTTCAAATGACTGGAGTTAGGGAAAACCTGTGACTCCTAATTCCGCTAATTCATTCGGGTCAGAAGTGTGTTCCTATCCCCTGTTTGCAGAATTATTTACTCCCTCAAGGATTTTCCCCACACGCATATTGTTCCCCTTATCGCTTGTCAATTCAGTATGCCATTGTTCAAAAGCCCGGAAAAATGCTTCGAATGAATGACTTCAAAAGATAAGAACATCGCACATGTATATTTCAGGTTTATTCGTCAAGAAAAGGGGGCGCGTTTTACGGAGAATATACCTAAAAAATAAAAAATGTAGTTCAAAATTATAGGTGTACGTTATACGCCGGAAAATTACGGTATGTGATTTTTAACTTTATCGACCATTTCATCTCCATTATAGGATGCCGCAGTTGGAACTAACCCGATTCATAGTTTTTACCGTGTCAATTTATATTCAAATATAAATTGACAATTTATATTTGAATTGGCAATAGATGAATGTCCCATGATAATGGTGACACTGTATCTATTGCCAAGTATTTTACTTTTTTCAATAATTTGAATAATCTCCACTTTCTTTACTTCAAAATTATGTTGTATCAGATTCATTACATCTGTTTCGGAGTCTGGTAAAGAACACCCCCGGTTTGAAATAGATTCGAGGATAAATGCAGAATTCGTTATATCACTTATTGAAATATTATCAACTGCATCCAGCTTCCATGCTATATCTTCCATACTGTCTCGTTTAAGAAAATTTAGCATTGAAATTGAAGTTCTTCGAACCTTAGACGCGGTGTGCACTTTTTCTACATTCAAATTTCAACACCTATTTGATATGGAAAATTTAAAATTTTTAAATTGCGGGTATCCGGAAATATTGGACGAATATCGGATACTGTTAAGAATTAAAAAAACACGTATAACGGATACGGATATATCCGATTTGGAAACCTTATTTGGGTCCATTTCAAACTGGTGCATGTACGTAAACAAGAAATGTTTATAAATGCATTTCAAAGTGTTTAAAGAAAATGTCATTATATGATTTAGAATTATTAGTTTTTTAATCAGACATAACAGTTCTCTATATTGTGAATAATGTCTTAAATTATATGATTTTGGCAACTTTCCTCTATATTTATATATACTAGTTAGCACCCGTGAAACCATGACGGCTGGATAGTAAATAAATGTACTATTACACAAATTATACTCAACACATCATCGGCAAAGGTTGAAAAATAATCATTATATTGATCATAATATTAAGAAGAGAGAAATACACTCTAAAAAATTACTATTGAAGTCAATAAAAAGAAATGGGGTTACTCAACAGCGCGAAATAATATCCACCAGGTTTACTTA
This sequence comes from Dolomedes plantarius, assembly GCA_907164885.2. Classification (NCBI taxonomy): domain Eukaryota; kingdom Metazoa; phylum Arthropoda; class Arachnida; order Araneae; family Dolomedidae; genus Dolomedes; species Dolomedes plantarius. The sequence continues at coordinate 154,725,224 of OU015500.1, forward strand.
TATATCTCACAAACATAATTAAAAACAAAAAGGGCAAAGAGAGAGCTAGAGAGATTCCTCGAAATAAACATATGAATGTGTTTATGCAGCCTCGTGCTTTGTAATTATCTAAAGCCAGATTTGAACATTTCGCGGAACATGCGCAGAAAAAAATTAATGTGTTTATGAGGCCTCGTCCTTTGCGAGTATCTCAAGCCAGATTTAAACATGCCACGGAGCATGCGCAGAAACAAATTCAAGTGTTTATACGGTTTCTTGATTAGTGATTATCTAAAGCCAGATTTAAACATGTCACAAAGCATGCGCGGAAAGCAATTTTTAATTGTAAAATATGGCTCATTAATTGAAATTACGGTTACAACAACCAAATTTGACACATTTGTAGATTAAAATATTTCATTTAAGACCAAAATGAAGTAAATGGATGCAGTAGTTTTCTCTCACGGACTGCCCAAAGAATCGGATTAGCAACTTAAATGTATAGAAATTTGTCTGTTACGCAGCATTAGGGACCCGGATTTTCCCTGTGGGATATTTTAGCCGCTGGCCTGCAGTTTCATTTTAAAAGGCGGCCATTTTTTACAGACCTGTATCGTGAATTCGTTCATACGGTTGTTTCTGCCTGCTAGCGGAAGTAACTGACAATGCCAATGCAATCCGGAACGACCCATCGATGTCTCGCTGATGAATGTCGGCCATCGAGAGATCCCTCTTTCGCTTTATGTCTCACATTTGAAGAAGTAGAGTCTTTTAATGCGGCGTGTCTCTTATCTCTCGACAGTTTAATCGACGGGGGGAATGCGTCGTCGCTTAAAAGTAACGGAAGCGACGAGTCGTTTAACGGTGGTGGAGATTGGGGCCACAAATCACGCGGAGGAAGTGATTGGCTTCTTTTCGATTGGGAAAACCAAGTATTTGCGAAATCATCAATATTGCGCAAACGCTTTTACATATATAGCTGTATTATACAGGGTGCTTCCACATTCATGGTACAAACTTTAAGGATTGGTACAGAACAGTGTAACAATGATTTGTATAGGAATGTATGGGTGCAAGTGATGCATTGAGGCACAAACACTGGAAAGAGGCGTGAAAGGAATGTGAAATGGAGCGATTGGTTGGTTTCATTGCCGGTAGACAGCAATAGGTGGCTTGCGGCCGATCAACATTATGCACATGCTGGAACACGCCATTCTCAGTTGTGCTGTCGTCCGTGATGGAAGACTTTAAGTGTGCCTAAAACGCAGACATGAATCTCATGAACAGCCGTGCAAATGGTAACTGCAGAATTACGCTACTAGTAATGTATCAGGAGCGCTTTCCTCATACACAACTGTGGTTTCAGAATGATGGGGTGCGAACCCATTTCAGCACTGTTGTGAGCAATTATCGGGATTCCCCATTTGCAGAACGATGGATTGGGCTTGCTGGACGAGTCTCTTGGCCAGCCCGATCTTCTGATTTGTCGATCCTCGATTACTTCTCTCAGTAATCGATATCTTCTCTGGGAATATCTGAAGAGTCACGTTTATGCGACTCCAGTTGACTCTGATGAGGATCTCGTCGATGAATATCCGTTGTTGCTGCAAATACCTGGCATCTTTGAAACTGTACGCCCATCTCTCCATCGACGCTGCCAAGCATGTATTACTGTTGGTGGACGCAATTTTGAGCACTTATTGTAAACATAGCATTTGCCAATGACGCTGTCAATAAACAATTTTTATTTCCTTTCAAGTCTCTTTCTTGTGTTTCTGCCTCAACATGTGTAAGGTATACACAAGATTCGAACTTTTGAGTGAATTAAAGAAGCTGCTTCAGATATGCTAATTTCGGCATACGCTCTTAGTATAAATACCACGCAGCGTCATTAATGAAAAAAAAGGGGAGGTTGTTAAGGTTGAAAAGGTGTTATCCTGCGCTAGTGCTTAGCGGGCCAGAAGTTTACATGGCAGTACTGCTGGTTTGACTTACTGTTCGTGAGTATAAAAATATATTGTTCTTGAAAGCTGTGTTTATACATTCCGTACAAGTAGTACGCATGCTTATTGCTGTAAAAGCCAATTATATGTGCAACGAATTCAATAAACATTGTTTCATGTATAAACTGTGTTTGCTTCAAATTCAAATAGAGTGCCACTTCAAATTATATACACCCAGGTCTGGGTAGAAGTGAGCATAGAAACTCTATACATGTAACTTGCGCCCATACATTCTAATACAATAAATGATTGTTACAGTGTCCTTTATCAACCCTTAAAGTTTGTACCACGAATTTGGAATTACCATGTATGTAATAACACGCAGCATGAAGGAAGGATGAAGGAAGGATGAAGAAAGCACTGAGGAGTATTTTTCCCAAACACAAGAAGAATCATTAAGGGAAACGAATGATAGAGAGAGAGTACATCCCATCCTTCAGAGAGCTCATTTCTGATTCAGCATCCTGGATATAGAATCCAGCATACAATGATGGTGAACATTAGTAGCCACGTTGCAAATAGAGAGAAAGCATGTTGGCGGACATAGGGCCTGTTCACACAGAGTCCATTATCGTCAGCGTTACTCGTACTGAAATATTTCAAACCAATCACAGACCTTAACTGTTTCGTGGCTAATCGTTTGGAGGTTTGTGATTCGTTAAATATATTTCAATACGAGTACCGCTAACGTTGATGAATTCTACGTGAACTGGCCCGTAGACGGAAGACGGAAAAGGAAGAACACTCGTAGGTAGACAAGAGGAGCGATACTGATTACATGACGACGGATAGGTTACAAGAGCAGACATGTCTTCCCTTCAAACATTTAAAGAATGAGAATTTGCGTTATTTTTAGATTGCACTTTAGATGAGAGGTTGTGCGTAGTTAATATATATATATATATATATATATATATATATATATATATATATATATATATATATATATATATATATATATATATATATATATATATATATATATATATATATATATATATATATATATATATATATATATATATATATATATATATATATATATATATATATATATATATATATATATATATATATATATATATATAGTATATATATATATATATATATATATATATATATATATATATATATATATATATATATATATATATATGTATATATATATATATATATATATATATATATATATATATATATATATATATATATATATGTATATATATATATATATATATATATATATATATATATATATATATATATATATATATATATATATATATATAGATATATAAATTGGCGTGCAACACTCGAGGGAGACCACAATTTTTAAAGGTTACAACATAAAAATTTAACGAAACAACTTGTGCTGATTTCCATTAACCGAAGATATCTAGTGGAATGTTGGGGCTAAATCAAATTTCGGAATAGTGATGTCAGACGTGGCGTTATAGCGAATAAACGATAAAATCAGAAAAAAAGGAATTTTCTCCCAATTTCCGAAAGGTGCGTACTATTGTGATTGACGTTCGGTCAGTTTCGTCCCATTTTACAGACCACGAAATGTCCTTTAGGGCACATTTATACGATTTAATACGCGGTAGATTCAGTGGAAAGCTTAAGGGACACCGATATTTCAGAAGTGTGGCCGCCAAGTTCAATGTCACCCCTAGTGTAGCTTCGCGATCATGGTCGACATTCCAAACAACAGCTACAGCGGTACGAAGAGCTGGGCGTGGTCGACCCTCAAAAAACAATGGTCACTGATAACAGTTTTATCGTTGTACATGCTAAGAATGACAGCTACAGCCATTGCAAAGCAGCTGAAGAGCAGTTCCGGACAGCATGTTTCTCAGTTTGCAGTGGCCAGACGACTTCATCGAGGAGAACTGATTACCCGCTGGTCCGTATGCTGTGTATCGTAATCACCCGGCCATAGGCGCCACCGCCTATAGTGGTGCAATGAGCACAAGAACTTAAAAACGTGACAGATGGGGATCATCCTCTTTATTGACCAGAGACGCTTCATCTTCAGCAGTGATTTTGGGAGGCAGATTATTTGGGCCAGAATCACTCTTATAAAGAGGACGTTCCCCCCACCGCGATTGAGAACAGTTCTTGTGTTCTTGAAATCAATGTAGAGAGTGGCGCCGATGGCTTAATATTAACAGTACAGACCTTAACAGTACACTGCGTACGGGACGGAAAGCGAACAGTCCACTTCAATGAAATCATCTAGCCACAGTAAACCCAGAAACCTGGCTTCCGCAATCGCTCTACAGCTGGTTTGCAATGGCTGTTCCTGTCTGCCGACGATGTTTAAACCGAGCTCTTCGCACATCTATAACTGTCGTTAAGAATGCCACATGTTGACGCGAGATGACATTAAACTCGGCGGCCGTCCTCCTGAAACTTCGCTAGCTCTCCAGATTCCCATGATGCTGCCACGTATCTAAATATTCTAAATGCGTTGTAAATAACATTTCGTGGTCTGAAGTATGGGAAGACACTTACTAAACGTATGTATGTATTTAAGTGTATATATATATATATATATATATATATATATATATAAAATAATAACGCCCCACTAATATTAATTGTCCTATATCTAACGCGCATCTTAAATTTTTCTAAATAAAGCCCAGCCCTATTTCAAAAAGAAATCGAAAATCGAAATAACCTAATATTCTTATTGACGCATACGCGGGAAAGTTATTTTTAGACTTCCGTGATCTCGATCCCCCTTCGAAGAAATACCACATGATCGGGGTCAACCATTTAAAAGAATTAAAAATCAGAAGTTACTCAGTATAAAAGGTGAGACGAGAGGATTTTTGCGCCCCCTATTTTTTTGGTTCTGCTTCATTACTTCCTTGCTCGCTGTCCGCGTACTGCTCCAAAATATATTAGGATGTAACCGTATTCGATACTCAAACCTGGGCAGCTCCGGGCTGTCCGTTGCACATCGTCAAACAACATGTCGCAACATCATATCGTCAAACATCATGTCGCAGCTTGTGCCAATTCGTTCAAGTATGTATAGCTGTGTATCTTCTCTGATGTCTTGAAGTTATATTATTTTATTTCATGAAATAAAATAATTCAAGTGTTCATCGTGTTCCTGTTCTTTTCTCAAGTGTATATGTGTGAATCCATCTCCAGTACCGGTTATCCAGTATCTCAAGTACCGGTCCTATTAGAAGTATTACCATTCTGGTTACGTCTATACGGTCTCGTCGCATCTCCTCTACAAAGTATTTCGTGCGAGAAAATACCCGTTTTTCGTTATATATATATATATATATATATATATATATATATATATATATATATATATATATATATATATATATATACCTTTTTCATATATACTCTTCATAATATTTATCACCTGAAAACTTTCCGAAGTTGTACAAATTCGCCTGAAATCCTGTGTTAGTAAAATGAAAGTAAATTGAAGAATGTTTACCAATACCATTCCTTTTTACAGCTCCTCCCCGCTGGGTTACAGAACCCCCGCACACTGAAGCAGTACTCGGCTCTGATGTCATACTCAATTGCGTGGCAGATGGATTTCCCAAGCCTCAGATCATGTGGAAGCGGGCTGAAGGTTAGAATGATTTTTTTATCTCTTTCTTCTTTCTGACGTGGTCATCTCCATCTATCTATAATCTCTCTCTCACTCTCTAATATATATATATATATATATATATATGGCCCTGAGTTCATTTTAATGGACGATAACGCGAGGCCACGTAGAGCTCTTCTGGTCGACAAATGTCTAGATAGTGAAGATATTCGCCGAATGGATTGGCCAGCGAGATCTCCAGATCTTAACCCTATAGAGCATGTGTGGGACGCTCTGGCGAGGGAAATTGCAAATCTCAACCCCTCTCGATGAACCATACAGGGAATGAAAACAGCGTTGCTGAATGAGTGGGGCCAATTTCCACGGGAAATGATAAACTCCCTTATTTCAAGTACGAAATCACGCCGCGAGACCTGTATATCTGTAAGAGGGGACCGTACCCCCTATTAACCCATCAACTAACCCATTTTTTTGTTTATTCTGCAACCGCTGTTTCATACCTTCCGACTCCAACGAGTGTTACGCACGATCATGCGTGTGTATTACAATTACTGAATCGTCATTTGCCTTGTATTGTATCAATGTATGTATATATCAAATTTCATTAAAATCGCTACTGTAGTTCTAGAGATTATCGACCAAGTCTTCAAATTCTCTTAATTTCTTACACCAGTGTATCACAGGTGTCTAAATACTTATTGGTAGATAGTGTATATGATAACGCTTAATGTATATGATATATGTTAGCTTATTTATGCCTAACAGTTTGAGTTGTACATGTATACCCATATAATAATACTTAAATATCCATTCACCTTCGCTTTTAATATTGTAACTGTAACTGTTGTAGCAGACATAGTGTTAAATTCATACTAAAATTTCATTTTAAATTTTCTTTCAGACTTTGAGTTTGAATTTCTTAATTCTAAAAAAATAATACTTGTACAAAAATGTTTGCAAGTGGGAACAAACACACTTAACTGTGACCGAGAGTATTTAAATATATGTAATTTTGTGCCTTTAATGTCTGATGTCTGCATAAGCAGAGCTTACATTTTTTATTTATGGGTCAGAATTTAAACCTTTTAAAATGTGAATAATGCAGTTTTGTTACTGAATATTTGAATGGTTGTTTATAAATAATAGTAGCTGTTCCATTAATTTTCAAGGTTTGTCGATTTTTTCCCCAATGAAATGTATAGTAATTAAACAATGAGTACATGCCTATTTATCTATCAAATGAATACAAAAGAATGAATAAAAGAATGCATACTTTTCTATTGACAATAGAAATTTGTGGGTGAATGAATGAATGAACGGATATTTATTAAACATATAATGTGTCCGAAAGAATATATGTTTACGAATCTAATTATTTACTGAATGAATAGATACGAAGGAATGAATAACGCCTATTTATTAACCATAGAATGCGTCTGAAGGAATAAATGAGTGTCAGTCTGATATGATAAAAGTAATGTACAAATGGTACCAATGATAAAAAATTTGAAGTGGCACTAATGATACAGAAATTTTACTGGAGGCACCAATGTAATGAATATTAAGTGACGGTACAAATGATAAATGGTGGGTATACTTTAAATTAAATTGTACTTGGTGAAAAAGTTCTGGCACATGAAGAATGCCAGCTTGCGTCACTGCAAGCGCGTTCTCTTACATAGAATTCATAGCCTGCTCACAGACTAGAGCTCGTTAGCGCTAGTATGCTTCCGCTCTGATAAATAGATCACATCTCCTTATGCACATATTAATCAAATCAAACCTGTAGGAAGGGATGATTAAATGATTTATAAATGCTAGCTGTAGCAAAAGACTATATTAAAAACTAATTACTCAAACTGCGATCACATTGTTATTATTATTAGGAAAAAAATCTGCGTATGAATACATTCTCTATCTTGCACGTGTTTATCAGTTAAATTACAGTTAAGTGATGGATTCGAAGCGCCATGCGATTTCGAATACGTGTATCGATTTTATTATTGTGGATATATTTAATTATTGTAGATAATAACAATGTAATTGCCTTAAGAATTCAAACTTTACCTGGAAAATTATAAGTTATATTTTAATCATTAAGTTAACCGAGAAAAGTTAATATTAATTCAGCTAGCGAATAATTAATTTAAGAGATGATATAAATTAATGAAGTTAAATATAGTAGTTAATTAACGTTGTTATTGATAATTATATTTAATGTTTAAAATCTGAAATTTTAATTTATTTTCTACATAGTGACGTTATGTCACACAGTCTAATTATTTAGGGAATGAATAGATACGAATGAATGAATAACGTCTATTTATTAACCATAGAATGCGTCTGAAGGAATAAATCAGTGTCAGTCTAATTATTTACGGAATGAATGGATACGATTGAATGAATAACGCCTATTTATTAACCATAGAATGCGTCTTAAGGAATAAATGAGTGTCAGTCTAATTATTTACGGAATTAATACATAAGAATTAATGAATAACGCCTATTTAATAACTATTGAATGTGTCTGAATAAATAAATGACTGCGAGCTAAATTATTTATGTACTGAATGAATGACTATTGGTTAACCTTAGAATGTGTCTGAAAGAATAAATGAGTACGAGCCATTTACGGAATGAATAGATCCGAATGAAGGAACAAATGCCTATTTTTTAACTATAGTGTGTTTAAAGGAATAAATTAATACGAGCATAATTATTTACGGATTAATTAAATACGAATGAATGAATGAATAAATCTATGCCTATTTATTAACTACAGAATGGATCTGTAGGAATAAATGATCGCTGGTCTTAATATTTACGGAATGAATAGATCCCAATATAGGATTTCACCAATGCCTATTTATTAACCATGGAGTATGTCTAAAGGAATAAATGAGTGCGAGACAAATTATTTACAGAAGGAAACAGATGCGAATGAATGAATGAACGGAATTGTATTCATGAACCACAGAATGTGTGAGAGGGAATAAATGAGTGTGAGCCTGATTATTTGTCAAATTAACTCATACGAATGATTAAATGCATTCCTTTTTCACTTAACGGAATGAATGCATGCGAATTAAGGAATGCCTTTTCAATTTGGCAAATGAATACATACGAATGATTAAATGCACGACTTTTTTATTTACAAAATGAATGTGGGCTGAAGAATGAATCTATGCCTGTTTATTTTTCTTATGAATACATATAAATGATTTAATGCATTCCTTTTCTATTAACGTAATGAATGCACACGAATAAATGAACGAATGCCTGTTGATTGACCAGCTATGTACATAAGAAATATTAAATACATATTTTTTTTAATTTACAAAGTCAATGCGTGCGAAAAATGGAATATATATCTATTTTTTTTTTACCAAATGAATACGCACGGATAGTTAAATGCATGCTATTTTTATTTACAAGATGAATGCATATGAATTAATATGCCGTTTCAAAAATTTAAACATGTTTTAGCATATAGTGGAAGAACAATAGCCCTTTAAAAGAATTATAACACTAAACTTTTCTCTCTATTAAGAAAAAAGTAACTCCCGCTGCCGTTGTGAAAAGCTTGTCACGCTATCTCCTCCAAAATCGCTGGGGGTAATGGGGTCGAGACCGATACCAATGGATGCAGAAAAATGGGGGACCAAATAGATATGTCTCATCTTCGTCTGACTTTAAGTAATTATTTTTTATATTTTATGTTTTGTGGGAAAATATTGACTTTTTCATCTTCAGATTACGATAACTCGCCAAAAAATGATCGTAGGATTTTGAGCTTTTTACAGTCTAAGACTACAGACATTTCTGTTTCAAACTAGACCTCATTTGTTTAAAAATATTTTACGACAGACTAATATTTTCATCAAAAAATGAAACACAGGTTTTCAAGAAATATTGACTTTTTCATCATCAGATTACACTGACTCGCCAAAAAATGATCGTAGAAATTTGATACTTTTACAATATAAGAATACAGACATTTCTCTTTCAAACTAGACCTCATTTGTTAAAAAATATTTTAAAACAGACTAATATTTTCATCAAAAAATGAAACACAATTTTTCAAGAAATATCGTCCCCTATGTGGATATAACATCGATGTTCCTCGAGTTTTTATCTTACAAAGAAAATATTTACATCATCTGGAAGCTGAAAGAATTCTTATTCATATAAACCTCATTTCAAGTCTATATCTTAAATTTTAAAGCTGATAATTCAACAGTGATGAAACGCCCTTCGCATTAACGGTGACAACAGTAAATGGATGGAAGCTGTTACATTCCCGGAGAACCATCCCTATGTATCTCGCTATTAGCCATAACAGAGGAGCGAGCGTAGACAGCCTAGGGGCGAAGCCCCTAGTGCTTAAAATAAAAGGTTTATTAAAAATCCTTCAAGAAACTTAAAAACATACAAGCGTACTACAAACGAAACATCAAAATACGCGAGAGCCAACAACTTACGGCCAAACCGTCTTTATATATACTTCAAACATATTTGCATAAACCTGCTCAGTAACTGCAGCTCAGTTTACCCCACGATCAATCGCCTGAAAATTACACTGCCGTCTGGCGGGGAAAAAGCTGAGCGGTCCGGCGAGAGAATAACCAAGGAGGAAATGCTTATTTCCCTATCATAAATGAATGCCCATTTATTTACTAAATGATTGCATTATGGTAACATACAGTCATAGATCAAGCATACCTACACACTAAACATATAACATCGCATACATATGCTTTACACTATTTTGATATGGTTTGTAACTTATTAAAGTCCATTTAATGTAAGCCAAGCACCGCGAGTCATAAATTACGCTTAACTCTCCCCAGTAAAATACTCGAGTTCATTCCGGGTGCTCGATCGCTCCATGTTCTGTCTTCCGATCGCACAGCTGCGTCCGTTGTTTCGGGAGCGCATTAGCGTAATGACGCTTTAATTGTTTTTCTGGAGAGCTCTGCCTATTAAAGCGCGAAGAAAACTTTACGGATCCGTAATTACGTAATTTAATTACGGGCGTGATTGAGCGTGTGCTCACCGCGTCGTCCTGATATGCTTCCTCAACCCCATCCATAATGTATTTGTAAGGATTTCCTTGCTTTTTTACCCGCAATAAGGAATATATAATTTCACTTCAAATGTGTCTTTATATCATTTCATTATTATGGGCATAAAAGTATATATATATATATATATATATATTATATATATATATATATATATATATATATATATATATATATATATATATATATAAAATATATATATATATGTATATATATATATAAAATATATATATATAGTATATATATATATAGTATATATATATATATATATATATATATATGTATATATATATATATATATATATATATATATATATATATATATATATAAATATATATATATATATATATAAAATATATATATATATATAGTATATATATATATATATATATATATATATATAATATATATATATATATATATATATATATATATATAGGGTGAACCAAAAGTCTTGCCCTGATTATAAATATTTATCGTGCTCAAACTATTATAATTAGACCTATGTTTGTTTGGATATATAGTAAGTATTGTTAGAAAATTTTTATAAGACTATTTACCTTAGTAAATTTTAACGTGTACCCCCTTGGTAGCTCGGAGAATGTCGTAGCGGTATTCCAGTTCCCGCCAAGTGTTATTTATCATGTCTTCTGTTACAGTACCCACAATACATGTTTCGTCTAGGAAATCACGCTCTAAAGATCCCCAGAGTGGGAGTGCGACATCTTTCTAAAAAAGTTGCAATAAGTCTAAGTAAATGTTAGGGGCAACGATTTTCGGGCTTTCTCTTGAATCGAAGTAATTCCGGCCGAAAATGATGTCCTCCTTTCAAATATTCCCCTGAGTCCCTCTTGAAGGAGCACTCGCGTCATTTATTGCACAAAAAAAACTACTAAAACTGACCAATCCAACGCTATTTAAGTTACATTATTATATTAAACGGGTATTTTGTAATGAATTTTTATAATGAGGGCAAGACTTTTGGATCACCCTGTATATAAACTGACAACTTTTACTATATCAGTATTTCGTTATGTAAGCTTTGTTGTTAATAGCTGCCTGGGCGTATATCTGCAAACACTGCTAAATTTTGTTATTTTTGTTGTCCATGATAGACAGCGTAATTTGCTAATGAATACATACATATATACACTGAGTGCCAAATTATTATGATCACCCCCTCAATACAATGTTGGACCACCTTTTGCCCTTAATACTGCATGAATTCTTCTTAGCATGGATTCTATGAGATGTTGGTAGGTGGTATGAGGAATTTGTGATCATATCCGATGAACTGCATTTTCCAGTTCCTTAAGATTTGATGGTACTTGATCCAGCTGCCTGGTGTCATTTCATCCCAAATATTCTCAATTGGATTGAGATCTGGTGATTGTGCAGTCCAACGAAGCAAGGTAAATTCTCCGTCATGCTCTTCGAACCATGTGAGGACAATACCAGCTTCATGAGAAGGAACATTGTCCTGCTGGACGTATCCACCCCGGGCAGGGTAGACCATTAACATAACAGGATGTAGTTGATGTGCGATAACACTTAAATACCCTTGGTTATGGAATAACCAGGGGTAACACATTAATATAACACAATAATATTTAAGTGTTCCATATATATATGGAACACTTAAAGTTATGGAATGTTAAATTAATAACATTAACATCGATTATAGAACATTATTCAACATTATCAAACATTCACTTTAGCTTATACAAAATCATTATCTATAAACACTATCGAAACACATCACAAAATAACCCCTTTCAAATGTATGTATTAGCATGAATTATTTATGCGTATAAAAGGTACACGACCTAACACGAAAATTTGTTTCGAAAACATTTTAAAATTCAGAGCACGTTTGGTTTTTGATATTATTTTTCTCGCTTTCGGGCGCTTGGAGAAAATTTTATTTTCAACATCTATGAAAGTTTTGTTTGTTGATCAGTTTAAACAGTAAAAGAATGTTTTGTTTTCCCACGGAAACTTTATGTGGATGAAAATTTTGCTCTCTATTAATTTAATATATATATACAGTCGAACCCCGTTATAGCGAACCAGGTATATAACGAACTCACGGATATAACGAACAAAAATTTTAGTCTCTCCGTTTACTTATTGCATTTAATGCTAATTTATCCTTTTATAACAAACCTCCGAAATCTTAAGAATCGGCTATAGCGAAACTTTTTTCAGTCGACTACTGATATTTTTTTATTTTTAAACTTTTAAGAATGTTGAAAAAGCAAAGAATTATGAAGAAGAAGATGATGAAGATTTACTTATCGCGATGTGGATAGAAAAGCCCAAAATTTCATCATTCTCAGATTGTGACATGAAATTGTTCGAAACATGTGATGATGAAGTCATTACATGTGAAAATTCGACGGATGAAAATATTGTTGAAGAAATTAAAATGAATCATTCTGAAATCGAAGATTCTGCATCTGATGCTGATGAAGAGGACCCCATAAATGACGAAAGCCCCACCATCTCAGATGCTACAGAGCGATGCGTGTTTTTCTCTACATAAACAGTAGAGGAAAGAGTTTTGGAGTCATTTGATTTACTGGACAAAGAAATTCATAAAAGGTTTTTGAAATCGGCATCACGTCAGCAGAAGATAACCTATTGTTTCTATATCAAAGCAATGAGCAATTAAATGTAAAATGAATTTATTTCCATTTGTCTTCATTTTTAGTTAATTTAATTAGTATTGTGTCAGTTTAATGTAATCGATTTTAGTCAATTTAATTCATTAAAGATCATTTCTAATAGATTTTATCATTTTTTAAACATCATTATTGAATACTCGTAACAACCAATGGGTTTTACATTTTGTGAACTCTAACATTTTATTCTTAACGGTTCGGATATAGGGAGCAAAACCTTTGGTCTCTTAAAGTGTCGTTATAACGGGGTTCGACTGTATATATATATATATATATATATATATATATATATATATATATAAATACATACATACATACATACATACATACATATATATATATATATATATATATATATATACAGTCGAACCTCCATATATCGAAGTAGCAAATTGCGCGAAAAAAATTCGATATATAGAAATTTCGATATTTAGAATTGAGCTTAGTCTTATCATAATTATCCTAAAAAAAAAATTAAAGCTAATTTTTGTATACGAAACTCCATTTCTAATTTATTTGCGAATCCCATTAAATGAAAGTTAATAACTAAAAAATGAATTAATATAAAAGATTAATTGATTACTACATATCTTAAAAAAAACAATAATGCAGACAGTGGTTACAATGATCACAGTAACATTCTTAAAAAATAACTACGAATATCTTGCTGAACAGTTAGTTTTGCGGAAAGTTCAAAGAATAGTTCGTATTTATTCAGTCCACTAAAAACTTTATCAGGGAAATTTTCTGCGAATTGAAGTCCAGGACGTATTGTTTCAAATGCCAAAAAATGGGAGATTTTATTTTAAATTTAAGTGGAATAAAATCACCCAATTTGTCTTGAAAAAAATTTCGATATATAGAGATTTTTTCGATATATAGAAACAATTTTTCTATGTAATGAACATGGAGATTTGCTAAAAGTTCGATAGATTGAAAATTTCGATATAGGGAAGTTCGATATATGGAGGTTCGACTGTATATATATATATATGTATGTATGTATGTATGTATATATATATATATATATATATATATATATATATATATATATATATATATATATACTGCGCTAGAGAGACTCACTGTTCCAGAGATACATTTGCCAGTCAGTGAGAGAGTGGTATTTGCCATTCATGTCTGTAGATATGCTCACACATCTTTTTATGATCGTCATTAGAAAAAAAATTTTCAACTCATAACATATCTGTTTTACTTTTTTATCTCCTTAGAAGCATCTAATTGCCTCGAAAGCTCCAATTGAGTTCAAATTGTCGATACTTTGTTTCAATTCTCTCCTACACCGAGGGCGACTTATTGGGACGTAGCCCGATAATGACTTAATGATAGGACGAGCGAAGCAGTTGTCCCTTTTCCTCTCGAATGACTGTTTTTTTTTATTTTTCTTTAGGGAAGAATATCCCATTACAAAACTGTGCCCAGAATTGTTTTAAAAACATACTTTATTATAGTATGTCTGTTTCCTTCAGACTACATCGCCGAAGATATATCGCTCCCATCATCTGATCGATATATCTCTCTCTTTAAGAGTTAGTAGGATATTGTCCGACACCTTATATAGGGTGATTCACTC
>OU015500.1:154740263-154765263 GCA_907164885.2 Dolomedes plantarius
ATATATATTGTAAATCTTCAATGACTTTAGTCATAGGAGTACATAAACAACGTGTTCTTACCTCATATTTTGGCTAGATATTGACTTGCCTCTTGAGTCTATTCTCGGGAGAGTGGAATATATTCTGGAATCGTGTTATCCCTCTCTATCGTTCTCTAAATAATTTACACAACTGCACAAAAACTAATGGAGAGTTTTGTACTCACTATATTTAACACACTTTTATATTACATAAATAAATACACTTAGTATCTATTTTAACATTGCAGCACAACAAATATTAATCTGAACCCTTTTAACACAGAGTTCGTTGTGGTCAGTCTCTGGTTGGTGGCGTTAGAGGTCAGGGTTAGCTGTTTCCGTTTGTAACTAACACTAATACATGCACACACACACACACTCATATATATATATATATATATATATATATATATATATATATATATATATATATATGTGAGGAATTTACTGGGTAAAGAATAATTAATTTTAATTTAAAGGGGGCTTCGGGATTAATTTATCTTCGTGGCGAATAAGCCGCTGGTTTCATAAGCCAAAACGGATCGAAAAGTAGTTTTTCCCAGTTTTGAGTGCGACCTTCGATTCGCTGTATAAGGGAGTCTCATAGAGAGAATTTTTTTTTAGATAGTGTACAGGATTGGGCGCGAAAAGAAAACTTCTGGAAGATTCTAAATTGGGCTCTGCGCAAGTGCAGGGAGAGAAAACGCACTGTTTTGACCGTAGAATTAGTCAGAGCGCAGGATAGACTTCAATGCTGTCGGATTTTCTGCTTCGCCGCGTCTCTAGACACAAAATGGCGAATAGTAAACATGCTGCTTTGGAGCTTTGGTTCGATGAAGATGAATAAACTAATTTAGTTTCAAGAATGATCTTCTTTATTTCTACCACTCGTCACCAGTGCTAAGATGAAGACTGCGTAAAGGAATTTTAACAGGGAAACAACAGCAACCCTGACATAAAGAAAATTTATTTTTCTGGAACCTATATAGCATTATGTACCTGTATTCATCGTAGTATATGTTTAAAATATTTCTTCATTACATTCAAAAAATATATATATATATATATATATATATATATATATAATTCATATATATTCATATATATCACATATATATTCATATATATATATATATATATATATATATATATATATATATATATATATATATATATATATATTCTAATATTAATTTTAGCATAGTAAATATGAAGTAATAAATAGGTTAAATTTCGCTCTTAATAAAATAATTACTGTTGGCAGCACACAAAACCCACTGCAAAGAGGCGAAGGATGTACATTAACAGCTGAAATTTAACTGATCCCAACAAAAAAAAATGAATAAAACAGTTAAGTGACACACGCATTTAAAACTTTCCAAACTGTCCAAGAAGTTCCACGAGCAGAGCCTAAATGGGATCATGAAGGGGGGTGGGGTGGTGTGCCGAGAACACGTCTCGAATGAAGAATGACAAACGATGGAATGTTTCTAAACTTTTTGAAACGTATGACTTTCTCTTTTGAGTGTGTTCGGAACGTCAAGAAAAGCATAAAAATTCTAAAAGGATCTCTAAAGGACATTTCAGTGCGGGGATTTGTTTTCTTCTAGGAAGTCACGAGGTTTGTTTTTTCCCCTTTCTTTTCGTTTCAGATATTCACCGAAATTGCCTTCGCTTAACATTTTAGGATTTTGGTCTCTTTTTTCCACTTTTACCTTGCCCATGATATTTTGAATATTGATTATTCTTTGTTTCAAGACTGCATCTTCAAAAAATGCATACATATACATGCAAATAGATAAACACACAGACATATATATATATATATATATATATATATATATATATATATATATATATATATATATATATTATTATTATTATTATTATTATTATTATTATTATTATTATTATTATTAAAATTATTCTTTAAAAATTCCCCAAAAATCAGAAAATCAAGGTAAAGGTTCGAAAAAAAGTCATTTTAAAGTAATTTTTATGATTTTTCTCGTGATATAAATGTTATAACCCTTAAATTATTATTTTAAATGCAAACTTTAAAAAGTTACAAAAACAGCTTAAAAATTTAATTTAAAAAAATCTAAGAAGAATTTTTCAAAACTCTTTCTTAGTGCACCCCTACACTATAAGAAGAATGTCCATGCAAAATTTCAGCCCTTTAGGTCCAGCGGTTTGGTCTGTGCGTTGTGTGTCAGTGAGTCAGTCAGTGAGTCAGTTGCGGAACTGTTTTATATATATAGATTATAGATATACGAGTACATTTGTATATATATGTGTGTATATCTAATATATATATATATATATATATATATATATATACTCCGTTATATATATATATATATATATATATATATATATATATATATATATATATATATATATATATAATACTCCGTTGGACCCCCTCTAGCGCGAATGCACGATGCGATACGATCGGGCATTCAGTCATACAAGTTCTGTATGATGTCTTGAGACATTTCGTTCCATATTTGGTGTAACCTTGCCTCGAGTTCGTTCAAATTCGCGGGATGCCCAACTCGTCGTCCCAAATGATCCCAGATATGCTGGATTGGAAACAAATCTGGGGATCGGGCAGGCCAAGGAAGGGTAGTAACAGTGCGGAGACAGTCTTGTGACACCCTTGCCGTATGAGGCCGAGCATTGTCTTGTTGAAAATGGCTCCTGGGAGCCGTTGCATGAGTGGCAACACATGTGGTTGCAGGATTTCATGAATATACCGCTGGGCTGTCATGGTGCCACGGAACAATACTAGGGGTGACCGTGTATTGTAGGCAATGGCACCCCATACCATCACACCAGCTGTGGGAGCGATGTGTCGCTGTACAGCAAAGGCAGGATTGAAGCGCTCACCACGGGCTCTCCACACATATACATATATGCTTCGACCAAAGTCGGAAATCTGGCCAGTTCACGTATCGATTGGTCATTTCTAGCATTGGCCAAGTCTCTTGGCCAAAGCCCGAAATAATCGAGTATTTACGTTTACTTAGGAGTTTGGTTCGTCAATTCGCAATTTGTAACAATCAATTGCCATTTTGAGAATTTTCAAAAGAAATTTTGTCTAAGCTATAACAATAAGGGATTTTTACACTGGTAAAAATATGGTATGATTAACTTTCGTTACTTTGTTTGATCCAACTCCTCAAAACATATAGCCTTACGCCATTTTTTCTTGGACAATTCGTAGCCGAAGTAGTCTCAAATTCACAAATATTTCGATCGTTAACAAAGTAACTTGGACAATGCTAAAAGTGGCCAGCCAATTCGCGAATTTGCAAACTTTGGACTTACATATGGCCGTAACATATGTGTATATATATATATATATATATATATATATATATATATATATATATATATATATATATATATATATATATATATATATATATACATATATATATATATATATATATATATATATATATATATATATATATATATATATATATATATATAATATATATATATATATATACACTCATGGACAAAAAAAATTAGCGCACCAAGAAGGAGTCGTCAAATGAAACGAAATTTTACATACGTAATGACTACTTTGATATAAGTAAATGATAAGAAAATCAAAGAAAAAGGATAATTTATTTCAGAGTAAAAGGCAAAAGAACGGAGGAGTTAATACTCCGTTGGACCCCCTCTAGCGCGAATGCACGATGCGATACGATCTGGCATTGAGTCATACAAGTTCTGTATGATGTCTTGAGACATTTCGTTCCATATTTGGTGTAACCTTGCCTCGAGTTCGTTCAAATTCGTGGGATGCCCAACTCGTCGTCCCAAATGATCCCAGATATGCTGGATTGGAAACAAATCTGGGGATCGGGCAGGCCAAGGAAGGGTAGTAACAGTGCGGAGACAGTCTTGTGACACCCTTGCCGTATGAGGCCGAGCATTGTCTTGTTGAAAATGGCTCCTGGGAGCCGTTGCATGAGTGGCAACACATGTGGTTGCAGGATTTCATGAATATACCGCTGGGCTGTCATGGTGCCACCGAACAATACTAGGGGTGACCGTGTATTGTAGGCAATGGCACCCCATACCATCACACCAGCTGTGGGAGCGATGTGTCGCTGTACAGCAAAGGCAGGATTGAAGCGCTCACCACGGGCTCTCCACACACGAACACGATTGTCATTACTGCCGAGATTGAATCTGGATTCGTCGCTAAAGACGACCTGGTTCCATTCCGCTGCAGTCCAGTTTCCTCGTGCGCGACAAAACTTCAAACGGAGGCGTCGATGGGTGGGCGTCAAGGGCAGCACACGTAATGGGAGCCGCGATACCAACTGTCCTTCAGCCAGGCGCCTTCGTATGGTTCGAGAAGACACAGAGGCCCCTAGTGAAGGTGCTACCTGTGCCTGGATGGCGGCCGATGAAGCAGTTGGCTGTACGCGTGCATTTCTTACGATGTGGCGGTCTTCTCGACGACTGGTCTGTCGAGGGCATCCTGAGCCTGGTCTTCGTGTACATGACATCTCTCGGGTCCACTGGTCCCAACACCTCCTCACAACACAATCAGAGCGGCCTAATTGACGAGCTACTCGCCTAGCTGACCACCCAGCTTCCATCATCCCGACGATTCTCCCCTCTCAAACTGCGACAACTGCTTATATTGTCTTCGAACACGGCGTAATGGCATGTCTATCTCAGCTCTTCCTTAGTAAATGATTCAGCACACTCAAACAAGCTTTGGTTACCTGTTTTATACTCCACAGAGTACGATGTTCAACGCCCTCTACCGGCTATACGTAATGCGCAATCACGCTGCATTTCTAATCATTTGCATATCTCCCCGACATGTACCTTCATTGCAAGTTTCGTTACGATCCCGCAATTATTTCTTGGTGCGCTAATTTTTTTGTCCATGAGTGTATATATATATATATATATATATATATATATATATATATATATATATATATATATATATATATATATATATATACAGTAACCACCGCTTATAGTGATCAGTGGTTATAAGAATCAATATCGCGAAAACAAAAACAAATGTATTATTTCCATGTTAAAATTTTCGCTTTAAAGAATCAATCCACCGGCTATAAGAATCAGTTTACACTC
Source organism: Dolomedes plantarius (assembly GCA_907164885.2). Classification (NCBI taxonomy): domain Eukaryota; kingdom Metazoa; phylum Arthropoda; class Arachnida; order Araneae; family Dolomedidae; genus Dolomedes; species Dolomedes plantarius. Next base: position 154,745,424 of record OU015500.1, read on the forward strand.
TTCGCTTTCCTTTCATTTTTCAAAAAAAGCCACTTAAACCCTCAAAAAGCATGAAGTTTTTCTTCTTTTTTTTAAAGAAAGATTGATAAGATGGGATGGAATATAGTCGTAAAATTCATTCCTAAACGCGTTAGCGCAACACTGTCCTATTAACTTGACCCAGGGCATCTTTACCCGTCCGGGCCCGATTTCACTTTTCTGCACTGACAAACAAAAATAGAGACTCTTTCGTTTCCCCACCTCCCACATCCTGGTTGCGGCTTCCTGGATCCTGAAACACATAAATCTTCGGCGAAGTGTCCACTAAGGCAAACGTGACATTAGTGGATTCAGCACGTTATCAAACCGTGAAACGTAAGCTAGAGGGTGAATCTTCGTCTGAGAAAATTGAAAGAGTATTGAAAGAGTATTGAAAGAGTATTGAAACAGCCTCCTGAAAACTTCATTATGTCAAACTACTATAGAAAACTTTTTCTTGCTCCCTTGCTGTAGTTGAAATGTTAAAACTGGTAAGCAGGTACGTTGTAACAAATATTGGATTTTTTTTCTTCTCTTACTAAAATTATGTGCATCTACTTATAGGTCTAGAAATTAAGTTGCATTTGTAAAATTATAAAAAATAACTTTAATAAAAGATAATTAACGTAAATTAAAGAGTATTTTATGGCAAATTATCTCATATATGTATATATAGGTGGGTGTGTGTGCCTGTCCAAAAACCTAAATTTCGGCTATAAGAATCAACCGCTTATAAGAATCAAAAACAGTAATAACAAACGTGATTCTTATAAGCGGAAATCACTGTATATATATATCACTGTATATATATATACAGTACAAATCGTTTATAAGAACATCCAGGGGACTTTAAAAACTGGTTCTTATAATAGATAATTTTTATACCCTATAGATAACTTAAAACTGCTGGAAATACCTAATTCATCATCACATAATTTCTATTTACACTTGAAACATGACGATCAAAAAATGGTTAAAAGGTTCATGTTCAATCAAAGGTTCGCGTTCGAAACGCTACGTCCTATCCTGGGTCATCCTATAAAATAGGCCAGTTTCATCAGTGTTGAAGATTTCATGGTCTTCATAGCCTGCTCTTAACTTGGTCCAAACAGTTTTAAGCCAGTTATCAGAAACTACTGGTGTCACGGCCTTCAATTCTCTACTGATTTTCCCGAACACAGTGGAATGCCTCTCAAGAAATCTCTGGATTCACGAAGTTGAACAAGCAATATTATATTTTTTAAAGAGCTTTGCGAATTCATTTGCTTGCAATTTAGGTCCGCTTAGGGGAATGTTGGCACTCCTTTGAATCTTAAACCATTGCAAAAGGGCTTCTGCTATGTCAGCATGTGGACTTTTTCTAAGTTTCTTATATTAGTGAGATCTTTTTCAACTTCTTCTTTTAATTTTTTTCTATTCTTAAATATATTTGAAATCGTGGCATAACTAACCATTAATTCGTTGGTTAATGCTTCAATTTTTTCACCGTTTTTGAAACTGGAAATTCTGTTCACAATTAACATATTCTTATAAACGATAAATTTTCCCAGAAACCTATTAATTTTAAGTCACTAAAAGCGATATGTTCTTATTAACGATGTTATTATAACCGGATTTTGTATCCATCATTACACATGAGAATTGCCCGGGAACTAATAATTCCGTTCTTTTAAGCGATATGTTTTTAGAATCGGTGTTCTTATAAACAATTTTTACTGTACATATATATATATATATATATAGTTTACAAATGTAAATTACTTAATATGAAACAAAAATGAGTAAATAAATTTTAGGTGCTAAGCTGCTCACAAAAATATTTACGATATATAGATATTTAAAATTAAGATGACTAAATGGGCAGATGCGACCATTTAATACTCCTATAACCTGAAATAAGATAGACATATATAAATAAGCAAAAAACGGAATTGGAGATGGTATAGTTGATGACTGGGGGGGGGGGGTTGTGACCCCCCAACCCCGGTTAAACATGTTTTAAGCCTGGCAAGACTCCCGGAGGTCGGCTATAACACCAAGACAGTAATAAACAATTATGAAGAGGAAAAATATTTTTCCTCTTCATAATTGTTTATTACTGTCTTCGTGTTAATTTTTCCTCTTCAAAATTGTTTATTTCTGTCTTGGTGTTATAGCCGACCTCCGGGAGTGTTGCCAGGCTTAAAACATGTTTAACAGGGGTTGGGTGGTCACAACCCCCCCCCCCCCCCTGTCATCAACTATACCATCTCCAATTCTGTTTTTTGCTTATTTATATATGTCTATCTTATTTCAGGTTATAGGAGTATTAAATGGTCGCATCTGCCGTTTTAGTCATCTTAATTTTAAATATATATATATATATATATATATATATATTTAAAATTATACCAGTATATATATATATATATATATATATATATATATATATATATATATATATATACTGGTATCTAAAAATAAGGTCACAAACACGTTTTTGATATTAACTCAATATTGCTAAGAGTGAAATTGACAAAATTTTTAGCATGTATATTTTGAGGAACGTGTAATAATGTGAGCATCCAAATTTGAATCAATAGTATAGCGTAAGGTTTTTAGCAGAATGTGAAAGAGACCTATTCAGTACCTTGGATTTTTTGTCTGCAGAGTTGGGATTCTTGCATTTAACTCCCCAACGCTGACTGAACATCCAGGTTGTGGCATCAATTCGAAACAAGGGACATCATGAGGTGGCCCGATCAAGTCCGTCGAAGAGCGACGGCACCTGCACAGGATTGTTACAGGGCATTAAATGCACGACGGCATTGACAGATTAGAGAGAACTTGAGAGACTCTGTCTGGACTCTCTCTGCTGCTGCGTCTGGAACAAAAGTTTTAAGCAAACTGTATTCAGACGCCTAGCAGAGAACTGCCTTTACGCCCGGCGACCAGTAGTGTGATCCCCTCTGACCATGTCGCACAAGAGAGACAGTTTATCATGGAGTCAAACTGTTCGTTTTTGGATACAACAACATTGGGAGCGTGGTGTTTTCATAAATGAATCCAGGTTCAGTACACAAAGTGAGTCTCGGCGAGTCTTCCTGTGGAGATAGCGTAGGACCCACTATGATCCCTACCAAACATTGGAAATCTATTCCTTTGGTGGTAGGGGAATCCTTGTCTGATGCGGCATCATGTTGGGCAGTCATACACCTCTGCATGTCTTCGATACAGGCAATATCTCGGCACAGAGCCATAGGGATGGGGTCCTTTAAGCCTATGTGAGGTTTTTTTTCGGTCCGCACTCCTTTTTTGATGGACGATAGTACGACGCCGCACAGAGCTCAACTTGTCGACAATGTTCTGGAGGAAGAGGATATTCGCCGTATGTAATGGCTAGCAATGATCTAAATCCAATACAGCATATTTGGAGGTTCTAGGAAAAGCCATTACATGACGACTCCCCCTTACAGCACCCCCAGACTTTAAAATACGCGCTTTTAAAACACGGGATATGTTGGCATAAGCATTTATCGCTAGCCTCATTAACAGTTCGATGGTTCGTTGTACGGCTTGTATAGCTGTGCCCAATGACCACCAGGGTCTTTAGTTTAGGGATTGTATAAACTGGTGCTTTCTGGAAGAACTCTTTTGGCAAAATACTCTTGTAAAAAATAATTATAAAACTGATGAGTGACTTTATAGCCAATGATAAGCCAATGTTTTTCACATAAAGACTCTGCTGACTGGTGCTTCCTGGTGGTCGTCTATTCTCTGAAGTGTTTTCTGGCAGCGTATTACGCCTGAAAGCTGGTATATCAGGTGACTTCTACAGAAGGCCTATAGGCTAAAGACTCGTAAAAGTCACTCACCTTTGTCATATTCCATGCAATCTTTCTTCTAGTATTAGTGCTTTTCCCCACCAATGTCATAGTAATTATGTATGTTCTTCGTCCAAACAGATCACCTACAAGTTCGAGCCCTGCCCCCCTCTCAGACGGTGGATGTGGGTAGCGCGGCCCTCCTCGCCTGCAATGTCACCGGCCACCCCGTGCATGTGATCAGTTGGCGAAAGGATATGGCGCCAGTGATGTCTTCGCGCCGCATAGTGGTGTCCAAAGAGGAACTGCGCATCAGCCCCGTAGCCAGGGAGGACCGGGGCATGTACCAGTGCTTCGCCTACAACGACAGGGAGTCGGCGCAAGACGCTGCGCAACTGGTTCTAGGAGGTTTGTCAGTTGCCTTCGATGTTACATCCCCTATTACCCTATATATATATATATATATATATATATATATATATATATATATATATATATATATATATATATATATATATATATATATATATATATATATATATATATATATTATGTGTAATTAGAACATGTAATAAAATAGACAGATCGTATAGTGGCACTTTTTTAAATAAAAAATGTTAATTTGAGAAAACACATTCTCACACATAACTAAAAAAACATAACTAAAAAAAAAACTCAAGTTTAATAGGTAATGTTAACATTTTAATTTCTCTTCTTTTTACTTAAAATAAATTTTATCTTTAATTTCAAATTTGCACTGAAAACATCATAACAATTATCCACATACATAAAAAAAATTATTCGAACACACAATAAATCCTAGTTATATATATAATTATTCTGTGCTCTCGCCTGATAAAATATATTAAAATTATTATTACTCACCACCACCCTCATTGGAGACTGAAGATTATATATCATTGTCTAACTAAAATCGGTCCAAAAGCAGACCAGAAAAATCAGCATACACAAAAAATGGCGAGTAGATGAAGAGCGGACAACCTAGAGGTCTTATCAGTCGCGGCCTTTTCTTCAACTGCCCAAAATAACGTTAAACAATTTCCAGCCCCGGAAAATCAGAGATAAAAAAATATTCTCGAACAATTAACACATATCAGCTATCATTGGTTAAAAGATGGTTGCTGGGCTATGGGGAATGGTTTATGGGGAAGCTATGTCCCCTTAATGACCGAGACGGTGGCAAGTACTTCTGCCTTCTGTGCACATGACCTTGCGTAGTATTCGTACTGTTACAGGTCATCCTAAATTGACTACGGGAAGCACATTCCCTTCGTCCCGGGAAACCAGTACGAAAAATCACAGGAATGATTTTGAGCTCATAAATATTTTAAGATTTACAAAAAAAAAATAGATAGACTTATAAATGTGCATGGAATCGAATTAATTTTGTATCGAGATTATGAAATAAGAAAATATATTTTTTAGAGATAAAACAGTATATTAATGAAAATAATTACAAAGTCGAGTTCCATGTCACACACACACACACACACACACACATATATATATATATATATATATATATATATATATATAATAAGCATATTATAGACTTGAAAGCTGTGCTAACTCGTAATAATTACACAGTAAGTCTATCCAAAAACATAATTGGTTGTTTTTGTTTTAATGAATAGTTTGTTCTGTTGCATTAATAAGTTAAACATAACAATAGGTTAAAATAAAAATAATAACTACTAAAAATAAAAATAAAAATAAAAAGTAAAATAAAATAAAAATAAAATTAACTCATAGTAGTAACAATAATAAAAACTAAATAAATAAAGGAATAATAGTCTTAAAATAGGGTAACCTAAGTAAGTCTGTAACTGAGTATCCACTACCTCAATGGTTGCAAGTTTTATGACGTCAGTCATCTTGCGGTTACAAGTTCTTAACTTCCACTCTGACTAGCGCCAGGCTTGGTGTTCTTTGGTTAAGTACTTTTATTCAAACTTAATTCATTTATTATTCAATTCTTCTGTTAATAATGGATTGTACGGTGTCTGAGTGTGTTTATTTGTGTATATCTCTGAGTGTGTTATAGATCATACTCATCAGAAACAATCCATTGGTTTTTAGACAGTATTGACACCGCTGATGAAGAAATGCTGTAAAAAACCTTATTCATACTTTTCTTTACATGTTGGATGTTCCTGGCTTCAAGTAGCTTTAGAGCTATTACTGGTTTTCTCTTTCATCTTATTCTTATATATATATATATATATATATATATATATATATATATATATTATATATATATATATATATATATATATATATATATATGTATATATATATGTATATATATATGTATATATACATATGTATATATACATATGTATATATACATATATATATATACATATGTATATATACATATATATATATATATATATATATATATATATATATATATATATATATATATATATTTATATATATTTGCGGTCGATAATTTTAGTCTAACGATTTTCAAACTTTTCCATCCCCTCTGTACAGTAAGACTTGTCCAGCTCTGCCAATTAAAGTATTTACACATTAAAGTAATTTGTGGTTTCAGATAATGAAATATCTAAAAAGAAAGAATCTTATTGGACGGATCATGTTTTTTGAATGCCTTTGACAAAAAACATATTCGGCAGCGAGCATTAGTAGCCGCTTTCGGCACCCCATTGTTTATCGAACGCCGCACTCGTCTTTCGAAAATTTCGGAACGTCGTAATCCTATTACCGTAAGAGGCTTACGATAGAATAGTTTTAAAAGGCGGCCGCTCCGGTTCTGTCTGAACAAAGGCGTTCCGGAGGATCCGAACACAATTAGCGTGGAATAGGAGAGGAGTGTGTTCTCTTTCGAACGGGAAATAGGAATCGAATGTATCGGTTCAATTTTTTCGGAATGTATCGATAGCACTGGGCTTTCTTCGCTTGATTCCTTCAATGGATGCCGAATGCTTTAATAAAATTGTAAGCTTTCTTTTCAATAATATCGAACAATAAGGTGTATTAGTGATAAGGCTTCGAAATGATTTATGTTTCGAATTTGAAATAAGTTTCGGGGATTTAACATTAATGATAATGTTCAATTATGAATTTGTAACAAAATTGTAAATATATTATTTGTAAGGTTTTTTGAAAAATTTGTGTGACGAATTTTTAAAAATTTTAGTGATGATGCACAGGGTGTCCATAAAGTACTTCAGGGTTTCCTTACCTTATAACTTTTGACTACCTAACATGGCTGTAATTTTAATTACATATTCGTGAAGTACAACTCAAAAAAGTTTTTTTAATAGCACAAACAAAGTTATGAATAACAAAATGAATCAATTATGAGCCCAAAGTTAAAAGCGTGGCACGTAATATGTCGAAATGGAACTGAAGTTCCCGCCAAGTATTCTCCAGCATTTACGGTGTAACACTTTGTATCGCAGCAGCATTCTGTGCTTGAGTTCATGCAGTGAGGGCACGGGGGTTTTGTAGACAATGTCCTTGACACACACCCACAAGAAAAAGCCCAGCGATGTGATATTTGGGGAACTCGGACGCCAAGGAATTGGTCCATCTCGTCCACACCATCTGTTGAGAAAGATCATGTACAGGAGCTTACAATTGTATCCTAATGTGGTGGTGCACCATCTTGCTGGAATATCACGTGTGGCTGGAAGCATTGCAACTGGGGAATCTTATACAACTGTAGCGTGTCCAGGTAACTCACAGAGTTTACTTCTTTCTCGATAAAGAGAAATGGCCCGATAACTTCCGTGTACGATAAAGCGCACAAATTATTAAACTTCGGGCCATCTCTTTCCAATTCTAGATATGTGTGAGGGTTCTTTGAGCCCCTCTGGACGGCGAAACAAATATTTCTTGAGTGAAATGTTCGGTCTTTCCGCTCCTTTTTGGTGTAGGGCGCTACCCGTTTCCTGAAACTGCTTTAGCACAAGTCGGATAAAATTATCTGAAGGCGGATCTTTCCTGTACGTACTCCTGAAACGACGTTGTGTAGTGGTGAAGGTTACACCGCAAATACTGGAACAGTGGCGTAGCGAGCATAACTGGCGCCCGAGGCACGATACCTTTGTGGCCCCCCTCCCCCTGAAAAACAGATAGTAATATAATATATGGACCCTATATTGGCGCCCTCGATAAACATATAATAACATAATATATAGACCTTATATTGGCACTCCCCCCCCCGAAAAGCATATACTAACAGACTATATAGACCTTATGTTGGTGCCCTCCCCTAAAAACATATAGTAATATAATATATAGACCTTATATTGACGCCCCCCACAAAATAATATAGTAATATAATATATATACCTTATATTGGCGCTCTCCCCGAAAAATATAGCAATATAATATATAGACCTTATATTGGCATCCACCTCGAAAACATATAGTAATATAATATATGGATCTTACATTGGCGCCCCTCTGCGAGTGGCGCCCGGGGCATGATAGACCCCCTTGCCCCCCCCCCCCCCTTTGCTACGCCACTGTACTGGAAGACACTTCGCGGGAATTTGAGTTCCGTCTCGATGCGCCACGAGAGTCTGTCATGTGGAAACTATCTAACTTTGACCTCATAATTTATTAATTTTTGTATTCATAAGTTTGTTTTTCCTCATAAAAAAAACTTGATTTGTTACGAATATGTAATAATATTTTTCGTCATGTTCTCAAAAGTTATGAGGTAAGAGAACCCCGACAAAACTTTATGCACACCATATATAATGAGATGGTTTTCAATAATTTCTATTGCGAATTCTTAAATATCTTTTTTTTGACAATACAATAATGAAAAGGATTCAAATTAATTTGATTTAATAAATTATAAAATTTTTAGTGATAATATAGTAATGAAAATATTTTTATATAAATTGTGTTGTGAACTTATAAAAATTTGAGTGATAATATATTACTGAAAGTATTTTGAATAAATTGTGTTATGAATTTATAACAATTTTAGTGATATATTAATGAAAATATTTTGATATAAATTGTGTTACGAATTTATAAAAAATTTAGGTATAATATATTAATGAAAAAGTTTCAATGTAATTTGTGTTACGAATTATTAAAAATTTTAGCCCTAATGTATTAATGAAAAGGTTTAGATATGATATGTGTTACGATTATAAAATTGTTAGTGATTATATATTGATGATAATGTTTTTATATAATCTATGTTGTGACCTTATAACAATTTTCGTGATGATATATTAATAAAAATGTTTCGATAAAATTCGCGAATTTTTAAAAATGTTGGTGACATTATATAAATGATGAGGTTTTGGTACCCTTTAACTCCAACTCTCTCCTTCGAGGATCGCCCTGTAACCGGTAATAAAACCGGATATATGGTTTTACAGATGGTATAATTTGAGTATCTTTCGATGAAAAATTAACATGGAGACTGCATACTGAGAACATTCTTAATAGGGCTTCAAGGAGATTGACTATACTTAAATGTGTCGATGATTCTAAGTAGGGATGTTCTAAGAAAACTTTAAACTCTACTTAGAAGACTCTCATTTTTCCAATTATCACCGACTGCGAACCCTTGGTATCAGCGAGGGTTATAACAAGCGAGTATGATATTGTTGGTATCATACGATACCAACGTATAGTACCAACGATCGGACAAATTACTAATTCTCTAGAGAAATTTCAGAATCAATCCTTACTCTAGATTACTGACGCAGTCAAATAAATCTCTCTCTCTCTCTCTCTCTCCCTCTCTCTCTCTCTCTCTCTCTTTCTTTCTCTCTCTCTCTCTCTCTCTCTCTCTCTCTATATATATATATATATATATATATATATATATATATATATATATATTTGTCGACCAATGAAAATTCACTTCGCAGATGTGTCACCCGTCTTCAAGTCCACGTTCGAGCCCTCGAAGGTGGAGCCCGGGACGGCCCTCTCCCTGAAGTGCGTGGCCGCGGGCAATCCCCTGCCCCAGGTCACGTGGACGCTGGACGACCTGCCCATCCCGGAGCACGTGCGCTTCTCTGTAGGGGACTACGTGACGTCACGGGCCGAGGTGGTCAGCTTCGTCAACATCAGCACGCTCAGGGTGGAGGACGGAGGTAAGTGTCTCTACAACTCCAACGTGCCATATATATGTGTTACAGCATATATACGTTTATATATGAATATAAGTTATTTACTGGGTGTGGCATATATATATAGATAGATAGATAGATAGATATAGATATAGATTTAATTGTTATGTCTTTAAAAAAGATTAAATTAAATTAAAGGAGCTTAAAGAAAACTACTTCCCTTCAAAGTAGACGACCTAAAAATGAACCAAAAAACAACATCCCCAGAAATAGCAATTATACCTGCTGAGATAGAATTAAACTGAAGGCAGCTGAAATTAACACTTAAATTCAACAGACAAAAAAATGATTGGACAATTAGATGCTTTTTTTTTTACTTAACAAGATTTTTTATAACATAACATGATTAGTATTTACAATGCTTAATAAACTTAATACCATCTTCATCATAAAAAAAAACTACACTTATCCATTTTCCTCATGTATATATATATATATATATATATATATATATATATATATATGTATATGTATATATATATATATATATATAATATATATATATATATATATATATATATATATATATATATATATATATACATATATATATATATATATATATTAAAAACAATGGTTACACTCACATATTACACAAGAATGGGTGGCTGGTGACCTGTAGCTATTTAATACTTTATATGAGCTCATAATAAATAAAAAAAATGCATATTACCTTATTCGACTTTAAGCTATGTAAAAAAGGAGTTAAGAAAGAAAGAAAGGCAAGATAGCTAAGATTAAAGTTGGGCATGCCCAGTAGATTAAGGCATCACTGGATCTTTCGCAGCGGACATTCTTCATGGGTTCCAACGGGTGAAGCTAGGACGGCAATTGGTGACGAGCTTCTATGTAGCTGCTGGAGAACCAGTCTGATTCTCCCAGTCTGAATACCCCCGGAGCAAAACTTTTTTCGCCCAAGCTTCCGATGAGCTCTAGCAAGGGATATACGTGAAAGAGTGCTACCTCGCGCCTAGCCTTGAGGCCAGATGATTATGTCGAACGCTGATATTCTTTCATATTTGTCGAAGTTGAATGCCAAATTATATTTTCCTTGAATTATTTCTTGGCTTCTTTTTAGATTTTTATTATTTTCACGGTGGACTCCGTCGTCCACAAGCACAGTATTCATCCGCGGGAGGAAACGGCCGCTCCGACGGAGGCGATGTGAAACCAATCAACATTCCATTGACTTCTACACAGATTCTTGCTTTTCCACCTTTATTCGGGGGCTCCTGCGAACGTGAGAGACGACGAATGGAACCCAAGTACGGATTGAAATATCGCTTAGTAACAGAGAGAAAGAAGTTTACTAAAGAATTTACAGAGTTTTAAGGGGAAAATGGAACACAAGAACATTTACCTTTATATTTAATAATTTTAAATTTTAACCACTCACCAGCCAGCCAGCAGTACATATCAGCCACCTTACATTTTTTTTATCATAAACGCAACTGAGGACATAAAAACAAGTACTTCTTACATTAAATGACAATTTTGAATATATGACCTCTGTGAGGAGTGTTGAACACCGACTAATAGAGTGATCTTCCACCTTTGGCCGTATTGAGACCAATACATTTCCTACATTGTAGCACCACAACAGACATAACTTTCAACTATTACATATTACAAGCAAACGTTTAAATATCCCTAAATGAACAATAATATAACAACGCCCCGCAATTACTAATTGCGTTTGAAAAGCTAACGCGTATTCTAAATTATTTTGAACTTCAACAAGGCACAGGCCCTATTTCAAATTGTAACTTAGGAATAAACTAACTAACCAACTATTCTATTCCCTAAAACGCCGCACCTGTTCGGAAAGCCTTGCGACGTTGAGTCATACCTTCCCGTGGTCAAGACGGATGTTCGAATCTAGTCAATTAAATGAATTTTAAATTCCTTGCGCCCCCATAGTATAAATACGTTGAGCAGCGATTTTCGGTGCTTCTTCTTTGCCTTGCTATCTTGCCTTCTGGCTCGTGCTCTCTCGTTCGTCTGTCCCTTGTCCGCATACTGCTTCCAACTATACGAGTACGATGATGTAAACTTCTTCTGACAGCCCCGGCACATTCCGGTGGCCGCTATTATTGTTTCTGTGTGTCCTGCTGTAAATGTACCATTGGATTTCCTGAAATGTCTTTAGAATAATTCGGAATAAAATAATGTGCACCGCATCAGTATTGCTCCGGCAGCACCTCTCGTAGGAATGTGTGATACGATTCGCCGTCCAAACGGTGTGGCAGGAGGTAAGGGCCAACCAAATGGTCATGGAGGATCCCTGCCCAAACATTTACGGAAAACCGCCGCTGGAACGAATGAGGACGTGTGGCTTTATACCATTTACAGCACACCTAGCGCCTCGCTGTTTGTGTTCATACTTTTGTGTTGCCCATACTTTCTATGACGAATATTGCTCTTGTAGATGCGTTCTATCACCCCGTAAAGTTTTGCCCACTTCTTCAGATCCACCCTGTATATATATATATATATATATATATATATATATATATATATATATATATATATATATGTTAGACCTTAATTGAGAGAATTTACAGGGGGCTTCAAACAAACTAATTTCTTACGTTTGATTAGTCATGATTATTCATAGTCAATCAGATTACACGTGTCTACGAATGCATAAACTATAGGAGTTGTTAATAGATTTGAATGGCCTTGGGGGGAATCAAGAAAGAAGAATTCGCAGGCATCATTGCGTGGGGAGTTGTTTTTGGGGTTTAGACTGGGTTTCGCGCAAAAATTAATTGCAGACTAAGCAAAGATTCCGCTAGAATGTTCCGGAGACGTGGTAATGAGCATGCGAGATAAGGTTAGACGCCTTGGGGAACAATAGCGTTTCAGCAGACCGATGGAATTAAGTCGTTGAAAGCAGACGTGTGCTAGCCAGGTCCGCAGGTTTTGTAAAACGGTGATCGTTACGATGGGCGCGATCTTGGAAAGGTGGTTTTCTAGAAATTGAAGGTAATAAAAATATTCATTTGGATTACTCTGCGTCTCGTGAGTATTAACTGCCTTCGACTACACTGCTAAAGAACTCAAGGATTTATCATGACTTCGATGCCACGAACTGTAATTAATGAACGGGCGTAATACGACGCCTGTCATATATATATATATATATATATATATATATATATATATATATTTCAATATAGCGTGTTTCTTGCAGGGATGTACCGTTGCCTGGCGACCAACGAGATCGGTAGCCTGTCCCACTCCGCGAAGGTGCACGTCATCGGGCCTCCCTTCGTCAGGCTCATGAAGGACTTAGCCGCTGTGGAGGGGGACGTGCTCGTCGTTCGCTGCCCCGTGGCCGGCTATCCCGTGGAGGAGGTGTACTGGGAGAAAGGTTCGTCCTCCGTGTTTCTGACTCATTCTGTTTTTGTACATTTATTCTTGTGGTTCATTTTTTTTAAACTGGACATCCCACCACTGTATTGAAGCACGTTTACTCCTAAATCAACATGTCTCCCCAGGTGGCCGCCGCGTGCCCTTCAACCACCGACAGCGGGGCTTCAAGAATGGCACCCTCGTCATCCGGGACCTGGACAGGAGGAGCGACGCGGGGGAGTACCGCTGCGTGGCCAGGAACAGTCAGGGTCAGCGTGGAGAGAGGACACTCAACATACGAGTTCTGAGTGAGTGTTCTATGTGCCCCTGTATGTAGAATAGTAGACAGTGTTAAAAATGATAACATTATTAACAGGAAGTTGAAAGGTTAACATTATTAAAAGAAAGTTAAAAGGGTTAAGCTTAAAAATGATAACATAATTAAAAGAAATTTAAAAGGGTTAACCTTAGAAAGGATAACATTATTAAAAGAAAGTTAAAAGGGTTAACCTTACAAAGGATAACATTATTAAAAGAAATTTAAAAGGGTTAACCTTAGAAAGGATAACATTATTAAAAGAAAGTTAAAAGGGTTAACCTTAAAAAGGATAACAATATTAAAAGAAAGTTAAAAGGGTTAACCTTAGAAAGGATAACATTATTAAAAGAAAGTTAAAAGGGTTAACCTTAAAAAGGATAACATTATTAAAAGAAAGTTAAAAGGGTTAACCTTAAAAAGGATAACATTATTAAAAGAAATTTAAAAGGGTTAACCTTAGAAAGGATAACATTATTAAAAGAAAGTTAAAAGGGTTAACCTTAAAAAGGATAACAATATTAAAAGAAAGTTAAAAGGGTTAACCTTAGAAAGGATAACATTATTAAAAGAAAGTTAAAAGGGTTAACCTTAAAAAGGATAACATTATTAAAAGAAATTTAAAAGGGTTAACCTTAGAAAGGTTAACATTATTAAAAGAAAGTTAAAAGGGTTAAGCTTAAAAATGATAACAATATTAAAAGAAAGTTAAAAGGGTTAACCTTAGAAAGGATAACATTATTAAAAGAAAGTTAAAAGGGTTAACCTTAAAAAGGATAACATTATTAAAAGAAAGTTAAAAGGGTTAACCTTAGAAAGGATAACATTATTAAAAGAAAGTTAAAAGGGTTAACCTTAAAAAGGATAACATTATTAAAAGAAAGTTAAAAGGGTTAACCTTAAAAAGGATAACATTATTAAAAGAAATTTAAAAGGGTTAACCTTAAAAAGGATAACAATATTAAAAGAAAGTTAAAAGGGTTAACCTTAGAAAGGATAACAATATTAAAAGAAAGTTAAAAGGGTTAACCTTAGAAAGGATAACATTATTAAAAGAAAGTTAAAAGGGTTAACCTTAAAAAGGATAACATTATTAAAAGAAAGTTAAAAGGGTTAACCTTAAAAAGGATAACATTATTAAAAGAAATTTAAAAGGGTTAACCTTAGAAAGGATAACATTATTAAAAGAAAGTTAAAAGGGTTAACCTTAAAAAGGATAACAATATTAAAAGAAAGTTAAAAGGGTTAACCTTAGAAAGGATAACATTATTAAAAGAAAGTTAAAAGGGTTAACCTTAAAAAGGATAACATTATTAAAAGAAAGTTAAAAGGGTTAACCTTAAAAAGGATAACATTATTAAAAGAAATTTAAAAGGGTTAACCTTAGAAAGGATAACATTATTAAAAGAAAGTTAAAAGGGTTAACCTTAAAAAGGATAACAATATTAAAAGAAAGTTAAAAGGGTTAACCTTAGAAAGGATAACATTATTAAAAGAAAGTTAAAAGGGTTAACCTTAAAAAGGATAACATTATTAAAAGGAAGTTAAAAGGGTTAACCTTAAAAAGGATAAAATTATTACAAGAAAGTTAAAAGGGTTAACATTAAAAGGTTAACATTATTAAAAGAATATAAAATTCTAAAAAAATTAAAAAGATTTGCACTTGGTGTAATTAGTTAAATATTTATGTTAGTTAAATATTTATGAACAGGCCAATGTTCCCAATTGGGAACATTGGCCTGTTTCCACTCCACTTCGGTGACAACATTTCCTGTGCTGAGAGTTTTTATTTGAAAGTTGAAATAATGGTTATCCATATAAAATGGAAATTTATACACGAAAGCAGTCAAATGAAATAGCCCCTCTTTGGTACTAGGGTTGTAAATAATCTTCTGGAAGTTGTTGCAACCCTCTTCAGATAGAAATATTTTTGATAACTTTTTTACTACTAATGATTTGATGAAGAATCTTGTAAGTAGAAATATAAAAGCTTTTGGAACCATCCGAGAACATCGAATTCAAAGATATCCATTGATGCTCTCAAAGGAGATGAAACAACTAGAAAGAGTTTCATTTGATTACCAAAGTGACAGATCGGTATGTTTATGCCACTGATATGTCAGTTCTACAGTGACATTTTCTTCAAATTATTGCACACATCTCCCAATACAGTCGACTAAAAGATATTCACGTAAAGATAAGAAGAAAGTGGACATACAACGACCAAATTTAATGCATAAATATAATAATGGAATGGATGGAGTTAACCTGTTAGATAGAATGTTAGGCTAGGCAGCCACCGTCCCACGC
Source organism: Dolomedes plantarius (assembly GCA_907164885.2). Taxonomy (NCBI): domain Eukaryota; kingdom Metazoa; phylum Arthropoda; class Arachnida; order Araneae; family Dolomedidae; genus Dolomedes; species Dolomedes plantarius. Next base: position 154,761,389 of record OU015500.1, read on the forward strand.
TTCGCAATAAGAAATGGTGGTGGAATTTATTTGTTAATGCATTAAATATGGCTGTTGTCGCTGGTTGGCTTTTACTTTCAGCAACTCATGAAAAAAATATCAAGCTGAGATCCAAGCTTGCATCGGCAGTTTCGCCGAATCACTCTTCCAAGAATTGCACCAAGAGAGGGTGGGCCTCAACCAAGACCAAAGTTCACCGCCCTATATCACAGAGAAAGAGTCATGGCCATTTCCTTGAACAAAAAACGCAAGGTAGATACACGTGCACAGTGTACAGTAAATGCAAGATTAGCTTGCAATGAGTGTAAGAAAAAATTCCATCTGACATGCTTTCCACTATACCATGGAATAAAGGTATAAACATAAACTTTTGATATCTTGTTTATGTAAAAGAATTTGTTTTCATTTAAATTTATAAATGTTAAACTTAATTCATACCTGCACTAAAACTGAAAAATAAATCTTGCATTCATTCTTACTACTTTGCTTATTATTTAATCTACTCATCACTATATTCCATTATTGAATCCATCGTAGAAGTATAGACAAAAGTGTCCAATGTTCCCGATTGAAAACACCATGAAAATTATATATAAAATTTTTTTCCTCATTTAAATGACTAATATCCCTTAAATAAAGCATTAGTACGCAAAATATGCAAAAACATAATTTAAAATATATCTGCATCTGAATTGGTCCTGTAAAAGGTTAAATTGTTCCATAAATGGCATCAAACACTTTATTGCTATCGCATGTGTTTTAACAGACTGGCATTAAATTATTATTTACTTCCCGCAAATGACTGCCTCATATACACTACTAGCGTTTTGAGTCATCCAAATGTACAACGATTTGTCCATTTCTTCATCCAATATCTGTGACCATTGCTTAGTCACACTCCCAACCCAGATTGTTTCAAAAGCTTGCTTATTTTGCACTGTCGTAGAGACCGTTGTTTTACTGTGCAGCGTGATCATACCACGTTCAGGCATAACTATTGTCTCTTTTGTCTATCGTGATCTGCATTAATTTTCTTTCCTGCAGAGTTGTATCATTTACCTTCTTCAAATTCATGATGACTCATCATGAGGTATCATGGCCGGTATATATATATATATATATATATATATATATATATATATATATATATATATATATATATATATATATATATATATGTACCGGGTGGCCATAATTAAACTGACAGTGCTCACAGTGTTCTGTAGCGCGATCTATTTGCGAGAATGACGCCACATTTTGTAGGAAGATTAAACAAGACGGGGGACGAAGGATTCCGCGAAAAAATAAATTAGTTCCAAAAGTCACCGCTAGGGAAATATTTGGAGCTGTGTAATAGAAAATAGAGTGGCCAAGCATCATCCACCTCCATTCTGGCAAGAAAGGTGAGAGCAAAAGTCAATCGCTTATCATGGTCGGGATACAGTAACTCCTGTACACGGCTGATCTTGTACGGATAGAAGTTGATAATCTTTCGTAAGATTTTCTATACCGTACTGTAAGGCATATCCATATTCCGAGCTAATCCACGAGCGCTAGAGGTGGCAGCAATATTTGTCTGGTCCTCTGTCGACAATCGCCGTGGCAACTGCTTCGATTGTATCCTGTGGTACAGGTTTTCGTCCTCTGCCTGACTGAACCTTCAGAGAACCTGTTTTCTCAAACGTCGCAACCATTGCTTTTAGCCCATTAACTGACACAGGACCGTTACCTTTACGCATTTTTTTGTGCGTTCTAAAAGGACGAAGAGCGGCTGACGCGTTGCAATGGTTGAGGTAAAATAATTTGACCAGTAACGCACGCTCGACTAAAGAAGGAGACATTGCACATAAACTTTCAATCCGATTGATTCGAAACGTAACACATTGCCTTTTAAAACCCAAGCAGCTGGCACTGTGCCAATGGATGTAACGTGAAATTTGAATAAAGAACTTCTTCTTCTGCTCAGCGTACGTGATATTGCAGATCACGAGACTTTATCGGTGTTTCTGTAGATTTTACGCTTTTTTAAAAGTGTTGCCATATTGCACTTGAACTAAATAAGAAAATGCGCATCATAAAAGGTAATTTTATTCCGTATTAATTTGCATTTGTTAACACTCTATTTTCTATTACACAGCGCCAAATATTCCACTAGCGGTGACTTTTGGAAATAATTTATTTTTTCGCGGAATCCTTCGTCCCCCGTCTTGTTTAATCTTCCTACAACATGTGGCGTCATTCTCGCAAATAGATCGCGCTACAGAACACTGTGAGCACTGTCAGTTTAATTATGGCCACCCGGTATATATATATATACCTTTATCTTTCTCCACTGACTTCTTACAGCCCCGCCCCTGATCGAGCCCTTCCACTTCCCCGATGCGATCGAGGAGGGCGCGCGATCCAAGATCCTCTGTTCCGTGACGAAGGGCGACCCGCCAGTGACCATAGAGTGGCGCAAGGATGGGCGGCCTCTGGCGCACCTGCCCGACCTGGACGTGTCCGAGACTGGCCTGGACGAGTTCAGCAGTGCTCTCTTCTTCCCAAGGGTGGAGCTGCGCCACCGGGGCAACTACACGTGCAGCGCTCGCAACATGGCAGCGTCCGACAGCTTTACGGCCGCCATGGTCGTCCACGGTATGGCATCCCTCTACTTCTGGCGATATATATATATATATATATATATATATATATATATATATATATATATATATATATATATATATATATATATATATGTCACGGTGCTTACACCGCGTAACCATTTATCTATTATTTAAAATTTAATGGCAGTCGTTAAAGCAAAAGGCCGGTGAAATGACAACACTTAAATAACAATTAAGGACTTCCTTTATTAATATAGTTAAAAGTAAATTCATTCCGCGCCAAGTTCTCATCATCTCTCAAGCCCCGCGGCGTGCGACCGGCCTCTCTGAAAGTGATCCGCAATCTAATGCTTTGTTCTTTAAAAACGAATAGCAAAGGCACGAGCATCAGTCAGCAACTCGTGATCTGTTGAGTCAGTCATCACTCGTTTTCTAACATGATCATGCCTCTTCGATAGTCGGACAGGTCGGACATATTGGCGCTTTCCTGGGAACAGAAATACCTGTATCTCATAAAACTGTCACATCTTTAAATACTAGACTGATACCTTCCCTTTTGCCGCCACTAGATGGCAGACTGTTGCGACACGTGGTGGGGTTGTATTGATTGATCGAAGTAAAACTCATTTTGAAATGGGTGTTCCTATTATTTTCTCCTATACCTGAATATATAAATACACACACACATACATATATATATATATTCATACACACTCAGACACACACACACACACAGACAGACACACACACGTATATATATATATATATATATATATATATATATGGCTTGGTACAAGAAATACCTAAAAGTCAGTTTTTTCTAAGATGACATTGTGTGCTTATCTCTCTTAAAAAAAAAAATTATTATTCTCAATGTAAGAAGTACCGAAGTCTGTACAATGGTTTCGAAAACACTTTTAAAGCCTCGGACAGCCTTTGGTATTTCTTACATTGAACATAACATTTTTTTGAAGAGACATAAGCAAACAAAGTCATCTTCGAAAAAAAAATGACTTAAGCACTTTTTGTACCAAGCCAGATATATATATATATATATATATATATATATATATATATATATATATATATATATATATATATAATTGTGAGTAGGGATGGGTTTTGTACATAAGTAACGGGGGAAAATATTGATTAATACTGACTGTATAAAATTATTCACTGATAGATCCTGAGGAAATTAACATTTTCTTTTCAGTTGGTTATCCTTATTCTATGCTCCGAGATTTTTAGCAGAAATATTAAAAATAA
>OU015500.1:154772763-154822977 GCA_907164885.2 Dolomedes plantarius
CGTGTTAGAGCGGAACCGTGTTACAAGTTGCAGTGTTATACGTGGGTTCGCGCAATTTATCTTATCGTGTTAGAGCGAAACCGTGTTGTAAGATGCCGTGCTGTGGGAGGGCTACCTGTACACGGGATATGCAGATCAATTTGATCAGCTTAAATCTTTTCATGGAATTTATCGGAAGAGCAAAAAATGGTGGCACAGAATTTTCTTTTATTTCTTAGATGCCAGCATAGTTAATAATTTTATTTTATTTCAAATGGTAAAAGAACCTAATAATGTCATGAAAAAAATACAAGATTTCAGGATATCCTTTATTGAAGATCTGATGTCGAAGAGCGGAGAGAAAAAAAAAACACAGAAGTTTTCTCCACTCGAAATTCGAAAAAAGAAACCTTTTGTACCACCCGAGAAGAGACTGAAAAATGTCGGACATACTCCAAAAAGAGCTGGGAGAAGGAGATACTGTTCAATTATTTTCAAAAATTGTTTATATTTAGTTTTTGTTTAAAAGGAATTTTTTTTCATAATTTAAGAAAAAATTATTTTGCATTTGAGGATAGGAAATTTTTAAAATTGATAATTCTAAATAATTGTAATCATATATGTGGCGACGAAGAAGGTGTAGTTATGGGGTTTATTTTAAATGTATTAATTAATAATTAATGATATTAAGGTAGGAATAAATCCTACTAATTAAAGTGGGGTTCAGTTAAACTTAAATACAACAATATTTGCCATTTGGCCGTTAGTGGTCAGACATTTTAAGATAGATGGTAAAGTTGCGTTGTGTGTAGCAATAACCCATAAACATATAATAATTAAAATTTACCCTAGGTTCATTACTGTCTGCATCACTGTGGTGATTAATGAGCCAAAAGAAAATGAAATTAAATCTAATAAAATTACTTAACCTTGGAGAACACCTAGAAATAAAATTATCTCACCTAAAAGAAGAAGCTTCATATCTGCTGAAATAAAAATAAAACCTAAAGCTGAAAATCAGAAATTTTACTAAAAAGGCAAGGACCGACATGACAAAGATATACTTTAACATAACAAATTTATTCCTTCCGATTACATTAACAATATTACCACCAATCTGGTAATCAGTTCTATTAAACATTTTTTTGGGATACCAATATTAAATCATCAATAATACAATTGCTATAAAAACCAACTTCTATATCCTCGCAACACAATAAAATATATACAATGACAATTCAAAATGAAATGGCTGGCGAATATAAAAAAAAAACCCTGAATTATTCTATATGCAATTGCTCATCTTAATTCCAATTTCACATTTAAATCTAATCTTAATGATGTTGCTGCAGCTTTAATCAAAGGTAGAGAGGTTATGGATAGAATTTATAGAAGTAAAGGAAGGAAAAGAAATTCACCCGTCGCGTCACTTCATCGTCGGGATATTAGCGTTGTATCGAGGCCAGAGCTTCCAGCCCCGACCCCTCGGTCTTTCGCCCTCGCCTCCACCTCCAGGATCCAGAAATCTTCTCCTTTTTTCCAAAATCCCGCGCTCCGAGTCAGCACCTTGTCACACTTTCCATCAGTCCGGTGAAACCCTCCTCCACACCAAATAGTTCTTTGATGCTCAGAGAATTGTAATGGCCGAAATGAGGGGGGAAGGCTACAGGTGGCACTCTTGCACTCTGCAATTGTTTATACAATTAATTTTTTTTCCACCCCTCATCTCGTTCTTGTTGGTTATTTTAATTTCCTGGCGGCCTGGTCATCCACCCGGCGATGTATCCCTGCGCGCCTTGCATCTGACCTTCCAAAATTTCTCCCCGTTCGAAAAAGGGCCGTGGCGGACGTATTGGGTTACCGATAGTGGGGGAGGCTATCAAAGCTGTTGCTAGGCGCTGGGTTATTTTTTTAAGGATAGAAGGAAAGCAAAGAATATTTCTAAGACCTTTACCATTTAAATCACAAAACGCCAGCCAAAAAAAACAATAAAAAAAATATGCCAACCATTCACAAGGTTCATAAATAAAACTTATTAATTTATCAATATTAACAATAAGGTATAACCTGTGATGATCTATTTCAAACTTAATTCTTCTCAATGTCAAAACATTTAGAGAAACTTGCGCACCTTCTCCAAATGCGATGACATTAATCAAATCAATTAATATCTGATCACCACCAGTATAACCCTTACATATATTTAGCAGAGGCTTAATAAATTGATTAAAACAAAGCACAATCGTTACTAAAATTTACTTACTTTACTAATTTATTTATCTGAATACCCGATATTAATATTAACTTAATCACTTCCAAACTCAGTAATGAACCTAGGGTAAATTTTAATTATTATATGTTTATGGGTTATTGCTACACACAACGCAACTTTACCATCTATCTTAAAATGTCTGACCACTAACGGCCAAATAGCAAATATTGTTGTATTTAAGTTTAACTGAACCCCACTTTAATTAGTAGGATTTATTCCTACCTTAATATCATTAATTATTAATTAATACATTTAAAATAAACCCCATAACTACACCTTCTTCGTCGCCACAAATGGCGCCTGTGACCTACCCACGCTGTGCCATTTTTTTTTCTTCAAATGGTACAAGTCGTGAAGACTGTTTGCAAATGAGCCATTTTTTTTTTCCCATTATCCTTTCGATGAGACGGCATGACATATTAAATTTTGGTATAGTGGAGGCTTAATCTTATTTTGGCACAGATTTTTCTGGTTCATATGATTTTTATGTGGTTATGGTTATTATTATTTTTGATATTTTAAACGATGTACATTTTAAGTTGAAATTTTTCTTACATTCCTATATTTTGTGCAATTATTTTGAATATTGATTTTTTTTTTCATTTTGAATTATTGAACGATATAAATGTTTTTTTTTGTGTTTTACTTAAGAGTATTGTTCTGTTAGTGCATTTAAGGATACATTTCGATTTGGAAGTTATTTTTACATTCCTATATATTTTGCGTTTATATTGAATATTGAATATTTTTAACATCTTTAAACATTGATAGATATTTTTATTAAATATTTTTATTGGTATTTTGTTGCTTTAACGTTTCTATTGCTATGCTAGTGGTTTTAAGTATAATATTTGATTAGAGGTGCTAAATTGTGGTTCTTTTACAATGTCTTCCATAGTATATTTGCATACTAAGTATTGATAAATTTTTAATTGCAATTCTACATGTCAGATAAATTTTATTGTTTGTTTTGAGCTTCATATCAAGGTTTTTTGTCCAGTCTTGCCAGGTGCTAAGTTTTTTCTACTTTCCTCTTGTCATTTAGAGCTGGTCTCATGGTAAAGCGGGAAGTAAAATTGGTTTCGGTTCTTGGACAGATTGAAAATTACATTAAAAGTTTTCATATAATAGTTAATGATTTTTTTTTCACACGAAAATTAGTTGCAATTGGGTTTAAGATTCAAACTTAAATGTCACAGACTGGGAAATTTGAATGCTGCGGTCATTTCAGTACCTAATAAATTCAGTTTCTCATGTCGGGTATGTGTTTGGATTTAATGCCAGTTGGGTTTGTTTAGAAATTTAATTAAAATGGGGGTTAATATTCAGCTTCAATGTCACAGGCTGGGAAATTTTGAATGTTGTGGTCTTTCAGTACCTAATAAGTTCAGTTTCTCATGTCAGAGTTTTGTTGGATTTAATACCAGTTTAGTTTTTTTTTGCAGAGTTTTAGCTTAATTTAATATTGTTTAATTTCTTTTGTAATGCATACTAAAGCGTCCGAAAATTTTGTTTATGTGTAGGGTTGATGTTAAATTTTTTTTTGGTGCTCTTGTCTACAATGTTTCATGTGCATATTCTGTTTTGAACGGATCAGCATGACTTTTGGGGATCGACTGTGATTCGATTCGACCGGTTTTTGTTTATTTAAGTAGGGCATACGGTTTTTTGAATAAGTTTGGTTATGTTATTTTAGTAGGTATGCTTGCGTTGGTCTGTTCAGTTCGGTTTATGCAATTAAACGTTAGACAGGGCTTCTTGTGTTAATCATTATTTTTACTAAGCATATTAGAATTTCATTGCCGCGAGGGACGAAGAGTCTCTCTTCGCAGGCTGGAATTACTTTTGGTTTGGTAGGAGTAAATGGTGGAGTAGTTAAATATTGGTTTCAAAATTTTATCATTTACTTAGTTTTGTAATGTGTACTAAGGTGTCCAGGAGGTTAATGAACGTTAGACATGGCTTCAGATTTTAATCATTAATTTTTACTAAGCTTAATAGAATTTCATTGCCGCGAGGGACGAAGAGTCTATCTTCGCAGGCTGGAATTGAATTTGGATTAGTAGGAGTAAATAGTGGTGTAGTTAACGATAGGTCTCAAATTTCTATCAATTACCTGGTTTTGTAATGTATACTAGGGTGTACGGGAGGTTAAAATTTTTATTTGTTATATGTACGGCTAAAGTTGTAAATTTTGTACACCTGTCTCACATGTTTCATATACATATTTTTGAGGTTGAACAGCAAACATGTTAATTTTGATTGAACAGTGATAATGAATTTAGTAAGAGAGAATTTTGTATTGAGTTTTGTTCGAAGAGGTTTTGTTTATTTGTGTTAAGCATACGTTTTTTTTAAAAATTTGTTTCGGATTGTATGCTATGGTTGCACTGTCAATTTCAAATTAAGGAAATAAACTGTGGACAGGGTGTAATGTTTTTGCAATGATTGTTTTAACCGAGGATGATTATTTTACTATGCAGTTTTTTGTGTATATGATTTAATTGTAAATTGAGCATACAGTTGTGGTAATGAATTGTTTTAGATATATGTTAGGTGTTCAATGTTTCATTTTTGCTTGTTTTATATACAATTGTGGTAATGAAATTTTTTTCGGGTATTATGCTAGATATTCCATGGGTTATATTTTTGTTTAATAAGTAATCTCTCATGTATATGTGTTTTGTTATGTGACCCGGGTCGAATGGGAACAATATATCACATTGTGTAATGTCATTTTATACTTTAGTCAATTCTTTTAATTCGTGAAATTTTTCCACGGTGATCTGTGTTTTTTTTTTATTAAAAAAAAAAAAAAATTGTGCCAAATTTTTTTTCTCGCGGAAAAGGAGGTATTTGTTGTGATGATAATTAATAGTTTTGGAAGTGATTAAAGTTATTTAAAACTTTATATTTATATTTACTTAATTAATTAAAGTTAGAATTACTCTTTACAATCTTTAAATCAATTTACTTCAAGAGTTGCCATTTGGCCTTTAGTGGTTAGTACATTTTAAGATAGATGGTAAAGTTGCGTTGTGTTATTTTTAAATGCAATAACCCATAAACAATTAATAATTATAATTAACACTGGTTCGAACTGAATGCTTCACTGTGGTGATTAATGAGCCAAAAGAAAATGAAATTAAATCTAATAAAATTACTTAACCTTGGAGAACACCTAGAAATAAAATTATCTCACCTAAAAGAAGAAGCTTCATATCTGCTGAAATAAAAATAAAACCTAAAGCTGAAAATCAGAAATTTTACTAAAAAGGCAAGGACCGACATGACAAAGATATACTTTAACATAACAAATTTATTCCTTCCGATTACATTAACAATATTACCACCAATCTGGTAATCAGTTCTATTAAACATTTTTTTGGGATACCAATATTAAATCATCAATAATACAATTGCTATAAAAACCAACTTCTATATCCTCGCAACACAATAAAATATATACAATGACAATTCAAAATGAAATGGCTGGCGAATATAAAAAAAAAACCCTGAATTATTCTATATGCAATTGCTCATCTTAATTCCAATTTCACATTTAAATCTAATCTTAATGATGTTGCTGCAGCTTTAATCAAAGGTAGAGAGGTTATGGATAGAATTTATAGAAGTAAAGGAAGGAAAAGAAATTCACCCGTCGCGTCACTTCATCGTCGGGATATTAGCGTTGTATCGAGGCCAGAGCTTCCAGCCCCGACCCCTCGGTCTTTCGCCCTCGCCTCCACCTCCAGGATCCAGAAATCTTCTCCTTTTTTCCAAAATCCCGCGCTCCGAGTCAGCACCTTGTCACACTTTCCATCAGTCCGGTGAAACCCTCCTCCACACCAAATAGTTCTTTGATGCTCAGAGAATTGTAATGGCCGAAATGAGGGGGGAAGGCTACAGGTGGCACTCTTGCACTCTGCAATTGTTTATACAATTAATTTTTTTTTCCACCCCTCATCTCGTTCTTGTTGGTTATTTTAATTTCCTGGCGGCCTGGTCATCCACCCGGCGATGTATCCCTGCGCGCCTTGCATCTGACCTTCCAAAATTTCTCCCCGTTCGAAAAAGGGCCGTGGCGGACGTATTGGGTTACCGATAGTGGGGGAGGCTATCAAAGCTGTTGCTAGGCGCTGGGTTATTTTTTTAAGGATAGAAGGAAAGCAAAGAATATTTCTAAGACCTTTACCATTTAAATCACAAAACGCCAGCCAAAAAAAACAATAAAAAAATATGCCAACCATTCACAAGGTTCATAAATAAAACTTATTAATTTATCAATATTAACAATAAGGTATAACCTGTGATGATCTATTTCAAACTTAATTCTTCTCAATGTCAAAACATTTAGAGAAACTTGCGCACCTTCTCCAAATGCGATGACATTAATCAAATCAATTAATATCTGATCACCACCAGTATAACCCTTACATATATTTAGCAGAGGCTTAATAAATTGATTAAAACAAAGCACAATCGTTACTAAAATTTACTTACTTTACTAATTTATTTATCTGAATACCCGATATTAATATTAACTTTAATCACTTCCAAAACTCAGTAATGAACCTAGGGTAAATTTTAATTATTATATGTTTATGGGTTATTGCTACACACAACGCAACTTTACCATCTATCTTAAAATGTCTGACCACTAACGGCCAAATGGCAAATATTGTTGTATTTAAGTTTAACTGAACCCCACTTTAATTAGTAGGATTTATTCCTACCTTAATATCATTAATTATTAATTAATACATTTAAAATAAACCCCATAACTACACCTTCTTCGTCGCCACAAATGGCGCCTGTGACCTACCCACGCTGTGCCATTTTTTTTTCTTCAAATGGTACAAGTCGTGAAGACTGTTTGCAAATGAGCCATTTTTTTTTCCCATTATCCTTTCGATGAGACGGCATGACATATTAAATTTTGGTATAGTGGAGGCTTAATCTTATTTTGGCACAGATTTTTCTGGTTCATATGATTTTTATGTGGTTATGGTTATTATTATTTTTGATATTTTAAACGATGTACATTTTAAGTTGAAATTTTTCTTACATTCCTATATTTTGTGCAATTATTTTGAATATTGATTTTTTTTTCATTTTGAATTATTGAACGATATAAATGTTTTTTTTTTGTGTTTTACTTAAGAGTATTGTTCTGTTAGTGCATTTAAGGATACATTTCGATTTGGAAGTTATTTTTACATTCCTATATATTTTGCGTTTATATTGAATATTGAATATTTTTAACATCTTTAAACATTGATAGATATTTTTATTAAATATTTTTATTGGTATTTTGTTGCTTTAACGTTTCTATTGCTATGCTAGTGGTTTTAAGTATAATATTTGATTAGAGGTGCTAAATTGTGGTTCTTTTACAATGTCTTCCATAGTATATTTGCATACTAAGTATTGATAAATTTTTAATTGCAATTCTACATGTCAGATAAATTTTATTGTTTGTTTTGAGCTTCATATCAAGGTTTTTTGTCCAGTCTTGCCAGGTGCTAAGTTTTTTCTACTTTCCTCTTGTCATTTAGAGCTGGTCTCATGGTAAAGCGGGAAGTAAAATTGGTTTCGGTTCTTGGACAGATTGAAAATTACATTAAAAGTTTTCATATAATAGTTAATGATTTTTTTTTCACACGAAAATTAGTTGCAATTGGGTTTAAGATTCAAACTTAAATGTCACAGACTGGGAAATTTGAATGCTGCGGTCATTTCAGTACCTAATAAATTCAGTTTCTCATGTCGGGTATGTGTTTGGATTTAATGCCAGTTGGGTTTGTTTAGAAATTTAATTAAAATGGGGGTTAATATTCAGCTTCAATGTCACAGGCTGGGAAATTTGAATGTTGTGGTCTTTCAGTACCTAATAAGTTCAGTTTCTCATGTCAGAGTTTTGTTGGATTTAATACCAGTTTAGTTTTTTTTTGCAGAGTTTTAGCTTAATTTAATATTGTTTAATTTCTTTTGTAATGCATACTAAAGCGTCCGAAAATTTTGTTTATGTGTAGGGTTGATGTTAAATTTTTTTTGGTGCTCTTGTCTACAATGTTTCATGTGCATATTCTGTTTTGAACGGATCAGCATGACTTTTGGGGATCGACTGTGATTCGATTCGACCGGTTTTTGTTTATTTAAGTAGGGCATACGGTTTTTTGAATAAGTTTGGTTATGTTATTTTAGTAGGTATGCTTGCGTTGGTCTGTTCAGTTCGGTTTATGCAATTAAACGTTAGACAGGGCTTCTTGTGTTAATCATTATTTTTACTAAGCATATTAGAATTTCATTGCCGCGAGGGACGAAGAGTCTCTCTTCGCAGGCTGGAATTACTTTTGGTTTGGTAGGAGTAAATGGTGGAGTAGTTAATATTGGTTTCAAAATTTTATCATTTACTTAGTTTTGTAATGTGTACTAAGGTGTCCAGGAGGTTAATGAACGTTAGACATGGCTTCAGATTTTAATCATTAATTTTTACTAAGCTTAATAGAATTTCATTGCCGCGAGGGACGAAGAGTCTATCTTCGCAGGCTGGAATTGAATTTGGATTAGTAGGAGTAAATAGTGGTGTAGTTAACGATAGGTCTCAAATTTCTATCAATTACCTGGTTTTGTAATGTATACTAGGGTGTACGGGAGGTTAAAATTTTTATTTGTTATATGTACGGCTAAAGTTGTAAATTTTGTACACCTGTCTCACATGTTTCATATACATATTTTTGAGGTTGAACAGCAAACATGTTAATTTTGATTGAACAGTGATAATGAATTTAGTAAGAGAGAATTTTGTATTGAGTTTTGTTCGAAGAGGTTTTGTTTATTTGTGTTAAGCATACGTTTTTTTTAAAAATTTGTTTCGGATTGTATGCTATGGTTGCACTGTCAATTTCAAATTAAGGAAATAAACTGTGGACAGGGTGTAATGTTTTTGCAATGATTGTTTTAACCGAGGATGATTATTTTACTATGCAGTTTTTTGTGTATATGATTTAATTGTAAATTGAGCATACAGTTGTGGTAATGAATTGTTTTAGATATATGTTAGGTGTTCAATGTTTCATTTTTGCTTGTTTTATATACAATTGTGGTAATGAAATTTTTTTCGGGTATTATGCTAGATATTCCATGGGTTATATTTTTGTTTAATAAGTAATCTCTCATGTATATGTGTTTTGTTATGTGACCCGGGTCGAATGGGAACAATATATCACATTGTGTAATGTCATTTTATACTTTAGTCAATTCTTTTAATTCGTGAAATTTTTCCACGGTGATCTGTGTTTTTTTTTTATTAAAAAAAAAAAAAATTGTGCCAAATTTTTTTTCTCGCGGAAAAGGAGGTATTTGTTGTGATGATAATTAATAGTTTTGGAAGTGATTAAAGTTATTTAAAACTTTATATTTATATTTACTTAATTAATTAAAGTTAGAATTACTCTTTACAATCTTTAAATCAATTTACTTCAAGAGTTGCCATTTGGCCTTTAGTGGTTAGTACATTTTAAGATAGATGGTAAAGTTGCGTTGTGTTATTTTTAAATGCAATAACCCATAAACAATTAATAATTATAATTAACACTGGTTCGAACTGAATGCTTCACTGTGGTGATTAATGAGCCAAAAGAAAATGAAATTAAATCTAATAAAATTACTTAACCTTGGAGAACACCTAGAATAAAATTATCTCACCTAAAAGAAGAAGCTTCATATCTGCTGAAATAAAATAAAACCTAAAGCTGAAAATCAGAAATTTTACTAAAAAGGCAAGGACCGACATGACAAAGATATACTTTAACATAACAAATTTATTCCTTCCGATTACATTAACAATATTACCACCAATCTGGTAATCAGTTCTATTAAACATTTGTTTGGGATACCAATATTAAATCATCAATAATACAATTGCTATAAAAACCAACTTCTATATCCTCGCAACACAATAAAATATATACAATGACAATTCAAAATGAAATGGCTGGCGAATATAAAAAAAACCCCTGAATTATTCTATATGCAATTGCTCATCTTAATTCCAATTTCACATTTAAATCTAATCTTAATGATGTTGCTGCAGCTTTAATCAAAGGTAGAGAGGTTATGGATAGAATTTATAGAAGTAAAGGAAGGAAAAGAAATTCACCCGTCGCGTCACTTCATCGTCGGGATATTAGCGTTGTATCGAGGCCAGAGCTTCCAGCCCCGACCCCTCGGTCTTTCGCCCTCGCCTCCACCTCCAGGATCCAGAAATCTTCTCCTTTTTTCCAAAATCCCGCGCTCCGAGTCAGCACCTTGTCACACTTTCCATCAGTCCGGTGAAACCCTCCTCCACACCAAATAGTTCTTTGATGCTCAGAGAATTGTAATGGCCGAAATGAGGGGGGAAGGCTACAGGTGGCACTCTTGCACTCTGCAATTGTTTATACAATTAATTTTTTTTCCACCCCTCATCTCGTTCTTGTTGGTTATTTTAATTTCCTGGCGGCCTGGTCATCCACCCGGCGATGTATCCCTGCGCGCCTTGCATCTGACCTTCCAAAATTTCTCCCCGTTCGAAAAAGGGCCGTGGCGGACGTATTGGGTTACCGATAGTGGGGGAGGCTATCAAAGCTGTTGCTAGGCGCTGGGTTATTTTTTTAAGGATAGAAGGAAAGCAAAGAATATTTCTAAGACCTTTACCATTTAAATTACAAAACGCCAGCCAAAAAAACAATAAAAAAAATATGCCAACCATTCACAAGGTTCATAAATAAAACTTATTAATTTATCAATATTAACAATAAGGTATAACCTGTGATGATCTATTTCAAACTTAATTCTTCTCAATGTCAAAACATTTAGAGAAACTTGCGCACCTTCTCCAAATGCGATGACATTAATCAAATCAATTAATATCTGATCACCACCAGTATAACCCTTACATATATTTAGCAGAGGCTTAATAAATTGATTAAAACAAAGCACAATCGTTACTAAAATTTACTTACTTTACTAATTTATTTATCTGAATACCCGATATTAATATTAACTTTAATCACTTCCAAAACTATTAATTATCATCACAACATATATATATGATTGTAAAAAATATTGTAAATAATTTTAAAGCAATTGTTGACGGTATTTTATTGTATATGTACTATTTTCATTGATTTATATTATAAACTGCATAACTCTCAGTATAACATCCACTATGGTGAAGGGAATGTCGTTGTTGCACGGTGGGACAAAAGGTATCCCACGACCCAGTGCAAAATTAAAAA
Organism: Dolomedes plantarius; assembly: GCA_907164885.2. Lineage (NCBI taxonomy): Eukaryota > Metazoa > Arthropoda > Arachnida > Araneae > Dolomedidae > Dolomedes > Dolomedes plantarius. The sequence goes on from OU015500.1 coordinate 154,784,299, forward strand.
CTACAGAATTTTTTTAGGGGGCATAAAATATCTACGTAAGTGCATCGGACCCCTTTTACGCCATTTTTCCAAGTTTCATTTGCATTTTAATATAGCGTGTCGCAAAGGATTAATTACTATAAGCAAAAAATTGCCGAAAAGTGAAAGATTTAACATAACGTCTAACATAGGAAGACCAAACATATACTACATTTAGGTACGCATCATATACACTCATGTCCATAAATTAAGGATAATTCAGAATCACACGGAAATCGAACTCTAAAGTAAAAATTTCACCGGTAGAATAATCACGCACATCTTCAAGAATAATATGCAAATGACAGGAATCCACCAGATGACGCAGATACTACGTCACAATGACGAGAGTGTAAGAGGTTATATAAGGAATGGTGGCAAAGAAGTAAAATTGTTCACAAGCGTTATGTAAGACGCTCAGTGTCATAACTGATGACACAGAGGACACATGTGGATGATTTTTTACGTGGTAGAATTATCGGCCGCCTGGAATGTGGGCGTACTCAGATGGAAGTATCCGAGGAACTTGGAATTGCCCAAAGTGTCATCTCTAGACTTTGGCAACGATTCCAAGATGATGGGAATGTCAGTAGACGTTACAGTACAGGTCGCCCACAAGTTACAACGCCGAATGAAGATCGGTATTTGGCAGTAACTGCCAAAAGTATCAGACGGCGCACAGCACCCGACCTGTCTCGTCAGCTATCTGCAGCCACGGGAACCACAGTTTTAAGGCAAACCGTGTACAGACGTTTGGAAAATATTGGTCTATATGCTCGTAGGCCTGTCAGTTGTGTTCCGCTCACGACAACGCACTGTCGGCAGCGATTAGCCTGGAGTAGAGAACATGCAATGTGGACATCGTCACAGTGGGCTTGTGTGATGTTTTCCGACGAGTCCAGGTTTAGCTTGCAGTCTGGTTCACGTCGGACTTTCATATGGAGAACGCCAGGTACCCGTTACCACCAAGACAACATCATTGAACGACACGATTGCGGTGGTGCAGGATTGCTCGTTTGGGGTGGAATTATACTGGGCTCCAAAACAAATCTGCATGTTCAAATCGGAACCATGAACGGCCACATTTATCGGGACATCATTCTGGAACAACATGTACGTTTGATCAGGGGTGCCATGGGCGCAGAATTTGTGTTTATGGATGATATCGCCCGTCCTCACCGAGCAAACATCGTAAACGAATGCATTCAATGTGAGGATATAACACGTATGGAATAGCCAGCATTATCACCTGACTTGAATCCTATAGAGCATCTGTGGGACATGCTTGGTCGACGAGTTGCAGCCCGTCAACCACCTCCTACATGTGTACCGGAACATGGGAGAGCATTGCTTGCTGAGTGAAGTAATCTTCCCCAAGGTCAGCTCGATAATTTGATACTCAGCATGCCTAGGCATTGTATGGACTGTATTTCTTCTCATGGGAGACATACAATGTATTAAACATCATACCAACCATGTAATATTAAGTTTTTGTAAAGGAAATATTTTTTACAATTGCTCCAGGGAGCAAAAATCGTAGTTTTTATGAATGGTATCATACATACACCATCTTTTTTGTTCTTTATCTTTTGTTTAATAAATAGGCTTTATGAATAAGCCACGTTTGTTTTGTTTCTGAACCTTTATTTGCCGGAGCTGGCATTATCCTTAATTTATGGACATGAGTGTATATATACAGTAAAGAATAGAATACGATGGGAATATCCACTTCTCCAACCAATCATGATCAGTTACAGAATGCGTTTCTTTGCTGTTAATGCATACAAAATTATCAAATACTTTATTTCTATATGAATCAGGAGTAATTAACGGAGAAAATTAAAAAGAATTCCAGATTAAAATTTGACATGAAATGCAGTTACATTTAAATATTAGTGAACGTGAGATACGTTGGTTTCCATGAATATAAGGTGGGTGGTTCCCGTAATTTCGGAACACGTAATATATTATGTCATATTTCCAACACATGCGTCACATGTATATATATACATACACACATATATATATATAGATGGATAGATAGATAGATAGATAGTTAGACAGATAGATACTTTTGACGCTCGTTATAACCCCCCCCTCCCTCTCATACGCGTCCAGTAGAAAGAAAGTCGTTATAGCAAGTGTTCCGTGTAACAAAGTAACCGTGTAAGGAAGCTGTAAACTCACCTTTACCTTAAAATTAAGATTTTTTAATAAATTCCATATTTGTGCGGGATTACAATGCACTTATTTCTGTTCAGTTTGTTGTCAAAAAAATCATTGGAAATAAAAAGTAATTTAATTGATTTCTGGGCGGGCAGTACAGTTGCCAATTACGAGGACTGTTCAACATTTGTCTATCCAAACAGCGACAAAATATTTGCCGTCATCCCCGATTTTATGTTATTTATGTAGGTTACTGGTAAAGTTTTGAAGCTCCAAGGATTTTTGGATTTTCTAATTAATGCAAGTAGAAGTTTTTCAGTACCTGACCAATTGGCGCATGGGAAAACCGTTACTCGACGCTTATCTGTCTTCTCTCCACTTTGAGTTTCGTCTGTAAAAAAACTAAAGATCTGTCAGGTGTCATCGTATAAAACAATCCATTCTGGTCCGCATTGAACACCTCTTCTGAGCATACTTTTCAATTATTTTTTCAATTTGTCTTTTATCCATACATCAACAGTTTCCTGGTTGGCAACCACCTTCTCCACATAGCTTCCGGAAATAACACCATGTCTCACTTTAAACTTATGGAGCCATCTATCTAAGCTTTAAATGTTGTTTCACCAACGTCTGACCAATTTCTGAATTAAAATCTGAGATTTTGCCTTTAACAAATTTCCAACTACTGGAGATTTTTTTCGATCGCATTCGTTTTTGCCATCCATACAATACTTTTTCTAGCTGTTGATATTTACCTTCTTGCGAGGGACCCCGTGTTGCCCAAATTGGTCGGCAGATTTGTGTGGTCCGTCCGGCGTCCAGGCCTATATGAAACATCACGAACAGGGGAAATCAACCTTGTCTGAGTTTGCAGAAATTGCTACGAAGTAAAGGTCTTCATTTTGACCAGGGAGTATAGGCGAGAACCGTGGTCGCCGTAAAATTAAGGCATTACCTTTTAGCGATCTACTACGCAAAGAATTCTTTGCGTAGTCGATACGTACGGGAGGCCTAATTCTTCGGCTTTCAAATTTGAATCCCGGAATTGAATGATCGTAAATACCGTTCTTTTGGGGACGTCAAATGCTTTAGCAATCTCTATCAATTAGCTATTTAATCTACTATTTTTTGTCAACAAATGTTAAAACTTTAAATTTTCTATCCAAAGGTATTGCTTAATTTTATCTTTGTACCCTAGAGATTTTGAGTGCGAAATTGGTAACCAGTTCTGGGGGAGGGGGGGGGGGAAGAATCGTGTCGCGAGAGACGTAGTATTGGTATGAAATGATCCTCAGAGTCATTATATGGGATGTAAAAGTAACATATCATTAAAGGGGATTCTCTTTGGGGAATCCACTTTTTACATCGGCTTTGTATAAAAACAGTCGCTATACGGTCGGACGTTATAAGAAGAGTCGACTATATATACATATACACACATTATACACACACACACACACACACACACACACACACATATATATATATATATATATATATACTGTGTGTATATGTGTGTGTGTGTGTGTGCGTGCGTGCGTGCGTGAGCAACGAATCTGGAATCAGAACCAGAAGGGTCGATTTGATACTTCAGGTGAAATATTCTTGGCTTGAGTGGTTATTTAATCCAGTCGATAGAGACACCTCCGCCCCCCTCTTACTCGCTGTCTTCGAAAGTCAATAAAAACATACGCTTTGACGTTCAGCAGCAAAAGCAAGCGCTCCATTACGCAGACTAATTCAATACTCAACGGACACGTGTCAAGTGACGGGACGACATCTATCCGCAAGTGCACAGAGATAATGGGACTCAACCCGGATCTCGGAAATTAAGGGTGGTCAGAAAAAAATCGTCGTCTCGTCTCGTCAAAAGCACCGAGTTGCAAAGTGGCGACATGAAAGTTGAGAAAAAAAGCCAACTCGGTGACGGTGCCATTAAATATTTCTCGCGCGCCTTTGATGACACCCTGGTGGATGCAATCGGAATTGGGAGAGCCTGTAATTGGATGGATCAAAAATCCGTGTAAAAAATAAGTGTATATATATATATATATATAATGTTATGAGCTTGGGGCTAACTTGGCGTGTTATCTCCAGCATGCGATGTTTTGGAGTTCACGTTAAATAAAACATTTGGTTTAGCACGTCCACGCGTCTACCATGGAGTAAGTAATAAATCCTGCTCTTGGGTCTACTGTTATAAATTGGTTTGGTTGGGCGGTGGGACAACGCGGGTTTTGTTTATTTGGTGAATAAGAGTCTTAAATAAAAATTCGGTTAAAAAGTTGGTTTGGATGCGATGGGTTGAGGTTTTTCAACAGGTGATGTTCTTCTTGTAAAAAGTATAATTCTCGGCTGATATAAGACGAGGTCCTTAGAGGAAAGGAAGTTGAGGTCGTATGCTAGTTATTAATAACTGTTATATTGTGATTAATTTTTATATCTGAATTCCACTTTGTCACAGAAAAGTTCTTAGGTGATGGAATTGTTTAGTTTCCAGCGAAGATTCAATGTTTTTATTTTGTCTGCTCTTCTGCAAGTTGTAAAAAAGTGTACTAAAGATTTAATGTTACATAAAATTTCTGTTATTCGATTGCGGTAACTGGCATATTTATTTCTGTATTTGAAATTCAATTTTTAGTATATCTTCCCATCGCTCGAATTTGGTACTATATATATATATATATATATATATATATATATATATATATATATGTGTGTGTGTGTGTGTGTGTGTGTGTGTAGATGTCTCCGTTTCTAACTCTGTTGTCGTCCGCAAGATTCGATTTTGTAGAAAGTTTCTTCCTTTTCCCACGCAAATGACTCTTTACCCTAATCTACGTAAGTCCCTCAGGAAGAACGAAAGATTCGGAAACATCGCGTGTTTTTTTTACATTTGCGTTATTATTTGATCTCGAGGATTTTGAAACAAAAGTGCCGCTTATTTCGCCAAGTTCAGATTGTCGTTTAAAAATCAGTTTTATCGATGTCGACCGGGTCGATCGGGTTTTGGTTCCATTCTTTCCTTTATCAAACAGTACTTTATCGAGACACATAAAAAGCTCAATCTTGTGTTTATGTTAAATGAGGCGGGTCGTAAGAGTTCTCCGTTAACGACCCGCCATTTAAAGTAACGGCCATTAGCTGTCACGGTGGTATACGGGCAGGATGTCACAATGTTCCCGAACGGAGTTCGCACTTATATATATATATATATATATATATATATATATATATATATATATATATATATATATTTGCATGTATGGTGCGTTGAGCCCTTACTGTAAGTTGTCTGTGTATTTTCATTTTCTGTTGACTAATTGTTTCATTGGGGAACTCGGGGCCTTCGGATGTTGTTTGGTTATACCTGCATTCTATTCAGAAAGTTCCCCTTGAGGTAACTGATTTGGTTAGGCTCCCTGGTGACGAGACCTGTCCGTTACCTCGTACTTCTGGTTTAGTTCCGGCTCTATTACAGAATCTTGCCTCTGCTGTGTGGCAATTTTGCATTTTATGTGAAGAAATCCATCTCGAAAATGGTGATTTAATGTTTGGGATGTAACATTTCCGTACTTAAGGCTTACAGAGGAGCATCAAATATGACATCAGACTTTATTACTGTCCTAAATGTACTTGGTTTTATAAAAATATACAGTTTCTTCAGTAATTAGCTGTTATTACTTCGAAACCAAAAAAAACAGGTACGATTTTGGAAAACAACCAGTAAGATTTTGGAGACTGGTTGCTAAAATCGTACATTCGGGTCTAGGGTTTCCAAATATCCGGAATTAACTCGCTTATTGAATGGTAATTTTAAAATTATCCAGCGGATAGCAGATAACTATATAAACATAGATATTTCTGAACTTTATACATATTTTTTTTATAGCTTTTAAATTTTTTAATTTAAAATTTTATTCATATTTTTAAAATTTAAATAGTAGTATTTCAGAAATATTGATGCATTCTGTGATGCTCAAGAAAGCCTATATCTAATTTTTGTACTGGAAAAGTCTATCTCCGATTCTGTCGAAGTATATATATCTTATATATATATTTCTTCTGTCCGTGTGTATGTAACTGAACTCCTCCTAAACGACTGGACTGATTTTTATGAAATTTTGTGTGTGCGATTAAGATGATTCGAGAATGGTTTAGATTCACAATTTGATCCGATAGAAAATGCTTTTATATTTTTAATTAATTAATAAAAATCCAACAATTTATAAGGGGGTGCGTCCGGTAAATGGAAACTGTTACAGTTTGTGGAATCACCCCTCTGGATAATGGCGTCCACGTTAGGTTTAGTTAGTAAACAGCGAGCGAAAAGATAAAAATAAAGAAAATCAAAAAGTTTCAAGTCATATATTAAACCAGAATAATAAATGAAAATAATAATCTTTGAAGTCAGATTTTATACTCTAAAATAGATCAGATCCAACGGTATATTGATATTCTCGACACGCGATGGAAAATTCGAATCAACCACGCTAAGTGACACGAGATCTTTTTTAATCGCTACTCCAGTCCCCCTCGCCTATATCTTTGTGCCTATTGAAGAGCTAAAGACTAAGATTCTATCTTGCTAACTTATTTCTGAGTAAAAACTCCTCTGGCATTTATAATCACCAGCCCACAACAACTTTCCAATAGCGAATATGTTTCACTTTACTCAGTAGAACTCTGTGTAATCGTGGCGCATTCGGAAGGTCGCCCATTTGGAAAGTACCGTGCTTTCGACCCGCGTTCGAATCCAGAGTTGTGTAACTTTTGCTAGACCTGTTATTTCAGCTTTTTTTTTAAGGCTTTTTTATTTAAGCTTTTATTTTATTATTTTTTAATTATTATTTTATTTTATTTTATTATTTTTAAATTTAAATTTAAATTTTATTTTATGATATTTTAAAATTATTATTTTTATTTGTTTTTATTTTTTTCAGCATTTTTATGATGAAATACCAAATATAGCTGAAATCCGAGGAGTTTATTATGCATTTATACATTTTTAATTGGGTTTTCATATTATTAATATGTATAACATTTCGTATGCTTTTTTCTATGTTATTTATACTGCGTTTAGTTTTTTAATGGATTTTTATAGGTTTATTATAAATTTATATATTTTATGTTTTACTTTTCAGAATTTTTTCCTCCAATGATAAAGGGTAAATCTTTTCTATGTTACTTATACTGTGTTTAGTTTTTAAATTGATTTTGGTTAACAAATATTCTTAAAATTCCGGACATCGCCGGGTACTTCAGCTACAATTACAACGTTTGAACAGGACAGCGTCTGTCGGGTCCGCTAGTATATATATATATATATATATATATATATACACATATATATATATATATATATATACGAGTATATATATATTCATTCATTCACTCTTAGGCCCGTATTCATGATACATGCTATCCCAACCCGTAAGGAAAAGGTTAACGTTGAACGCGTTTGAAACTCGTTCGTGTAATTCTTTTTCTCGTTCACCTTGGGATGAGAATTCTTCACACAAAATGTCGTCTTCATCCTCAGAATGCTGTATAGTCTCATCAGGGAAAAGTTTCTTCATCCAAAGAGCTGTAACAAAACTTAGAACATATTTTGTTAGAACATTTGTGGGATCAACAAGCCATTTTATTAAAGCCGTAATGTTGTCATTTTTTCGCGATCTAATTCGATTTTCAATTGACTTCAACAAATCCTGACTTATTTCTGAATTGAATGCATGTATTCTGCTTCTTAAAAAACATAAAATACCCTCGGCACCAAAAAGATTTGCATCTTTTCGACTCAATGCTTCCACTGCTAGTTTTATAGGCTTTAGAGAAAGAGGGATATTATGTAATAGTCCCAGGTTAGCTTTTTCCATCAAATAATACGCATTTAAATCTTCTAAATATTGTGAAATTGGCGTTTTCACCTTCAAATCCTTTCTATCATAAGCGAAATTGAATTCTATCGAATTTTTATGTCTACAATTAATTTATATTCACTTTCTTATTCACTTTTAACATAATTTGGCAGAATACTGTTGCGTGCGGGAGAATATCTTTTAAGAAAAACATCATTTTCCTGACTGGCTTTAACTTTTCAAAAATCGCGGTTTTATTCTCTTCATAGTATTCGATACCTGGTTCACCGTCATAATTAATTATCATCAAAACCATCTTCATACTCGTTAAGATATACTTCATACTCGTTAAGGTCTTTATCTTCGCTAAATTCTTCAACTGATTCATGTTTTTTTATAGAAACAATCAGAACTCGTGAGTGTATGCTGTAGTTGAAACATAATCATTTCAGCTGGGCAAGTTCTCCCGTACTTTAACATTATGGAGCACCATTGTAGGTAGTGCATACAGTTTCACTTTCAAAATTGATTTGAAATTTAAATACCATATTTTTCGGCGTATAACGCGCAATTTTAATACAAAAAATAAAATTCGAAATTTACGGGTGAGCGTTAATAGCCAGATTTAAAAATTATAGATTTAAAAATAAGGAAAAGATGAACATAAAAAATTAGATTTCTACATGTACCTAAATGCTGTTTATTTAAAAGAAATGACATACCTTAAGGACTTAAAAATTTTAATTATCGGATAACATGAATACTTCGTCATATTCGTCTTCCGTTATACCCTTGCTGCAGCGCGATTTCCATTTCCTTTTGTAAATTGAATGACTTCGCATTTGAAACCAGCACTGTGTTTGTTTCGTTTTGCAGGTGCCATATTTACTACTAAAAGGAACACTAGATCAACTGTATTTCAACTAAAACAAATGCGATTTACCAAAGCCTTCGATGTTCAAATCAGAATCACAGCTTCAAATGATTGGAGTTAGAGAAAACCTGTGACTCCTAATTCCGCGAATTCTTTCGGGTCAGAAGTGCGTTCGTATCCCCTGTTTGCAGAATTATTTACTCCCTCAAGCATTTTCCCCACACACATATTGTTCCCCTTATCGCTTGTCAATTCAGTATGCCATTGTTCGAAAGCCCGGGAAAATCCTTCGAATGAATGATTTCAAAAGATTAGAACATCGCACATGTATATTTCAGGTTTATTCGTCATGAAAAGGGGGCGCGTTTTACGGAGAATATACCGAAAAAATATAAAAATGTAGTTTAAAATTATAGGTGCACGTTATACGCCGGAAAAATACTGTACGTGATTTTTAACTTTATCAACCATTTCCTCTGCATTATAGGATGCCGCAGTTGGAACTAACCCGATTCATAGTTTTTATCGTATCAATTTATATTCAAATATCTACGTCTTCTTAAACATGTCCCATGATAATGGTGACACTGTATCTATTGCCAATTATTTTACTTTTTTCAATAATTTGAATCATCTCCGCTTTCTTTACTTTAAAATTATGTTGTATCAGTTTCATTACATCTGTTTCGGAGTCTGGTAAAGAACACCCCCGGTTTCAAATAGATTCGAGGATAAATGCAGAATTCGTTATAACACTTATTGAAATATTATCAACTGCATCCAGCTTCCATGCTATATTTTCCATACTGTCTCGTTTAAGAAAATTTAGCATTGAAAGTGAAGTTCTTCGAACCTTAGACGCGGTGTGCACTTTTTCTACATTCAAATTTCAACACCTATTTGATATGGAAAATTTAAAATTTTTAAATTGCGGGTATCCGGAAATATTGAACGAATATCGGATACTGTTAAGAATTAAAAAAACACGTATAACGGATACGGATATATCCGATTTGGAAACCTTATTTGGGTCCATTTCAAACTGGTGCATGTACGTAAACAAGAAATGTTTATAAATGCATTTCAAAGTGTTTAAAGAAAATGTCATTCTATGATTTAGAATTATTAGTTTTTTAATCAGACATAACAGTTCTCTATATTGTGAATAATGTCTTAAATTATATGATTTTGGCAACTTTCCTCTATATTTATATATACTAGTTAGTACCCGTCAAACCATGACGGCTGGATAGTAAATAAATGTACTATTACACAAATTATACTCAACACATCATCGCCGAAGGTTGAAAAATAATCATTATATTGATCATAATATTATGAAGAGAGAAATACACTCTAAAAATTACTATTGAAGTCAATAAAAAGAAATGGGGTTACTCAACAGCGCGAAATAATATCCACCAGGTTTACTTCTATATCTCACAAACATAATTAAAAACAAAAATGGCAAAGGGAGAGCTAGAGAGATTCCTCGAAATAAACATATGAATGTGTTTATGGAGCCTCGTGCTTTATAATTATCTAAAGCCAGATTTGAACATGCCGCGGAACATGCGCAGAAACAAATTAATGTGTTTATGAGGCCTCGTGCTTTGCGAATATCTCAAGCCAGATTTAAACATACCACGGAGCATGCGCAGAAACAAATTCATGTGTTTATACGGCTTCGTGATTAGTGATTATCTAAAGCCAGATTTAAACATGTCACAAAGCATGCGCGGAAAGCAATTTTTAATTGTAAAATATGGCTCATTAATTGAAATTACGGTTACAACAACCAAATTTGACACATTTGTAGATTAAAATATTTCATTTAAGACCAACATGAAGTAAATGGATGCAGTAGTTTTCTCTCACGGACTGCCCAAAGAATCGGCTTAGCAACTTAAATGTATAGAAATTTGTCTGTTACGCAGCATTAGGGACCCGGATTTTCCCTGTGGGATATTTTAGCCGCTGGCCTGCAGTTTCATTTTAAAAGGCGGCCATTTTTTACAGTCCTGTATCGTGAATTCGTTCATACGGTTATTTCTGCCTGCTAGCGGAAGTAACAGACAATGCCAATGCAATCCGGAACGACCCATCGATGTCTCGCTGATGAATGTCGGCCATCGAGAGATCCCTCTTTCGCTTTATGTCTCACATTTGAAGAAGTAGAGTCTTTTAATGCGGCGTGTCTCTTATCTCTCGAGAGTTTAATCGACGGGGGGGGGGGGGGAATGCTTAAAAGTAACGGAAGCGACGAGTCGTTTAACGGTGGTGGAGATTGGGGCCACAAATCACGCGGAGGAAGTGATTGGCTTCTTTTCGATTGGGAAAACCAAGTATTTGCGAAACCATCAATATTGCGCAAACGCTTTTACATATATATAGCTGTATTATACAGGGTGCTTCCACATTCATGGTACAAACTTTAATAGCGCGTGCAGACTTGAACAGCGCTCTCTGCTTCACCCCAGTGATTTATGTGTCTCTGTACATTGTTCTGCACCCGATCGCTTCCTCTGGCGGTCCTACAAAGAAACAGAGTGAGGTCAGCGGGTCAAATGGTCTCGAGCGGGGTCGGGGGAGACACCAAGAGCGTCGGAGATCAAGAACGGGAAGGGGGGTGGTTCTAAGTACCGTGTCTAATGTTACCGTTACTAAGTGATGTGACAGGAGTTGGGGAGAGAACTCTGTGCAATGTGAATGCACCATAAGGATTGGTACAGAACAGTGTAACAATGATTTGTATAGGAATGTATGGGTGCAAGTGATGCATTGAGGCACAAACACTGGAAAGAGGCGTGAAAGGAATGTAAAATGGAGCGATTGGTTGGTTTCATTGCCGGTAGAGAGCAGTAGGTGGCTTGCGGCCTGATCAACATTATGCACATGCTGGAACACGCCATTCTCAGTTGTGCTGTCGTCCGTGATGGAAGACTTTAAGTGTGCCTAAAACGCAGACATGAATCTCATGAACAGCCGTGCAAATGGTAACTGCAGAATTACGATCAGGAGCGCTTTCATCATACACAACTGTGGTATCAGAATGATGGGGTGCGAACCCATTTCAGCACTGTTGTGAGCATTTATCTGGATTCCCCATTTGTAGAACGATGGATTGGGCTTGCTGGACGAGTCTCTTGGCCAGCCCGATCTTCTGATTTATCGAGCCTCGATTACTTCTCTCAGTAATTGAGATCTTCTCTGGGAATATCTGAAGAGTCACGTTTATTCGACTCCAGTTGACTCTGATGAGGATCTCGTCGATGAATATCCGTTGTTGCTGCAAATACCTGGCATCTTTGAAACTGTACGCCCATCTCTCCATCGGCGCTGCCAAGCATGTATTACTGTTGGTGGACGCAATTTTGAGCACTTATTGTAAACATAGCACTTGCCAATGACGCTGTCAATAAACAATTTTTATTTCCTTTCAAGTCTCTTTCTTGTGTTTCTGCCTCAACATGTGTAAGGTATACACAAGATTCGATTCACAAGAATCGAACTTTTGAGTGAATTAAAGAAGCTGCTTCAGATATGCTAATTTCGGCATACGCGCTTAGTATAAATACCACGCAGCGTCATTAATGAAAAAAAAGGGGAGGTTGTTAAGGTTGAAAAGGTGTTATCCTGCGCTAGTGCTTAGCGGGCCAGAAGTTTACGTGGCAGTACTGCTGGTTTGACTTGCTGTTCGTGAGTATAAAAATATATTGTTCTTGAAAGCTGTGTTTATACATTCCGTACAAGTAGTACGCATGCTTATTGCTGTAAAAGCCAATTATATGTGCAACGAATTCAATAAACATTGTTTCATGTATAAACTGTGTTTGCTTCAAATTCAAATAGAGTGCCACTTCAAATTATATACACCCAGGTCTGGGTAGAAGTGAGCATAGAAACTCTATACATGTAACTTGCGCCCATACATTCTAATACAATAAATGATTGTTACAGTGTCCTTTATCAACCCTTAAAGTTTGTACCACGAATTTGGAATTACCATGTATGTAATAACACGCAGCATGAAGGAAGGATGAAGGAAGGATGAAGAAAGCACTGAGGAGTATTTTTCCCAAACACAAGAAGAATCATTAAGGGAAACGAATGATAGAGAGAGAGTACATCCCATCCTTCAGAGAGCTTATTTCTGATTCAGCATCCTGGATATAGAATGCAGCATACAATGATGGTGAACATTAGTAGCCACGTTGCAAATAGAGAGAAAGCATGTTGGCGGACATAGGGCCTGTTCACACAGAGTCCATTATCGTCAGCGTTACTCGTACTGAAATATTTCAAACCAATCACAGACCTTAACTGTTTCATGGCTAATCGTTTGGAGGTTTGTGATTCGTTAAATATATTTCAATACGACTACCGCTAACTTTGATGAATTCTACGTGAACTGGCCCGTAGACGGAAGACGGAAAAGGAAGAACACTCGTAGGTAGACAAGAGGAGCGATACTGATTACATGACGACGGTTAGGTTACAAGAGCAGACATGTCTTCCCTTCAAACATTTAAAGAATGAGAATTTGCCTGTGTCACCACCAGAGTAAGAATTCGATAATGAGTTGCAATTTATCACGTGGTGTATACCAGCGTGATTTGAAGCGATTTCAACTAATTGTGACATAGTCCAGTTAGGGGAAACAGAAACAGAGGGGCGTAATGTTAGTGAGTCATTGTTTGAAAACGGGATTTATTTTCTAAACACACAGTTAATGGAGCCCATTTGGTTTCACTGTTTCGTTACCATGTAAGATAATGTTATTGAGGTTCAGAAATTTCTAATACATCGGCATGTGCATTAAGGATTAGTATAATCTAACAACTAACGTTATTTTTAGATTGCACTTTAGATGAGAGGTTGTGCGTAGTTAATATATATATATATATATATATATATATATATATATATATATATATATAGATATATAAATTGGCGTGCAACACTCGAGGGAGACCACAATTTTTAAAGGTTACAACATAAAAATTTAATGAAACAACTTGTGATGATTTCCATTAACCGAAGATATCTAGTGGAATGTTGGGGTTAAATCAAATTTCGGAATAGTGATGTCAGACGTGGCGTTATAGCGAATAAACGATAAAATCAGAAAAAAAGGAATTTTCTCCCAATTTCCAAAAGGTGCGTACTATTGTGATTGACGTTCGGTCAGTTTCGTCCCATTTTACAGACCACGAAATGTCCTTTAGGGCACATTTATGCGATTTAATACGCGGTAGATTCAGTGGAAAGCTTAAGGGACAGCGATATTTCAGAAGTGTGGCCGCCAAGTTCAATGTCACCCCTAGTGTAGCTTCGCGATCATGGTCGACATTCCAAACAACAGCTACAGCGGTACGAAGAGCTGGGCGTGGTCGACCCTCAAAAAACAATGGTCACTGATAACAGTTTTATCGTTGTACATGCTAAGAATGACAGCTACAGCCATTGCAAAGGAGCTGAAGAGCAGTTCCGGACAGCATGTTTCTCAGTTTGCAGTGGCCAGACGACTTCATCGAGGAGAACTGATTACCCGCTGGTCCGTATGCTGTGTATCGTAATCACCCGGCCATAGGCGCCACCGCCTATAGTGGTGCAATGAGCACAAGAACTTAAAAACGTGACAGATGGGGATCATCCTCTTTATTGACCAGAGACGCTTCATCTTCAGCAGTGATTTTGGGAGGCAGATTATTTGGGCCAGAATCACTCTTATAAAGAGGACGTTCCCCCCACCGCGATTGAGAACAGTTCTTGTGTTCTTGAAATCACTGTAGAGAGTGGCGCCGATGGCTTAATATTAACAGTACAGACCTTAACAGTACACTGCGTACGGGACGGAAAGCGAACAGTCCACTTCAATGAAATCATCTAGCCACAGTAAACCCAGAAACCTGGCTTCCGCAATCGCTCTACAGCTGGTTTGCAATGGCTGTTCCTGTCTGCCGACGATGTTTAAACCGAGGTCTTCGCACATCTATAACTGTCGTTAAGAATGCCACATGTTGACGCGAGATGACATTAAACTCGGCGGCCGTCCCCCTGAAACTTCGCTAGCTCTCCAGATTCTCATGATGCTGCCACGTATCTAAATATTCTAAATGAGTTGTAAATAACATTTCGTGGTCTGAAGTATGGGAAGACACTTACTAAACGTATGTATGTATTTAAGTGTATATATATATATATATATATATATATATATATATATATATATATATATAAAATAATAACGCCCCACTAATATTAATTGTCCTATATCTAACGCGTATCTTAAATTTTTCTAAATAAAGCCCAGCCCTATTTCAAAAAGAAATCGAAAATCGAAATAACCTAATATTCTTATTGACGCATACGCGGGAAAGTTATTTTTAGACTTCCGTGATCTCGATCCCCCTTCGAAGAAATACCACATGATCGGGGTCAACCATTTAAAAGAATTAAAAATCAGAAGTTACTCAGTATAAAAGGTAAGACGAGAAGATTTTTGCGCCCCCTATTTTTTTGGTTCTGCTTCATTACTTCCTTGCTCGCTGTCCGCGTACTGCTCCAAAATATATTAGGATGTAACCGTATTCGATACTCAAACCTGGGCAGCTCCGGGCTGTCCGTTGCACATCGTCAAACAACATGTCGCAACATCGTATCGTCAAACATCATGTCGCAGCTTGTGCCAATTCGTTCAAGTATGTATAGCTGTGTATCTTCTCTGATGTCTTGAAGTTTGGTTTCATGAAATAAAATAATTCAAGTGTTCATCGTGTTCCTGTTCTTTTCTCAAGTGTATATGTGTGAATCCATCTCCAGTACCGGTTATCCAGTATCTCAAGTACCGGTCCTATTAGAAGTATTACCACTCTGGTTACGTCTATACGGTCTCGTCGCATCTCCTCTACAAAGTATTTCGTGCGAGAAAATGCCCGTTTTTCGTTATATATATATATATACCTTTTTCATATATACTCTTCATAATATTTATCACCTGAAAACTTTCCGAAGTTGTACAAATTCGCCTGAAATCCTGTGTTAGTAAAATGAAAGTAAATTGAAGAATGTTTACCAATACCATTCCTTTTTACAGCTCCTCCCCGCTGGGTTACAGAACCCCCGCACACCGAAGTAGTACTCGGCTCTGATGTCATACTCAACTGCGTGGCAGATGGATTTCCCAAGCCTCAGATCATGTGGAAGCGGGCTGAAGGTTAGAATGATTTTTTTATCTCTTTCTTCTTTCTGACGTGGTCATCTCCATCTATCTATAATCTCTCTCTCACTCTCTAATATATATATATATATTTATATATGGCCCTGAGTTCATTTTAATGGACGATAACGCGAGGCCACGTAGAGCTCTTCTGGTCGACAAATTTCTAGATAGTGAGGATATTCGCCGAATGGATTGGCCAGCGAGATCTCCAGATCTTAACCCTATAGAGCATGTGTGGGACGCTCTGGCGAGGGAAATTGCAACTCTCAACCCCTCTCGATGAACCATACAGGGAATGAAAACAGCGTTGCTGAATGAGTGGGGCCAATTTCCACGGGAAATGATAAACTCCCTTATTTCAAGTACGAAATCACGCCGCGAGACCTGTATATCTGTAAGAGGGGACCATACCCCCTATTAACCCATCAACTAACCCGTTTTTTTGTTTATTCTGCAACAGCTGTTTCATACCTTCCGACTCCAACGAGTGTTACGCACGATCATGCGTGTGTATTACAATTACTGAATCGTCATTTGCCTTGTATTGTATCAATGTATGTATATATCAAATTTCATTAAAATCGCTACTGTAGTTCTAGAGATTATCGACCAAGTCTTCAAATTCTCTTAATTTCTTACACCAGTGTATCACAGGTGTCTAAATACTTATTGGTAGATAGTGTATATGATAACGCTTAATGTATATGATATATGCTAGCTTATTTATGCCTAACAGTTTGAGTTGTACATGTATACCCATATAATAATACTTAAATATCCATTCACCTTCGCTTTTAATATTGTAACTGTAACTGTTGTAGCAGACATAGTGTTAAATTCATACTAAAATTTCATTTTAAATTTTCTTAATTCTAAGAAAATAATACTTGTACAAAAACATCGTAATGTTTGCAAGTGGGAACAAACACACTTAACTGTGACCGAGAGTATTTAAATATATGTAATTTTGTGCCTTTAATGTCTGATGTCTGCATAAGCAGAGCTTACATTTTTTATTTATGGGTCAGAATTTAAACCTTTTAAAATGTGAATAATGCAGTTTTGTTACTGAATATTTGAATGGTTGTTTATAAATAATAGTAGCTGTTTCATTAATTTTCAAGGTTTGTCGATTTTTTCCCCAATGAAATGTATAGTAATTAAACAATGAGTACATGCCTATTTATCTATTAATTGAATACAAAAGAATGAATAAAAGAATGCATGCTTTTCTATTTACAATAGAAATATGTGGGTGAATGAATGAATGAACGGCTATTTATTAAACATATAATGTGTCCGAAAGAATATATGTTTACGAATCCAATTATTTACTGAATGAATAGATACGAATGAATGAATAACGCCTATTTATTAACCATAGAATGCGTCTGAAGGAATAAATGAGTGTCAGTCTGATGTGATAAAAGTAATGTACAAATGGTACCAATGATAAAAAATTTGAAGTGGCACTAATGATACAGAAATTTTACTGGAGGCACCAATGTAATGAATATTAAGTGACGGTACAAATGATAAATGGTGGGTATACTTTAAATTTAATTGTACTTGGTGAAAAAGTTCTGGCACATGAAGAATGCCAGCTTGCGTCACTGCAAGCGCGTTCTCTTACATAGAATTCATAGCCTGCTCACAGACTAGAGCTCGTTAGCGCTAGTATGCTTCCGCTCTGATAAATAGATCACATCTCCTTATGCACATATTAATCAAATCAAACCTGTAGGAAGGGATAATTAAATGATTTATAAATGCTAGCTGTAGCAAAAGACTATATTAAAAACTAATTACTCAAACTGCGATCACATTGTTATTATTATTAGGAAAAAAATCTGCGTATGAATACATTCTCTATCTTGCACGTGTTTATCAGTTAAATTACAGTTAAGTGATGGATTCGAAGCGCCATGCGATTTCGAATACGTGTATCGATTTTATTATTGTGGATATATTTAATTATTGTAGATAATAACAATGTAATTGCCTTAAGAATTCAAACTTTACCTGGAAAATTATAAGTTATATTTTAATCATTAAGTTAACCGAGAAAAGTTAATATTAATTCAGCTAGCGAATAATTAATTTAAGAGATGATATAAATTAATGAAGTTAAATATAGTAGTTAATTAAAGTTGTTATTGATAATTATATTTAATGTTTAAAATCTGAAATGGTAATTTATTTTCTACATAGTGACGTTATGTCACACAGTCTAATTATTTAGGGAATGAATAGATACGAATGAATGAATAACGTCTATTTATTAACCATAGAATGCGTCTGAAGGAATAAATCAGTGTCAGTCTAATTATTTACGGAATGAATAGATACGATTGAATGAATAACGCCTATTTATTAACCATAGAATGCGTCTTAAGGAATAAATGAGTGTCAGTCTAATTATTTACGGAATTAATAGATAAGAATTAATGAATAACGCCTATTTAATAACTATTGAATGTGTCTGAATAAATAAATGACTGCGAGCTAAATTATTTATGTACTGAATGAATGACTATTGGTTAACCTTAGAATGTGTCTGAAAGAATAAATGAGTACGAGCCATTTACGGAATGAATAGATCCGAATGAAGGAACAAATGCCTATTTTTTAACTATAGAGTGTCTAAAGGAATAAATTAATACGAGCATAATTATTTACGGATTAATTAAATACGAATGAATGAATAAATCTATGCCTATTTATTAACTACAGAATGGATCTGTAGGAATAAATGATCGCTGGTCTTAATATTTACGGAATGAATAGATCCCAATATAGGATTTCACCAATGCCTATTTATTAACCATGGAGTATGTCTAAAGGAATAAATGAGTGCGAGACAAATTATTTACAGAAGGAAACAGATGCGAATGAATGAATGAATGGAATTGTATTCATGAACCACAGAATGTGTGAGAGGGAATAAATGAGTGTGAGCCTGATTATTTGTCAAATTAACTCATACAAATGATTAAATGCATTCCTTTTTCACTTAACGGAATGAATGCATGCGAATTAAGGAATGCCTTTTCAATTTGGCAAATGAATACATACGAATGATTAAATGCACGACTTTTTTATTTACAAAATGAATGTGGGCTGAAGAATGAATCTATGCCTGTTTATTTTTCATATGAATACATATAAATGATTTAATGCATTCCTTTTCTATTAACGTAATGAATGCACACGAATAAATGAACGAATGCCTGTTGATTGACCAGCTATGTACATAAGAAATATTAAATACATATTTTTTTTAATTTACAAAGTCAATGCGTGCGAAAAATGGAATATATATCTATTTTTTTTACCAAATGAATACGCACGGATAGTTAAATGCATGCTATTTTTATTTACGAGATGAATGCATATGAATTAATATGCCGTTTCAAAAATTTAAACATGTTTTAGCATATAGTGGAAGAACAATAGCCCTTTAAAAGAATTATAACATTCAACTTTTCTCTCTATTAAAAAAAAAGTAACTCCCGCCGCCGCTATCAAAAGCTTGTCACGCTATCTCCTCCAAAATCGCTGGGGGTATGGGGTCGAGACCGATACCAATGGATGCAGAAAAATGGGGGAACAAAGTAAGACATGTCTCATCTTCGTCGGACTTTAAGTTTTTTTTTTATATTTTATGTTTTGTGGGAAAATATTGACTTTTTCATCTTCAGATTACGATAACTCGCCAAAAAATGATCGTAGGATTTTGAGCTTTTTACAGTCTAAGACTACAGACATTTCTGTTTCAAACTAGACCTCATTTGTTTAAAAATATTTTAAGACAGACTAATATTTTCGTCAAAAAATGAAACACAGTTTTTCAAGAAATATTGACTTTTTCATCATCAGATTACACTGACTCGCCAAAAAATGATCGTAGAAATTTGATATTTTTACAATATAAGAATACAGACATTTCTCTTTCAAACTAGACCTCTTTGTTTAAAAATATTTTAAAACAGACTAATATTTTCATCAAAAAATGAAACACAATTTTTCAAGAAATATCGTCCCCTATGTGGATATAACATCGATGCTGCTCGAGTTTTTATCTTACAAAGAAAATATTTACATCATCTGGAAGCTGAAAGCTTTCTTATTCATATAAACCTCATTTCAAGTCTATATCTTAAATTTTAAAGCTGATAATTCAACAGTGATGAAACGCCCTTCGCATTAACGGTGACAACAGTAAATGGATGGAAGCTGTTACATTGCCGGAGAACCATCCCTATGTATCTCGCTATTAGCCATAACAGAGGAGCGAGCGTAGACAGCCTAGGGGCGAAGCCCCTAGTGCTTAAAATAAAAGGTTTATTAAAAATCCTTCAAGAAACTTAAAAACATACAAGCGTACTACAAACGAAACATCAAAATACGCGAGAGCCAACAACTTACGGCCAAACCGTCTTTATATATACTTCAAACAGATTTGCATAAACCTGCTCAGTAACTGCAGCTCAGTTTACCCCACGATCAATCGCCTGAAAATTACACTGCCGTCTGGCGGGGAAAAAGCTGAGCGGTCCGGCGAGAGAATAACCAAGGAGGAAATGCTTATTTCCCTATCATAAATGAATGCCCATTTATTTACTAAATGATTGCATTATGGTAACATACAGTCATAGATCAAGCATACCTACACACTAAACATATAACCTCGCATACATATGCTTTACACTATTTTGATATGGTTTGTAACTTATTAAAGTCCATATAATGTAAGCCAAGCACCGCGAGTCATAAATTACGCTTAACTCTCCCCAGTAAAATACTCGAGTTCATTCCGGGTGCTCGATCGCTCCATGTTCTGTCTTCCGATCGCACAGCTGCGTCCGTTGTTTCGGGAGCGCATTAGCGTAATGACGCTTTAATTGTTTTTCTGGAGAGCTCTGCCTATTAAAGCGCGAAGAAAACTTTACGGATCCGTAATTACGTAATTTAATTACGGGCGTGATTGAGCGTGCGCTCACCGCGTCGTCCTGAAATGCTTCCTCAACCCCATCCATAATGTATTTGTAAGGATTTCCTTGCTTTTTTACCCGCAATAAGGAATCTATAATTTCACTCCAAATGTGTCTTTATATGATTTCATTATTATGTGCATAAAAGTATATATATATATATATATATATATATATATATATATATATATATATATATATATATATATATATATATATATATATATATATATATATATATATATATATATATATATATATATGTATATATATATATAATATATATATATATAGTATATATATATATACTATATATATATATATATAAAATATATATATATAGTATATATATATATATATATATATATATATATATATATATATATATATATATATATAATATATATATATATATATATATATATATATGCATATATATCTATATATCTATATATATATATATATATATATATATATATATATATATATATATATATATATATATATATATATATATAGGGTGAACCAAAATTCTTGCCCTGATTATAAATATTTATCGTGCTCAAACTATTATAATTAGCCCTATGTTTGTTTGGATATATAGTAAGTATTGTTAGAAAATTTTTATAAGACCATTTACCTTAGTAAATTTTAACGTGTACCCCCTTGGTAGCTCGGAGAATGTCGTAGCGGTATTCCAGTTCCCGCCAAGTGTTATTTATCATGTCTTCTGTTACAGTACCCACAGTACATGTTTCGTCTAGGAAATCACGCTCTAAAGATCCCCAGTGTGGGAGTGCGACATCTTTCTAAAAAAGTTGCAATAAGTCTAAGTAAATGTTAGGGGTAACGATTTTCGGGCTTTCTCTTGAATCGAAGTAATTCCGGCCGAAAATGATGTCCTCCTTTCAAATATTCCCCTGAGTCCCTCTTGAAGGAGCACTCGCTTCATTTATTGCACAAAAAAAACTACTAAAACTGACCAATCCAACGCTATTTAAGTTACATTATTATATTAAACGGGTATTTTGTAATGAATTTTTATAATCAGGGCAAGACTTTTGGATCACCCTGTATATAAACTGACAACTTTTACTATATCAGTATTTCGTTATGTAAGCTTTGTTGTTAATAGCTGCCTGGGCGTATATCTGCAAACACTGCTAAATTTTGTTATTTTTGTTGTCCATGATAGACAGCGTAATTTGCTAATGAATACTTACATATATACACTGAGTGTCCAAATTATTATGATCACCCCCTCAATACAATGTTGGACCACCTTTTGCCCTTAATACTGCATGAATTCTTCTTAGCATGGATTCTATGAGATGTTGGTAGGTGGTATGAGGAATTTGTGATCATATCCGATGAACTGCATTTTCCAGTTCCTTAAGATTTGATGGTACTTGATCCAGCTGCCTGGTGTCATTTCATCCCAAATATTCTCAATTGGATTGAGATCTGGTGATTGTGCAGTCCAACGAAGCAAGGTAAATTCTCCGTCATGCTCTTCGAACCATGTGAGGACAATACCAGCTTCATGAGAAGGAACATTGTCCTGCTGGACGTATCCTCCCCGGGCAGGGTAGACCATTAACATAACAGGATGTAGTTGATGTGCGATAACACTTAAATACCCTTGGTTATGGAATAACCAAGGGTAACACAATAATATAACACAATAATATTTAAGTGTTCCATATATATATGGAACACTTAAAGTTATGGAATGTTAAATTAATAACATTAACATCGATTATAGAACATTATTCAACATTATCAAACATTCACTTTAGCTTGAACAAAATCATTATCTATAAACACTATCGAAACACATCACAAAATAACCCCTTTCAAATGTATGTATTAGCATGAATTATTTATGCGTATAAAAGGTACACGACCTAACACGAAAATTTGTTTCGAAAACATTTTAAAATTCAGAGCACGTTTGGTTTTTGATATTATTTTTCTCGCTTTCGGGCGCTTGGAGAAAATTTTATTTTCAACATCTATGAAAGTTTTGTTTGTTGATCAGTTTAAACAGTAAAAGAATGTTTTGTTTTCCCACGGAAACTTTATGTGGATGAAAATTTTGCTCTCTATTAATTTAATATATATATACAGTCGAACCCCGTTATAGCGAACCAGGTATATAACGAACTCACGGATATAACGAACAAAAATTTTAGTCTCTCCGTTTACCTATTGTATTTAATGCTAAATTATCCTTTTATAACGAACCTCCGAAATCTTAAGAATCGGCTATAGAGAAACTTTTTTCAGTCAACGACTGATATTTTTTTTATTTTTAAACTTTTAAGAATGTTGAAGAAGCAAAGATTTATGAAGAAGAAGATGATGAAGATTTACCTATCGTGATGTGGATAGAAAAGCACAAAATTTCATCATTCTCAGATTGCGACACGAAATTGTTCGAAACATGTGATGATGAAGTCATTACATGTGAAAATCGACAGATGAAAATATTGTTGAAGAAATTAAAATGAATCATTCTGAAATCGAAGATTCTGCATCTGATGCTGATGAAGAGGACCCCATAAATGACGAAAGCCCCACCATCTCAGATGCTACAGAGCGATGCGTGTTATTAATAAGTTTTTCTCTACACAAACAGTAGAGGAAAGAGTTTTGGAGTCATTTGATTTATTGGACAAAGAAATTCATAAAAGGTTTTTGAAATCGGCATCACGTCAGCAGAAGATAACCTATTGTTTCTATATCAAAGCAATGAGCAATTAAATGTAAAATGAATTTATTTCCATTTGTCTTCATTTTTAGTTAATTTAATTAGTATTGTGTCAGTTTAATGTAATCGATTTTAGTCCATTTAATTCATTAAAGATTATTTCTAATAGATTTTATCATTTTTTAAACATCATTATTGAATCCACGTAGCAACCAATGGGTTTTACATTTTGTGAACTCTAACATTTTATTCTTAACGGTTCGGATGTAGGGAACAAAACCTTTGGTCTCTTAAAGTGTCGTTATAACGGGGTTCGACTGTATATATATATATATATATATATATATATATATATATATATATATATATATATATATATATATATATATATACATACATACATACATATATACATATATACACACATATATATATATATATATATATATATATATATACATACATACATACATACATACATACATACATACATATATATATATATATATATATATATATATATATATATATATACTGCGATAGAGAGACTCACTGTTCCAGAGATACATTTGCCAGTCAGTGAGAGAGTGGTATTTGCCTTTCATGTCTGTAGATATGCTCACACATCTTTTTATGATCGTCATTAGAAAAAAAAATTTTCAACTCATAACATATCTGTTTTGCTTTTTTATCTCCTTAGAAGCATCTAATTGCCTCGAAAGCTCCAATTGAGTTCACATTGTCGATACTTTGTTTCAATTCTCTCCTACACCGAGGGCGACTTATTGGGACGTAGCCCGATAATGACTTAATGATAGGACGAGCGAAGCAGTTGTCCCTTTTCCCCTCGAATGACTGTTTTTTTTTTTTCTTTAGGGAAGAATATCCCATTACAAAACTGTGCCCAGAATTGTTTTAAAAACATACTTTATGATAGTATGTCTGTTTCCTTCAGACTACATCGCCGAAGATATATCGCTCCCATCATCTGATCGATATATCTCTCTCTTTAAGAGTTAGTAGGATATTGTCCGACACCTTATATAGGGTGATTCACTCGAGAGAGAGAGAGAGGCCCAGACTATTCTGTAATAACGCTTGTTCGGACGAAGCAATGTGGACGAAACAACGTACAACTTGCTCCTCAGTAGGTGGCACACCTCATCACATGGGTCTCGTATGAGGAGTGGTTTCACTGGTCGGATTGTGTTAATTCGCAAAACGACCGTATATGGGCCGCTGAGAATCCCTTTGCCACGCACTAAACACCGCTCCATGATCAAAAAGTGCGTGTGTTTTGCGTGATGTCTCGGAAGCGCAACGCAGGCCCCATTATATATTCATTAGCGTGTCATACATCGGCAAGAAGCATGGCGAAAACTGAGTCTATCATCAGCAACAGGGTCCTTTCAAAGGAGCTTTGGCCACCACGGTCCCCGGATCTGACACCACAAGACTTCTGACTTTGGAAAAATTCTGCCGGAACAAACCTAGCACAGTGGAGGATTTGAAGCAATACATCCAACTTTAAATTGATGCTATTCCCCCCCATCTTTCTCTTTATGTTCAGGAACATGGAGCGTCATGACGAAACGTACCTCGCAGAAAACGGATATCACGTCCAGTATCAGATGTAATGCAATCTATTACACATACGTCAAACTATGAAGCGCATTTTATTTTTGGTTCAGATTGCTTCATCCTAGCTAGAGTCATTACAGAATAATCGGGGCTCTTTCGACGTCAAAGTATGAAGCGTATTTTATGGGTTCAGACTGCTTCATCCTAGCGAGACTTATTACAGAATAATCGGGGCTCTTTCGACTTCAAAGTATGAAGCGTATTTTATGGATTCAGATTAATTCATCCTAGCGAGACTTATTACAGAATATTTGGGGCTCTTTCGAGTGAATCTCTCTATGCAACATAGGCCCCTTTTAACCCACTTAAAAGTTGAAAAAAAATTTTAAAGATTTCATAGTGAACACTTAGGGCCAAAGAGGAACCATCTATACAAAATATCAGATTAATAGGACTAAAATACTGCAGTTCCCAATCAAAATGTGGTTAGCCATGATGAAGGCGAATTTGATGAACGCCTGTTCTTCTCACGGTCACGTTTTCACGAGTTATCACCGCTGACAGCCTGGTGGTTCTGCAGTCAAAATGATAGACAAAACAAAAAAAAAATTAATGCAGTAACGAAACCCTTAGCAAAACTCTTGACGTTAATAAAATATTATTAAATTTTTCAGTTGCATTCAGCTTCACTTATTTATGAATATTCATAAGCTGAAAAAAAGTTGTGGATACGAGTTTTAACTTTTAAAAAATTCTAGTTAAATTTCGCTAAATTATATGGGGAACTCCTCTGAGGAATGAAAACACTTTACTGCTAAATTTATTTTAAAAATAATTAACCAAACATAATTCGTTCCTTTACACACATAGAGAGAGACATATATATATTATAAGAGGCGGTGAAAGGCAAGGTGATGTAAGTCAGTAAGTCAAGTGGTGTAAGTCAAAAGAGTTTAAGTGCAAAAACTACAAAAAATTCCACCATAAATTGAACAATTTATTATTCATAACAATTATTACAATACTGCAAATAATAACTATTTACAATTACGCTATAAATTGAACATGGAGATTACATATTTGCCCTGAAAGGAAAAAAGTTGAAAATGTGACTTCCACCACTTTGCCTTTCAACGCCTCATATATATATATATATATATATATATATATATATATATATATATATATATATATATATATATATATATATATATATATATATATATATATATATATATACTGAAATCTGTAATGTTTTTCAGGTACATTTTTCTATAACGTTGAATATTCTCGCTAATCATTCATTATTTATTCCATATTCGGAAAAAATGGATAGTTAGAAAGAGGTGGAGATCTGCCGGAGGGCAGTCATAGACAACAAAGAAGGCGGTATAGTATATATATATATATATATATATATATATATATATATATATATATATATATACAAGTGGTTGTCAATACAAACACCTGTGAATAAAAGTGGTATTTAAGAATGCGCTTCGTAAGCATTAAAATATAATACTAGCGATCAGATTTTAATATAAAAAGTACATATATATTATGGTAATATGAGGGAGGTTTAATGAAGTTGTATACGTGTTGGATTTTTGTCAAAAGCGTAAAATAACAGACCTCATAGACTTTCAAAGGGAACGAATTATGTAGATGATATACTCATATGTTTTAATGAAAACTTAAATGCAATAGATATTAATTTTTACCCTAAAAATCTTAAATTGGTGGAGACTGATAAATATAACGATGGAAATTTGGTATTTTTAGACTTGAGTTTAAATGTTAATCAAAATCTAATATCATACAGTCTATATGATAAACGCGAGTTTTACAACTTTAAAACAGTTAGGATTATGAATTGGAATAATGATCTAAATATTAAACGCAATATAGTTACTAACCAGTTAATACGTTATCAACGTTTACATTCAAACAAAAAAACTATGGACGTCAGTATAATTAAATTCATAACTATAGCTATTGACCAGGGTTTTCCTGTCAATTTCCTCGTATCAATTCTAACCCAGTTTTTGAATTTAGACAATAAAGATTGTGAGAATCGTTTTAAAATAAGTTGGCAACACTAAAAATTTCCCTAATACAGCGATATTTATCCCTACTATGTCTATAAAAGTGAGTGTGCATGAGTTTCGTGTTTCATTGCTTGATGTGGGGCAAAGCATTTTTGTATCTTAATGTGTATAGTGTATATGTTAGTGAGTAATTATTTAGTTAATTAGAATTATTGTATTTCTGTATCTTAGTATTAAGATTTTTTTCTTTTTCTATTTTTTTTTTATTAAAAAGTTAAAACGCTATTCATCTTCTAATTATGTTTTAGTTGACTATATTAGTAAAGACATCTGGTTTAACTTATCTATTTCATCTAAATATTTTTCGTCTTCATAATTGTTTAATACTGTCTTGGTGTTATAGCCAACCTCCGGGAGTGTTGCCAGGCTTAAAACATGTTTAACCGGGGTTGGGGGATCACAACCCCCCTCAGTCATCAACTATACCACCTCCAATTCCGTTTTTAGCTTATTTTTATATGTCTATCTTATTTCAGGTTATAGGAGTGTTAAATGGTCGCATCTGCCCTTTTAGTCATCTTAATTTTAAATATCTATCTATGTATATATATATATATATATATATATATATATATATATATATATATATATATATACCGGGTGGCCATAATTAAACTGACAGTGCTCACAGTGTTCTGTAGCGCGATCTATTTGCGAGAATGACGCCAAATTATGTAGGACGATTAAACAAGACGGGGGACGAAGGATTCCGCGAAAAAATAAATTAGTTCCAAAAGTCACCACTAGGGGAATATTTGGCGCTGTGTAATACAAAGTAGAGAGTTAACAAATGCAAATTAATACCGAATAAAATTACCTTTTATTATGCACATTTTCTTATTTAGTTCAAGTGCAATATGGCAACACTTTTAAAAAAGCGTAACATCTACATAAACACCGATAAAGTCTCGTGATCTGCAATATCACGTACGCTGAGCAGAAGAAGAAGTTCTTTATTCAAATTTCACGTTACATCCATTGGCACAGTGCCAGCTGCTTGGGTTTTAAAAGGCAATGTGTTACGTTTCGAATCAATCGGATTGAAAGTTTATGTGCAATGTCTCCTTCTTTAGTCGAGCGTGCGTTACTGGTCAAATTCTTTTACCTCAACCAGTGCAACGCGTCAGCCGCTCTTCGAGTTTTTAGAACGCACAAAAAAATGCGTAAAGGTAACGGTCCTGTGTCAGTTAATGGGCTAAAAGCAATGGTTGCGACGTTTGAGAAAACAGGTTCTCTGAAGGTTCAGTCAGGCAGAGGACGAAAACCTGTACCACAGGATACAATCGAAGCAGTTGCCACGGCGAAGGTCGACAAAGGACCAGACAATATTACTGCCACCTCTAGCGCTCGTGGATTAGCTCGGAATATGGATATGCCTTACAGTACGGCATGGAAAATCTTCCGAAAGATTATCAACTTCTATCCGTACAAGATCAGCCGTGTACAGGAGTTACTGTACCCCGACCATGATAAGCGATTGACTTTTGCCCTCACCTTTCTTGCCAAAATGGAGGTGGATGATGCTTGGCCGTGGAAAATCTTATGGGGAGACGAGGCCCACTTTTACCTGCATGGAACTGTGAATTCCCAGAATTGCCGAATTTCGGATGACAAATCACCACATGCAGTCACAGAAATTCCCTTACATTCACCAAAGGTAACTGTTTGGTGTGGGTTGACAGCGGAATTTATCGTAGGTCCATTCTTCTATGAGAACATAACCCCGACAGGACCGGAAACCTGTTCTGTTACCGGAGAGAAATATCGCCACATGTTGAACAGCTTTGTCATTCCGGCACTTCAGCAAAGACAATGCCTGGGGGAAATCATTTTCATGCAAGATGGAGCCCCTCCACACGTTGCTGTACGGGTACAACATCTGCTACGACAGAAATTCACAACAGAAAGAGTCATTAGCCGCTACTTTCCAACTGCATGGCCACCTCGGTCGCCTGATGTTACCCCATGCGACTTCTGGCTATGGGGTTACCTTAAGTCCAAGGTCTATCAAGGAGTGGTCCAGGACCTGGCTACGTTGAAGGATAACATATCACGGACTGTACGGGAGATTCCTGCAGACATGTTACTTTCTGCTGTTGTGCATACTGTGCACAGAATGCAATATGTGGTCCACAACAACGGCAGCCACATGGAACCTCATTTGAATGCAAAATAAAAGGTAATTTCCGTATTAATTTGCATTTGTTAACTACTAAAGAAGGAGACATTGCACATAAACTTTTAATCCGATTGATTCGAAACGTAACACATTGCCTTTTAAAACCCAAGCAAGCCTTTTAAAGACGGCACTGTGCCAATGGATGTAATGTGAAATTTGAATAAAGAACTTCTTCTTCTGTTCAGCGTACGTGATATTGCAGATCACGAGACTTTATCGGTGTTTATGTAGATTTTACGCTTTTTTAAAAGTGTTGCCATATTGCACTTGAACTAAATAAGAAAATGTGCATAATAAAAGGTAATTTTATTCCGTATTAATTTGCATTTGTTAACTCTCTATTTTCTATTACACAGCGCCAAATATTCCCCTAGCGGTGACTTTTGGAACTAATTTATTTTTTCGCGGAATCCTTCGTCCCCCGTCTTGTTTAATCTTCCTACAAAATGTGGCGTCATTCTCGCAAATAGATCGCGCTACAGAACACTGTGAGCACTGTCAGTTTAATTATGGCCACCCGGTATATATATATATATATATACGTTGTTATCTTTCCTTAATTTAATGTCATTACAATTTTCAGTGTTTTAATTTTTACTTTTAATATTAGCTAAGTCAAACACTTTCCAAATAAGTAAATAAGGCAGATTTCTATTTCTATATTTTTTATATCATTATAGTTGTGGGTTGGGGAGGTTTTAATGTATAACGAAAAAGGATTTTTATGCACACATGTATGTGTAGACAAATTTAAGGTAACACGTTGTTAGCCTTTAAATTAATAAATAAATAATTTTAAGCTATAACTATGCATGTCTATGTGCCTATATGTACACACCCACTTATATTATAATGATGTTCACACACACACACACACACTCACACACTTGCATACATATATATATGAGTGTGTGAATCTGTCTGCGTGCGTACGTGTATATTTATATCTATCTGCATGCATGTTACATTTATATACACATTTTTTACCCATTGATATCAGCATGCAAATAAAATTCCTTTCGGCCTTTGAGTCGGTAGCAATGAGTTCCGCATCTTGTGGACCTTAGAATTTGCAAAATGACACGTGACTGCATCTCAGTAACGTGTGAACTCGCTTCCAGATTCGCTGCAGAGTGACTACAACGCCCTGCTGACAGACGCCCACATCCACATCTTGGTGAACGGATCCCTGTCTATCCGGGGTGTGGAGAAGACGGATGAAGGTTTCTACATGTGCCAGGCTTCCAACGGCATCGGGGCCGGTATCAGCACAGTCATCAACCTGGCGGTCAGAGGTGGGTACACTCACTTTTGGGAATCTTTGGGAATTCTCTATAGCACGCTCTCAAATGACATTAATAACTCTCGAAGTGAGAGGTGGGTCGATGGCTTTTGAGCTTCTCGAGTACTCCGAAAAGTAAAAACTTTAGTCACGGTAAAATGACATTAATAACTCTCGGACTAAAGTGTGCTCCTTTTGAATACCTCGGCAAACAGATATTTCTTGAAACTGCAAAATGTGACAGCAATAACTATTGGAGTTAGAGACCGCTCAATGTCTTTTGAACAGTTTCAATAACTCGATACTGAATCTACTTGGTACCGTAAAATGACATTCATAGTTCTCGGAGTGAGAAATGGTTCGACGTCTTTTGGACATTTTAAATAACTCGGCAAGCAAATACTTGATGAAACTGCAAAATGTGACAGTAATAACTATTGGAGTTAGAGGTGGGTTAATGTCTTTTGAACAGTTTGAATAACTCTATAAAGAATCTACTTGAGACCGTAAAATGGCATTGATAGCTCTCGGAGTGAGAAATTAGTCGACGTCTTTTGAACATTTTAAATACCTCGGCAGGTAAATACTTGTTGAAGCTGCAAAATGTGACAATAACAACTATTAGAGTTAGAGACGGGTCAATGTCTTTTGAACATTTTGAATAGCTCCAAAAAGAATCTACTTGAGACCATAAAATGGCATTGGTAGTTCTTAGAGTGAGAAATGGGTCGTCTTTTGAGCATTTCAAATACCTCGGCAAGTAAATACATGTTGAAACTTCAAAATGTGATAGTGATAACCATTGAAGTTAAAAGCGGGTCGATGACAATTGGACCTTTTGAATCCTTTACCAATGACCAATAATTCTGTTCATCGGCGTTTTTTTTAACATATTAAACGCTTCGTTTGGTGTGCGATTACTGCTCTTATTTTATGGTTCCCTGGTCCCCAAGTGGTTATCGACTAAGGATTTGGTAAGGATCGAATCTTAACCTGCGCTAATGCATGCCCTCGTGTCTAAGCCGGGTGTCAGTACGTGGGTTGGTAGAGGTTTGGTGGAGGGTATGAGCCCTTTCTTCAGATATGGTTGGCTTTTACGGTGCTCCCATTACAAGAAACCAGCAACATTCGCGATGTCCAGAGACAATGTGCCTCCCTCGTAGAACAATACAGGACTTTGTTTCTCGTGTTTATGCTAGAATATGTGTCTATCTATCTATCTATCTATTTCTATATATATATATATATATATATATATATATATATATATGTATGTGTGTGTGTGTGTGTGTGCGTGTGTGTGTGTGTGTGTGTGTGTCTGTCTGTTTTGTTGATTATATTTCCATCATGATAAAAACCCACCATTTTATCGATCATTTTTTTCTTTCAGTTCCCGCCCACTTCAGGGAGGAGTTTACCGCTGAGACGGTCCGGAAGGGGGATAAGGTGGTGGTGCGGTGCCAGGCGTTCGGGGACCGGCCCCTCACAGTCACGTGGAAGAAGGACGGACAGCTCCTGGACAAGCAGGCAGAGAAAAAGTACGGAAATGTTACTTGACGACCAAGGTCACTGCCTTACGTTGGAAATACAACGGAGGGGAACAAAATTCTAAGTGAAAGCATATTTATATATAACTAGCTGAATACCCACCCGTGCTTCGCTACGGAGTACATTGTATGATAATTACAATGGAAGAATAATTAAATTGCTTTTTAGAGGACTTCCTTATAAACAATATTTTTGGTTTCTTCATTGGGTGGAACTAATATCACCAGGCTCGTCCGCGAACTTAAGCGTTAGTAAGCTACGTAAAACTGACCATGGGAGAAACATTTTTCTCATAAACCTACGACAGCGTATTTTAAAGTTTGGCCTTGAGACTTATTTATCGCCATGGTGAAGCATACATTGAGGGGAAATTGAAGTCTCTTAAAGTCAAAAGGGAGGTCATTGGATATTAGAGGAATGCGTGGCGCAAACACTTTTTCTCCCTGAGCATACCCGGTTAAAATAATGGATTCGATTAAATTTTAATGCAGAATTTTGACTTCTAGTCTACTGCCATTGCACAATTTCGGTGTTTTAAATTCCGAAGGAGCATTAAGGGTGTGCCCTTCCACAAAACGAGCTTATGGTATGGAAGACCCTGTGGTTTAAGGGAATTTAAAAACTCTATCGGATAGTTAACGGCATCATCCAATTACAGACAGTGTCTATCGACTGTCAAAATTTCAGCCCTTTAGGTCCAGTGGTTAGGTCTGTGCGAGGTCTGTCAGTCAATCACGGAACTGTTTTATATATAGGTTTAATTTAATATCCATAAAATATACTTATTAGAAATGAATTCTTAAAAAAACTTCCTTCTCAATTAGTCTAGTGTTTAAATTTTAACTTTTACTATATTTTAATATTTTGGGGGGCAATTTATTTCGATGTATGACACTTGATGAAAATTAATTTAATGTATCACAAAAAAAACAGAAATCTCGTGATCAGCATTCAGTAAATTAATTTCTAAAAATTCATCTTTAAAAATTCACCAAATATCAGAAAATGGAGGTAAAGATTCTAAACAGATTTCATTTTAAAGATTGTTGTTTTCAATGCAAACTTAAGCATTTTTTACAAAAGAAGCTTAAAAATTTTATTTAAAATCTAAGAAGAATTTTTCAAAAGTCTTTATTAGTGCATCCCTACAGTATAAGAATCTCCGTGCAAAATTTCAGCCCTTTAGGTCCAGTGGTTTGGTATGTGCGTTATTTGTCATTCAGTCAGTCACGGAAGTGTTTTATATATATAGATTATATATTATATTATACATATTACATATTATATTGGTGGATAATATACATATTACATATTATACTGGTGATTCCATAACAGATGGAACAATTTTCACGATGTACTGTCTACTCATATATCTTCCCGTGCACACACACACACACACACAAATATATATATATATATATATATATATATATATATATATACTAGATGTATTACCCGGCTTCGCTCGAGATTCAGTTTCTGTTATTATTTTTTTCAATGATTAGCCTCATGTTATGATGTTCTACAGTTTTCGCTAAAATTATTTTGCGGTAACAAATAGCAATAGTTTGTTGTAGGCGCTGTCGTTGTTCATCGCTTTCCTCTCCTTTCGATGTTGAAGCTCGAAGACAATCGTATGTTCGACCCGTTAAAAGTTTGTTCATCAGTCTCACTGCTTCGAATCACTACAATTCGAATTCTATTACCTTCGAGCTCTTGGGAATGTTTCTTCTTCAGATTCTTATGTGCCTCTAACTGCATTTCGAATTCTGTTGGCTTCGCGCGCTTCTATTTTTTTTTCATCACATTGCTCATTTCTCAATAATCTTTGACATTTTCCCCTTACTTCTGCAGGATTAAAAGTTGCTCTCCTCTTTTTGGGCATTTTAAAGCATTAATTTGCATCCAGTCAATAACGTTTGAATGGATTTATTATTATAGAAAAAGAATCAATAATGTTTGAATGGATTGAGATCACGTTCAATATTAAAACACATCAAATCTGGTAATTATTATAGAAAAAGTATATACACGTATTTCATGCTCGGAATTCTATCTCAAAACTAGATCGTCTGCTACGTTTCAATGCCACTTTCAGACTTTCTTAATTATAATATACACGAATTTCATGACTGTATTTCTTTCTCAAAACTAAATCATCTGCTATGTTTCAATGTCACTTCAGTTATATAAATCATCGCGTCAAGGCTAAACGCACGTGTTTCTAGCTAAGTCAACGTGTCCTGAAGTATATTTGAGTTTGAACAGGTAGCTTGGGATAGTTTCAATTCATGAAATGGATAGATAACACATTCATTGAAATTGAATGACTTTCCATCCTTATATTTTCATTTTTAAAAAGAAACATTCCGGCGTTGCCACGTACATGAAAATAATATATCAAATTCATTCTTGCATGCGCCAATATATGAATAAATCACGTTTTTAATTCGTGTCTATTTATTTTTACGGAAATGTTATAATTTAATTGGTAACAATGGAATGTTACAATGGCTTTGAACAAAAATATCCGGGGAAATTTGGCGATTTTTTCTGGCAATTTTCAATATCCGTTGATTCTTCTAACATAATTCGGGAATGGAACGTCGAAGCAGAATGGAAATTGTCTATAACCATCGCGCAAGTTCAAGCAATAAATTGACCAAGTAATCGGATGAACGGCACGGCAGCGCATAAAATACGAACAAACAAACAAACAAACAACCAAACATTCATTTATATATATATATATATATATATATATATATATATATATATATATATATATATAGGTTGTTCGTAAACTCTGTCGACAACATATGAGAGGTGATAGTACTCATGAAGTCCAACAATAATTACAATGCAACCTAGGGCCGCTTTCCACTTATTGTCCCAGAAAAGCATAAAATTCAGTGTCGAAGTTGAACCTTCTTTACTGCAAAATTACGGGAATTAACCAAATCGTAAGATACCCAATTAAATCCCTTTCGGAGCTGAAAACGAATAAAGTAGATTCTAAATATCGTGTCCAAGGATGTTGTTGTACCGACACCAAAGAATGAAAGACTGGTGCACCCTCTCGTACACTTCTGGCGTCGTGTTGATGTCGTCTGCCGCAACAAAGATTCTAGTGACGAGATCTAAAAACTGAGCTCATATGTGTTGCGTGTACACCAATGATTTCATGTGTCCCCAAAAGAAGAAGTCTAATAGATTTAGATCTGGTGAGCATGGAGGCCAAGCCACGTTCAATGCACTATCCAGGATATATGACATTCAGGAAGTGGCGGGCCGTGATACTAAAGTGTGGAGGAGCTCTATCATGCATAAACCCTCTGTGTGATGAGCGGAAAAGCTTCCAAGGTACGAGGAAGCTCTTACTCCATGAAGACACGGAACGATGTGCAGGTGAAACGTTCTGGCAAGAGATACGGTCCACCAGCCAATCATCAACGATACGTACCCAGACATTCACTGAAAATATTTGCTGGTGTTTACAACAGATATTCGCATGATCTTTCTGTGAACTGAATAGGATTCTGAAATTTATGATTTAATGATTTATGATTTTATGATTAAATTTATGACTCTGGGTGGAATGCGGCCCTAGGTTGCACTGTAAATATATTGTTCGTCTTGATTATCACCTCTCTTATTTTGTCGTCACAGTTTACGAACACCCTGTGTATCTCTCTCTCTCTCTCTCTCTCTCTCTCTATATATATATATATATATATATATATATATATATATATATATATTTCTCACATATATATATTTTGTGTTCGACGGCAAAGATGATTCGATGATTTTTTTCAGGTACACCGTGGACGAGACGATGACGGACGAAGGAGTGACCTCCGAGGTACACATCCAGTCCGTTGACCGGCGGGACTCCTCGCTGTTCACTTGCCTCGGCGAGAACGCATTCGGAAGGGACGAGATGAACATTCAGATCATAGTGCAAGGTGACGCATTTCTGCATGCACCTCACAGCCGTGCTACACTTTCACATCCACAGGTTTTAACGCATAAATTACTACGCTTTTGTATATATATATATATATATATATATATATATATATATATATATATATATATATATATATATATACAGATAGTGATTTCCGCTTAAGAATAACGTTTGTTATTACTGTTTTTGATTCTTATAGCCGAAATTTAGGTTTTTGGACAGGCACACACACACCTATATATACATATATTACATAATTTACCATAAAATAATCTTTAATTTGCGTAATTATCTTTTATTAAAATTATTTCTTATAATTTTAAAAATAGAACTTAATTTTTAGACCTATAAATAGATGCAAATGATTATAGTAAGAGAAGAAAAAAATCCAATATTTGTTACAACATACCTGTTTAACAGTTTTAACATTTCAACTACAGGAAGGGAGAAAAAAATGTTTTCTATGGTAGTGTGACGTAATGAAGTTTTCAGGAGGCTGTTTATACCTCTTTCAATACAAATAGTCTCAGACGAAGATTCACCTTCTAGCGCACGTTTCTCGGTTTGATAACGTGCTGAATCTACTAATGTAACGTTTGCCTATGTGATAGTGAACACTTCGCCGAAGATTTATGTCTTTCAGGATCCAGGAAGCCGCATCCAGGATGTGGGAGGTGGGAAAAAAGAGTCTCTATTTTTGTTTGTCAGAGGAGAAAAGTGAAATTGGACCCGGACGGGTAAAGATGCCTCCAAGTCAAGCTAATAGGACAGTGTTGTGCTAAAGCGTTTAAGGGGAAACTATTATATTATGTCTAACAAAGAAAGGGATGAATTTTATGACTATATTCCATCCCATCTTTTATCTTTCTTTAAAAAAAAAGAAAAAACTTCGTGCCTTTTGAGGGTTTAAGTGGCTTTTTTAGAAAAATGAAAGGAAAGCGAAGAGTGTAAACTGATTCTTAAAACCGGTGGATTGATTCTTTAAAGCGAAAATTTTAACATGGGAATAACATATTTGGTTTTGTTTTCGCGATATTGATTCTTGTAAACGGTTGATTCTTATAACCACTGATCACTATAAGCGGTGCTTACTGTATATATATATATATATATATATATATATATATATATATATATATATATATATATATATATATATATATGTATATATACATTTGTTTAAAAACCTCACAAAATGGCGGGGTCTATGCATTTCATAGATTAACTCGGAGTCCACAGATGCGACAAATTGGCAAAAGGGGGCATTCAGATGCTACTGTCGATCGCACATTTGCGTGGTTTTCAGTTCGTTTCACTTGTTTGTGGATGGAGACTGGAATATCCCAGAGCATCACATAATGTACATGACATGAAGAAAGCAAAACCTAATGTCTGCGCATGGACAACGGATTGTTCCAGAGTGATAAGTTCAATATTTCGTTATTCTGCACGAGGCAGAAAATGACGGGGTTCAAGGATGTCCTACGAAAAACTGACCTCTGAAGTGCTCGATTTTTAATTTTCAGAACGCCCGGACAAGCCTTTCAAGGTGACAGCCCACGAGAGCACGAGTCGGAGCGTGTCCCTTTCGTGGTCATCCCCTTACTCCGGGAACAGCCCCATACTGATGTACACCGTCCAGTACAAGCCTGCCACCTCAGGTAAGCTTCTTGCTGCTTTTGATGCATAAACACACACACACATATACAAGGTGCGCCCATAATGTAACCGGACATTGTTTTATGAATAAGAAAATTATTACTCACCTTCAAATAAATTTATCTCTTTCAAAATATTCGTCAAAGGAGTCTATAAAAATTTTCCAACGTTTCTTCAAGTTATCGAAACATTGTCTATAGGCTTTCGCAAAATACACGTAACAGTTGATTTAATACCCGAGACTTTTTCAAATCTGTCCTTTCATCGATTTTTCATTTTTTGATTACAAAGGACTTATTCACCACTAAGTTGTTCCTGAAAATCAGACAATTAATCAGTATTTTTACAAGGAGGTGCTTTTTCGATTAAGAAACAGGACAAGGAGAGTTAGAAAGGAAATGTTTGATTCTGGGCAGTGGTTTCTTTTACACGATAATGCTAGGCCCCATACAGCAATTTCTTTTCAATATCTTGCTAGGCATTCAATTACTGTGA
>OU015500.1:154823477-154840977 GCA_907164885.2 Dolomedes plantarius
AATAGTTTGCTGAAATAGCTTAGTTTAACCAGGCTTGTTACAATAAGCCAAAAGAAGTAAAGGCTTATTAAAAATGACTGATAAATATATTGTTACACACAAGCACTAAAGATTTTAATCCTCGATGTCGAGTTGAGATGGTTGATGTTCAATAAACCAAATCAACTTGATTTGGTTGATTTGGGAAAACAAACGGTTAATGAACTAAATAGATCATGCAACGAAATTTTGTCTTCTTCGCCCTTCACATTATTGCGAGCTGTTGAATTTGTTTTGGAATTGCTTAAGATGTTTTATGACTTTGGTACGCCTTACATCTTGCAGGGCGACAACGGGCGTACATTTACCGTTAACGTGATGAAGGAACTCTCAGCTAAGTGACCTGACTGTAAAATAATACATGGAAGACCTCGGCATTCCCAGTGACAAAGGAGCGTAGATAGCTGCAATCAGGATATTGAAAATATTTTACTTGCTTGGGTGGACAACAATAGAATGGATTCTATTTGTTCAAGAAAATTGAATAAAACATCTTTTATATCGTGCTATTCATGTTCTATGAAGATTCACATCCCTTTTTGCCAAAGCGTTGCCTCAGCCTATGAAGAGAATAATTACGTTTATCACTGTCACATTTGCAACATAAAAGAAAAATGGAAACTAAGCGTCTAAAAAAACACTAAGGCCAGAAAAGAGCAGTGAAAAAAATGATTGAATCTAGTGAAAAGAACCTAAAATCAGTTGCAGTTGAAAATTTTATTCTGTTAAATGTCCCGAAAGTAGATCGTAGAAATCTAGACTGTCCAATTTAAATTGGTAAAATACTTAAGGTCGAAAGTAATGTTTACCAGATAGGAACAAAAAGTGGCTTGTTTTAGAACTTCATTTGCTACATGTAACTTCCAGATTTATGGTGCACAAATCTTTGTAAACGTCCCAGAAAAAAAAAAAAAAAAATATATATATATATATATATATATATATATATATATATATATATATATATATATATATGCAGTGGAATCTCGATCCATAGTTTTCCGAATCACCGTTTGCCCCATCCATCGTCGTTCCGAATCGTCGTTTATTTCACCCAGTCCCGACGATCATATTGTTTCGTTATTTTCCCGGAACTTTCGTTTTCCCGCATTTATCGTTCATTTCAGTCGGTCCCTTGAAAAGCGATATATCGAGATTGCATTGTATGCAGAGACGTTTAGTCGGGGTGGCACGGGGGAACGTGCCACCCCCCCCCCCCCCCCGCCAACTTAACTTGAAATAAATCAAAACGTTATTAGAAGTTTTATTGAAATAGGAAAATTGGAGAAAACTTTTAAGAAATCTGGATTTTTTCGGATTTTTGAAACTGTGGAACTGATGATTCCGATTATGTCTTTAGCCTTAACATAGTTTATAACAATGATATGATCCATAATAAAAATTTGATGCGATTTTTTTTTCTCATTTTATTTATATTATATTTAATTTTCTCACTGTATAACTTTTGAATACTACTCAAACATCAATTCTATTGTTATTCAATTTTGAAAAATCATAATATTTCATATTTTAAGGACCGTCCGGCAGTCAATGCGCTGAGGAGGGCCCTAACTGAATTTAATTTATGCACCTACAAGTTCAAAGCACGTCACGCCTATGACTTCATATATATATATATATATATATATATATATATATATATATATATATATATATATATATATATATATATATTTGTGTGTTTATAAATTTCAAACACATAGCTACTTTATTGGACTCTTCTCCGCCGAAATTACACTTAACCGATGGATTTCGGATATCGGAAATCTTTCGAAAAAGAATTACGAAACTTTCGCAATATCTCCCCATAGGTGCCGGTAAACACCGAAACAAAAATTGCAAACATTTGAGAAAGTTCTTGTGCAGCCACTTTATGTATTACTTTTTCGCTTCGATTACATTTTGGAGCTCGTAAAATGTACTTTGCTTCGCCGCAAATGAAATTTTCGAGTGAAGTTCCGAAAAGCTCTCATCATTTATATTGAAGCGTTGCGCTGCATCCTATATAAACACAAAATGAAACATAAATCTCTTTTTATTGAAATATAGTTTTATTTCTTTTAAAATACCTTATATATATATATTGGTATAAATATATGTATATATATATATATATATATATATATATATACATTATATATATTGGTATATATATATATATATATATATATATATATATATATATATATATATATATATATATATATATATATATATATGTATGTATGTATGTAAGTATGTATGAATGTATGTATGTACAAACGTATTTACATGCCTACTAAAAGGTATGCATGTAATAACATACTTAGAGTTATTAGTATTGAAGGTTGTGGTAACATTGCTATGTTTGTGAACGTAAAACTAAATTCATTCACCGAAAACTTTTTAATTTTTGAAGATTCTCAAGAATGAAATTTCATTCAAGAGATCAGAGATGGATTTAATCACCATCCACCACGTGAATCAGTCATAAATACCACAAAATGACCACCGCATTACTGACATAAAACAAAGCCTCAGATCCCTTTCCTGTCTGCTCGGCGCCTAATGACCAGTACAATAGGCGCAATAAATTCGCCAGTGCTGTGTCAGGTGACGCTGATGCATGAGTCACTCAGACTCGACTCTTTTCGGATATTATATATATATATATATATATATATATTTATTTATTTATTTATTTATTTATTTTTTTATATTGGAACCTCGATATAATCGAATTACTTTATAAATCGAAGTTTTTCCTTTCCCTTCGGGCCCGCCTGACACTCCCATGTAATTTTTACCTCTACATATCGAAGAACTGTTCAGGAAGACCTCGATATTTAGAATGTTTAGTTAGCTTGACGTGGCACCACACCTCTATATATCGATGGATAACGATGGAAGTTTTTATTGAAAAACCTCTATATATCGAAGGTTTTTTGATAAAATCAGTATTCTTTGCAATGAGTATAAAATTATTTCACTGTTAACCTCTACAAATCGAAGTCAATTAGAAATCACCTTGAAAAATCGAACTTCAGTAAATCGAAATCCTCGATAATTCACAGTTTTCTCGTTCCCCTTGAATTTCTATATATAGAGGTTGCAATATATATATATATATATATATATATATATATATATATATATATATATATATATATATATATATATATATATGTATGTATACAGGGTGTCCCAAAAGGTCGTTTACAAACTTAACATGCTGGTCTGTTATATCATGATGAACAAGATTTACATAGGAACTTGTGTCCGAAAATTCAAACTGCGACCGCTAGAGGGCGATAATTGCACGAAAACGGGAGAGTGGTAAAAACAATAATTTCAGGCGTGGACGTTGAAGGAGAAGGATGAATGAGTTTAGTAACGCAGAAATGGCCGACATGTATTACGTATACGGCTCCGCTGATGGAATTGGACGAGCCGCGGCACGGACGTACCTTGAGCGCTTCCTAAACAGACGTCAGTCAAGTCATGTTTTGTTTGGACGATTGCACCGCAGATTACGTGAATCAGGTGCTTTCGTAGTACGTAGCCACATCGGTCGAGAACGTGCTACACGCACGCCTGTCGTAGAGGAAACCGTGCTACAGGAGTTTGCCATCAACCCGCAAACAAGTCTCCGAGAAGGCGAACGTGTCTTGGGTGTAGGTCGTTCCACTATAATGCGCATACTGCACGATGACATGCAACACCCTTACCACTTCCAAAAAGTACAGTCATTGTGCGCTGACGATTATCCCAAACGCATTGCATTCTCACGCCGGTATTTGCAATAGCGGGTCGCACAGCCAGATTTTCCATCGTGGATTTTGTTTTCTGATGAATCCTGCTTTACACAGGATGGTGTCGTGAACCTGCACAACATGCACGTATGGGTGCATGAAAACCCAAGATGTACACGTGCCCATGCACATCAACAACGTTTCACCGTAAACGTTTGGGCTGGTATTATCGGTGACATGTTGATTGGCCCTTACCTTCTACCTGAACGCCTCGACGGAAATACCTATCGCATTTTTTAGAAAGAGTTTTGCCGGATCTGATGGGTGACGTTCCAGCCGCTACACGCCGAAACATCTGGTTTC
This sequence comes from Dolomedes plantarius, assembly GCA_907164885.2. Taxonomy (NCBI): domain Eukaryota; kingdom Metazoa; phylum Arthropoda; class Arachnida; order Araneae; family Dolomedidae; genus Dolomedes; species Dolomedes plantarius. The sequence continues at coordinate 154,827,632 of OU015500.1, forward strand.
AGCATGATGGAGCGCCTGCCCACTTTAGCTACGCTGTTCGAGAATACCTCGATAGGTCTAATCCTAATCGCTGGATCGGTAGAGGCGGACCAGTCCAATGGCCACCGTGATCCCCCAACCTAACACCCCTGGATTTCTACCTGTGGGGACACATGAAGTCCATAGTGTACGAGACACCCGTAACATCGGACATGGATCTTATCGCCAGGATCGCGGAAGCGGCAGCACGTGTCCGTGACACTCCTGGCCAACTTGAACGGGTTCGTGAATCCATGCGCCGACAGCTGTGAAACGTGCATTGTGGCGAATGGAAGGAATTTTGAATATTTGCTGTGATGTAATGATGTTTTGTAATAAAAATCATATTAACGCCGCTGTCGATATCATTTTTTTTCTCCTCATCCAAACCTGCACTTATCGCCCTCTAGCGGTCTCAGTTTGAATTTTCGGACACAAGTTCCTATGTAAATCTTGTTCATCATATTACAGACCAGCATGTTAAGTTTGTAAACGACCTTTTGGGACACCCTGTATATATATATATATATATATATATATATATATATATACAGTAACCACCGCTTATAGTGATCACTGGTTATAAGAATCAACCGTTTATAAGAATCATTTTCGCGAAAATAAAAACAAATATGTTATTCCCATGTTAAAATTTTCGCTTTAAAGAATCAATCCACCGGCTTTAAGAATCAGTTTACATTCTTCTCTTTCCTTTCATTTTTCCAAAAAAGCTACTTAAATCCTCAAAAGGCACGAAGTTCTTTCTTTTTTTTTAAAGAAAGATTGATAAAATGGGATGGAATATAGTCGTAAAATTCACCCCTTTCTTTATTAGACATAACATAATAGTTTCCCCTTAAACGCTTTACCACAACACTGTCCTATTAGCTTGACCCGGAGGCAACTTTACCCGTCCGAGTAAATCTTCGTCTGAGACTATAAGTATTGAAAGAGGTATAAACAGCCTATTGAAAACTTCATTACGTCAAACTACCGTAGATAACTTTTTCTTGCTCCCTACCTGTAGTTGAAATGTTAAAACTGTTAAGCAGGTATGTTTTAACTTGTAACAAATATTTTATTTTTTTCTCCTCTTACTATAATCATGTGTATCTATTTATAGGTCTAAAAATTAAGTTTTTTTTTAAAACTATAAAAAATAATTTTAATAAAAGATAGTTAATGTAAATTAAAGAGTATTTTATGGTAAATTATCTAATATGTGTATATATAGGTGTGTGTGTGTGCCTGTCCAAAAACAAAAATTTCGGTTATAAGAATCAAAAACAGTGATAACAAACGTGATTCTTATAAGCGGAAATCCCTGTATATGTATATATATATACAAATAAATACATACATGTATATGCGTTCATTAAATTCATGGATCGAACACTTATTTGCTATTGAAAATCTCAATTCTTAAGTAAGTATAAAACGTGATTCGTGCAGTAAGTCACGTCTAGAGGCATCGTTCACCGAGTGATCGCCACCCGAGACATCACTGACATAAAACAAAGCCTCAAATCCCGTTTCTGTCTGCTTTTACCCTAAATGGCGTGTACGACAGGCGCAATAAAGTCTTCAGAGTTCTTTCAGGTAGCTTTGATGGATGAGTCACTTTCCCTGACCGGGATCAATGTGAGCTCAATATAGACGATGCTGGCCGGGTCTAGAATCTTAAGGTTTGCTGAGATACAGCCTGACCTGTTGTGTCCGCTAGATTTCTTTTAAGGTTCATTTCTTTATTTGGCGGATTCTTTTCAAAACCTCTGACTGCTTAATTTTTGGATAAAAACTGCTTCAAAATTTGTGTACTTTTTTAACTGCATATTCCAAATTTATATATATTTGGGAATTCAAATATGTTTATTTTTTGTAAAATAGAATTTGTAAGCTTTACATAAGATTCGATTCCCAGTAACCGAACTTTTAAGTGAATAAAGTTAAAGAAGCCGCATAAGGTATGCTAATTTCAGTATACTTGGTTGGTATAAATACCGAGCTATGTAATATATGTTCCGTATAATTACAATTTCCGTATATTTAATTCCGTATAATTCCGTATAATTCCTGCAATGTTCCGTATAATTACAGGAAGGGAGGTCGAAGGAAGTGCTGAGGAAGGGAGAGGAAGTAAGAGGAGGAGTAGAGCTGACGAAACGAAGTATCGAGCTGGAGCTAGGCTTAGAGTCTGGTTGAATAATAGTTGAGTTTTGCGAGCAGCCGCTCGAGGCATAGCTAGGTTGCTTCAAACCTACGCGAGTTCTTGTTAGGCCCAAAGTTTACGTGGCAGCACTGATGGTTGACTTTCCGAAGTATTTGTGAGTATTTCGGTTGTTGTATTTTCATTGTATGAATAGTTATACCAGAAAATATATTTAATTGCATTTCCCTTGCATAAATATTATATATCTGGTACTAGTAGTATGCGTCATTTAGGTTGAAAAAGAAAGTTATATGTGCAAATGTCTGAATAAACAATGTTATGTAAGAACTGTGTTTGAGTGAAATTATTTAGAGTGCCACTTCAAGATATACATACCAAAAGTTAGGATAGAAGTAGCTTATTCTCTATATTTTTTTAAAATTTAGATTTATACCATGAGAAATGATACTTTCAGAAAAATCGATTTCAGACCTTATCATATAAAAACCAAGTTTTTGCAAATAATTCTCAATCAATTTGTGGTAACCGTCCTACTTGTTACATAAAATACAAAAGTAAAATGTATCTACTAAAGAAAATATACTTTCCTAACACAAATTACTTTAAATATTAAGTTTAGTATGCTAAATCTCAAAACCTGGTTCAAAGCAAAGTCCAACTTCCCGTTCTTTTGCAGCAAATTCGCGTTCCTTTGTGAATTCTTTTGCCAATTTCAGTGTTTTGGAGCAACAAACATTCTATTGTCTTCGAGGTTCTTTTTTTAGGGGATTAGGAGGTATTTGGCTTGCAAAATGACGTGCTGTCAATCTCAAAGTGTTGAGAATAGAACTTTGTCTTCCAGGCGTACAGATCGTATCTACATTAGAATACTTTAAGATACTTTGCTCAATCATTTCCAAAAAAACTCCAAAAGCTTTACTTTTGTGTTGGATTTTGCTTTTTATAAAGAATAGAATTCCACACCGCTGTCTGAAAAATTTTTAAAAAACACTTTCGTTGTTGATTTCTGAGCGTTGGGTAGTATGACATTTCTTGTTCGCATTAATCGGCGCCACCTATTCTGTTGCTGTCCTACCAAACGACAACTATCATTATCTTACACATAACTAATATGAGCCGAGGCAACCCTGTGGTAAGCGAAACAAGTGGAAGTCTGGCGTTGCAAGGTCGCTACACATTCCATCCAAGCTTCAACAATTTCTGACGGGTAAACAATCTTGTGTGTGGTCGCGCGTTGCCGTGATGGAACCCAACTCATTTACGATTAACGAGCCCTGGACATTTCTTGATGATGGACTTATCTCACTGACATTCATTGATGATGTCCAATTGCACAGTATACATTCAAATAGGGCTCCAGGTGGTCTTGCGGTAACGTGCTGGCTTTTTGATTGTTTTGATTTAATAATTAAGGTCATTATAATTTTGATGTATAAATGACGTTATGTTTATTTATTGTTCAATAAAAAACCCGTTTTATTTATTTATTTGTTTCTTTTTTTTCTTTCTTTCGGGAAAGCGCATTTATTTTCAATTTTATGACGGCAGTTTTAATTCATAATCTTGAAATGTTTAATAAATAATAAACTAATTTAAAATAGTTACAAGATTTCATATGTTACAAAGGTATAAATTAGCAAAAACCCGACAAAGTCGCACAAACCCGAGAGAAATACACCACAGTAAATAAAATGCAAATATTTTAATGTCCCTTGTGCCGCCCGGTACCATTTGATCCACGGACCGGTACCGGTCCGCGGCCAGGGGTTGGGGACCACTGCTCTAGTTGACCAGGTTTGTGTTTCTGGTCATACATCCCTATGCGATTCTGTTTTGTTTTTCAGTTTTCTACCTGCTCCAGAAAAATGCGATATTTCCGGCCATCTACCGGAACGGAATCCGGAATCCGATTAACCTAGGTGAAACTTAACTTCCACTGAGAACCACAAGGGGCAACATCTGGGGGTTCATCCAGTGGGGGTTGGTAAGAGGTATGTTTCGATTAAGTAAACAGCGCCCTCCAGCTTCAGATTTCCGTTTCCGGTCATACATTCCTATGCGATTATTGCTCGTCTTGATACCTACTATCACCCCTCTGAATTTGTCTGTCGAATTCGGCAACACATTTTATATGTATGTATGTATAGTCAAAGTTTTCTGTCCGGCCCATTATTCAAGACGGACTTTTTTCTTCACAACCAATTCATTACACTACATATAGTCAATGTCATTTCACCCCCTTTTTCGCAGAACCCTCCAAACCACCCCTTTTCTGTTGGAATCCCAACTGGCTGCCACAGAGACGTTTTACTGTATGCATATTTATAAATAGCTATACGTATATATATATATGTATGTCTGGACCGTATGCAGTTTCTATACAACCTCTTCCGAAACAACGCCAGATGCATCGCGTCGGAGCTCCCCTTCACTTTGTTCCGAAATCCTCTCCTTTTCCGCATTTCAGTGGCAGGCCCCTCTATCGACACGTGATCAATGACTTCTCTGCCGAGGCAGGGGTGAAGGGGCGTCCGCAACAGTTGGGAGAACACTAAAGACGGCGTTGTTGGGGGCCGCCTTCTCTCCAGAAGAACAATACCCCGGAATGCGAACTGGGAATTCCAGAAGTGGCGCTCGTTAGACGTTTTATTGTCTTAGTCGAAATGTCGTCTGAGTTGCTGGGAAACACTAGGATATTTGAAATTTCGAAAGTCCCCCGATAAATCTCTCGGGCATATATATATATATATATATATATATATATATATATATATATATATATATATATATATATTATATATATATATATATATATATATATATATATATATATATTTATATATTTATATATATATATATATATATATATATATATATATATATATATATATATATATATATATATATATATATACTAGCGGCCCGTCCCGACTTTGTCCGGGTTGAACAAAATATTATACCAATAAATTTCCAGTTGATAGCCAATAAATTGTAAATCTTTTTTTACTTTAAATTTCCAATAAAAAGCGTAGTTCCAAATGTAGTTTTCTTCAATAAACCCTTTAACGTTGCCAGTTTCAAAAATCCTTTTTGTATTTATCAATACCTCCTCTACTTGAATCTTAAAAATATTAAACCTTTTCCTTACGGGGTGGGATAGCATATATCCGAAGCACATACTCTCGAAAAATACGGTGTGATGTCGGCAGAGATATAGTCTAGAATTCCACTTCGTTGTGACTTTCCTAACGTCTTTGCCCCCAAAGAACAATTGGGAACAATTCTGGGAACGGAGGGTCAATCTTCCCGAAAAGGACTGAATAATAATCTTTTGTCGTTCTAGCTAGAGGCTATTTCTTTTCAGGCGAGAGACATCAGAAGGGCGGTTCACCCGCGGTTCATCCATTTTCAGCCATTTGAGAGATGAAAGAGGCACGGAGTGCCGATGAACTACTATTGAAATTCTTCTTCAATAGTAAGAAAGCAATTAACCACTCTTTCCCTTGACCACCCACGCTGAATGTCCCCCACGTAAAATGGGGATAGGAAGTAGATAACATTTTCCCGTTGTAAAGAGCGATTTCGAAAAACGGACCCCGTAAGCTAAAGGGTGTTGCTATGGTTACTTGACTGCGGTTGACAAAGGAAAAGATGTAAGGTACATTTTAATGTACAAAAGTTGTACATTACCCTCCACATACAAAATCTGCTCTCTCTCTTTGTATATTATTATAGAAGTATAGATACACATTGGTATCCCAAAATTAGAATAAGAGATGAAATAAAAATACAAAAATAAAAAAGGATTTTAAGTAAAGAATGTATTTTTAATTATTTTAAGCACCTAAAATAGTATTCAAATTAATATTACGTTAGTTATTAATTAAAGTTAATTTTTTTAAAAGAGAGAGGTTAAGAGATGAAATAAAAATACAAAAATAAAAAAAGGATTTTAAGTAAAGAATGTTTTTTTTTTAAATAATATTAAAATTTTTTTCAAATAATATTCTTAAAGTAATATTCAAATTAATATTACGTTAGTAAATAATTAAAGTTAACTTTTTAAAAGAAAAAGGGCATGGCGGAGAACGGCTATGTTCGAACCACTATCGTCAGAACAGAAGCCCACCGCGATAGCACCACGCTAAGGATCGTTGAAGACTTCGGCACAAAAAGCGGTAGAGGACAGTAGCGGTAACAATGGAGATTGTTAGGATTAAGCCCCTAACTTCATTTCTACTGATCAGATATACATAATATACAGCCTATGTCCATCTGGAATACTGTGCCTTTCAAACAGTGAAAGAATTTTTCAAATAGGTGCAGTGGTTCCGGAGATTACCCTCCACGTACAAAATCGCTCTCTCTGTTTATATATAAGTATAGATTATAGAATTATAGATACACATTGGTATCTGAAAATTAGAGTAACAGATGAAATAAAAATACAAAAATAAAAAAAGGATTTTAAGTAAAGAATGTTTTTTTAATTATTTTAAGCACCTAAAATAATATTCAAATTAATGTTACGTTACTTAATAATTGTGTGCACTGCCGCCATCTTGGATTTTTTTTGCCAACTTGGCGATTTTACCGTGTTTTGAGGAGTGGAAAATTTCTCGCCAATGTGTATTAAGCGGTGTTTTCAAAACGCTGGACTTTGAAATTTTTTAGCTTTTTTAATAAAAACCACCTGTTTAAATTATGAACCTTAGAAAAATTTTTGAAAAATCATTTAAACGGTGGACTGAGATTTATTTTTGGGTTTTTGATAAAAACCACTTTTTTGAAAAAATCATTCTCAAATATTGGAAATTTTGGGTTTTTCTTTTAGCTTTTTTAATAAAAACGACCTTTTTAAAAAGTGAAACTTAGAAATATTTTTGAAAAATCATTTAATCGTTGGACTGAGATTTTTTTTTGTCATTTTTAATTAAAAACTACCTTTTCAAATTATGATCCATATGAAAAATTTGGTCAAATGAATTTTACTTACAGATAAAATTTCAATGCCATCTATTCAGTTTGCCCTAACTCTTTGACTAATAGCAATGAATCACCAAAATATTATGCCAATATATTGTTAATTAGAAAAAAAATACAGCATTTTCGTACCACCTAAATAACTTGCAATTTAAAAATTATCTAAAATTCAGCTTTGAAAAATGTAAAATAATTATGAACCCATAAATTTATGGTGAGTAACCAGATCCACTTTTTTTTTTTTTTTTTTTTTTGGGTTAGGGCATTGTGGTAATGAAATTTTACTTCAGATTTGACCTTAACCAAATATTTGGTGCATACAATAACATCGGGACAAGGATTATTTAACCATTTATCCTGCTGTGTTGGAAATAAGAAAAAAAAAACCCTTTTCCTAAACCAATAACTTAACCTTAACTAACTTTTTAACTTAGGTTCCTGGGGAGAGAGAAGTTGAACTTCAGTTATTTAAATTTATTTGTAATCCACTACAACTTGGAATTATAAAATATTTTAAAATATATTGTATTTAAAATGTATACTGTATTTTACATTTTACGAAAAAATGATGGCAGATAATTTTTACTTCAAATAAATGAAATGGTGTATCATTATAGTATACTAATTGACAATCGATAAACAAAATTAAAAGCAACTTAAATTTAATAAGTTAACGAAAAACTGATAATGGATTCAAAAATTTTCAACAAAAAGACTCTTAGTTTTAAAAATAATTTACTCTTTTGAGTATAGTCAATTTGACTCAGATTTCCAGGTCAAGGCCAAGATCTGACCTAAAATTATTATACTGTAATTAAAAGATCACATCAGAAATAACCGTTTGATCTTAAAATTAGAGAATTTGACATTGCTTTATTTTTACCAGAACGCAATAATTATCGCCATGCGAAATGCGCCAAACCCTGGCGGAAAAATCCAAGATGGCGGCCGTGCAATCAAATCTAGAGTATCCCCCCTAACTTTATTTCTACTGATCAGATATACATAATATATAGCCTATGTCCATCTGGAATAATGTACCTTTCAAACAGTGAAAGAAATTTTCAAATAGGTGCAGTGGTTCCGGAGATTACCCTCCACGTACAAAATCGCTCTCTCTCTTTATATATAAGTATAGATATATATATATATATATATATATATATATATTTATATATATATATATATATATATATATATATATATATATATATATATATATTTATATATATATATATATATATATATATATATTTATATATATATATATATATATATATATATATATATATATATATATATATATATATATATATATATGTAATATCCTTGACCGGACGAAGCTCAACAAGCTCGTACTTCCTAGTTTTTGGATCCGGGTCAAGTCGTAGCCGAGTTGATCTTACTGTGTAGTCGTACCGGAACAGGCAATGGCGAGTGACTGGGAAAGGCGTAGGAAGACAATCCAGGCGAATAATACAGACATCTAAGCTGATGGAACAGTCTCTTTATTTTCACCGTATTTTCGATGATTAAATATACTTCATTATCTATACACTGCATACTTAGTTTAGGATTGACATGCGTGAAAAGTATCTTTCGGGGGCCGTTTATCGGGAAGAATCCCGGCGACGCAACGCCGCGCGTTATTTGACGGAGAGCTCAAAATCACGTCATGTTAGGTTTAGAGCAGACAAAAAGACTACCGAGGCGCGAAAATCTCCCGCCCGAGTACGGGTCTATCAAACTTCTAATTTGTCAGAAATGGTCACGTGATTAAGTCGCGTCATATGGGGTGATGGTCTCGCGATGCCCGTTATATAATGCTTATATAAGCTTTGGCCACACGTGCCTTAGGGGAAAAACTAATAAATTATTTCGGTTTCCATGTAGGTCGCGATTCAAAGGTTAAGGGGACGGTATTCTGTTGCGTTAAGATGAAGAATTTGGAAAGGGCGTGTTAAATAATAAAAAGGGTTTTAAATTTATTTCATATATATATATATATATATATATATATATATATATATATATATATATATATGTGTGTGTATATATATATAACTTCCAACTCAATGAGTCTAGTGGTTAAATTTTATCTTTTACCGTATTTTAATATTATTTTGTCAATTTATTTCGTTGTTATTCACGGGACGCAAAATTAATGTAAAGTATCACAAAAAGAAAAGAAATCTCGTGATCAGCGTTTAATAAATTAAATTCTAAAAATTAATTTTTAAAAATTCATCAAAAATCTGAAATTAGAGGTAAAGATTCGAAAAAGGTTTCATTTTAAATGATTTTTATGATCTTTCTCGTGATATAAATTTTATAACCCTCACATTTTCATTTTAAATGGAAACGTAAAAAAAGTTACGAAAACAGGTTAAAGATTTAATTTTTTTTAAAATCTAAGAAGAATTTTTAAAAAGTCTTTTTTAGTGCACCTCTACACTATAAGAAGAATTGCCATGAAAAATTCAGCCTTTTAGGTCTAGCGGTTCGGTCTGTGCATTATCTGTCAGCCAGTTACGAAACTGTTTTATATATATAGATTGATGTGAGCGAATCCACTAGGGTTAGTACACAACAGCTTTAAGAAGCATTATAACATTTATTTATTTTTGATGGCCATTTTTATATAAGTAGTTCATCCCTATGTTTTAAAACATACTTTGATATTTCCCCAACTGTTTTAATTTTTAAATAAGCACATATCATAGGTTCACAGATATTTTGTCCACACTACACAAACCTTTATCATAAATTTCAGTCATTTTGTATCTCCCACTAAACTGCCACGTCGCTGCCATCCAATGGCGGCTCTGAGGGGGGAGGGAGCAATAGAGGCAATTGCTCCCTCCAAAATAAAAGCCCAGCGTATTTTTTTTTCATAGACTAAAATTATGTAATCGTAGACCTAACACGAAATGAGTTTAAATTTAAAATGAGACGATGTTTATGTCTTATTTATATATATATATATATATATATATATATATATATATATATATATATATATATACTAGATGTATTACCCGGCTTCGCTCTGGATTCAGTCTCTGTTATTATTTTTTTCAATGATTAGCCTCATGTTATCATGTTCTACAGTTTTCGCTAAAATTTTTTTCCCCGTATTCCAAATTCTCAGTTTTAACAACCCACAACCCCTCTTCTAAAGTAGGACCTATGAGTAATTTTATTCCTATTTCAAATTTTCCCTTGATGCAAGTGCTGCTAAACAAGAAATTGAAATCCTAATAACGATTTTTAAAACCCCACTAACACGGCCATATACAATGTGACTCGCATCCAAAAGGGTCCGCCATGTGACTGATTCTGGCCAATTATATAATTCCAAAACCTTGTGGAAACAGGAAATATATATATATATATATATATATATATATACACACTGAAGTGCCACTGAATTAGGTATAGCAAAGCCTATGCAAATTGTGTAGCGCTGCGCATCATGTATGTGCAAGTGAGGGCGCTGTGGTAACTGCATATATAGCGCGTACTGTGGTTGTTCTGAATTAGTTGTTGGAATTGTCAGTATGTGTAAACTGCTTGATTTAGACGCCTTCGATCGCGGACAAATCGTAGGTGCGCGACGCTTGGGCCATTCAATTTCTGAAATCGTCAGACAACTAGGATTTTCAAGGTCGACAGTGTCAAGAGTATACCAAGAATACATGGATGGTGGAACTAGCGATCGGGCAAACTGCAAAGGACAATTAGCCTTGACAGTGCGTTGTGAGAGACGGCTCAGGCGTATTGTACGTAGCCAGCGAAGCCAAACATTAGCTCAAATTACCAACCAGTTTAATGATGGTGCCAGTCGTACAGTCAGTAAATGGACTGTGCAACGCTCGCTTCACCGTATGGGTTTCGGGAGCCGTCGACCTACGAGATTACCATTGCTCTATAGTCGCCTTCGGGCTGCACGTCTTGCCTGGGCAAGAGAACACAGAGACTGGAGTGTAGAGGACTGGAAACGAGTAGCATGGAGTGATGAGTCTCGATTCCGACTACTTAACGCCGACGGGAGGCTGAGAATATGGCGTCAGGCTAATGAAGCCATGGATCCTGCATGCCTGGCTGGAACTGTACAAGGGCATGGTGGCTCAATCATGGTCTGGGGTGTTTTTTCGTGGCACAGTTTGGGATCTTTGGTGCGTGTACCAACCTCCCTCAATGCAATTCTGGTACGTAGAGTTGCTGGGTGATCATCTCCATCCGTTTATGCTCTTCTGTTATCCGCACGGTAATGGAGTTTTCCAGCAAGACAACTGTTCCTCTCAAAATTCCCGGTTGGCTACTGGCTGGTTGGATGAGCATTCCTCTGAGTTCTGTGTCATGAATTGGCCACCTAGATGCCCAGACTTAAATAATATTGAGCATCTTTAGGATGTATTGGAACAACGCGTGAAAGGCCATCACACAGCACCAAAGAACCTTACTGAATTATGGACAGCTTTAGCCAATATTTGGCAAGCCATTCCAGTGGAACGTTTCCAGAAACTTGTTGATTCTATGCCTCGTCGTGTGGCAGCCGTTATCAAGGCCAGAGGAGGCCCAACACGTTACTAGGTAGGTATCCCTAATTCAGTGGCACTTCAGTGTAGTTTCGAAAAAATGCAAGAATAGGTTTGCAAATGCACTAGAAAAGCTTTTTCCCATAGGTACCCTTTATTTGTTAAAAGAAGCACAAGCCATTAAAGAGCTAGTTTTCAAAAATATTAAATTTACAGAAATCAATCCAGTCACATTTTAAGATTAAAGTACTATCTAGATAAGCATCATAAATTTCTGAAGAGATAATCATTAAATTATCATACTGAATACTGGTAAAAAAGGTTTTCAAAATCAAACGTGTATTGGCTATCTATATTCTTACTCTTTAAACACTGTAGAACCTCCTGGTTATTATTTATAATAAAGCTATTTTCAGTAACCTTGATTTTATTTAGAAAGATTTTTAAATAGCTAAAGAACTTTTTATTAAACAAAGTGTTATAACAATTTGTACTACATGTAACAAACCTAAATTTAGTAGGTACTTTATGGAATTTTATGGTCTGAAACAGGTACGGGTATTTTAGGCTATTAATCTTAAACTTAAATTTTTTACTAAAGGCTAAAATCTTATTATCTATTTCTTTTTTGGTAAGGTTAATTTATTGATAGGTATTATTTGAGTTGTATTCCCTAGAAATTAACTGCTTAAAATAATCTTTACACATAAAACCGAAGTTATTGGTAGCCATATCAACAACCGTAATAATAAACTTATTTTTTAATCCTTTAATTTTAGTGTATAGATCTTTGTTTAGAAAAAAAACAACTTGTCCTCTATACCATACTCTTCATAATTCCTGTTTCTATCCAGTAAAATATGCACCTTCCACTCCATAAAACCTTCGATACGCCAATTGTACTTCCTTGCTAATTTTACTATACAATAATCCAAATCTTTAGTGATAGAACTTATAATTTGCTTTAAATTTACCTTATTTCTTACCCTAAATTTTGAACCCTTACGTAGAAGTTCCCTCAACCTAACATCTTTAACATTATTAAGATCCCCTGTTACAATATGCCCCAAAGTTGGATAAACGAAGTTTTTAAACTCCTCAATATGACAATTACAATCAGCATTAGAAATTTTGCCTAAGTTATGACTATAAAAGTTATAGTTACAGATTAGGCTCGATATATATATATATATATATATATATATATATATATATATATATATATATATATATATATATATATATATATATACATATATATATATACATATATATATATACATATATATATATACACATATATATACATATATATATACATATATATATATACATATATATATATATATACATATATATATATATATATATATATATATATATATATATATATATATATATATATATATATATACTAGCATTATTGCCCGGCGTTGCCCGGGTAGATATATAGATATAAAATTTTTCATGCATTCCATCAAAAAAATTCAGGGCTGCACCCCCGCTCTTCATGTTCATCTGGCCAGACAGAATGCGCTTAGCGCGTTTCTACTGAAATGATGTACAAAAATTTAAAAAGAAAGAAACTTTGAGCCTGCGGACCTTTGTCTGATTTTATTCAGAATTTATAACAC
>OU015500.1:154845977-155133477 GCA_907164885.2 Dolomedes plantarius
TCGCGATACGCAGGAGGAATACTCAAGCCAGTTATTCAGATGTGTCTTTTTTTATAAATTTCATTGCTAAAATCAATCGGTATAGGCAAAAACAAAACACAGCGGTGAAATTCTTGATTGAGATATGCTGAAAACACAGCTATAACGTATCAGCGTAATTTTAGTCTGATTTCGTATACCGAACTAGTAAAAGTGAGGTTAATGTACCATCGACGGCGAAACATTTGCGCCGACACTCCGCGTTCGAGAGACTCTACATGCTAAACGTTCGTGCACTACTATCATAACGAATGGGGTATGAACGTGGTCAATTCCTTTCTTTTTTGATATAATACAATATTTTTAAGTTTTGTGTTGTATATTTTTATATTAAAAAATTGACTTTTCAGAGGATGTTTTTAGTAGGCGTATTACGCGCGATTATTTCTTTAATCAACATTAATATGTGGAATGCAGAAAAAGTCACGCGTAATACGTGAGCACACACGCTTTAATGGGCATTTTAATTCACTTTTATTTATTACGAAATGAGCACGTTTGACGTTTTCCCTAGTAAACACCCTCACCCCTTTCAGGGGTGGTGGTTCATTTTTGAACCACCTATATTGTTTATTTTCTTACCTCTAAATCATTCGGCAAATTTATCTATAAATTCCTGTAAACGGTTGACACATTAGTGTGCTTCAGAAACAACAGATGACAGCACTCTACAGGTCTATATTTTCAGAGAGGATATTTTTTTGTTTCAGGCCAGAAATTTGTAATGTAATTTTTTTTTCCATTTTTTCTAATTTGTTAGTATACAGATGTATGGAAGTTCTGGAATTTCATTTTACGATTGTTACTTATTTATTTAAATAGAAAAGTTTAATTTATCTGCATAATTTCTTATCTTTTTTTAGTAATTTCAATGCTGGTGGTTCAAATATAGACCACGCATGTAGAGTTTGCTATCACTAGGTGGCAGAACTGGTAAATTAGTTTTTCTCAGCAAAAATTCCTAAAAAAACATATTACTGAACTAATTTTCCTATTAAATTATTTTTGTTATGTTAATCATTGAATGTTACTGATAATTTGAAACACATATATATATATACATATTTTACCTATAAAAATTTCATGTGTGGTGTTTTTATACTTTTTACATTCATTATATACTTTTATTTATATACTTTTTACTTTCATTACATACTTTCACTATATACTTTTTACTTTCAATGTATAAAAAATTCATGTACGTTGTTATATACTTTTTAATTTCATTATATACTTTCATTTATACACTTTTAACTTTTATTATATACTTCCCTTCAAATACCTCTTACATTTATTATATACATTCATTTATATACTTTTTGATTATTTATTTATTTTTTTGACAGATAATTATTTTGATAAATAATGTGTATAAATATAAATAAATTAATGCATATATATGTATATATATTTCAAACTAAGTAGTCTTATTGTAACTCATTTGTCAGAAAGGCTGACTGGCAAGACCAGTCAGAGCAGACGTTCTAATATAGAGTGCTCTAGGTGCACGGTGGTTCAAAAACGGACCACCCTTCCTGCCTAAACTAAAGCTACAATTTTTTTAAATTTTAGAGAATATGTTCCTAATAGTAATATTTCTTCAAATATAAAGTTTTGTCCTCCCCAAATTTCTTTTTTTCACATAGTGCCCCTGAAGGGGTTAAAATGCGCGTAAAAGATGCAATTTTAAAAATTGGACTTTAATGTGAATGTTATGTGCATTACGCGGTCTAATGCTAGAAAAATGCATTGTTTTATTTTGCACGCACTCAATGAAGAGCGCTATTAGTTTTTTTAACGCTACATTCACCTCACAAAAAATTACTAAAAAAACTATCTTCTTAATTTGTGAGTCTCATGTCTTCATCGCGATGTTTTGATGCAAAGAAAACAATAAGACCTACAAAGGTGCTTCGGCTCAGGCTGGGACGAGCGCTCAGAGTGTTCAAAACGCGGAATGCGCAGGTCGGGCTGGGATGAACGCCCAGAGTGTTCAAAACGGGGAATGCGCAGGTCGGGCTGGGATGAACGCCCAGAGTGTTCAAAACGGGGAATGCGCAGGTCGGGCTGGGATGAACGCCCAGAGTGTTCAAAACGGGGAATGCGCAGGTCGGGCTGGGATGAACGCTCAGAGTGTTCAAAACGCGGAATGCGCAGGTCGGGCTGGGATGAACGCCCAGAGTGTTCAAAACGGGGAATGCGCAGGTCGGGCTGGGATGAACGCCCAGAGTGTTCAAAACGGGGAATGCGCAGGTCGGGCTGGGATGAACGCCCAGAGTGTTCAAAACGCGGAATGCGCAGGTCGGGCTGGGATGAACGCCCAGAGTGTTCAAAACGCGGAATGCGCAGGTCGGGCTGGGATGAACGCCCAGAGTGTTCAAAACGGGGAATGCGCAGGTCGGGCAGCGATGAACGCCCAGAGTGTTCAAAACGCGGAATGCGCAGGTCGGGCTGGGATGAACGCTCAGAATGTTCAAAACGCGGAATCTACGGATCAGGATGGGACAACTGACCAGCTGCCAAGGGATCAAGATCTTGACGCCGACCCTCATCCAGAGGGTTAATTTTCGCCTTCCTTCGTATGCGCGAAATTTTCATCTTCTCTTTCCCTGTTTAAATCAAAATGTTCTTCGCTCCACAGGTGCTCCGAAACGGAAAACTCAGGCTCTTGTGATCAGCGACGACGAAGATAAAGTCATGTCAAACTTCGGACGCGTCCCACTCCAGCACAAGACATTATGACAGCAAACACGACAAAGCCCGCAAGTTGCAGCGGGAAATCTGTGATTGTAAAAAGAAGCTCTAGCTTAAGTAAAAACAGAGCGTGTACTCTAAGCAGCACAGGGAAAAATAAGAGGCAAAAAATAGTAATTGAATGATGTTCTAAGAATCCCGATGCGGCAAAGTCGTTGACGCCTCGTTCTGGCCCTGGACGTCCGCGTTTAGAAGAAGAGCAGCCTGAATTTCTGAAAGCAATAGTTGATTTAGCTATGTTAGGTGCATCTGCTGAGGAGCGTCGTCGCTGTGAGACAGTTCGCCCTGTCCATACGCTTTCAGAGCTCACTGATAAACTAATTGAGCTGGGGTTCTATATCTAACGAAGTGCTACTTATATTCGACTGCTGTCTAGACGGGCAGATACGCGCGAGGCTAAGCGCCACGTGGTGACTGTCCCGGTGAAGCTGATCCGCCCTGAAGCTGACCATCATAAAGACCAATACTTTTGTGTGGCCTCCATAAGGTCGCTGGAGACGGTAGCCTCAGTACTTGGCCCTCACTCCATGAATTTTTTATCTCAGGATGATAAAGCCCGTGTTCCCATAGGACACACAGCAGAAAACAAGCAGGCGTCCTTGCTAATGTACGTTGAATACAAAGTGTCGCTGCCATATCACAATCTTTGTGATTGCTTCAAGGCACAAATTGATTCCGAGCGTGTATGCTCTTTGTGAAGTGAAGCCCAATGAGATGGGCGGGCCAGAAGCCGTCTCAGACGGTGGAACAACTTATATAGCAATCGGAAGTGGCAAGAACTCTTCGTCAACTGCAACTAGTCACGCTCAAGAATTGGACACTTTTTTAACTCTTGAACCTTCTTTCAATTTTATGAAGAGCCCAGACGAAGTTAAGCCTGTCTTTATCATTTTGAGCGATGGCGGTCCCGACGAGAGTCCACGATATCGCAAAGTTATTACACACGCCATACAGCATTTCAAAAAATATGATCTCGAAGCAATATTCATTGTGACTGATGCCCATGGCAGAAGCGCATTTAACAGAGTAGAGAGGCGCATGGCTCCACTCAGCCGAGAGCTAACGTGTGTTGTTCTTCGAGCGGCACACACGTTAGCCGACACGTTCTCGGAACACACGTTAGCCGAGAGCTAATGTGTGTACACTCTCTGTTTTTCTTCCCTATGACTCTTTTGGGACACATCTTGACTCCAACGGCAGAACAGTAGACGTTAGCCTGGAGAAGGATAATTTCAAAAAGGCAATGGAAATTTTGGCTGTAATATGGTCTGCAGTGTGCATTGACGGACACGAAGAAGTTGCTATATACATAGACCCGAACAACGACATTTTCAGCGTCCCAGACCTACCAGCCAAAGGATGGTACGCAGGAGCACATTAGAGAGAGCCAACATTTACTTCAGGTACGTGGCAATTTGTTCACATTTAATAACGAATTGCTTTCTTTTCTATGAATTTTCACAGTATTTTACCTTTTATTTTTACTACTATTTCATGCGTGCTTTTTTTTTACATTTTTCTGAATTTTTTTAACGAGCGCCAACAAATGCATTTTTATTTAGAGTGAAAAATAATGAATTGTTTTAAATGATTGTTTTAGGCTGTGAAATGTGATGACCAAGACGGAGTGCTCTGCATGTGATTCTTCACGACCGTCTTCTGCCACCTCCATACCCTATCACTCATGTTGATGGGCATCCCGGACCCTGAAGAGCTTGACGGAAAGTCATTTGCTCCCTTCCTCATTCGCCATTGCCTACCGATTCAGCCTTTGTACGCCTTCATCAGCAAGCCATATGACCTCTATTGCCCAAGTGCACGTTGTGATCTATGTTGTTTTCTGATGTCGGAGACATGAAATCCAGTCCTTAGATCTTGATTAAATATATTTATTATACATAAAAAAAACAGTTAAAAGATAAAATGCACACAGCTCAAGATATGTGCGCACACAGCGACACATTCCCTACGCAGCTCTGGAGAAGAAACGGAGGCGAGGCGGACAGCGCCACTATATGTAGCTGTATTCTTCCGCACAGAAAAATAGTGCCACTCGCTCAAACTCAACAATCTAGAACAGTGCTCCGCAACTGCCGTGCCGTGGCACACTAGTGTACCACGAGGTGATCCTGACTGTGCCGCGGTGATTTTATCGATTATAATAATTAAAAAAAATTAACCACCGCATTAGTTAGAAATTTTTCTAAGTAAAATATTCCTCTAACTTTTTGCTAATATGTAATTTCTCTGGGTCGAAACTATACACAAAACAAAAACATGTTGTTACCATACATTGTATATATTCTCGAACGTCACATTTCTGGATTTTAGTTAAGAGGGAATATCCACAAATTTCTGACAAGACCACGGCAATTTTGCTCCCTTTTTCTACGACATAGTTATGCGAACAAAGTTTTTCGACTCTGGTTTAATTAAAAATGACAAACGATCGTGTTTAAAGGGTCTTGACCATGAACTTCGAGTAGCTCTTTCTAATACAGGGCCAAATATAAAACGTACATGTTCATCAAAACATGCTCAAATATATCATTAATAAATTATCTATGGTTAAATAAACTTTGATTTATTAGGCTTAAGTAAAGACCAAATAATAAATTTTTATACACAAATTTAAAGAGAATTTTTTTTACTTCTAAACTATAACTTTATATTTTTGTTCTTGTGTTGGTGCACAATTCAAAATTATTTATATATAACTTAAATAATTATAATTATCTTGATACATAGAACTATCTTATTGGGCTTTTTATCTAATAAACACATATACGTATTTATTGTAATTTATGTATTTGCAAGCTTTTTCTTGTGGTGTGCCGCGGAATTATCGAAAAAACGTTGTTGTGCCGTGGAAGATAAAAGGATGAGGAGCTCTGATCTAGAAAACAGATGCTGCAGTACATGCGGTATCTGCTTTTCGTCCATCACAAGAGCTGCAGAGCAACGGCGTGCGGTCCACGGTGCATCAGCTGCAAAGTGCGACCCACACGTCGAGCTACTCAGCTTCTTTGTGCAAGCGACAGCGGTTTAGAGTGGCTAAATCAGAGCGAGGTTGCAGGAGCAGATGATTTTACTGAAAATCACATGGACATGTTGCTTCCAGTAGTCACTCTTCAGACCACACATGAGTCCCCGTAGACTCAATTAGAATGAATATTCTTTTATCAATTTTAGTACTTCCTATTTAAGTATTCTACTGTTCGATTTTCTCACTGTGATTCTAGATTACGTTCTTAGTAGTCTTAAGTACTAGTCTGAAATAAAAATACTAGTCTTAAATAAAAATAATAAAGCAAATTATGTTTTTTTTTCAATAAATCCAACGCAACCAAGAACAGATTAACGTATTCACACTAAAAATACGCATTTTGAAAAACCTGACGTGAGATTAAGGGGGGGGGGGTTCGAGCCAAATCTCACGACCTCTCACCTGAGGGGAGGGGTCGAAAAATCGCCAAAATCGCCTCACGTAATTAATGGTCTCCCCCATAGTGATTTCCGCCCCAAAAATCATTCAATTTGGTAAAAAAGAAAGTAATCAGTGGGGGCCAAGTCCAGGCTATAAGGATGTTGAAAAACTTCCCAGTTAAATTGCTGAAGCAAATTCCTTCGTCAACCCAGCAGCATGCGGACGAGCGAAGAAACACAATGTCGCTGGACAAAAATCCACGCCGTTTGTTTTGAATGGCATGGCGCAATCGGTGAAGGGTCTGGCAGTAGGCTTGCGGCATTTAAAAATAATACACCATTTTCGAACTGAAGATTGATTCCTAACATTTTCCATAAACTTCAGTTATCTGTCTGTAAATTTCAATAGGGCGAACGTGTTTTTGCATTCAGGAAGCGTATTACGCTACGAACCTCACACTTGGCGGGATCCTTAATTTTGTCACATATTTTAAAATCACAAATAAACAGTAAATGACCGCAGCTGCTCGTTGTTAGCGTCAAACTGACGGGAATGATTTGGTAAGTAAATTTCACGGCAGCGGGTGTGGTGGGAGAATTACGCGGATCGTCAGATCCAAACGTTTTTTACCTTTAGAATGGTCCTCATATATATATATATATATATATATATATATATATATATATATATATATATATATATATATATATATATATATATATATATATATATATATATATATATATATAAATATATATATATATATATATATATATATATATATATATATATATATATATATATATATATATATATATATATATATGGGAAATTCAATCCCATCTCCATCTCCAAACGTTACGCGGCGCTACTGTCTGTGTGACGTCAGTGCGTGCGCCCGCATGATGTATTCCCGCCTTATCAGCCGATCGCTGTACTCCGAGATGGGAAGACGTCCCTCTCGAGCTGTTTATTTTAATTTCTTAATATTTAACTAATAAAGGATGTTTATATCCAATGTTGCTGTGGTCGTTCCCTCCCCACATTTGGGGGCTCGACCTTTCTTTCGCTTTCCCTGCGTGAATTGTTCCCCCTAGACCCGTTTCCCGTTTAAAACAAGAAGTATCATCCCATCAGACGGCTGTGAACACTTTTGTTTTTTAATTTAGTAGTGGCTGACGTGCCAATTGCAGCAGACGGCTGCTCTCACCAAGGATATTTGTTTTAATCTACTAGAATACCTATAACAAACCAACGAATCTACAATATTTTCGTCACGGACGTTGAAATCGAAATTAAAATTGCTGCAGTGCTGAACTGTGTAACCATCGAGAAGTTAATGACATTCCTATACTACTGGATATAGTTCCATTCTACTCGATAACGTGATTTTGGATAGTGACATTCACCTACATTATATAAAAAAAACTGGACTTTCGTGGACTATTCTTCCTAATCTCATTGGATACCCTTCGAGCCACAAGGACTGTTCCCTTAAGCGAGGTAGGCCCCATTTTTTTTGTTGTTTTCCAGTTAGTTTGTGTTTCAAAATTTCGTAATTTCTTAAGTTTAAAATTTTCCCCCTCAGTTGTGTTATTAATTTATTTCAATTTTCACTATGGCCCTAATCTTAGGCGATATCCCTCTCATTGCTAACTCCCTCACATACGGAACATCCCAAAACGTAAAATTATTAAATAAAGTACTCGGTTATACCGAATTCGACCGCTCATCGCGAAAAAAAATGCGTCAATTTTCCCCATTCCCCGCAGAATTCGATGTCGCGAAACATAAAGAATGCTTAATGAAGGATCTTTCACTCGCAGATTTTATTTCTGTTGCTAATTTATTACATTTAGATAATGTCAGTACTAACAAAATTGAGTTATGCGATAATATTCTTTATGCCCTCTCCAATTTATTAAAATTTCAAAATTCTTTAGATACGAGTTTTTTATGCGACGCTGAAAACGAAATTACTCTTTCTTCTGAGTCTACCGCAAATGATTCAAATGTAGGTCAAAGTACTTCTGGCCATTTACAAAACTTTCCCGCGTTGCAGTCTGATACCCAGACTAAACAACTGTGGCTTGACGCCTCTCCTAGCAGAAATGATGTTTTGATAAACAATAAAGATGTTTTGATTCCCGACTCTATGAGTTCTCACTTCTGGTTTTTGTTAAGAGACCTTTCAACCTCCTGTCGCCAGTTTACAGGCAATAATTTATATTCCGGCCACAATTTTTTTGCCGACGTAGAGGATAACTTTAATTTATTTCCCGCTATCAGTGATCAACAAAAATTGGTTTTTGCCAAACGCCTCATTACAGGACCTGCTAAAACTTTTCTGTTTTCTCAAAGAAATCTGAATATATATGATTCATTTAAGACCGCGTTAATAAATGAATTTTCTGATAGAATCACATCCATTGAAATACATAGACAACTCGAAAGACGTCACATGCGTTCTAATGAAAGTTTAATGCAGTATTTTATAGCGATGCGTGAAATTGCAAACCGCACTACTAATATTATTGACGAATGTGCCGTCATTCAGTATACTATACAAGGAATACAGGGTACCCCATCAGAGAAAATTATTCTTTACGGTGCAAAATCTTATACCGAATTCAAAGAAAAACTCCGAACATACGAAACCGTAGTGAGTCAAAAGAACACAATTAGTTCGAATTTTCGACGTGCCGGCGTTGGCCAAAGAAGAGGCACGGAACCAAACACTGCACCCCAAAGACGTGACTCAAAATTTACTGTAGCTAGCTCAGCTAAATCTCATCAACGCTGTTTTAATTGTAATGCAATTGGGCATATCTCAAAGACGTGCCCTAGTCTTTCTCTTGGCCTTCGTTGCCATTCTTGTAATTTATTTGGACATAAGTCCGCGGACTGCCGCCGTACTCCTCAAATTGAAAGCTCCGCGACGCATGACGGTGTCAACACGGTGCATGTTGTTACTTCTCCCACTAATATATGCAAAACGGTTGTTATTTTTGATAATACATTTTCGGGATTAGTGGATACTGGCAGTCATTCGACGATTCTTAAACATTCCGCGTGGATTAAACTCGGATCACCACCGTTGACGAATAGCACTACAATACTAACTGGTTTCGGTTTTTCAAAAACTAAAGTCATTGGTTCTTTTGCTTCCGAAATTCAAATAGATGATCAAATTTTTCCAGTAAATATCTCCGTTGTTCCAAATAATTGTATGACTTTCGATCTTATACTAGGTTGCGATATCATCCAACAAGCGAATTTAACTATTACACCTGACGGTGCTATGTTTTCAAAAATTTCAAAACCTGATGATCCTGCCGCACATGACGATTTTGTAATGACAATTTCAGCCGATCCTCCTTCTTTTGATATTGGTCCTAACATTTCTCGCCAAACCCGTAATGACGTTGAACAGCAATTGTTAGCCTACAAACCTAAGAAAACGAAAACTGCAAACATCGAACTTGATATAACGCTTACTGACGATAAGCCAATTTCCCATACACCCCGACGCTTACCATTTGTAGAACGTGATATAGTGGATGCTCAAATTGACGAATGGTTAACAAATGGAATTATAGAACCATGTTCTTCCCCCTACGCTAGTCAAGTCGTTGCCGTTCGTAAAAAGAACGGTCAGCCGAGAGTTTGCATAGACTATAGGCAGTTAAATCGTAAGTTAGTCAAGGATCATTACCCTTTACCTTTGATCGACGATATTTTGGATCGTCTCCAAAATGCCAACATATTCAGTACACTCGATTTGCGAAATGGATTTTTTCACGTCCCCGTAAACGAAAAGAGTCGTCGTTACACCAGTTTGGTGACGCATTCAGGTCAATTTCAATTCCGATATATGCCATTTGGATAAGCTCTTGTCCTTTTGTTTTCATGCGATACATAAATGTCGTTTTTCGTGACCTTATTGCCAAAGGTATTGTACTCCCATACATGGATGATCTCATCATTCCAGCGAATAATGAGTCTGAAGCTCTTGAACGTCTGAACACTGTTTTAATTGTAGCTCGTGATTATGGACTTGACATAAACTTTAATAAGTGCCAATTTCTGTATAACAAAATTGAATTTCTAGGCCACATTGTGGAGCACGGAAAACTGTTCCCCTCCTCCTCCAAAACTAAAGCCGTTCTTAATTATCCTGATCCCCAAAACACAAAAGATGTCCAACGTTTTTTAGGTCTTACTGGATATTTTCGTAAATTTCTTCCCTCTTATTCTACCATAGCAAAACCCCTTAGTGATCTGCTTCGTAAGGACACCCCATTTCAATTTAAAACTGATCAGAAAACCGCATTTCAAAAATTAAAACACCTCCTTTCCCAACAGCCCGTTTTAAGTATTTTTAACCAAAAGAGTCCTATTGAAATTCACACTGACGCATCAATTGATGGCTTGGGGGCCGTCCTGCTACAAAAATCCAATGAGGATAATTGTTTCCACCCCGTCTACTACATGTCCAAGAAGACGTCGGACAACGAACGCAAATATACAAGCTACGAACTTGAAGTTCTCTCCATTGTGGAAGCACTTAAAAAATTCCGTATCTACGTTCTTGGTTCACATTTTAAAATAGTTACTGACTGTAATGCATTTGTGAAGACCCTAAGTAAAAAAGAACTTAACTCACGTATAGCTCGATGGGCATTGTATCTTCAAGACTTTGATTATGAAATCGAACACCGTACTGGTTCAAAAATGGCTCACGTTGATGCCCTTAGTAGAAGCCCATGTTGCATGATTATTCAGGACAGTGTCCTTATACAACTTCTTAAAGCACAACAATCAGACGAGCATATCGAAACTATAAAAAAACTTCTTTCAACCGCACCATGTGACGACTATATAGTTAAAAATAATCTGCTATATAAAACTGTTCAAGGAACTGATTTACTTGTAGTGCCCGAGGGTATGCAGGTGAAAATAATTCAGGCAGCTCACGAACGAGGCCACTTCGCAGTACTACGCACTCACGAACTGTTGCAAAAAGAATTTTTTATCCCGAACTTGAAAGAGAAAATACAGCGATGCATCAATAACTGTGTCACATGCATCCTCAATAATAGAAAACGTGGAAAGCAAGATGGAATACTGCATCCCATCGAAAAAGACGACACACCCTTGCACACGTATCATATGGACCATCTAGGCCCACTTGCCAGTACATCTAAACGTTACAAACACATTTTTGCAGTTATTGACTCCTTTACTAAATTTGTGTGGTTATACCCAACCCGGTCTACAGACGTCGCTGAAGTAATCAATAGGTTGGAAACCCAAAGAGCCGTCTTCGGTAATCCGTCTCGGATAATTTCAGACAGAGGTACCGCGTTTATGTCTACTGCATTTCAAGAGTATTGTGAAAAACAGAATATACATCACATTGCTGTTACTGCTGGACTTCCCAGATCCAACGGTCAAGTTGAACGTCTCAACTCCATCATCATCGCCGTACTTTCTAAACTCTCTATCGACAACCCGGAAAAATGGTATTCCCATGTTCCAGCCGTTCAACAAATCATCAACTCCACCTTCCAACGTAGTATCAATTCCACTCCATTCGAAATTCTTTTTGGGACTAAAATGCATTCTCCCCATGACATCAAAATTGTTGATATGATCAACGAGGAAATAAAATCTACATTTCTCCAAAAAAGTGATGATCTCCGTAAAGACGCTAAACGACAAATATGCAAGGTTCAAGACGAAAATCGTCGTACTTACAATCTGAGACGCAAACAAGCTCACCCCTTCCAACTCGACGACCTTGTAGCAATCAAGCGTACCCAGTTTGGTCCTGGTCTCAAACTCAAACAAAAATTTCTTGGACCATATAAAATTACAAAAGTAAAACCAAACAACACTTTTGATGTTGAAAAGTGTGTATTCTTCGACGGACCAGTGAAAACTTCAACTTGTGCAGAATATCTGAAACCTTGGTCCAACACCATTGAGCATATAACTTGATATTTTTATTCTACTGAACTTATTTTTTTTACAACAGACTATTGACAATTGACTCTCAAGAACTTTATTATTTTTTTTCTCCTGTGCATACACTAATATTGTTTTTTCTTTTAGCTATTTCGTATTTGCTGTGTTTCTTTTTGCCAGTTTATTTCCAGCCAACTATGGTATTGTATCACTATTTTCATTTTTTCCATTTTATATTTTGCATTTTTACTGTTATTCTATATTTGTATTAACTGTTCTAATGTTTTTGATAAATTTTTGCTGTGTACCTTAAGGCGAGGTCGCCTGTCCGGTCATGATGGCCGAATATGGGAAATTCAATCCCATCTCCATCTCCAAACGTTACGCGGCGCTACTGTCTGTGTGACGTCAGTGCGTGCGCCCGCATGATGTATTCCCGCCTTATCAGACGGTCGCTGTACTCCGAGATGGGAAGACGTCCCTCTCGAGCTGTTTATTTTAATTTCTTAATATTTAACTAATAAAGGATGTTTATATCCAATGCTGCTGTAGTCGTTGCTTCCCCACATTTATATATATATATATATATATATATATATATATATATATATATATATATATATATATATATATATATATATATATATATATATATATATATAAATATATATATATATATATATATATATATATATATACATATATATATATATATATATATATACATATATATATATATATATATATATATATATATGTATATATGTATATATATATATATATATATATATATATATATATATATATATATATATATATATCAGCTTTTACACAGGCGAAAATAGCGTTTGCATAACTATTATATCTTTTGCAATAAAAAGCTTGCAGATATATTTTGTTGACTTTTGTATTAGTATATAACTTTATGATCAACATTAAATTTCCATTCCCACTATCTCATTTTCAATTTATCAAAATTTTTATAGTCGTTTGCCGTCCTTAAATATTTTTCACGCACTGCATATATCTTATGCAATTATTGTTATGTATTATTATTATAATAAAAATTCCTCCATTGCGGTGGAAAAACAGTGAAATACATTTGAAATTAAACTTGTCTGTAGATTCCTGTTCAAGCCGAACATGAATAATGATCATCATAAAAGTCGGAAAGAAATGTGGGGAGGTGGGGGGTCGGCGGAAGGGGGGGGGGAATTTAAAATCTTTTTCCCTCCCATTTCGGAAAAGGTATAAATTACCATACTTTAATTCATTCTAACATCTTGAAATACTTTTCGTTCCAAGGAAATAGGCAACGTCTTCTGCCTAGTCAATGATATGGAAAAAAATTAAGAAAGGAATTTTGGATTTTTTTGTCAACAATTGGAGGATTTTTAAATTTTTTAATTTTAAATGAAAAATGAGTCTTATGACGATACAGTAGATGGATAAGAACGACGTATAGTTTCTCTAATCGTACTTCAATCTCTATCTCTGACGTATCGTACTTCAATCTCTATCTCTGACGTATCGTACTTCAATCTCTATGTCTGACGTATCGTACTTCAATCTCTATCTCTGACTTCATTCATAAGTCCCGATTCGAATTGAGCCCCGATGACCAGCGAATACGTGATTGTAGACAACCCAGACCGTGGTGGGATACCAACCTGACCTTCTTCCGCCATACCAGCCGACAACCAGGAATGATGGTCTGGGGTGCTATTTCATTTCATAGCAAGACCCCTTTGGTTGTCATCCGCGGCACCCTTACAGAACAGCGGTACATCGACGATATCCTTCGCCCCGTTGTGTTGCCCTTCAAATCACACCATCTTGGGCTTACATTTCAGTAATATAATGCCCGCCCGCACATGGCGAGATTTTCTACTTCTTGTCTTCGTGCTTGCCCAAAGCCAACTTGGTCAGTAAGTCGGATCTTTACCCAATGAGCACGAATTGAGCATTATGGTCAGGGTCCTCCAACCAGGCACAATCGTGCCAATGAAATTTGGCACGATATCCCACGGGAGGACATCCGCCACCTCTATCAATCAATGTCTAGCCGAATAACTTCCTCCATAAGGGCCAGAGGTGAACCAATGCGTTATTGACTTTTACCCTTTGAGCAACTCTTTCTGTGTGAAAAATCATCCAATTTTCCTCAAATTGTAATCAATTGTATTTCTGTACATGGACATCTCATCTACCAATTATATATATATATATATATATATATATATATATATATATATATATATATATATATATATATATATATATTTATATATATATATATATATATATATATATATATATATATATATATATATATATATATGTATATATATATATGTATATATTTATATGTATATATATATATGTATATATATGTATATATATATATGTATATATATATATATATATGTATTTATATATATGTATATATATATATGTATATATATATATATATATATATATATATATATATATATGTATATATATATATATATATATATATGTATATATATGTATATATATATATATATATATATATATATATATATATATATATATATATATATATATATATATATATATATATATATATTTACCTTTAACTATAGTAAATATTTTTAAGAAATCCCTCACTAGTAAACAACCGTGGTGGTAATATATATATAGAAACAAAAAGTTCTTATATTTGCTTTGCCCTCTCCGCGGTTTCGAAACTTTTTCCACCCCAAATAAAACGTGCCATTTTTCTTGCTCTGGAGGGGATCTTCGGTCAATTTAATTCCAGTAGTTTTTTATCGTTCGTCTGCTTACTTGGATAAAAACAGTTTGTCTCGCTTCATATCCTGACACCCTTATTCCGCTATAAATTTCATACTTTTAAACTTTTAAACAAGTCAAACTTTCCTCATGAGTCCTAAATTATTTATATATTAATATATATATCTATATATATAAAACAGTTCCGTAACTGACTCAGAGACATACAACGCACAGACCAATCCGCTGGACCTAGAGGGCTGAAATGTTGTATGGCGATTCTTCTTATGATGTTATTATGAGCACTAAGAATGATTTTTGAAAAATTCTTCTTAGATTATTTAAAATTAAATTTTTAAGCTGTTTTTGTAACTTTTTTTAAGTTTGCATTTCAAATAATAATTTGAGGGTTATAAAATGTATATCACGAGAAAGATCATACAAATTCCTTTAAAATGAAATCTTTTTCAAAACTTTACCTCCATTTTCTGATTTTTGGTGAATTTTTAAAGATTCATTTTTAGAATTTAATTTATTAAATGCTTATCGCGTAATTTCTTTTTCTGGTACTCTCAATAAATTTATCGTCACGTGCATAACAACTAAATAGACAAAAAAAATATTCTTTTTCTTTCTAATAAAGCAGACGATTGGGTATTATAAAAAAAAAATAAGTATCCCTTACGATTATTATATATATATATATTACATCAATTGCATAAATTGATCGTCGCATTTATTATAAATATATATATTTATTTTTTTGGCATTAATTGCATACATTGCCCGTTGTATTTAATTTGAATGTACTCCGTAGCGAAGCGCGGGTTTTCGGCTAGTATAAATATATATAAATAACTGCGACGTCTATCTGCGAAGACTCCTCAGGTTTTGAATTTAAACGTTTAAACAAGTCCAACATTCAAACTTTCATTATGAGTCCTAAGTATATATATATATATATATATATATATATATATATATATATATATATATATATATATATATATATATATATATATATATATATATATATATATACATACATATATATATGTATATGTATATGTATATGTATATGTATATATATATATATATATATATATATATATATATATATACATACATATATATGTATATGTATATGTATATGTATATATATATATATATATATATACATACATATATATATGTATATGTATATGTATATGTATATATATATATATATATATATATATATATATATATATATATATATATATATATATATATATATATACATATATATACATATATATGTATACATATATATATATATATATATATATATGTATACATATACATATATATATATATATATATATATACATATATATACATATATATACATATATATATATATACATATATATATATACATATACATATATATATATATATATATATATATATATATATATATATATATATATATATATATATACATATACATATACATATACATATATATATGTATGTATATATATATATATATATATATATATATATATATATATATATATATATATATATATATATATATATATATATATATATATACGAATTGTTTCTTACTCTGCTCCGGGGAAATAAAATGCTTCATTTTTCTCCTCAGACTTTCTCCGGAGAGGCTGTATAATACAATTTATTTCCAGTTCTATTATTTTTATTCTTCCGTCTACTCGCTTGCTTATAAAGAATCTATCATTCCTCCGTTCGAATCCATGTTTACAGAAGTAACTTCTACAGTGAGTAAAAGAATGGCGACACTATTAAAAAATATTAACTCCGCTTACTGCGAGAACACGATTTGTTATGAATTGGAAACAAACTCTTGCCTGCAAAATAAATTATTTTATGAGTCTATAGCTCTTATTTCCATGTGACATGTTTCTTCCTCCGAAACACTTTAATCTACATCTAACCCGGACTCACATATGTGTCTGTATGTGTATATATATTCTTTACCTGCCATGCGATATTTTTCTTTCTCTTAAACGTAGAAAAATATCGGCCGCCGCTTTTAAAATCAGAGCAGACGATTGAATTCGACGCACAGGTCACCCGATAAGTGCTCCCCATTTATTAAGTCCCACCCCCCACTCAGATTTTGATTCTGTCGGGAATTTGGGACATGGTTATCTAATCCGACGTGATACGACGAAGAATGACGTAGAGGAGGCATCCATCGTTGTTTTAAAATCGAATTAATTCTAATCGCTCCAGACAACGAGAGAGAAATTTTCAATAATTCTCTCCCACGTGATCAATCTCGGAATATTAATTCAGTCGGTAAATTATTGGGCGCACCTGATTATATATATATATATATATATATATATATATATATATATATATAAATATACAGTTTCCGCTTATAAGAATCGCGTTTGTTATTCAGGGTCCAGGAAGCAGCAACCAGGATGCGGGAGGTAGGAAAAAAAGAGTTCCTATCTTTGTTTGTCAGTGGAAGAAGTGAAATCGGACTTGGACGGGTTAGAGGCCCCTGGGTCAAGCTAAAAGGACAGTGTTTAGCTAAAGTGTCTCAGGTAAACCATTATGTTATGTCTAACAAAGAAAGGGATGCATTTTACGACTGTATTCTATCCCATGTTATTACTCTTTCATTAAAAAGATAAAGAAAGAACTTCGTGCCTTTTGAGGGTTTAAGTGGCTTTTTTGAAAAATGAAAGGAAAGCGAAACGTGTAAGCTGATTCTTAAAACCGGTAGATTGATTCTTTAAAGCGAAAATTTTAACATGGAAATAATACATTTGTTCTTGTTTTTGAGATATTGATTCTTATAAACGCTTGATTCTTATAACCACTGATCACTATAAGCGGTGATTACTGTATATATATATATCTTAGGTAGTAACCGTTCGAGCGGATTTTCGGATCGTCAGCAGACGATACCACCAATGGGTCCGTTGAACATCGCTGTTTCGTTCTAAAAGTGCACTTTGAAAACAGAGTCTTGACACAGATGGCTTCTTGGACGTGCTACGCAACGGGTGCCTTTCCTGGTCGTAAAACAATCTTACTATACCTTTCATACATGAGAGGCGGTGGTTCTGAATAGTTTGTGCTGAGCTCATGTCCCCCTTGTACCGACTACCATTCAACTCTGTAAACCGACAACCCCGTTTGCAGTGGTGTCGGGCACATAAGACCTAGAATATCACTGACTGGAGTAGAATTGTCTACAGTTATGAAATCTGCTTCGAATTGATCTCTGATGACCTGCGAATACGTGTATGGAGACGCCCCGGACAGCGGTGGGATACCAAACTGACTGTCTTCCGTCCATACGGTCCGACAACCAGGGGTGATGGTCTCGGGTGCTATTTCATTTCATAGCAAGACCCCTTTGGTTGTCATACGCGGCACCCTTACAGCACAGAGGTACGTCGACGATATTCTACGCCCCGTTGCGTTGCTCATCATATCACACCATCTTGGGCTAACATTTCCGCAAGATAATGCCCGCCCGCACACGGCGAAAGTCTCTAGTGCTTGTCTTCGTGCTTGCCCAATGCTACCTTGGCAAGCAAGGTCTCCGGATCTCTCACCAATTGCGCACGTTTGAAGCATTATGGGAAGGACCCTCCAGCTCGGTATTCTGAAGACCTAACGCGCCAATTGGACAGAATTTGACACGATATCCAATAGGAGGACGTCCACATCTATCAATCTATGCCAAGCCGAATAACTCCTTGCAAAAGGGCCAGAGGTGGACCAAAGCGTTACTGACTTTTTCGATTTGTAAAGCCCTGTCTTTAAAATAAATCATCCAAGTTTTCTCAAAGTATAATAATTTGCTTATCTGTACATGTACATCACATGTACCGATTTTCGTCCCATTCAAATAACTCCTTCCTGGTACGTCTTTTTTTGTTTTTGTCTAAGTGTGTATATATATATATACATACATACACAAACAAACACATACACACACACACACACACACACACACACACACACATATATATATATATATATATATATATATATATATATATATATATATATATATATATATACAGAGGCTGTTCATACATTTTTTAGACGATGTATATTGTATTCACATAACTAAATTACATAAAATTCGTGTATTTTAAATGTTCTATTTGACATCCCTCATTCTGAACTATCTTTCGATACCGCAATTTCCAGGATAATAATGCCTTTTGAAGTGTCAGAAGAGGTATTCTATCCCATACCCCCTGAACAGCTTTCCAGAGTCCTGCAAGGGTTTTGGGACGACGTTTGGATAATGCAGATTTTAAAAGTCCGAAAGCGGCATCCAGCTCTCTTCTGCCAGCGGCATCCCTCTCTCTTCTGCCAGCACACCCAAAAATAGGTCTAAACATGGCACCGGAAATTGGCGAGATAGTATTAGTATTGGAAAGACGAGGTAAAGGACGGAAAGGTTGCCATAGAGAGAGAGAATTTGGAGTACAGGTGATTAAAGATTAGAGGTGGTTAAAATTTTATTTCACACACACACTCTGTACTGTGTGTACACACTCTGTACACACACACACACACTGTGTACAGAGTACACACACACTCTGTACACACTCTGTACACACACACACACTGTATATATATATATATATATATATATATATATATATATATATATATATACAGTGTAATCTCGATCTATCGTTTTTCAAGGAACCGATTGAAATAAACATTAAATGCGGGAAAACGATAGATTCGGAAACATAACAAGGCAATATGATCGCTGGGACTGGATAAAATGAACGACACATACGGAAAAACGATGGATCCGAAAACGATCGATCGAGATTCCACTGTATATATATATATATATATATATATATATATATATATATATATATATATATATATATATATATACCGGGTGATCCAAAAGTCAGGACGAACTTTAAAAATGAATAATTCGAAAACGAATAAAGAAAAAAAGACGCGGTTTGCACCAAACGGATGGAAAAGAATCCGGGTTTTGTGTGGCAACGAAAAAAAATAGGTCTGTTGGCGACCAACAGATGGCGCTGTCGGATTTCTTATACAGGATTATGCAAAGCAACAAACGATATAAAAAGGAGCAACTGCAGCAGGTAATGGTAGTCAAAGATTATATGCATCGAAATGCTATCCATAGTTAAGAAAGCCCTCTTAGTTAAACTGTATTATAAGAATTCGGAAAGTGCCATTGCGATATTGCGAGCATATCGCTACATGAAGGGTATGCGAGATAGCAAAGGACCAATAACGTCTTTTGCATTGAACAAAATGATGAAGAAATTTGAAGCTACAGGTTCTTTGGCGTCACGACGCCCCTCACGACAGTGGAGCAGACGGTGCAATCCATGTCGGCGGTTTCTGCACATGGGGAGTGCAGTGCTCGAGAAGTTTCGAGGCAGAAAGGATTGTCGTACGTAAGTGTCTGGAGAGCACTTCGAATAACCCTGAAACGGTATCCCTACAAGTTGCAACGTAACGAAGAACTGAAACCTCTTGAACTGAAACCTCTGAAAGCGCATTTCACACTCTCTGGCGCTGTTAACACCCACAATTGTCGAGTGTGGACCACAGAAAATCCACATGCATTTGTTGAGGTACCCTTGCAACAGCCTAAAGTGACAGTCTGGTGTGGCTTCACTGCTGATTTCATAATTGGTCCATTTTTTTTTCGAGGAAGTCACAAAGATGGGTTTCAAAACAGATTCTGTCACTGGTCAGCGATATGCAGCACTCTTACAGAACAACATTAATCCTGAACTGCAAGCGCGACATGCACTCCAAACAGTCACCTTTATGCAAGATGGATCACTACCTCATATTGCTCTGCCTGTGCAACGCCTGCTACGCTCATGGCCTGCAAGATCTCCCGATCTGACACCCTGTTCCTTTTGGCTGTGGGGATTCTTGAAGTCAAAAGTGTACCGCGACCAACCGGCATCACTAGCAGCACTGAAAGATGCCATACGCCAAAATGTGTCTGCCATAACGCAAGAAATGCTACGAACGGTGTGGTGACTCGTCTCACAGCGGTACTTCTGAATGACGGACAGCACATTGAACATTTACAGTAATTAACTGTAATTAAGCTGATTTGTAACTTGTAAACATTTTTTCATTTGTAAATCATCTTTTAGTGAAATAAAAATCTATAGCGCCATCTGTTGGTCTGAAACAGAACTATTTTTTTTCGTTGCCACACAAAACCCGGCATCTTTTCCATCCGTTTGGTGCAAACCGCATCTTTTTATCTTTATTCGTTTTCGAATTATTCATTTTTAAAGTTCGTCCTGATTTTTGGATCACCCGGTATATATATATATATATATATATATATATATATATATATATATATATATATATATATATAAAAGCATATACAGTATGTGTGTGTGTGTGCTTGTTTGTAACTATTGTATAATTTTAAAGAATATTTGCGTGCTATAAATGTATTCTAATACAAGATATATGAACTATAAATTTTATATTCATTTACATTGTGTTAAGATAAATAGATGAGGGTGTATATTAGACTCCCTAACTATCCGATATATGTTAAATAATTAACGAACGCTATCTGAGAACGCTATCTAACGAACGCTAAAAAATCGTGTTAACCGCAAGTATCCATCAATACTGCCCTTACAACATCGAACTAAAAGTACTAATAAAATTTCGCACCGAGAGGTAATAAAATACTTTAAAGAAACCAACACCGATTAATCGGTTCGCAGAGATGTGCGATTTCATCGGAATTGATTAAACTCGGAATTTATCACTGATTAATGAGGGGCCTTTTCCCGAAATCTGTTAGCGCGCGATAAGGTGCGGCCATGTTTGTTTGGACGGAAAAAGAAAACGCTTTTAATTAAATATTAGCTGATGGATCAACCGTTCGTTTCGTTTTGTTCATATCGCTGCACAAGACATCGTCTTATGCTTTGTAATCCGTTTAATAAATTCTGAAGCTCAGATTTCAGGAGTACAGACGCTTATTTTAATACTCTGCTTGTAAGGAATGGATAATAGAATCCATATATATACACAGTGCGTCAAATAAGTTTTAAGACTCGTCCCAGAGCGCAGGTTGTAAAGGCGCTGTGAGTATAAATCCGCATGCGTCATAACGTCCATCGTCTGCTAGCACACTGCTAACAAGTTGTGCGCATTTCGTTAAGTAGTTGAGAGAAGGCGAGCGTTTATTGCAGATGTGAATATTTTTCATGTTGATTTTTTAAGATGGAGCAAAGAGCTGTAATTAAATTTAACGCAAAACTTGGTAAAAGTACTTCGAAAACATACCAACTCATTAAACAAGTTTACGGTGACTGTTGCTTAAGTAGATGAAATGTTTTTGTGTGGCACAAACGTTTTTTGGACGGAAGAGATAAGGTAGAAGATGATCATCATAGTGGAAGACCAATTTCATCTAAGAGACCTAAAGTTATTGAGAAAGTACGAAATTTCGTAACAAACGATCACTGTGCATCACTGAGAATGATGGAAGACTCTTTAAACATCAACAAATGTGCAATTTGTTTGAACCATCCTGCATGAAGATTTGGCAAAACAAAAGTGTGTGCTAAATTTGTTCCACACACTTTAACCCCTGAACAAAAAGCAATGAGAAGTGCACATTGCGGAGACATTATTTCAGCCGCTGAAAACGATTCAAACTTCTTGAAGTCCATTGTTACAGGTGATGAAACCTGGTGTTTCCAATATGATCCTGAAGCAAAACGAAAAAGTGCGGAATGGAAGTCACCAAATTCACCACAAGCCAAAAAAAACAAGAAAAGCTCCATTCAAAATCAAAACAATGCTCATTACATTCTTTGATAGTAAAGGTATTATCCAAAAAGAATTTGTTCCAACTGGACAAACAATTACAGGTCAATACTAATTAGCTGTTTTAAAGCGTTTGATGGCCAGAAATTGTCGCATTCGTCCAGAGTATTGGACTGAAAGCAGTTGGTGTTTGTTACACGACAATGCACCCAGTCACACCTGCCTTATTGTTAGTCGATTTTTGGCAAAAAATAATGTCTGTGTGTTGAACCATTCACCGTATTCACCTGATTTAGCAACCTGTGACTACTCCTTATTCCCAAAACTCAAAATGAAGTTAAAAGGGTGGTATTTTGAAGATATTTCGACCATACAATAAGCTTCGACGCGTGCTTTGCAGGCCATTCCACAAAGTGATTTACAACAGGCTTTCGATTCATTATTAAATCACTGTAAAAAGTGCATTGAAGCCGGGGGGTCCTTTTTTGAATAAAAACCAAAACAGGTATTAATTTCTTGTTTCCATTTCTTTTTACAGACCCAGTCTTAAAACTTATTTGACGCACTGTGTATATATATATATATATATATATATATATACATTAATGCATTTAAAACCTTTTATTAATGTCACTTTAATAATCAGATTTACCTCGAAAACAAATTAGCATCGCAAGTTGAGTGTCACTTTAGATTTCATATTTATTTTTAGTATTCACTAGGAAAAGATTTAACATTTTTTCGCAGAGAGAGAGCCTGAAATAAAAAACATAATACTGCGAGAACACGACACCGTT
This sequence comes from Dolomedes plantarius, assembly GCA_907164885.2. Taxonomy (NCBI): domain Eukaryota; kingdom Metazoa; phylum Arthropoda; class Arachnida; order Araneae; family Dolomedidae; genus Dolomedes; species Dolomedes plantarius. The sequence goes on from OU015500.1 coordinate 154,869,582, forward strand.
GAACATCGAAGCGGCATGATTCGATTTTGGATTTTCTGTCACTTGAACACCGCTTTTTAAACAAAGAAGGACGTAAAGTGGCTCGAGAGAGTACAATGAGTCGACAGGATATCACCGTGGAAGACATGGATATCGTCTTACGAAAGTTTTGATGAGATAAATTTACATCATTCTTATGACAGTGATAATCAAATTTGCGGAATCTTAAGGAAATCTTCCTCAAAAAATATTTAATAAATTTGTGACGAAACACCGGATAATCCTAGTTTCTTTACGAGCTTTAATTTAATTTTTTCCGAAAGAATAGTTTTCTTAAATATGGAACTTACATATGTGAATGCATAATACCACTATACATATATGCATACGGGTATATATTGATATACAAATACACCTATATGTATATACATATATATTTATTTATAACCATATATATACTTAACATACAATATGCGCATACATATATATTGTTATACACAGTTACTGTTCTCTTAACGACTCTTTTTGATGAGAAACGATTCCAGACTCCGTAAAGCCAATGCTATGGAACATACTTCATTTTGACGTCCACAGCTCAAAACATCCACGCTATTTCTGAACCATGAATGACCGCCATAGAGAAGTTTCACTGTATATACATACAAGCATATATATATATATATATATATATATATATATATATATATATATATATATATATATATATATTTATATATATATATACAGTGGAATCTCGATCGATCGTTTTCGGAATCATTGTTTTCCCGTATATATCATTTATTACACTCAGTCCCGACGATCACATTGCTTTGTTATTTTCCCGGGTCTATCTTTTTTCCGCATTTATCGTTCAGTTCAGTCGGTCCGTTGGAAATCGATAGATCGAGATTCCACTGTATATTAATTACATATGTGAATATTAATATTTTTCATTATACCGGGTGGTTATAATTAAACTTCCCCTATAAACTTCATCCTACAGCGCAAACGGGTGAATGGAATGCAACGAAATTTGGTAAATGGGCTATACACGAGATGCGCTTTCGGAATTTCGAGAAAAAAAAATTAGTTCCAAAATGTCCACCAGATGGCGCTTTTCATGGGTATACATTAAATTTAACAAAAAGAACGACCCAAACGGAATTCATAAACAATTAGAACATTTATTGACTAAGTTTTTATCACCTTGTCATCGAACCACATTAAATAAAGGTAAGGAAATAACAGTACGCCTTTGCTGTTTGAAAAAAATATATATATATATGAGTTTGCAGAAACATTCACAGATTATTATGAGATGTCACAAGGGGAGCAGTTGTTAATCGTATCCAGGACGATGTAAGGAAAGGTACTCAATGTGACCCCCGTCAGTCACCTGCAAATTTTCTAAGGGATGGAGTGTGTTTTCAACAGCAGAACGTAACTGTACAACTGATCGTATCATTTAAGGTGCACTCACACGACACGTCAGCGGAAAAAATTAAACCACTATTTTAAAAAGAAGTGTGCATGCTACGCTGTTGTGTCGTGACGTGGGAAAACACGCTCTGGCGTGGGAACTGACGCGTTGAGCTCCCAATTTAAATTCCCAGATCTCGTCAGCAGGCGTCTGGCCGTCAGCTATGAATATGGAAGGAGAGCTCATCGAGCATGCGAAGAAATTCCCTATTTCATTTGACCATTTCAACAAAGATTACAGAAATAAATATGCACGCAATGAAGCATGGGAAGAATCCTGGAAATAGTTGGCAATATTTACATTTATTTACTAATTTATTGCAAACTTAGGCCATATGATTGATTTAACCAATATTTCAAACACTTTAAAAACACGTCTATAAAATCAGCGTTTTCTTAACATTGTCATAGCATAAAATTTGGTTTCTTTAATAACTGGCGGCAAAGTGGGTTACTGATCTTGTAAAATGTAAACAAAGAGGAAGGGGTGATTTAACAATATAAACAGGTGTTCGTTCCCTCGGTTTGTTTTCGATTTTCGTCTTTTAGATAGCTAAAATAATAATTTATATGTGCTTATATTATTTACATTTATAAATATAGTATTTTATTTCAATTTTTCACGGTAAAAAATTTCTTTTTTTTTATGAATTAGCGGCAACAGTTGCCTACTGATCTTGTCAAATGTAAACAAATGGAGTGTTCAACAATACAATATAAGCAGGTGTTCGGCCCCTCTTGTTTTTAAACTTCCATTTTTTAAATATAAAAAATAATTTATATGAGCTTAGTTTATGTGTATTTATAAATTTATATATATTTTTTGATTGATAGTTACTAAGGGGACTGGGACGTCTGCGACAACTAAGAAGTTGGAAATTTGGGCTATTTTTTAAAGCCCATATCTTATACAAATATGCATGTATCATTATGATTTTTTATGTTAATTTAGTAAGACCTTTATGAATATTTTAAGATAAAAAAAATTTCTTTTTGGATTGAAAAGTAAATTTAAAATAACAATATAAACAAACATACTTTTCCCCCTAAAATTTTTGAGGTATTCACTTTGTAACACTTTTTCAAAAATTTAGTGAAAATCTTACCTTGAAATCTTGTGTGATGATTAAACACAGTTTATTTTATATAGTGAACCCATTTAAATCTTTGTTACACTTTTTTTAAAAAATTTTAAAAATTATAAATTTTACTTATCAGAAATCTGCAAATTTTTGTCATACATTTTCAAAATTTACAAAAATATCTAAAGGTTTAAAAATAAAAATATATGTCATATTGATACAACAGCACTTATTCTATTGACTTTTAAAATTACAGAGATGTACTTGCAACATATTTTGCAGAAAGTATACCATTACATGAAAAAATCATATTTTGAGAAAAACGCAAAAAAACACTTTCCCATTATATGGGATTTAAATGTATGTTTACATTTTTAAGTTGCTAATAATTATTGTTAGAGTGTCAAAAAGTACATAAATTATATATATAATCGCCGTTGTCTGTGTATAACACTTCCGGGCTGTACTCAATTTCAATTGAAGCCCTCAGTAAACAAACGGCCGGTTAGGCCTAATTTCAATTTCAGATGTGGATCAGAATTTTTTCTTACCTAAAAACTAATATCTTCTCCATCAAATCACGTTTGTTCAGCCTATTTTTCTATAAAATATTCAGAACTAAATAAAAATTGGATGTTTTTAGCTGTATATTTAACAGTTTACTTTTACAATCTGTTTACTTTTGCGATGAATTCTGAAAGTAAACAAACTTGAATGTGAATGAATCAAGTAGCTCAAGTATTCATATCGCGTAGTGAGCTGCAAAAAACTGGATGGCAGTCTACTACTCCAATCGCATGAAAAACTAAATAAATAAAAAATAATGAAAGGGTTTGCTTTTACAAGGTGTGGATTAAATGTAATATTGTTAGATAATTCGGGATATCTTTTAACTTTCATATACTTTTTCCATTATGACGTAATTATTAGTATTATGACATCAAAATGACGGGTTACATTTCTAGTTATATATATTTGTAATCTGCAGAATCTGCTTATTTTTTAAGCCACAAATTCAAAAATAAATTTTTGAAGGTATTTGACGTCCCAGTCCCCTTCAATTAAATATTATAGGCAGACGACGGTCTTCGACCAAAAATTCCCTACTTAGTATTTGAATTATTTGAATAATAGGCAGAAAAAAAAATTCACTACAGGTTACTTATTTACATTCTTTAATAACTCAAAATTATAGCAACCAAAATGATAAATTTATTTATAAAAAACAGCAATAAAAATGTTTACAAAAATATTAATGGGCCATTTTGCCTTTATGAATACTCTCCCATTGTCATGAACAGCTTCAAGACCCTTCAGGGGAAACAAAGTATTTTTTCATCGCTCTTTATTGAATTCTTGCTATAAAGATACATCTAGTATGTTTTTAATGTGGAAGCCTCATCAGCGACAATAAATCGATCGGCCACTATTTATAGGGTGCCCCCATATTATTTTTATAGGGTCCACCCGCAACGATATGCACCTTGTGGGAACCAAACAACAACGGACGTGAATTCGTCAGGACACGACACGTCAGCGTAGTCTGAATGTAGCTTTACGATCTGCTGCTGAACACACTGTCCATCGCCTTCAAACTTTGAACTGTTTCTGCAAAATTCAACAGTTTTTTGCTTTTTTTTCTCAAACAGCAAAGGCTGTTATTTATTCCCTTAACTTTATTTAATATGGTTCGATAGGTGATCAAAAACCCCTCAATAAATGTTCAAATTGTTTCTGTATTCCGTTTGGATCGTTCATTTTGTTAAATTTCATGTTTTTCCCGAAAAGGCGCCCTCTAGTGGGCATTTTGGAACTAATTTTTTTTTTCGAAATTCCGTGAGCGCATCTCGTGTATAGCCCATATACAAAATTTCGTTGCATTCCGTTCACCCGTTTGCGCTGTAGGATGCCGTTTATAGAGGAAGTTTAATTATAACCACCCGGTATATATATACACTCAAGAGCCAAGACATTATGACCACCCCTACATTTTGCAATGATTTCGCCTGGATGACGTGGAAGGCACGTGATCAGGTGGAAGTGGTATTAAACTGCTGCTGGAGAGTCTGAAGAATCATTCTTTCACTTACTTATGTGTGTGATGGGAAAGGCTGTGGATCTAAGCGACTTTGATAGAGGGCAGATTGTAATGGCTCGAAGGCTCGGAACAAGTATTTCCGAAACTGCACGACTCGTGGGTTGTTAGCGACCTACAGTTGTTAGTACTTATGCAAAATGGATGAATGGCGGTGAAACCAGCAGTAGACGATATGGTGTTGGACGTCCGCACGCTATCAAAGAAAAAGGTCGTCGGAGACGGTCTCCCATGGTGAAGCAAAACCGGAGCCAGACAGTGGCTCAGCTGACAGCCCAATACAATACAGGGCCAAGTAGAATAGTATCGCAGCGCACTGTTCAGCGGGCACTGTTTAATATGGGGCTACGCAGCAAAAGTCCCACTCGTGTGCCTTTGCTGACCAAGCGTCGTCGCCAACTGCGCCTGCGCTGGGCCCGGGAACATCGCGACTGGTCCATGGATCAGTGGGAGAGAGTTGCCTGGTCAGATGAATCACGGTTTGTCATTCATCACGCCGATGGCCGTGTCAGGATACGCCGTCTTCCATGCTAACTGTTACTCCCTCAATGTACAGTAGATCATAAACAGGCCGGTGGTGGCGGTATTATACTTTGGGGGACGTTCTCTTGGGCGTCTCTGGGACCCGTGGTTGTGGTAGAGCAGACCATGAATGCTACAGGGTATCTGAACATCATTGCGGATCAGTTGCACCCTTACATGGCCTCTGTTTTTCCAGCTGGAAATGGAATGTTCCAACAGGACAACGCCCCGTGTCACAAGGCTAAAATTGTGTTGGAGTGGTTCCAGGAACATGATGCTGAATTCCAGTTAATGTCCTGGCCGCCTAACTCACCGGATCTCAATCCGATAGAACACATTTGGGATGTCATGGGACGGCAGCTCAGAGTTCAAAGACCACCAATTCGCAATATCTCCGATTTGCGTGACCGTTGCTTAAACGTCTGGTACAATCCGTCTCCGGCCATCTACCGAGGACTTGTGGCATCCATGCCAAGGCGGGTTGAAGCTGTGTTGCGCGCCAAAGGTGGGCCAACTCATTATTGACAGGTGGTCATAATGTTTTGGCTCTTGAGTGTATATATATATATATATGTGTGTGTGTGTGTGTGTGTGTGTGTGTGTTTGTTTGTTTATAACGTGTAGTTGTGTGTGTATGTACGAGCTGATAAGCAATGTTGATAACGTTGGTTTATATGTTATAGAAAGGTTATATAATACAAAATTTATCCAGTATAAAAATCTACGTTTATTTACAATACGTTGGGGGTAAATGGATGACGGGTTTTACACACCGACAGTCGCTAATCTCTCCATGAAAATTTAAAAAAAAAATTAAATTATATATTTCTGCAGCATAAAAAAAGAAATAAACAGTGAATATTCATCGATAATTTCAAGACCGCATCTAGGCAATTAAAAGTTTCAACAAGCAGCAATCGAATATTTTAAAGAAAGCAACCCGGTTAATCGGTTGGGTAGTGATTTTCGGGTTTATGTTTATCGCTGATTAATGAGGGGCCTTTTCAGAGATCTGCGAGCGCGTGATATGGTAGGGCCATGTTTGTTTGGCCAAGGAATAATGCAGGAAGAAAATGCTTTTAATTAAATATCAGTTGATTGATAAACCGTTCATTTCGTCCATATCGCCGCACTTCGATATCATCTGAGGCTTTGCTATTCATTTATTAAATTCCGGAGCTCAGATTTCATCCGCGAGGTCGTTTATTTAAATGCTCTGCGTTTAGGGAAAAGATAAACTACACTTTTCAGAAGCTAAAATAAATAATTTTTTTCTGACTTCTTGATTGAAAAAAATATTCTGAGATTATTTTTATGAATATGAAATACGTTCCGTGTATTGAAATCTATATACGTTTGCTATAACTTTTTTTTCAAAAAAAGAAACATTTTAAATAACTAGGTTATTTTTAAATAAATAGGTTGTTGAGATTATTTTTAAGAAAGTGATTGATATCCATAAATAGGAAAAATAATTACAAGATAAAAAGAATTTTTTATATACCACGTTTTTAAAATTTCTGTTGAATCATATAAACTTGACAATTCTATGTATTAATAAATACTTTTTAAATTTTTTGGGGGAATTATCTCATCAACTTGAAAGAAAATTAAGTTAATTGGAAGTTAATTTGCGTTTAACTTTTCGTTCCCGTCCCGGGCGATAGATGGCTGCACAAGTCTACAAAACAAAATTAACTGAAAAAGATTTCAAGTCTGCTTAAAGATGGCTAAAAGTATTAAAATAATGCCTTGTCATCGTGTTCTGAGCTATTGTAAAAGTTTCAAATGTCTAGCTAGACGGGAAGTTAATTAAAAATCGATTGCAAGATTTGTACTGGACAAACACACACACACACACACACAAAGAAACAAGAAAGCGAGTTAATAAAAACATGGTAAAAATGATATGAGAGCATGCATATATGAGGCGTTGAAAGGCAATGTGGTGTAAGTCACATTTTCAACTTTTTTCATTTGGAGGCAAATATGTAAACTCCATGTTCAATTTAGAGTGGAATTGTAAATAGTTATTATTTGCAATATTGTAATAATTGATATGAATTATAATTTGTTCAATTTATGGCGGAATTTTTTGTAGTTTTGTTAGTTAAACTCTTTTGACTTACACCACTTGACTTACTGACTTACACCACTTTGCCTTTCACTACCTCATATGTCTATTTCTCTGGGTCTAAACACCGTATATGAACTGAACTGAATGAAAACACTCCAAGTATTTTTGTTATAAATGAACTGTCGCATATTGTGTCTATAACAATCTCAATATATATTCTTATATAAATATACACTCTATAACAAAAAAAAATCGAAACTCATTTCCCCTGAACTGTCAGCATCAACACCAAAAATTGTGTGCAGTGGGCAGACACGAATCCGCCCGCTTTGTCACCAGTACATCTATACGACGCCAAAGTTATTGTGCGGTGCAGCATTGCAGGCACGATTGTTCTCAGCCCGTACGACGGAGTTTGTAACACGCTCTGTGACAACCTCTCGCTATACAGCCATGCTGCAAAATTACGTCATACCAGAATTGCTGCAGCGAAATGCACTGAATCACATAGTTTGGATGCAAGTTGGCGCACCTCCACATATAGCTACGTCTGTTCGCAGGGTCCTGGAAGCGCATTTTAGCGACCGCGTCGTCTCACACCATGTTCCATTTCCGTGGAACTCCGCGATTCTCCCGACCTCAATCCAATGGATTTCTGGTTCTGGGGGGGGGGGGATACCTCAAATGTAGCGTGTACAAGTGCAATCCGACAAATTTGTTGGATTTGAAAGGTTCTATCAAACGTGACATTGAAACAAGCCTCATGCTACTCGTATGTGACGTTCGGCATTACTGCCCACAGTCTCCAGCATGCAATGCGTAATTGCCTGTGATGGCACCCATGTGGAAAATATTTAATCCGAATAAAAGTTTTCTTTTGTCCGATCTGCGTTGTCATCAGTGATTGGTGTCTTGCCTCTGCCATATGAAAATTTCCTCCATGCGCCCCTATCGTGTTTTTGTTGGCCGTTCGCAGAGCTCTTTGTTGCGCGCGCATAGCGCGTCCGTGTTTTGCGATACACGTACCGTTCCAACGCTCTTAGGCTTTTCGCATGCGCTGAGCGTTTTGAAACTGGAAAAAGTGGGCACTGCCATTCGAAAATGTTGATTTTCTGTCCTATAACCGTAACCGTGAGCAAAACTTTGTTGCCGTTCACAAAATCTCGAGATCCTACCTCTAAATAACTATATCTGAAATCTCATCTCAACAGAACGGCCACTAAAGGTCCATATATATATATATATATATATATATATATATATATATATATATATATATATATATATATATATATATATATATATATATATATATATATATATATATATATATATATATATATATATATATATATATAATGTATGTATATAAATTATCAATCAGTACCATTTTATGTTATTTAGTACCCATTATTCAGTACCCATTTAGTACCATAGTACCCCAATGCACTGAATGACATAGTTTGGATGCAAGTTGGCGCACCTCCACATATAGCTACGTCTGTTCGCAGGGTCCTGGAAGCGCATTTTAGCGACCGCGTCGTCTCACACCATGTTCCATTTCCGTGGAACTCCGCGATTCTCCCGACCTCAATCCTATGGATTTCTGGTTCTGGGGGGGGGGGATACCTCAAATGTACCCCCATTTAGTACCCGTTATTTAGTACCCATTTAGTACCATATTCCTTTATTGCTTGATGTGAGGTCGTTCGCACGACCCACCGAATTAATAGTCTGAGATCGATCGGAGGCGTGTGGGAAATTATTCCACTCGTTGTCCTGGGCGATTAAGATTAATTCGATTTTAAAACAACGATGGACCGTCCCCGGTGAGTCATTTCTCTTCGTCTCGCGTCGGATTAGATAAACGTGTCACGTATTCCAGACAGAATCAAAATCTGCAGGGCGTGCTTAATGAATAGGGGAGCGCTAATCGGGTGACCTGCGTGTCGGGTTTAATCGTCTGCTATGATTTAAAAAGCGAAGGCCGCTATTTTTCGCTATTTAGGAGATGTTATATGTTTCATGACAGGAAAAGGAAATTATATATATATATATATATATATACATGTTTACATGAACAGTAAAATGATCCATAGCAATATACATAATTAAAATTCTATATACTCGTACCGTTACATAGTTGAAAGCAGTTAAACACAAGAACAAACAAAAATGGCAGTCGCAAACAATTCTTTTGTCTCTTAATCGTCCCTACGGCGAAAAACTCGGCTAATCGCTCCTCATTTTCAAAGTTGCAATTAAGAGATTTCTTTGTCCGCGGAATTAGTCAATGGGGATGAAGTATTGCCCGAGAATTCTCGAATAATGACGTCACCCCTTAAACAATGGAAACGAATCCATTTCAAAACCGTTAATTGTTGCCTTTCACCATCATTGTTCTGAATAACTTCATAGTAGAATGAGTGGCTGGCTCGAAAAAACTCTCCTACCCCAAACATATGTATATGTATATATATATATATATATATATATATATATATATATATATATATATACACCGGGTGGCCATAATTAAACTGACAGTGCTCACAGTGTTCTGTAGCGCGATCTATTTGCGAGAATGACGCCACATTTTGTAGGAAGATTAAACAAGACGGGGGACGAAGGATTTCGCGAAAAAATAAATTAGTTCCAAAAGTCACCGCTAGGGGAATATTTGGCGCTGTCTAATAGAGAATAGAGTGTTAGCAAATGCAAATTAATACGGAATAAAATTACCTTTTATTATGCACATTTTCTTATTTAGTTCAAGTGCAATATGGAAACACTTTTAAAAAAGCGCAAAATCTACATAAACACCGATAAAGTCTCGTGATCTGCAATATCACGTACGCTGAGCAGACGAAGAAGTTCTTTATTCAAATTTCACGTTACATCCATTGGCACAGTGCCAGCTGCTTGGGTTTTAAAAGGCAATGTGTTACGTTTCGAATCAGTCGGATTGAAAGTTTATGTGCAATGTCTCCTTCTTTAGTCGAGCGTGCGTTAGTCGAGCTTCTCCCCATAAGATTTTCCACGGCCAAGCATCATCCACCTCCATTCTGGCAAGAAAGGTGAGAGCAAAAGTCAATCGCTTATCATAGTCGGGGTACAGTAACTCCTGTTCACGGCTGATCTTGTACGGATAGAAGTTGATAATCTTTCGTAAGATTTTCCATACCGTACTGTAAGGCATATCCATATTCCGAGCTAATCCACGAGCGCTAGAGGTGGCAGCAATATTGTCTGGTCCTCTGTCGACAATCTCCGTGGCAACTGCTTCGATTGTATCCTGTGGTACAGGTTTTCGTCCTCTGCCTGACTGAACCTTCAGAGAACATGTTTTCTCAAACGTCGCAACCATTGCTTTTAGCCCATTAACGGACACAAGACCGTTACCTTTACGCATTTTTTTGTGCGTTCTAAAATCACGAAGAGCGGCTGACGCGTTGCACTGGTTGAGATAAAACAATTTGACCAGTAACGCACGATAGACTAAAGAAGGAGATATTGCACATAAACTATCAATCCGATTGATTCGAAACGTAACACATTGCCTTTTAAAACCCAAGCAGACGTGAAATTTGAATAAAGAACTTCTTCTTCTGCTCAGGGTACGTGATATTGCAGATCACGAGACTTTATCGGTGTTTATGTACATTTTACGCTTTTTTAAAAGTGTTGCCATATTGCACTTGAACTAAATAAGAAAATGTGCATAATAAAAGGTAATTTTATTCCGTATTAATTTGCATTTGTTAACAATCTATTTTCTATTACACAGCGCCAAATATTCCCCTAGTGGTGACTTTTGGAACTAATTTATTTTTTCGTGGAATCCTTCGTCCCCCGTCTTGTTTAATCTTCCTACAAAATGTGGCGTCATTCTCGCAAATAGATCGCGCTACAGAACACTGTGAGCACTGTCAGTTTAATTATGGCCACCCGGTATATATGTATATATATGTTTGAGTGTGTATAATGATCCATAGTATTACGTAACTAAAAGCAGTTATGTCTATGAAATTTTCACATCCATACATATAAATCCTTCTCAAATTATCGTAAGAACCGTTTTTTTTTCTAAAAGCGGTGAATTTATATTTATACCGTAAATAGGATCGAAATTTATATCTCAAATTTGTAAAAAACAGTTAAGAATTTATAAATTTATACAGTTAGAAAATAAGTTTTTCAAGAAATGAATGATTGCTTCGAGAGGAATTTGACGTGTGATTTTTCTGAAGTTATTTTTTTCTCTGTCTTTGAGTGACAAGTCTTTGACTTTCTGATACTTCTTTTCCGCGGTTTTGATAGTGAAGTGTGAAAGGGGTCGTTTAAAAATCAATTTCCGACATCTTTTAGAGATAGGTGGAGTTTTTGCATGTATATATATATATATATATAGTCGCCCAGTGGTTAAGTGGTTAAGGCATCAGCCTGCCGCGCTGGGGGTGCGGGTTCGATTCCCGCATAACACTTGGCTGTATTCTGGGGTCAGTCTTCTACCTGTAGTTGGAGCCCCATCTAGAAAGGGGAGCTGCAACCCATCGTCCATCGCCGGTGTCTTAGTTTGTCAATAAAAAAAAATTCTTCTATGATTGTGTCGTTTGTCTGTTTCTATGTCTTGTATTCATATGTACACCGTACTGGGGGATAATGTCATTATCCCCCAGGGACACTAGCCCCCCCAAATATATATATATATATATATATATATATATATATATATATATATATATATATATATATATATATATATGTATATGTGTGTGTGTGTGATAATATTACTAACTGCTTATGATCGCCCATTCTGACTTTATCTCTGTCCTGATAACCCCTCTTTCTTCTCTGCCTCATCTTTCCACACACTAACTTCCTCCGCCAATTCTGGCAACCATCTCTGAGCTAATTGTATTTTGGCGCTCTTCCGGGTAGACGCGGGACTGACTCGAAGTGAGATGGACGTGTTGCTTTACTCGTAAAAATAAATTCGATTGTTCCTAAAACTGACTTTATTATTTTCCGGCCACGATGATTACTTGAATTCATGAGATGACCCAATTCGTGTCATTTCACACACACACACATATATATATATATATATATATACTGAAGAGCCAGAAAAACGGGGACACCTAACTAATACCCGGTAGGTCCATTTCTAAATCTTAGATCTGCAAACACATGAGCTTCCTGAGGAATCTGTTGACAATGAATTTTATTCCTTTGGATGCGCGGTCTACCATTCTAGAATAGTCTGAGATGGTAGATTTGTCCATTGAACGGAGGTTTGCACGGCATCTCAGATAAATTCAGTAACGTTGAGCTGTAATGATCAAAAAGCTCATTTTATGTTCCAAAACGCGCATGAGTGTATAATTGTATGTGAGAATCCATAATTTTGAGTCTCTTGGTGGGTAAGGTGGCATATTGTCTTGTTGGAAGACCCAAGCAGTCATAGTGCATGTCTGACATGCATGACACATGTGAAAGGATGTTATCACAGCGTTCACCAATGAGAAAATTTATACACATATGAGGGGTCATGCCAGTTGAGTATTCTTCAGTCCATTTCTGATGGACCTTCATCTTGTACAGTACCCTGTTGATATGTTGGATCCATTGAATTACAGAGTGTTTGTCACACGCGGTCCTCTCCATCTCTCCGAATCGGTTAGTAATGAGACTTATTAATCCAGGTCACTCGTTTTCAGTCTTCCAGTGTTTAATGGCGGTAATCCCGGCCTCATACGAGCACTGTCACATGGAGAAAGCAACGGCATACGAGTGGGGTTTCTTCAGTTGAAGCCCATATCATTCCGTGAACGTTGTACCAATATTAATGCTATTGTTGTAGGCATCCCAGCATTGATTTCCGATGCTGTGATCTCCATTGTTGCACTCTGTCGCATTAAAAATAGGTTGAGTTGCATATAATACTATAGTGGTTGGGAATTCGTCATCTGTAATAGAAAAATGACATCAATAAAAGATAAACGAGGAATAACGACAAAAAATTATGAACCATGGAACATATTTATTTTGAGGGAATATGAAAACTATGGCTTAAGCCCCCCCCCAAAAAAATACAGAATGTTTGGCATTCTATGAAGACCGTTGACTATGAAGACCGTTGGATGAATCTTGAGTCCCCCATGAGAACAGAACCGTTTTCCAAATCCAATTGCCTCGCTTCATCTTAGGCATCCTGAAAAACACCTTCTCTGCTCTATGTCCTGTCCAACGGGTCGAGAAAGACCCCCCCTTTGGGGTTGCTGATGAGTTTTGCATCAGTCCAGCGGTCCGCCAAATTTGGCGTAAAGCGCTCGCCAAACGAGGAAAAAAAACTGCGAAAACATAGCGACACAAAGAGAAGCGATTATGCATGCGTATCTTGGGGAGGCGAAAACTAGCCAAACTTGTATCGTCATATACCAACCATTCTTCCCCGCACGGAGAATTTCACTGATAAGAAAGCGGGGTGCGTTCTTAGCGCTAAAAAGTAGGTTTGGGTTGAATAAAATTGGGCAGTCAAGGGACAGTATCCACATTTACGTGATACGCGCAGCTCTTAAGGGAAAAATCCCATATGACAAAGTAGTTTTACAGGACAGTACAAAACGTTACAATACACTTCTTTCCCTTGAAGTCGGCCTCGAAAAATGTGACCCTTTAGGAAGATCTAGAGTCTTCCTACGGCTCTACTGCTGCCGTCGGGTTCGATAATTTGCCAGAATTGTTGTATTCAAGATACACCCTTGAAATGGTCGGAAGTGGATATCTAAATATTGCTTGTATTTCAAAAATGATACGATCCATTTCACGAGCACAAAATATCATACCACGTCGAAATTCGCTTAAATTTTCATCACATACCATACTAACTGCAGAATCAGCTCTTTAAATTTCCATAAATGCCAGTCGCTGTACAATATACACTCCTTCCGGAAGAAACGATTAACGATTAAGTTCTTTGAATTTTTAATGAGATAGTCTATCCCAATTATTCTGGCATTTCAGTATATATATATATATATATATATATATATATATATATAGATATAGATATAGATATAGATATAGATATAGATAGATAGATAGATAGATAGATAGATAGATAGATAGATATCTGTGTGTGTGTATGTATAATTTGAGAGTGGTTAGTGGATGATTGATTGGGCGAGGAATTTTTCCCGTCTTAAAAGTAGTCGAAAAATGTTGAGAACTCGGAACTGAAAGTCCTTTTTCCCACTTCTCTATCAGCCGGGTGTCATTTTTCTTTCGCTGTTGACTCGGCACCACTTTGCGAGTTCTTTTTCAGATTGCAAGTTTAGGTTCTATATTGAAATAGAAGGAGGTGGGATAAAGAGTAGCGTCGAAAAGGGGTGGAACAAAAATTGAGAGACTTTCTCGGGAGTGCTCTCTGTAGTAAAGATACAGGTAAAAAATGAAATTAAGTTAGGAATAAAGACACTAAGCCCGCAAATAAATTAAATATTCATTAATTTTTTTTGCAATTTATTGACATTTTATTAATGATATTTAATAAAATGTCATATTTGAGGTTATTTGGGTGAGCAGGTGCACTGTCAAGAACGAGAAATGCTTGCTGGGATAGGTTATTTTCCAGGAGATATTTCAGGACCAAAGACCAAACTCACCCACTTCACAAAGAGCAACCTGGTGAGCCATGCCTTTGGATTTTCCTTCAAATAACACGCAATTATTCTTTTAGAATCTTATCTGACTTAAAGGATATGGGATTTTCCGAATGATAAACGAGCAGCGGCTTAATCTTGCAGTCGCCGCTCGCGTTGGCGCATACGGCGAGGGTTAGCCCATCCTTCATCAGTTTGTAGCCTGTCATCCTATTCTCCTCTGCCATTATATAGGTCCTCCTTGGTATCTTCTTCGAAAAATGTCCTGTCCCGTCAGAGTTGAAGAGTTCCTAGGGGATGTGTTCTTCAGCTGCTATAATTCCAGAGAAAGTTTTGAGGTCATCCTCAGCTGACTTCATATCCACGCTCGCTGCCTCACCATGCCTGACAACGGAGTGAAGGCCGATCCTATTTTTTAATTTCTCGACAGCCCCGACTGTCTTTAATCGGCACACCCGATACCTAGTCCTTTACAGTCCACGGGGTCTCCAGTAAATCAGCATAAATAGCTCATGCCTTCTCGCAGATTATAGCCTCCGTCACGGTATATCCCGTGAACTGCTTTTTCGTCAACCACACCATGAGCAGCTTCTCCATATTTTTATGGATAGATGTCCGCTGCTTAGAAATTATTTTAACACCCTTTGTTGGCATTATAGCCTATATCGAATCCTTTTGCTTTAGTATGGTGCAGATCGTAGAAGTGCTGCGCTCGTACTGCTTCGCCAAGTCGACCCCATGCACACCATGGTAAGGTTTTTTGATAATATCTCTACTCAATGCACATCATCTCGCTTCTTCTTCTCAGCACTGTCCTTCGCGCTCACTTTCTTCGGACCCATGGTTGGAAAAATGAAGTTTTTCAAAATAACTGCAAGCACAAATACGATCACAAAGCTGATGCTTTTATTACGAGCTCACCTCTAAAAGTGACCGAATAAGACACGGAAGCTGGGCGACTGTTGCGCCGTTCAATGTGGCTGTAATGTCCGGATTCCACTTTCTCATAATCCGAAGACCATTTTCTCAGACTCCGTAGAAGGGGGAGACCTTGCGATCCTAGGACCAATGTCATCTCATCCCCTAGGCCCAATGGGGAGTTCCAGTATGGAGAGGGATTTGAAGCTATCTCTATGTGAGAGAGGTTGGGGGCTATTTCGGAGGGCGCAGAGCAAGCTGCACCTGGTGATAATTGTTGAGTCTTAATCTCTCGGTTTAAGACTGGATAGTAGTCATAGAATAATAGGTATACAATTGTATAATAGTTGTACATAAAGGCTGTCAATTTTATATGCTTCTCGTGTTCTCATTTGAAGAGCACTTAACAATCGCTGTACAAATTAGCGGTGGGGTATCTAAAGCTTGCTTGTAACGCGAATTTTAGCTCGTAACCAGAAGAAAAAGAGTTTCGGGAATGCTCGAATCTTGAAAAACTCGTAAGTCAAGGTACCACTGTATGTCTATCAATCTCTCTCTCTCTCTCTCTCTCTCTCTATATATATATATATATATATATATATATATATATATATATATATATATATATCGAAGCTCGTTTCTACACTACCATGATTTAAACGTGATATTCCGAACATATCATATAATTACTTGGCAGTCGACGATGGTCCGGTGGCAAAGAAAATAGAAACACTCCAGTAATTGCAGTCATCTCTTTTTTCAATAATATAAAGACAAACCCAGCACCATTTAAGAATATTTATTAAATTTATTTAAGACTCTTAGCTCCATTAAACGCTTATTTAAGCTCCAACCCAATTTAAATTACGTGCGCCCAAGGGCAGCACGTCTGTTCCCTTTCTAAAAACCCATGGCTCTGAAGATTAAACCCCTTTGTTCACATGCGTTTAATTAACTATGCATGATCAAACTGGCGCGTTATGACGCTCATTACTTATACGTGACATCACGTAGACTTTATATCGTGTTCCATTTATAACGGTGCATATTTTTTAGCGTGAAGCCTAAGGCTATAACTTTATATTTAGATTCCACATGTGGATCTTTGAAAATCGAAACAAGTTCAAACCTTAAATATTTTCATCGTGATGCACTTATTCCCATTATTGTGATTTCCCAGTCTTAAATTGATAATTCTTATTTCTTCCTAAACAAAAACCCCGTTTTAAGTTCACGCGATCAACCCCCCATATTTAAGCATTACAACTTTCCTCCCGTCCCCCTGAAGCTGTGCACACAAGGAGTAGCTAAGTCCTCAGAAGAGAAAAACACTAAAGTCAAATTCAAAAATCTACATAATCATCCACCGAAATGAATGCCGATTAGGTCGACCGTCCGCAGTCAACACAAATTCCATTAATTTATTTCCTAAGTATAACTTAATTCAAAAAATTTAAAAATAAAGTTGAAATTCCCAACTGTGATTAGAATAGGGCGATCGTCCGCCTGAAGGCGCGCACACAAAGATTCGTGATTTGTCTGCAGCACGTCTCCAGAAGAGAAAACAACTAAAATTAACCTAACTTATCATCAACTGAAAAATTACTGCGCAGGGAGGGTCCTCACCGCAGAACAAACTCAGAAGAGACCCAACTAATTTATTTCTAATTATAACTTGATTCAACAACATTAAAACTAACTAATTTTTCCCTAAGTAAACTTCAGTCACATAATTTAAAAATGACTAAAATTAATATTCTTACTTACTAAATTCGTGCACCTAACCCCATGGTGCTGAGAAAAATACATTTTACAAAAAGTCTCCATTTGAGACAGAAGTTTACATAATAACTTAACTGTATAACAATGACAACATTACATATCAAAACCTAAAATTAATTATAAAAAGAGCATTATCTCAAAATATCCGTAAAGAAAATCACTAAAATATCAATATATGAAAAATGTAAAACAAATTTAAAAAAACATGAATTAAAAAGATATTAAATGTTTTAGTAGGACTTTTATGTGAAGAATATAATTGATAAACTAAAGTCTATGCCTGAAAAGTCTACTCATAGAGTCTCTCAGTTCTTGAGTGGCAACCATTCAGTCCACAGTTTTTGTGACACTTAGTCACCTCAACAATTTTATTTAATATTTTATTTTCTTCTAAAACAGTTCCTCCCTAGCAATGCCAAATACTGTAAACAAAATTAAATCAGTTATACAAATACTATCAATACACTTCAATATAATCAACGTTCTAAATTTCTCTACATTTTCAAAACCTCTGTCTCAATTTCATTGTGATGTATTTTTTAATCAACAAGAGCTCTATAAACCAAGAAAGCATGTTTATACACTCATGCTTAATCCAAAATTTTTAAAAGTCTACTTCAATCAATAAAATATGTGGACTTATTCATATTTTTTTTCAATATTATTAACATCACTATGTCTTCATCAAATTAAATCACATCATATTATTTTCAATGGAAGGTTGAATGTTCGACAAAAATGGATGCCATAGAATACTTATTACATTACACAATAAACAATATATAAAGGATCAACTCAAAAAGATTTTACTCAAAATTATTTAAGTATAAATTGGCTAGCATACTAGAAGCATTTTCACCTTCTGGTACACCTTTAGTCTGTATGTATATATTATTATTGTGTATGATATAATTATGTTTAGTAATAAAATCTAAAAGCTTAATAAAATGAGTAAGATTAAAACCATTGCTTATATACTGAATATTAATCTTTAATAACTTAATTAAAGTATTTAAATCATTTATATATATATATATATATTTATACGAGTTTGCAGACATCTGAGTGCTATTAAAACCTTCAGAGTTATCTTAACAGTATAAGACAGTCAATCTTCCATTCTTCGTATAAAATACATCAAAGCAAATCGTTATTCTATTTTTCCCCATCGATCGTTTAATTTTTTATTGATTCATCTCTTCACCGTTTTTTTGTCCCGAAATCTAAGTTTTTAAGTCGTTTAACATACGTGTTCGCCTCAGGTTTCCGCTGAGAGGCGCATCTCCCTTTGTGAAACTAGATATTCCGTGGAAAGCACGCGCTCCTGCAGATCGAGTCACGGAAAAAGGAGAAATCTGAAACACGAGGAATGATTTCTAAAGAGAAATTGTTAAAAAAAGTACAAGCCTAGTTTAAGGTATGAAAAATCCATAAACCCGTTGTGGTGTTGTTTATTTTACTTTTAGAAATCTACGAATTTTGTTCTTTTGAAGAAAAGGGACGTGTTTCGTTGAAAGATGAGGTGTGTAAAATTTATATATATATATATATATATATATATATATATATATATATATATATATATATATATATATATATATATATATATATATATATATATATATACATACATATATACATACATATATACAGGTGGTTATCAAAATAATGGAAACACTAATAAACATCACGAAAACCTTTATTAATACGGCGCAGGATCACCTTTGTCATGTAATACCACTTGATTCACCTTGGAATTGGATTATACAAGTCATGAATAGTGGGAAAGAATATATTATACCATTCTTTAGGGAAAAATAATAAAAGCTCCCGGAGAGATGCTCTGTGGATATCTATACCTGGCTCTAAACACTTATACAGGTGACAGTGGATTGAGGATATATAGTCGTGAGTATTGTACAGGGCAAGGTAAGAAATTTGACTTCGTTTTAATTCTCTTCAAACAATTACTTGATACATTTAGTTGTATGTATAGGGGGATTATCATCCTGGAGAACGCCATCCCCTGCAAGAAACAGGATTTCCACCATAGGATGGACTAGTGAGCTAAAATCAACACATAGTCCTTCCCATTCAATCTCCCTTTTAGGATTACAATAGGAACTGAAGAAAACCATGAGATGCCATCCCAATCCCTGATAGATCTACCTCCAGGATTGACAGTTCAGATGAGACAGCCAGAATCTTACGCTTGTGCAGGTGTTCTCCATACATACACACGACCTGTTGCGAGGAACAATGTGAACAATGATTCTTCGGACCAAATGCCGTTTCCCGATATATTACTTGACCAGGATTTGCAAACGTTGCACCATTGTGGACGATGTCTTCTATAGGCATCTATTGCAAGTGGTTTGGGAATAGCTACTCTTCCGTAAATGTTTTGTTTGAGAAATTCCCTTCTACCTCTAGTGGTTGATATCGGAACGTGCAGATGCAGATAGAGCTCTTCTATCATTTTGGTAGCAGTTGTTTTCTTTTTTCATGTCAAGAGTCCGCTTCAATACCTCGTCGTCTCTTTTACTCAGCTCTCCCTTTCGTCCACTATTCTGTTTAGCAAAGGAGGTTTTTCCGTGCACTTTCTATGCTATTATGACTTTCGATACCATAGCTCGAAAAACACCCATTAGCTTGGGGGTTTCAGTAACAGATACTACAATTTAAACGCGCAAAACAATTTGCACTTTTCACAAAGTTTGCAAGGTTTGACATTTTACGCTGTTTCCCCTAAAAGCATGATACCCTTATCTTCATTACTGCTACCTCATATTAGAATAATACATACACTATATTATATTAAAATACCGGTGGCCAGACTTGTTTTTTAAGGAATACGAAGCACATTTATAAACACCACTAATATTGACAGGTGTTTCCATTATTTTGATAACCACCTCTATATATATATATATATATATATATATATATATATATATATATATATATATATATATATATATATATATATATATACACATATACATATATATATATATATATAAATATATATACATATATATATCTATGTATATATATATATATATATATATATATATGTACATATATATATATATATATATATATATATATATATATATATATATATATATATATATATATATATATATATAGGGTGATTTTTATGAAGTGGAGGGGTGGGGTGCGTGTGCGTGTGTGAATTAAATTATTAAAATTTATCGAAACAATGTCGGACTCCCACACACCATGCAAAAAGCGTTAAGGTAATTGTCCCAAATATCGCCTACCCTAAATTTTTTGACGTTTCATCCACTTTTTAGTTTCTGATTAGGCTGGAAACTCAAAGCACATCCCTAAGAACTATTTCCTTTGGTATCCTGAGAGAAACCAGCTCCAAAACCAGTTCCAGTTTAAGTTATGTATCTAAATTGGAAAAACTGAAATTTTGAGTGAACTAAAGAGCGGTTCCTAATATCGCCTACCTCTGTTCCTCTTACCTCCTACCAGTCAAAGTTAGGAGCATCTGTTAAAAGGCGTTGCTAGCAAAGTCTCTGTTTAGTGCACTTTCAAATGGTATAAGCAAAATTAGAATTTCTATGCACCTACCTGGTTATTCACCGGATTCTTTGGAGCCGAAGTTTGCGAAGACAACAGCCAAAACAACCTCAGACGCCATATTGTTTCTGTTGTCAGTGATAATAACGTTGTCGGTATCACCGCTGTTAGTACAAACCCAGAACTAAGAAGTTACTGCATTTACTCATACATAGCGCGAATCATACTTTAGAAACATCAGTAGGCGATATTAGGCCCAGGGGTGATATTTGGGACGCTCACCCTATTCTATTTTCCCCATCGATATATATTTATATATTTAACTTCTCTGTTTGGCATCCCTGATTTTTTTCTTTCTTTCTTTACATTCGGGGTGGGGGTGGGGATCAGATTTCCGTTAAGATGCGAAAACAGAATATTTCGAGGAAAATACGCTGAAGCAGATCGAGTCAAGGAAACACCATCCATCAGGAATAAGAGGTATGATTTCTAAAGACAAATAAAAAAAAGATATATATATTGCAGTCGACGACGGTCCGATGGCAAGGTAAATAGAAACACTCCAGTATTTGCAGTCATATCCTTTCTCAATAATATAAAGACAAATCCAGTACTATTTAAGAATATTTATTGTACGTTATATCATTTTTATTCACCGGTTTTATCTTAAAAATCGCTAACAGTATTTAATGCGTTTGATTGTGAGAATAAAAAATGCTGTTATATCTATTTTAGAGAAGATTTCCATGAGAATAAATGTAACATACACTGAAGATAAAAGTAATATATATGTTAAATACCCATTAGGCCCACTTCTGGATCATAGAATAGCAGAAACGCGACGGGGAATGGATTCCACGAGCTTTCAGACGAAATCTTTCTGACGAAAGTAGACAATGAGCACTCTGCCTCGTACTGTAGCATTCCTAGATGATGATCTCTGTCTTAAACGTACCATGGCATGTCCTCTGATACATGTTAAATAACGTTGATATTTGCTGAACGAGGGGGATCATATCATGTTTACAAACGTCCCTCAAGCCGTAATTTAGCGGGTTGTGGTTGTGTGCGGTGGCGAGATTTCTTTTTGGAAGACACCAGACCCGTCAGAGTGAACGCAAGAATGGCTGTAACACATCTGACACGATTTGAACATAGCTCTCACCGGCCAGAAAAGCTGCAGATATATGATGATATCCTCATCAGTGTTTTCTTCACACACCCCATACCATTACTGAAGCACTACGAGATAGTACAGTCCCTTGTTGACTCTCTGGTGGTACACTTATGAGGGGTCCTCATATGAGGTGGTACACTTATGAGGGGGCCGTTCAACACTTCTCATTCCATAACTGAAGGTCCACCAGCCTGTAGAGTCCTTTGTTGACTTTTTTGATTCATTGATTTCTGGCGTGTCCTTCCCACGCGGGCATTACCATCTGCCCGAATCGGTTTGAAACGGGACTAGCTTGACCAGGTTACACGCTTCCAGTCCTCCAGTGGCAGCGTTCCTGTGCCCATATGAGGAACACAGTTCTATGTTTTGAGGAAAGCAATGGCATTCCAGATGGGCGTTGGTTGTTAAAGCCCCATATCATGATCTGAGTGTTTGACAGTCTTCAGTGATATTAAATGAGGTGGTAACATTGAATGACGGTGGTATTTGTGCCAATGTTGCACTTCTTTCGTTTGAAACGATTCTCGGTGGATGGTGCCGGATACGGTCTTCTAGAGTCTTTTCCAAGTCCACTCTATTGTCGATGGTTGGATGTTTCACCGGAATTCTTGTGCTTTAGATACACCTTTCGAATGGTCTAATGTGAAAATATAAACTATCCCTCTAACTCCATAATGCCATGACACATCTCACGAGAACCATCCTTCATAGATAGTTGAAATTCGCTAAAATCATGATCACTTGCTATGCTCAATGCGGAAACAGGTCTTTAAACTTCCACAAAATTTTTTCGCTATATATATACTGATTGTAGACGAAACTGTTATGAGACAATTTTTATTCCTACATGTATCGAATGAGATCTCCTATTACATTTATTCTGAATTTTCTTATACACACACACAAATATATATATATATATATATATATATATATATATATATATATATATATATATAACAATATACTTAATTAAAATCCTATATACTCTCCTATATAAGGCAAAACATATTGGACATAATAAATCTATTTCTAATATTAATTAATTGATATACATTTATTATGCTTCCCTTATTCAAAACCTCTTAGACAAAATCTATCAATCTGTCTTGAAAGGAATAAAGGAAAAATTCCAATTCGGGAAAAAACTTCGACGTTCTTCAGACCGAAGCTGCATCATATTTCAAAGGAGCAAGTGCATGACGTTCAGGACTCCGCTCTGAAACGGGGCACCCCGGGCAAATGAAGCGGCACTTTATCCAGTTTTATCCATGCTGGGACATGGATGCACTGGTTTCAGTGAAGAGGGGCGGAATTAAAGTTGAAATATTGAACACTGTTTCGGCAGTGAATGACGTCGTATTCTCGTTTTTCTTTGACGGATGTATTTGGATATATGCATATCCCTGGAATATATATATATATATATATATATATATATAATTCAAGAGTCGGACTCGATAGTGTACCCAGACTCTCTTATACATAAAATAAATCAGTACTCAATGAGACAGTCTCACTACGCATTGACATTTAGATGAACTATATTCAAAGATAAGGTTACAGTACGTATTTCATTACACTTCAGGCCACGCCAGGACTCCACAGATTCTAAACGTGTTACACTGCACAGCCATCTGCTGTTGTCGGGGCCCAAGTCATGCACCGTCGATACTCTGTCTTCGCAGCCGTCTGCTGGGATGGCACGTCTTGCCTAGTCAAGAGACTGTCTCTGTTCCTCGTAGTTCATCCCTTTACTTATATTAGCGCTTTTGTCGCATAACAAGCGTGGTACGCATAACTCCTAGAAGGCACCATGAGTTAATATAGTTCCCACACACACACACACATATATATATATATATATATATATATATATATATATATATATATATATATATATATATATATATATATATATATATTGAAAGCAATTTTCTATGTCAATAGATGGCAGCATGTGACAGACCGCAAAAAATATGTTAACGCATGTGCACTGCAATACTGTAAGACAGACGGAGAGCGATGTGAAATGAATGGCAGCACGTTTTGACGGCGAACCGCTAAGTATTCTATATATTTCAAATAAAACTTACGTTATTGTTTTAAGAAAGTATAATGTTATGTTGATATTCCGCTCTCCAGTAACCTGGAGGTATCCTTGTTAGGAAAAGAAGAGCTAACAATTAATTTATATATATATATATATATATATATATATATATATATATATATATACCAGGCTTTATAAATAGCCCCATAACCAGAAATAGCACGGAGTTTGATCCGGCGAACGTCTGGTGTTTCGTGGAGATGTTGCGACGCTAAATGACTTAAAGAACTCCATAACGCTTCATCTGCGAAGGCTCACAACTAATCAGTTACGATTTGCTGTTTAACACACTGTCCATCGACTTTAAATTTTGCAGGTGAATGAAGATGGTCACGTGGAGCAGCTATTCCTACATCGTCCTGGACACGATTAACAACTGCTCCTCTTGTGCAATTTCGTCCTAATCTGTTCTTGTTTCTGCAAACTCAACTGTTTTTGCTTCTCCCTTACCTTTAGTTAATGTGGTTCGATGACAAGGTGATCAGAAACTAGTAAATAAATGTTAATATTGTTTCTGTATTCCGTTTTGGTCGTTTATTGTGTTAAATTTCATGTTTTTCCCGAAAAGGCGCCCTCTGGTGGACATTTTGGAACTAATTTATTTTTCGAAATTCCGTGAGAGCATCTTGTGTATTGCACACATACAAAATTTCGTTGCATTCCGTCCATCCGTTTGCGCTGTAGGATGCCGTTTATAGGGGAAGTTTAATTATAACCACCCGGTATATATATATATATATACTTTATATATATATATATATATATATATATATATATATAAAGTATCGTAAATGATATCCGAAATCAGTTGCAAAGTGAAGAGGAAAGCTTTTACAGCGTTAATAGAAGTCTTATTAGGAGAGATAAAAGCTTGTGCGAGCGCACGAATTGGATATCGCTTGGATTCCTGACTTATTTGCATATCCAAGGGATCAGCGTGGCGCAGCCACATTGTCAAGTGCAAGAGAGGCTTTTATGACGCTGTACATTTGTTCGGCGGAGAGGAATACATTTCGAGTCTGTCATTGCACCGGAACGGATTATGAATGCAATATTCCACGTCGATGCGACGATGACCCCATTATTATTAGGACGATCAAATATTTTGCACCGTGCTTTTAAGGAGGGGCATGTTTTTGAAGAGGTTCTCGGTCGTCGCACAAAGGATGCTGTATACCACCGTGAACAGATATATATACTTATATATACTTATATATATATATATATAAGGCTAGGTCCACTCACTAACAACAGAATATTATGTGAATGAATGAATGTTTTTAACTTTCATAATTTTTCTTACCTAAAGAGAGAAATATATGTAAGGTATACACAAGATTCGATTCACAAGAATCGAACTTTTGAGTGAATGAAAAAAAGAAGCTGCTTGAGATATTCTAATTTCGGCATACGCGCTTAGTATAAATACCATGCAGCGTCATTAATTAAAAAGGTTGTTAAGGTTGAAAGAGGTTGTTAATGTTGATAGATAAGCGAGTTAAGGGAGCTGCGAGGAAAGCAGATCCAGGTGTTATCCTGCACTAGTGCTTAGGGGGCCCAAAGTTTACGTGGCAGTACTGCTGGTTTGACTTTCTGCTGGTTTGTGAGTATTGAATTGTGTATTTCTATTGAATGTTAATATATATATTCTGTACAAGTAGTACGTATGTTTATTGCTGTAAAAGCAAAATCTATATGTGCAACGAATTCAATAAACATTGTTTCACGTATAAACTGTGTTTGTATCAAATTCATTTAGAGTGCCACTTCAAATTATATACACCCAAGTCTGGGTAGAAGTGAGCTTAATTCTCTATAGATACTGGAACGCCGTTCCGGCGCCTCCCACCTCAAATCGAGCCCTGTATGTGTATATATATATATATATATATATATATATATATATATATATATATACAGTGGAATCTCGATCGATCGTTTTCCCGTATGTGTCGTTTATTTTACCCAGTCCCGACGATCATATTGCTTTGTTATGTTCCCGGAAGTATCGTTTTCCGGCATTTATGGTTCAGATCAGTCGGTCCCTTGAAAAACGATAGATCAAGATTCCACTGTATATATATATATATATATATATATATATATATATATATATATATATACTTCCTCTTTCCGGAATGCATCGTCCATTACAATACTTCATGTATGGACCCAGATAAATGGAGAAATAAGAACACATCCATCAAAATAATCGCGTAAACGGCGCACGTCTGAGTGGAGACAACATTTCGTACAATACATCTTAAATCATTCTTAGACATGCCCTCGAACGGATAATACAAACTTCGCCGCGGCTCTTGCACGATCTCGATACATTTGAGAACGGAGTCCTCGTCGTCTCTGTTACGTCATGTGGTCCGTCGGCCACGGACCTTGTTCAGTAATGATCCAAATTCTTTTGATCCGAAAGTCAGAAGAACTTTTTTTGTGAAATGGAGTGTGTTCTTTAAACTTTAATTCCCTTCCGAAGAGATGAATGCAACGTATTTGAATTTTTGAACAAGCTGAATAAATGAATAGGTTATAATAATGCCCAGAAATCAATGTATTTTATCCATTAGCCCTTTCGTAATGTATTTGTTATTGCTATTATTATTATTATTATTATTATTATATACACTAATTGCTTCAAAAACTTTTATATAAATACACGTGTTTATATAACATCACGCGTGTAAACAAACAATAGCCCCATACCTCGCTTTACGGCCTAGAAACGTTCCGGAAAAGTTGGCCGTAAAGCAAAAAGCCGTATAACGAATCAATTATTTTGATACAAACCTATACAAATTTAATTGGATCTGTTCCGATATTTTTATAAAAATTATAGATTTTAGTTGATAAAGCATTTTATTATTTATATTTCCTATAAAAATGCTTAAATAAAAATAAAAGTACAAAACGATATAATAATAAATAGAAATTTTAAAAAATAAACATACAAGCAAGAAACAAAAGAAATCATATGCACGTATGCATACATATAATAATACATATGCATACATATAATAATATACATATGCTTACATATAATAATATACATATGCTTACATATAATAATATAGATATGCATACATAAAATAAAATTTTAAAAACTGTTTTAATGTGATGACGAACATGAACATGAAGAATCACTAAGCTATAATATGCTATCATCATCACTTTCCGCTGTTGCGGCCTTATAACGAAACATTGTGGGCCGTAAATCGAAAAAGTGTCATAATTTAAAAAGGCCGTTATAGCGAAATGCCGTATAAAGAGCGGCCGTATAGCGAGGTATACGTGTATATATTATTTTTTCTAGTGGAAACGTGTGTCATGAAATTATTTATAAATACATATAAATAGTTACATATAGGTATTATACAGGGCATTCTAAAATTCGACCAACAAATTCAGAGGGTTCATAGTAGGCATAAAGTAAAGCAATAATCACATAGGAATGTGTAGCCGGAAACGCAAACCTGACGCTTGAGGGCGCTGTTTACTTAGTCCGACCGTACCTTGTACCAACCCCTCTGGATGGCCGGAAATATCGCATTTTTCTGGAGGAGGTAGAAAACTCAAAAACAAAACAGAATTACATAGGAATGTGTAACCGGAAACACAAACCTAATTAGCTAGAGGATAAACGAAGATGCAGAAATGAAAATCCAACAATTTAACATATATCCCTTAACTGGTAACACACATATTTTGTTCGTTGCAAGTAACATGCGTCTGTGAGACGTGTACATAGCAAAAATGTATTTTAGAGGTGCAAATTTAATAAAACTACATATAAATTAACTGAATATGTTTTATTTGATTGTTCACAATACAATTAAAATTAAATAATACATACAGTTAAAATATTACAATTAAAATACAATTAAAATCGGAATCACGTAAAAGAATTACTTTTTTACTCCCGGAGCACAAGAATTGCACACTTTTTAGAGCACTGTAGGCAACACGGATTTTCGCATTTTTTGCATTTGTATGCATTTTGCCTCCTTTTTTGATAAGGACAATATCGGCACGTTTTTCTCTTGGGAAGCTGATCAGAAATTTCTTGAGAGGCTCTACGCGTTTCTTCAGGTTCTCCAAGAATGTCTCGTGCTATTTATTTAGGTCATCCGGAAAGTTTAGGACGGACAAACGACGTTGCTCTTGTTTTTCTAACAAACTGTTTGATAATGAATTTATAACGTCAAAACGTGTCATTACCGGCGTCTCATCATAGCTGGTATAGATAATGCCAGAATTTCCAAGACTAACCGCTATCATATTGTTAATATCGTCAGGGGCCACCGTCTGGACCTTCTATTCGTTGAATAGTTCGCGATCATTTTGTCTAAATTATCCACTCCTGATTTTACTGAATTGTAAAAACTTATTTCTGGTTTATTACTGTATTGGTCGGTAAACTTTGAGTTATGCATGGAGGATATCAAATTGAAGGCTTTATTTTGTTTTGTCATTGAAGACCCATCACCAGAGGGGCCAGGAGCAACCTCTCCCACTGAATTTCCACCGACCCTTTCATTTGCCTCATCTGCAATGTCTTGCTCTTCTAATTTCGACACAGTGTCATGTTCAGAACGTTATATTTCATCCTCGGCATTGTAGGAATCATCAGAATCAAATTCTTCATCACTCGGCTCAACCTCTTCTTCAGGAAGAGCATCCATTGACATTATTTTTTTTTCTCTTAGCAGAAAATATACTTGTCATGCTGAAAAAAAAACTTGACGTATACCAAATTAAATAAATAAATAAATAAATAAATATTGGCGCAAAATTATGTTCAAGAATCTGTTTTTTTCTGGAAACACATTTCTCGGAGATGGAGAGAAAAGAGAAAGGAAAAATGTATGCAATTAATGAAATAACATTTGAAAAACTTTTTCATATAATTAAATTGATCTTGAATGTAATCTATCAAGAGCATAAATCAATAAATTAGTTGAAAGTTTAATTGACAGGAGGAAGCATTTAGTAATCTATTTTCCTTGAGAACATGAAGGATTTAGAACTCTCCAAGGTATTTAGGAGAGTAAATAAAAATATGTATAACAATAAATTGAGAAGAACAACATGCTGAGCAAACACATTCAAACATAAACATTATTGGTTAGAGATGTACCTCACACGTAGTAGAAAAGAATGTTACAGGTAATACACATCTGTAAGATGAGCACAAATGTTGACACTTCAAGTAATAGGCGTGTAGCGTACTGGAAATATGGTCTTATTTTTTCCCGAGACCCCACAAGAGCTTGAAACACAGCTGCGTATTTTTCAAGGAATGTGTTGCTCGGTTCCAAAAGTTCGGAACACGCGTGGGGATTAAAAAACGTTATCCCCACACATGCAGCCAGTAAAGCTGTCATCCTAAAGTTTCTGCAAGGTAATAAAGTTCGGCGTCTAAGAAGAGCTATCAATCGATAATCTGCCGGCCCCTTCACCCTGTCAGAAAATCCAGACATTGGGAGAGACGCTAGAGAACGCCGCCTGTGCGGATGTGTGTTTTTGGCTTCGTACGTAGTGAATCTGCACGGGATTTTTAATGAAATATGTTGCACTGTTTAAATGTTAATTATTTTTGTTAATAAATTGTTGAGTTTTGTTTTAAAAATTTGGCCTTCGCTTAAAATTAGAACTCTGTCTTTCTTGGTATGGATCAATAGTTGTGAAATTTCTTCAAAATGCCTGAGATAGTTTATCAGCCTTCTATCTATCGACTTCTATCTATCTATAGCCTTCTAACTATCTATATCTAACGACATATCTAAATATTGAAATATCTATCCAGATATCGAGATATCTATCGAGATATCTATCGACATATCTAAATATCGAAATATCTATCCAGATATCGAGATATCTATCGAGATATCATGATATCTATCGAGATATCGAGATATCTATCGAGATAACTACCTATTGAGATATCTATCTAATGAGATAACTATATATCTATCTATCGAGATATCT
This sequence comes from Dolomedes plantarius, assembly GCA_907164885.2. Classification (NCBI taxonomy): domain Eukaryota; kingdom Metazoa; phylum Arthropoda; class Arachnida; order Araneae; family Dolomedidae; genus Dolomedes; species Dolomedes plantarius. Next base: position 154,900,025 of record OU015500.1, read on the forward strand.
ATATAAATATCGATATATCTATCTATCGAGATATCTATCGAGATATCTATCGAGATATCTCTCTATCTATCGAGATATCTATCTATCTATCGGGATATCATCGAGATATCTATATATATCTAGATAAATATCTATCTATGGAGATATCTCTCTATCGAGATATCTCTCTATCCAAATATCTATCTATCGAGATATCTATCGAGATATCTATCGAGATATCTACCTATCGAGTTATCTATAGAAATATCTATCTATCGAGATATCTATCGAAATATATGTAACCAGATATCTATCTATCGAGATATCTATAGAAATATATGTAACGAGATATCCATCGAGATATCTAACGAGATATCTTTCTATCCTTCTATCTATCTATCGAGATATCTATTTATATTTCGAGATATATATCGAGATATCTATCAATCTCTCTATCGAGATATCTATCTATCTATCTATCTATCGAGATATCGAGATATCTATCTTGATATTGAGATATCTGTTTAGATATCGAGATATCTATTTCTCTAAATATCTAGATATGTAGATATCGAGATATCAAGATTTCGAGATATCGAGATATCAATCTATCGAGATATCGAGATATTTATCTATGAGAGATATCTATCATTTATCGATGAGAGATATCTATCTACCTATCGAGATATCTATCTACATATCGAGATATCTATCATCTATCTATCGAGATATCTATCTATCTATCTATCTAGATATCGAGATATCTAGATATCGAGATATCCAGATCTAGAGATATATATCAAGATATATTTCGAGATATCTGTCTAGATATCAGTCTATCGAGATATCTATCGAGATATCGAGATATCTATCTCTATATCTAGATATCGTGATATCATCTAGATATCGTAAAATCTGTTTAGATATCGAAATATCTATTTCTCTAGATATCTACATATCGAGATATCAATCTATCGAGATATCTACCTATCGAGATATATCTCATCTATCTATCGAGATATCGAGATATCTACCTATCGAGATATATATGATCTATCTATCGAGATATCTATCTATCTCTCTATCTAGATATCGAGATATCCAGATCTAGAGATATCTATCGAGATATATATGTATTGAGATATATATCTATCTAGATATCTTTCGACATATCTTTCGAGATATCAGTCTATCGAGATATCTATCGAGATATCTATCTATCTATCGCGATATCTGTCGAGATATCTAACTATCTATCGAGATATCTATCGACATATCTATCTATATATCGAGATATCCATCTATCTCACTATCTATCGAGATATCTATCTATCGAGATATCTCTCGAGATATCTATCTTTTGAGATATCTCGGTATCGAGATATCTATCGAGATATCTATCGATTGACATATCTATCGAGATATCTATATAAAAAGATATCTATCTATCTATCGAGATATCTATCTATCTATCTATCTATCCATCTATCGAGATATCGAGATATCCATTGAGATAACTATGGAGATATCTATCTCTCGAGATATCTGTTTGTCTATCTATCGAGATATCTATATATCTATCGAGATATCTATCGAGATATCTATCTATCGAGATATCTAGCGAGATATCTATCGAAATATCTATCGATCTATCTATCTATCTATCGATCTATAGATCTATCGAGATATCTCTCAATCTATCAAGATATCTATCGATCTATCGAGATATTTATAGATCTATCGAGATATCTATTTATCTATCGAGATATCGGTCTATCGATATACCTGTCGAGATATGGAGATATCTGTCGAGATATCGATATATCTACCGAGATATCTCTCTATCGAGATACCTATGAGATATCTGTCTCTCGAGATATATCTCGAGATATCTATCGAGAAATCTATCTATCGAGATACATATCGAGATATCTATCTCTCGAGATATCTATCGCGATATCTATATATCGAGATATCTATATATCGTGATATCTTATCTATCGATCTATTATCTATCGATCGATGTATCTATCAAGATATAAGATATCGAGATATCAGATATCGAGATATCAGATTCGAGATATCTGATAGATAGATAGATATCTCGACAGATAGATGATATCTCGATAGATAGATGATATATATCTCGAAAGGTATCGATATCTAGATATAGAGATAGATATCTCGATATCTCGATAGATATCTCGATAGATATCTCGATAGATATCTCGATAGATATCTCGATAGATATCTCGATAGATATCTCGATAGACTGATATCTCGACAGATATCTCGAAATATATCTCGATAGATATCTCTAGATCTGGATATCTCGATATCTAGATAGATAGATAGATATCTCAATACATAGGTAGATATCTCGATATATATCTAGATAGATAAATAGATATATCGATAGATATCTCGATAGATAGATAGATAGATATCTCGATAGATAGATATCTCGATAGATATCTCGATAGATAGAAATCTCGATAGATGGATATCTCAATAGATAGATATCTCAATAGTGATGTCGACAGATATTCTCGATAGTTAGATATCTCGATGGATATCTCGTTAGATATATTTCTATAGATATCTCGATAGATATCTGGTTACGTATATTTCGAAAGATATCTCGATAGATAGATATCTCTATAGATAGATGGGCATCTCGATAGATAGATATATATCTTGATATATATAGATATCTCGATGATATCCCGATATATCTTGTTCGATAAATAACTCGAGAGATAGATATCTCGATTGGTATCTGGATATATAGATATCTCGATAAATATCTCCATATCTTGACAAATATCTCGATATCTCAAAACATATCACGATACACACATATCTCGATAGATAGATAGATATCTCGATACATCGATAGTAATCTCGATAGATCGATAGACATCTCGATAGACAGATATCTCGATAGATCGATATATATCTTCATGGATTGATAGATATCTCGATAGATCGATCGATAGATAGATAGATAGATAGATAGATAGATAGATAGATATCTCGATAGAAATCTCGATAGATATATATATCGATAGATATCTCGATAGGATATCTCGATAGGATATCTCGATAGATAGATAGATAGATATCCCGATATATAGATATATACATAGTTATCTCAATGTGTATATCGATAGAAATCTCGATAGATATATATATATATCGATAGATATCTCGATAGGATATCTCGATAGATAGATAGATAGATATCTCGATAGATAGATATATACATAGTTATCTCAATGTGTATATCGATAGAGAGATATCTCGATATATATCTCGATAGGTATCTCGATAGATATATATCTCGATAGATATCTCGATATATAGATATCTCGATAGATATCTCGATAGATATCTTGATAGATAGATAGATATCTCAATAGATAGTTAGATATTCTGATAGATAGATAGATATCTCAATAGATAGATAGATATATCGATAAATAGAAGAATAGAAAGATGTCTCGAGAGATATCTCGATAGATATCTCGATAAATATCTCGATGGATAGATATCTCGATATCTATCGAGATATCTCAATATCTGATTTCTAAATATCTAGATAGATAGATGATCGATATCTAGAGAGATATCTCGATATCTAGATTGATATCTCAATATCTCGAAAGATATATAGATATCTCGATAGATAGATATCTCGATATCTCGATAGATGTATAGATAGATAGATAGATAGATATCTCGATAGATAGATAGATATCTTTATTTACAGATATCTTGATAGATAGGTATCTCGATAGATAACTCGATAGATAGATATCTCCATATATATGTCGATGGATAGATATCTCGATAGATATCTCCATACCTGGATATCTCGATAGATAGATATCTCGAGAGATATCTCCATAGATAGAGAGATAACTTGATACATATCTCGATAGATAGATAAATAGATATGTCTATAGATATATCTCTCTTTAGATAGATATCTCGATAGATAGTGAGATAGATGGATATCTCGATATATAGATAGATATGTCGATAGATATTCGATAGATAGATAGATATCTCGATAGTAGTCTCCATAGATATCTCGATAGACTGATTTCTCGAATGATATCTCGAAAGATATCTCGATAGATATATATCTGAATACATATATATCTCAATAGATATCTCGAGATCTGGATATCTCGAGATCTAGATACATAGATAGATAGATATCTCGATAGATAGATGAAAGATATCTCGATAAGTAGATATCTCGATATCTCGATAGATTGATATCACGATATCTAGATATCTAGATATCTAGATATCTAGAGAAATAGATATCTCGATATCTAAACATATATTACGATATCCAGATGATATGTCGATATCTAGATATAGATATAGATATCTCGATATCTCGATAGATATCTCGATAGATATCTCGATAGATATCTCGATAGATATCTCGATAGCCTGATATCTCGAAAGATATCTCGAAATATATCTCGATAGATATCTCGATATCTAGATAGATTGATAGATAGATAGATATCTCAATAGATAGATGATAGATATCTCGATAGGTACATATCGCGATATCTCGATAGATTGATATCTCGATAGATTGATAGATATCTCGATAGATATCTCGATAGATATCTCGACAGATATCTCGATAGACTGATATCTCGAAAGATAGCTCGAAAGATCTCTCGATAGATATACATCTCAATAGATATATATATTGATAGATATCTCTAGATCTGGATATCTCGATATCTAGATAGATAGATAGATAGATATCTCGACAGATAGATGATAGATATCTCGATAGGTAGATATCTCAATATCTCGTTAGATTGATATCTCGATATCTAGATATCTAGAGAAATAGATATCTGGATATTTACAGATATTACGATATATAGATGATATTTTGATATAGTGACAGATACGATATCTAGATATAGAGATAGATTACGATATCTAGATATAGGGATAAATATCTCGATATCTCGATAGATATCTCGACAGATATCTCGATAGATATCTCGATAGACTGATATCTCGAAAGATATCTCGAAAGATATCTCTAGATCTGGATATCTCGATATCTAGATAGATAGACAGATATCTCGATACATAGATAGATATATCGATAGATAGCTCATAGATATCTCGATAGGTAGATATCTCGATACCTCGATAGAATGATATCTCGATATCTCAATATCTAGATATATCGATATCTAGATTTCTCGATATCTAAACAGAGATCTCGATATCAAGATAGATATCTCGATAAAATGATTTAGAAAAAAATGGTGATAGATAGATAGATAGATAGATAGATAGATAGATATGACGACAGATATATGGATAGATAGATATCTCGACAAATATCTCGATAGACATATAGATATCTTGATAGATATCTCAATACATATCTCGATAGAATGATATCTCGAAATATATCTCGAAATATATCTCGATAGATATCTCGAATCATATCTCGAAAGATATCTCGATAGGTATCTCGAATCATATCTCGAAAGATATCTCGATAGATATCTCTAGATCTGGGTATCTCGATATCTCGATATCTCGATATCTAAACAGAGATCTCGATATCAAGATAGATATCTCGATAAAATGATTTAGAAAAAAATGGTGATAGATAGATAGATAGATAGATAGATAGATAGATATGACGACAGATATATCGATAGATAGATATCTCGACAAATATCTCGATATACATATAGATATCTTGATAGATATCTCAATACATATCTCGATAGAATGATATCTCGAAATATATCTCGAAATATATCTCGATAGATATCTCGAATCATATCTCGAAAGATATCTCGATAGATATCTCGAATCATATCTCGAAAGATATCTCGATAGATATCTCTAGATCTGGGTATCTCGATATCTCGATATCTCGATATCTAGATAGATAAATAGATAGATATCTCGATAGATAGATGATATCGAGATATCTGATATCTCGATATCTGATAGCTCGATATCTGATATCTCTATCAGATATACCTATTTCTCCCGTATATCGATCGGTATATCGGTATATCGGTATACGGGTCCCTGATATACCGATATCTCCATATCTGATATCTCGATATATGATATCTCGATATTGCAGTTTTCCCACAAAAATAAATGTTGCTTACAAATACATCCTCACATGGCGAGCTATAAACAATACATAAAACAAAATATAAATGAATATCTATCTTTCGAGATATCTATCGATCGAGATATCTATCGATATATCTACATATATATATATGTATCGATATATCTATCGAGATATCTATATATCGAATTTTTGAACGAGATACCTATCCAGATATCTACAGAGATATCTATCGAGATGTCTATCGAGATATCTATCGAGACATCTATCGTGATATCTATCTATCGAGATATCTGGGTATCCAGATATCTCTCGAGATATCTATCTCTCGATATATCTATCGAGAAATCTATCTATCGAGATATCTAATATCGAGATATCTTATCTATCGATGTTATCGATCGATCATAAATCGATAGATATCGATCAGATATCGTGATCTCGATATCGTGATCTCGATCGATAGATATCGATATGTGAACAGATATCGTGATCGATCAGATATCGTATATCATCAGATATCGTGATGATATACGATATCGTGATATAAGTTATCGAGATATAAGATATCAGATATTGGATATCGAGATATAAGATATCTCAATATCTGATATCTCGATATCGCATATCTCGATATCGGATATCTCAATATCTGATATCTCGATATCTCGATATCTCGATATCTCGATATCCGTTATCTCGATATCCGATATCTCGATATCTGTCGATATCTGATATCTCGATATCAGGTATCACGATATCTCCCGGTATTGGTACCTACCCTGATATACCGATATCTGATATCTTGATATATGATATCTCGATATTGCAGTTTTCCCACATAAATAAATGTTGCTTAAATCAGCACATGGCGAGCTATAAACAATACATAAAACAAAATATGAATGAATATCTATCTTTCGAGATATCTATCTATCGATCGAGATATCTATCGATATATCTATATATATATGTATCGAGATATCTGTCGAATTTTTGAACAAGCTAGCTATCCAGATATATACAGAGATATCTATCGAGATGTCTATCGAGATATCGATCGAGACATCTATCATGATATCTATCTATCGAGATATCTACCGCTCGAAATATCTATCGAGATATCTATCTGTCGAGAAATCTATCTATCGAGATAGATATCGAGATATCAATATCTCGATATATCTAATCGAGATATCTTATCTAACGATGTTATCGATCAGTCATATCGAGATATCTATCTCTATATCTAGATATCGTAATCTATCTCTATATCTAGATATCGTATCTATCTCAATATCAAAATATCATCTAGATATCGTAAAATCTGTTTAGATATCGTAAAATCTGTTTAGATATCGTAATATCTGTTTAGATATCTAGATATCTATTTCTCAAGATATCTAGATATCTAGATATCGAGATATCGAGATATCAATAGATATCTCGATAGATAGATATCTCGACAGATATCTCGATAGATAGATAGATATCTCGATAGATAGATAGATATCTCGACAGATATCTCGATAGATAGATAGATATCTCGACAGATATATAGATAATTTCTCGATAGATATCTCTATAGACTTATATTTCGAAAGATATCTCGAAAGATATCTCAATAGATATCTCTAGATCTGAATATCTCCATATCTAGATAGATAGATAGATAGATATCTCGATAGATTGATATATCTATATCGCGATATCTAGATATCTAGAGATATCTCGATATCGATATCTCGATATCTAAAGAGATATCTCGATATGACGATAGATATCTCGATATCTCAATAGATAGATAGATAGATATCTCGATAGATAGATAGATAGATATCTCGATAGATAGATAGGAAGATTTCTCGATAGATAGATATCTCGATACATATCTCGATACATAGATAGATATCTCAATAGATAGATAGATAGATATCTCGATAGATATCTCGATAGATATCTCGATAGATAGATGTCTCGATAAATATATCTCGTTAGATATCACGATATGTAGATATCTCGTTAGATATCTTGATCGATATGTCGATAGATATATATCCTGATTTATCAATACATACATATCTCGATAGATAGATATCTCGATATCTTAATAGATATATATCTCGATAGATATATATCTCAATAGTGATATCTCGATAGATATCTTGAACAATAAATGGATAGATATCTCGATAGATAGATAGATAGAAATCTAGAAAGATAGATAGATAGATATCTAGATAGGTAGATAGATAGATATCTCGATAGATGGATATCTCAATCGATAGATATATATCTCGCTATCTCAATTGATAGATATCTCGATGCATAGATATCTCGATTGTTATCTTGATAGATAGATTTCTCTATTGATATTTCAATAGTGATATCTTGATAGATATCTTGATAAATAGATATTTCGATAGATATCTCGATAGATATCTCGATAGATAAAATCTCGATAGATATCTCGATCGATAGAAATCTCGATTGATATCTCGATCGATAGAAATCTCGATAGATAGATAGATAGTTTTCTCGATAAATAGATTTCTCGATCGATAGATATCTCGATAGATATAAGGATAGAAAGATAGTAGGATATATTGTAGGAAAGATAGAAGGATAGAAAGATAGATATATCGATATCTAGATATCTAGATATCTAAACAGATATCTCGATATCAAGATAGATATCTCGATATCTCGATAGATAGATAGATATCTCCACAGATATGTCGATAGACAGATATCAAATATGATATACCGAGATATCAAATATGATAGATAGATATCGGTATATCATACCGAATCAGATATGATATACCGATATCTCGATATCTGATATCTCGATATATGATATCTCGATATTGCAGTTTTCCCACATAAATAAATGTTGCTTACTATTACATCAGCACATGGCGAGCTATAAACAATACATAAAACAAAATATAAATGAATATCTATCGTTCGAGATTTATATCTATCTATCGATAGATATCTATCTAGCGATCCAGATATCTACCGATATATCTATATATATATATGCATCGAGATATCTCTCGAATTTTCGAACGAGATACCTATCCAGATATCTACAGAGATATCTATCGAGATGTCTTTCTCTCGAGATATCGATCGAGACATCTATCGTGATATCTATCTATCGAGATATCTATCTATCGAAATATCTATCTATCGAGAAATTTATCTATCGAGATATCTATATCTCGAGATATCTAATATCGAGATATCTTATCTATCGATGTTATCGTTCGATCATATATCGATAGATATCGATCAGATATCGATATACGATATCGAGATATAAGATTTCGAGCTATCAGATATCGAGATATCTGATATCTCGATATCTGATATTGAGGTATCCCATATCTCGATATCTGATATCTCGATACCAGATATCTCGATATCCGATATCTCGATATCAGATATCTCGATATCTGATATCTCGATATCTGATATCTCGATATCTGGTATCTCGATATCTGATATCTCGATATCTGATATCTCGATATATGATATCTCGATATTGCAGTTTTCCCACATAGATGCTTACAATTACATCAGCACATGGCGATCTATAAACAATACATAAAAACAAATTATAACTAAAAGTTTCTTACAAATGAAATTAGGCTCTTGAAATCTGTACCTTCCTAGTTTCATTAAATTCGTCCCAAAACAAACGGTTCTAAACAAAATTTCAAATTTTTTAATTTTAAATTTTATAATTCAATTATTTTAAATGTTCTTTATGTATTACGTTTATATATATATATATATATATATATATATATATATATATATATATATATATATATATATATATATATATATATATATATATATATATATATAAAAATATATATATATATATATATATATATATATATATATATATATATATATATATATATATATATGTGTGTGTGTGTGTGTGTGTGTATCCCATCATATCATACCTCAAGTAACCACTGAAAATGCCGGATTCTTTCGAATTTACCCGCTTTAAAATTTCATTTATTTCTTCTTTATTTTGTCTTCTTTTTTTGTTTCAAATTCCTCGCCAGTAAAATCTTTGGCTAGCGAAATCAGGATATCCACTCTCAACTTTAAAAATAAATTTAATATTCCAGATAAAATGGCGGCCGCAAAGTACATCTTCTAAGAGGGATATCTGCAGAAAAAGATTAACTACTGCCAAGAAGAAATGCGTACGGCGTCCATTCGTTTTCGTTCTATTCGAGCTTTCATAATGATCCGGAATCGCGGAATGCTCCGGCGACACCTTTCGGGGGGGGGGGGGGGCACGTTGTAAATGCACGCATTAAAATTTTTGCTTGAGTGAGATCTGGAGTTTAGAAAGTGAGAATATCTTTTTCCTGTTTTTTCTGTATTCTGGAGCAACGTTGGTCGCATGTGAAAAAATATTCTTTTTGGAACTTTTTGGGATGTGCTGAGAGTAGAGACTGAGTTGAAAATAATGATACCTTTTTTTCTTGTCGTGATAATTTGTTTTCATGATAAGTTTCACTCTGACAAAAAAGACCCATTTATTTCATATATATATATATATATATATATATATATATATATATATATACGTGTGTGTTTGTGTGCGGGCATATAAATATGTACATCTATATTTATACATTGTAGGACCGTACCGGACTTGAGGCCTCGTGGTTTATTGTAGTGAGAGCCCACCACAGAGATTAACTGTTATGCCCGCAAGTTGTGCACCGTTTCCATCTTCTGCCACCATCCACAATGGTGCAACGATCTCATTATGGATAAAATAAAAACCACCGCTAATCCGGAAACAGCTCCGGTGGTGGGCAGTTCGTGTTTTCTTTGCATCTATGTAAGCGGTGGCGCTGATGAGCAGACGGCAAGTTGGAGTCATCAGGCCACAGTAAAATTCAAAGTCAGGAACTTCTCTGCAGGTGCTTTTAAATGGCAGTCGCTGACTGACGACCTTCTCTCTCAGCCTGTACAACGAGTACATTCTATTGTATTGCGTTTTTATGCAATGTTCAACATTTATAAGCACATTTATCTTATTTAAAAACATGTTACAAAAAATTGCGGTGTGTTTTTTTTCGGGGGGGGGGGGCGAATTAATGTTATTTCCATTTATTTCAATGGGGAAAATTGATTCCAGATACGAGTATTTCGAGTTACGATCTCCGTCATGGAACGAATTAAACTCGTAGGTCAAGGCACCATTGTATATATATATATATATATATATATACATTCTATTTTTTCTCTGACACCCCAACCGCGACTGGAAATTCTATCGCACAGCTTCGGATGCCCCGAGTTCGCTTTGCCCCGAGTTTCCCTAACATTTACAAGTGTTTAGACCAACTTCCTCCTTAATGGCCTCCTCGTTTTAATGGCTCCGGACATGATTAATGACGTGACGAATGACGTGTTTTCGACGTCGCGGAATACTTCGAAAGACTGACAACATAATGAATGGACTGCTGCGGCTGAATAAATCGTGCGGACTTTCAGCATGTGATAATAAAATGTGGGAGGACAAAGTTTTAAGAAAGTGTTAAAAAGAGATTGAAGCATATATATATATATATATATATATATATATATATATATATATATATATATATATATATATATATATATATATATATATATATATATATATATATATATATATATATATATATATATATATATATATATATATATATATATACTGAGTGACCAAATTACTATGACCACCCACTCTATACAATGTTGGGCCACCCTTTGCGCTTAATACTGCATGAATTCTTCTTCACATGGATTCTATGAGATATTGGTAGGTGATACGAAGATTTTGAGACTATATCCGAGGAACTGCACTTTCCATTTCTTGAAGATTTGAGGGCACTAGATCCATCTTCCCGATGCCCCGTTCGATATAATCTCACAAATTCAAAATTGGTTTGAGATCTGGTGACTTTGGAGGCCTTCGAAGGATAGTAAATTCTCCGTCATGCTCTTCTAACCACCTGAGTACATTGCCAGCTGTATGACAAAGGGCATTGTCCTCCTGGAAGTAGCCATCCCCGGCAGGATACACCATTAACATTATAGGATGTACTTGATCAGCGATAACTCTTAAGGGGACTCACGACTCTTAAGTCGAGGAAATAAGGCATATTTTCATACTTTTTGACTATTTGTAACTATTTCAATTGACTCTCAATTTTTCAAAATTTTATGTATATGATAAATGGATATATTTATTTTAGTAAACAAATTTTCAGCTGTCAAAATAATTTTAAATATTTTTTTTCAAAAAATGCTTTAGATATACCTTGTTTTTAAGCATTTTTATTGTATACTGGCTTGCGCGCAGAAGTATGAAATTAATTTCACACTTAAATGTATAATTCCTGTTTTATATTTAAAATAAATAATTCAAAATACAATTGAACATAAAACATTCAACATTAAAATATTTTTTCAATTTTTTTAAAACTGCTCACAGTATACTTAAAATTTCCTTAAATATTTGCATTAATTTACCCCTGAAAAAATAACAAAATGTGCAGTGATTGCAATAATTCTAATTCAGACGCAAGAAAATATACAATTATGCAGTGATAAAAATTTCATGGAATTATGTTTCATAGTTTTGAGATATCCGTTGCGGAATGATGCAAAATTACATTTTGAGAAAAATGAGTTTAAAATTTTTCTTACCATAAACTTTATCAGTAATTAAATATTTAGAATATCAATATCTCATGAACTAAGCGGAATATTTTCATTCGGTTTGCTTTATTTTGTTCAGGAATGATCAGGCTTTAACATATATTTTTTTCAAAAAATCGAATGTTTTAAAGATTTAAGGGCAGTGAGTCCCCTTAAAAACCCTTGGGCATTAAGACGTTGTTTCACAGGACTCAAAGGATCCATACAATGCCAAGAAAACATCCCCCAAACCATAATATGGCCTCCACCAACTTGAAGTGTTGTGGCGTTACAGTTGTGGTCCATGCTTTCGTGCTGTTTTCTCCATATTAGCACCCTGCCAGCTGCGTGGTGTAATTGAAAACGCGATTCTTCGGACCACATGGCCCTTTTCCAGTCATCTGCTGTCAAATCCTTTTGCTCCCTTGCGAATTGGAGACGTTTGCTCTTGCGCAAGGCAGACAGTAGAGTCTTTTGAACAGGTCATCGGCTTCCACAGCCTATACGGTGTAGTGTGCAGTGAACAGTTTGTTCAGAGACGTTCGTAGTTGCTCCTTTATGAAGATTCCCCGCTATTTGGCGTACAGTTGCTTTTCTGTTGGACTGGACAACTCTGCCAAGTCAACTTTCTGATCTAGAATTCAATCGCATGTGACAACCACAAGTCAGACGTTGAGACCCGGTTTTCTGCTTGGCAGTCCAATCTCTGTAAACATTAATAACTGCTGCTTTCGAACACTTCACAAGTGCAGCCGTTTGTTGATACTGGTTCCGATGCTTCGAGCGCCTACAATCATCCCGTGTTCAAACTGAGTTAAATCTCGGTTTTAGCACATGGCTCCGCAAGCAACACAGTGTAATGGATGGTTCACTTGTCTTGCATTCTCTTTGTATAGCTACCTTGCTCTCTGGAGGCAACACTGTGACGCAATAGCTAATTTGCATAAAAATGTCAGATTGTCATAATAAAGTGGCCGCTCAGTTTATATCTATCTATCTATCTATCTATCTATCTATCTCTCTCTCTCTCTCTCTCTCTCTATATATATATATATATATATATATATATATATATATCTATATCTATATATATATATATATATATATATATATATATATATATACAGTGAAACCTCGATTTAACGTTATTCAAGGGACCATAAAGAAATGAATGACCATATGTGCGGGAACACATTAAATCCGGGCAAGACTAAAACAAAACACTGAGCATTCAATAAAGAATAATTTAGGTACCGAATTATCTTTCAGGGAATTCGGTAGTCGTGTTGGACGAAACCAAACAACTGTAATGCGGATATGTGATCGTTGGATGCAGGAGGGTACGACGGACCGGCGTGTTCGATCGCATCCACCTCAGCGAACCACTTCACGTGATGACAGGCAAATTGTGCGCATGGCAGTGACGGATCGCTCAGTCACATCACGAACCATAGCACAGAACATGCAGTCTGTAACGCATCATCCAGTGTCTGCGCGTACCATTCGACGCCGTTTACAGCAGAGTGGTTTGTCCGCAAGACGTCCATTGCTTTCTCTACCCTTGACGCAGAACCACAGACGTCTCCGCCGCCAATGGTGCGATGACAGAAGGATGTGGACGGCAGAATGGAATGAAATTGTCTTTACTGACGAGTCACGCTTCTGTCTGCAACACCACGATGGTCGCATTCGAGTCTGGAGACACCGTGAAGAGAGGATGCTGAACAGCTGCGTTATGCACCGCCACACTGGTCCTGCACCGGGTATTATGGTATGGGGTGGTATTGGATATCACTCTCGCACACCTCTAGTACGCATTGCCGGTACTTTAAACAGCCAGGGCTACATCTCCGAGGTATTGGAGCCAGTTGTCCTTCCTTACCTTCAGAGCTTGCCCACATCCATATTTTAACAGGATAATGCGCGACCACACGTGGCACTCATTGTCCAACGGTTCTTCGTCAATCGCCAGATTCAATTGCTTCCCTGGCCGCCTCGCTCTCCGGATCTTTTTCCGATAGAAAACATGTGGTACATGGTTGCTCTACGATTGACCCAGATTCCATCCCCAGCTGCCTTTAGCAGATCAACTTTGGCAGCGTGTGGAAGCTGCTTGGTCTGCTGTACCCCAAGAACTCATCCAAAGTCTCTTTGAATCAATGCCGAGGCGTGTGGCAGCGGTGATCTCCAACAATGGCGGCTACACTGCCTACTGATTTTGGCAGGAACCACACTTCACAAAAGTCTATAACTTTAATCATTTGATACTTGGTCAACATGTTATCTACAAAATAAATTTTGTTGTGATATCTCTTGTCTTTCTTGGTGTTGCAATTTGGGTGGCCAGTAGTGTATTAACGCAAGAAAAATATGAGCTAAAATGTACCACAGAGTAAGAAAAGAAGAACATATTAACGTGATTAGAGAGTGTGGTGGCCAATAGATTAGTCATGTTACACCAAAACAGGAACCGGTAATGATATTGCCGAAAGTATTTTCGACTACGTGAAAACGAAAGATTTTGATATGAGTGCAGTGGTAGCCATCGGTTGTGATGGGACAGTCACAAACGACGGTTGGAAAAGTGGTGTTGTACAGAACATTAAATGTATATCACGAGAAAATGTATATCACGAGAAAGATCATAAAAATTCCTTTAAAATGAAATTATTTTCGAAACTTTAACTCCATTTTCTGATTTTCGGTGAATTTTTAAAGATTCATTTCTAGAATTTAATTTATTAAATGCTTATCACGTGTTTTGTTTTTCTGGTACTTAAAATAAATTTATCGTCACGTTTATAACAACTAAATAGACAAAAAAATATTCTTTTTCTTTCTAATGAAGCAGACGATTGTATATTATAAAAAAAATAAGTATCCCTTACGATTATTTTATATATATATATATATATATATATATATATATATATATATATATATATATATACAGAGGCTGTTCTCACATTTTTTAGACGATTTTGGAAAGCGGTAATAAAAAATCTTTTGCTGCAAAAGAAATAATTGGAATTGTACTATGTTTTTAAAAGTCAAAATTATCGTCTGCGGCTTGAAAGTTTTGTTTTTATTCAAAATGGCATTTTTAACAAAGCAGTGGTTCGAAGACTACATTTATGCTCTTTCCGAAGAGAAATATGCATACTCCGTTATCCAAAAACGACGTGAGAGTCATGGTTTTGTGATATCTAAAGCGTCGATAGGTAATATCGTCAACAAGAAAGGAAAAAAAAAACGTCAAATTGGAGCCTCAAGTAGGACAAAAATTCCAAACAAGTATTCAAGGAAATAACGGACATCTTCGACTATTGCAAAGGTACGTTGTTTAATGTTAAAAGAAAATTCCCCTAGTCAAAGGACAGTTGCAAAATCATTAAAATGCTCGGTGTCCACTGCAAACAAAATGATAAACGTTGATTTAAATCTTAAGAAAGTGAAAAAACGCTATGTGCATCGCCTTCTTCCAAATCATATCGCTGAACGCAGGACACGCTGCAGAATTCTATATGAGAAACACTTATCCAAAGAAAAATGTAAAAAAATTGACACTATAGATGAATTATGGGTGTATTTAAATGATTCCAACAAAAAAAGAGCCATTTATTATCATAAAAGGAGAGAATAAAAGGAGAGAATAAAATAAGAACGTACATGGTTCTAAGAATCGAAAGAAAGTTTTTCTAAGGGATTCATGATTGTTGCTGGATTTTCTTATAATGGCAAGTTAAAAATAAAGAGAGTGGAAAAAATGTCAAGATTAACTCCAAATACTATCAGGAACATATTTTATCGCCAGTTTTTCTGAATGAAATACCATCTCTTTAACCACAGTGACATCAATCTGTGAGACTCCATCAGGACAAAGCTAGCAGTCACACATCAAAATCCACTGTAAATTTCCTAAAAGAAATGGAACAAAAAACTGGTATCAAGGCCATACCGTTCATTGATATCCCTACTAAATCTTCCGATATATCACCTATGGATTTTTGTGCTTTCGGACTTTTAAAATCTGCATTATCCAAACGTCGTCCCAAAACCCTTACAGGACTCTGGAAAGCTGTTCAGGAGTAATGGGATAGAATACCTCTTCTGACACTTCAAAATGCATTATTATCCTGGAAATTGCGGTGTCGAAAGATAGTTCAGAATAAGGGATGTCAAATAGAACATTTAAAACACAAGAATTTTATGTAATTTAGTTTTGTGAATACTATATACATCGTCTAAAAATGTGTGAACAGCCTGTAGAAGGACTCCCTGATGAAGTTAAGGGAGCTTGTCGAAAATTAAAAGAAGTGACTAAAGAACTTAAAACACAAGTTGCCTATGCTGACATCACGATAACACCAGCTTTCCACCCTCATATAATTTGCAAACATGGCGCAAATATCAACAGTCCGAACGAGGAGACAAAATCTTTAAATAGCATTCTGTCAGATGAAATGAGTAGAGCCTCTTTAAATTTACAAGGCTATACAAGGTATACATTTTTACACGGGTATTGTAAAAATGTAGTAGAGCATTTTTTATATATATATATATATATATATATATATATATATGTGTATAGCCCATGATTATTTTGTTTTATTTCATTAATTTGTTTTTGTTTTGGGATAGTACATTAATGCGATGGTACATTAATGTTATGTTTCATGAATATTGTGTAAAAAGTTATGATTCTGTAATCAGAACAATACTGTGTAGTAGTAAAATTGGTAATATTTTGAATTTAATCTATCTATATTCAGTACAATTTCGTAAATTAAATGTTACATTTAAGTTTTTTGTTGTTTTGTGTGTGGAACCCTAATAACTTTATTCAATTCGTACTTGTTTGTGTTCCCTTTAGTATAGGAAAAGGAACTTTTCGGTAATCATTTTATATTTGATTGTCCTGTATACCATCTGACTAACTTTCGCTTCGTAAAACACTAGAAAAGTTTCCAAGGGTGGAGGAGTTGTGACCTCCCGATCGAGACCGGGATTGTGGTTTTAAAATGAGAGCGAAAGGATAATGAAATGAGAAAAAAGGTTGGAACGAGCTGGGAGAGAAAGCAGGGTTGTTCGTCTTTCAGTATAAAAGAAGTATCATTTTTCGATTCTGTTGAGATATTATGCTACCGATATAGTGTGATGTGTTCCACACCAATTTTTGTGTTGTGTGGCCCCTCGTCTCTTCAATATCAAATAAAGTTTGTATTTCCTCTTAATTAGCTGTCTTATTAGGTACATTATGTGTCGAGATATCTATCGAGATATCTATCGAGATATCTATCAAGATATCTATTGAGATATCTAAAGACATATGTATCTATCAAGATATCTATCGAGATATATATTTATAGAGATATCTATCGAGAACTCAATCGAGATATATATCTCAAGATATCTATCGAGATGTCTATCGAGATATCTATCTATCGAGATATCTATGTATCTATCTATCTATCTATCTATCTATCTATCTATCGAGATATCGAGATATCTATCTTGATATCGAGATATCTATCTAGATATCGAGATATCTACCAAGATATCGAAATATCTATCGAGATATCAAAATATCGAGGTATCTATCTAGATATCGTAATATCTGTTTAGATATCGTGATATCTATCTCTCTAGATATCTATCTATCCCGATATCTATCATCTATCTATCGAGATATCTATCTATCTATCTATCGAGATATACAGATATACAGATGTAGAGATATCTTTCGAGATATCTATCGAGATATCTTTCGAGATATCAGTCTATCGAGATATCTTTCGAGATATCAGTCTATCGAGATATCTATCGAGATATCTATCTATCTATCGACATAGCTATCGCGATATCTATCTATAAATCGAGAAATCTATCGAGATATCTATCTATCTATCGAGATATCTATCGAGATATCTATTGTACCGTAATAATACAAATAATTAACAGGAAAACAAACTTTATTTTCTATTGAAGAGACGAGCGGCAACACAACACAAAAATTGGTGTGGAACACATCACACTATAATATCTCAAAAGAATCGAAAAATGATACTTCTTTTACACTGAAACACGAACAACCCTTCTTACTCTCCCCGCTCGATCCAAACATTACTTCACTTCAGTGTTGTTCGCTAGCATTATTAAAACCGCAATCAAGGTCTCGATCGGGAGGTCGTCACAATTCCTCCCCCCTTCAAAACTTTTCTAGAGTTTTACGAGGGAAAAGATAGTCAGATTGTATACAGGACCATCAAATATAAAATGTTAATCGTAGAATTCATATTCCTTTACTAATAAAGTTCACACATGCAAGTACCAAGTGATTAAAGTTATTAGGGGTGCACACACAAAAATACAAAAACTTAAATGTAACATATAATTAACGGAACTTCAACTGAATAAAGATAGTAGATTAAATTTAAAACATTACCAATTCTACTACTACATAGCATTGTTCTGATTACAGAATCATAATTGTTTACACAATATTCATCAAAACATAACATTTTCACATTAATGTATTATCCAAAACAAAAACAAATTAAAGGAATAAAATAAATAATCATGGGATATTTATATAATAACAAATACACTACTACATTTTTACAATACCCTTTTTCGGTATAGATATAGCCTTGTAAATTTAGACAGGCTCTACTCATTTCTTCGCTGTAAATATTTATAGCAAGCATCTGCATCTTGCTTTGGTCTACAAATAACAACAGTGTCAGGTAAACCGGGTTTCGGAAAGTTTACGATAACCTGACTGAATTTATCACTATCCTTTCTAATTTGTTCCCCTTCAAATCGAACATCTCTGTCATCTGATAGAACGTTAATTAAAGATTTTGTCTTCTCCTTCGGACGGTTCATATTTGCGCCATGTTTGCCAATTATATCAGGGTGGAAAGCTGGTGTTATCGTGATGTCTGCATAGGAAACAGAGATATGTATCGAGATATATATCAAGATATCTATCTATCGAGATATCCATCTATCTAGAGATCTATCTATCGAGATATCTATCGAGATATCTGTCTACCGAGATATCAAGTAAATTTATCTCCTTGATGCAGTTTTTCCATTTATTTATGATACAGTTATAAATAAATGTTGCTTACAATTACGTCAGCACATGGCGAGCTACAAAACCAAAAATATAAAAACAATTGTACAACAAAAGAGTGATGCTTTGAACCAAATAAGCACGTGGTGTGCTACAAAAATTTTTGTTACACCAGCACATGGCGTGCTACAAATTTTCATCTATATCAGCATATAACATGCTACAAAAGTTTTGCTATACCAACACAGGGCGTGCTACAAATATCAACTGTACCAGCACGTGTCGTGCTACAAAATCTCAATCATACCAGCACTTTGCGTGCTACAAAATTGCACGTATATCAGCATACGGCATGCTACAAAATTTTTGCTATACCAGCACATGGCGTGCTACAACAATTACTAGAGAAATAACAATTTTCTATTTATCATATAACATGCTTCAATTCACACTCAAAAGAACGTAACCAAAACCCCCAAAAAAATTTATATCATACAATAATAAAATTTCATCATTTCCCCTAATAACAAAATCACTTTTGGTACTCACCCCTGACGTGGAATGTTACCATGCTGCCACCATTTTTAGCTCTACCGTAACAAGAGAGCTAATTAACAGGAAAACAAACTTTATTTTCTATTGAAGAGACAATGGGCAACACAACACAAAAATTGGAGTGGAACATGTGACACTATATCGCTAGCATAATATCTCAACAGAATCGAAAAATGATACTTCTTTTCACTGAAACACGAACAACCCTTCTTACTCTCCCCGCTCGATCCAAAATTTACTTCACTTCAGTTCCGTTCGCTAGCATTTTAAAACCGCAATCCGGGACTCGAACAGGAGGTCGTCACACTATCTATCTATCGAGATATCTATCTATTGAGATATCTATCTATAGAGATATTTATCTATCGAGATATCGAGAAATCTATATCGAAAAATCGAGACATCGAGATATCTATCTTCATATCGAGATATTTAGATATATCGAGATATCGAGATATCTATCGACATATCGAGATATCTATCGACATATCTACCTATTGAGATATCTATCTAATGAGATATCTATATACCGGGTGGCCATAATTAAACTGACAGTGCTCACAGTGTTCTGTAGCGCGATCTATTTGCGAGAATGACGCCACATTTTGTAGGAAGATTAAACAAGACGGGGGACGAAGGATTCCGCTAAAAAATAAATTAGTTCCAAAAGTCACCGCTAGGGGAATATTTGGCGCTGTGTAATAGAAAATAGAGTGTTAACAAATGCAAATCAATACGGAAATTACCTTTTATTTTGCATTCAAATGAGGTTCAATGTGGCTGCCGTTGTTGTGGACCACATATTACATTCTGTGCACAGTATGCACAACAGCAGAAAGTAACATGTCTGCAGGAATCTCCCGTACAGTCCGTGATATGTTATCCTTCAACGTAGCCAGGTCCTGGACCACTCCTTGATAGACCTTGCACTTAAAATAACCCCATAGCCAGAAGTCGCATGGGGTAAGATCAGGCGACCGAGGTGGCCATGCAGTTGGAAAGTAGCGGCTAATGACTCTTTCTGTTGTGAATTTCTGTCGTAGCAGCTGTTGCACCCGTACAGCAACGTGTGGAGGGGCTCCATCTTGCATGAAAATGATTTCCCCCAGGCATTGTCTTTGCTGAAGTGCCGGAATGACAAAGCTGTTCAACATGTGGCGATATTTCTCTCCGGTAACAGAACAGGTTTCCGGTCCTGTCGGGGTAATGTTCTCATAGAAGAATGGACCTACGATAAATTCCGCTGTGAACCCACACCAAACAGTTACCTTTGGTGAATGTAAGGGAATTTCTGTGACTGCATGTGGTGATTTGTCATCCCAAATTCGGCAGTTCTGGGTATTCACAGTTCCATGCAGGTAAAAGTGGGCCTCGTCTCCCCATAAGATTTTCCACGGCCAAGCATCATCCACCTCCATTCTGGCAAGAAAGGTGAGAGCAAAATTCAATCGCTTATCATGGTCGGGGTACAGTAACTCCTGTACACGGCTGATCTTGTACGGATAGAAGTTGATAATCTTTCGTAAGATTTTCCATACCGTACTGTAAGGCATATCCATATTCCGAGCTAATCCACGAGCGCTAGAGGTGGCAGCAATATTGTCTGGTCCTCTGTCGACAATCGCCGTGGCAACTGCTTCGATTGTATCCTGTGGTACAGGTTTTCGTCCTCTGCCTGACTGAACCTTCAGAGAAACTGTTTTCTCAAAAGTCGAAACCATTGCTTTTAGCCCATTAACTGACACAGGACCGTTACCTTTACGCATTTTTTTGTGCGTTCTAAAAGAACGAAGAGCGGCTGACGCGTTGCACTAGTTGAGGTAAAAGAATTTGACCAGTAACGCACGCTCGACTAAAGAAGGAGACATTGCACATAAACTTTCAATCCGATTGATTCGAAACGTAACACATTGCCTTTTAAAACCCAAGCAGCTGGCACTGTGCCAATGGATGTAACGTGAAATTTGAATAAAGAACTTCTTCTTCTGCTCAGCGTACGTGATATTGCAGATCACGAGACTTTTGTTTATGTAGATTTTACGCTTTTTTAAAAGTGTTGCCATATTGCACTTGAACTAAATAAGAAAATGTGCATAAAGGTAATTTTATCCCGTATTAATTTGCATTTCTTAACACTCTATTTTCTATTACACAGCGCCAAATATTCCTCTAGCGGTGACTTTTGGAACTAATTTATTTTTTCGCGGAATTCTTCGTCCCCCGTCTTGTTTAATCTTCCTACAAAATGTGGCGTCATTCTCGCAAATAGATCGCGCTACAGAACACTGTGAGCACTGTCAGTTTAATTATGGCCACCCGGTATATATATCTACCGAGATATCTATATATATATATCGATATATCTATCTATCGAGATATCTATCGAGGTATCTGTCTATCTATCTATCGAGATATCTATCTATCTATCGAGATATCTATCTATCTATCGGGATATCATCGAGATATCTATATATATCGAGATATATATCTATCTATCGAGATATCCATCTATCTATTGAGATATCTATCTATCGAGATAACTACCTATCGAGTTATCTATAAAGACATCTATCTATCGAGATATCTATCGAAATATATGTAACCAGATATGTATCTATCGAGATATCTATAGAAATATATGTAACAAAATATCCATCGATATCTATGGAGATATCTTTCTATCCTTCTATCTATCAAGATTTCTATCGATCAAAATATCTATCGAGATTCTATCGAGATATCTATCGAGATATCTATCGAAATATCTATCTATCAAGATATCTATCAAGATATCACTATTGAGATATCTATACAGATATCTATCTATCAAGATATCTATCTTGATATCGATATATCTATCTTCATATAGAGATATCTCTTTAGATATCGAGATATCTATATCTCTAGATATCTAGATATCTAGATATAGCGATATCTAGATATCGCGATATCGACATATCAATCTATCGAGATATCGAGGTATCTACCTATCGAGATATATATTGAGATATCAAACGACATATCTATCTATCGAGATATCGAGATATCTATCTTGCTATCGAGATATCTGTTTAGATATCGAGATATCTATTTCTCTAGATATCTAGATATCTAGGTATCGATATATCTAGATATTGAGATATAGAGATATCTACCTATCGAGATTTGTATCATTTATCTATCGAGACATCTATCTATCTATCTATCTAGATGTCGAGATATCCAGATTTAGAGATATCTATCGAGATATCTTTCGAGATATCTTTCGAGATATCAGTCTATCGAGATATCTATCGGGATATCTGTCGAGATATCTATTTATCTATCGAGATATCTATCGAGATATCGCTATATCTATCTCTATATATAGATATTGAAATATCATCTAGATATCGTAATATCTGTTTAGATATCGATATATCTGTTTCTCTAGATATCTAGATATCTAGATATCTAGATATCAAGATATCGAGATATCGAGATATCAATCTAACGAGATATCGAGATATCTACCTATCGAGATATTTATCATCTATCTATCGAGATATCTATCTATCTATATATCTAGATATCGAGATATGTAGATATCGAGATATCCAGATCTAGAGATATCTATCGAGAAATATATCTACTGAGATATATATCTATCGAGATATCATTCGAGATATCTTTCGAGATATCAGTCTATCGAGATATTTATCGAGATATCTATCTATCTATCGAGATATCTATCGACATATCTATCTATATATGGAGATATCTATCTATCTCACTATCTATCGAGATATCTATCAAGTTATGTATCTAGATATCGAGATATCGATCGAGATATATATCTATCTATCGATATATCTATATATCTATCAGGATATCATCGAGATATCTATATATATCGAGATTTATATCAATCTATCGAGATATTCATCTATCGAAGGAGATATCTATCTATTGAGATATCTATCGAGATATATACCTATCGAGTTATCTATAGAGATATCTATCTATCGAGAAATCTATCGAAATATATGTAAAGATATATCTATAAATAGATATATCTATAGAAATCTATGTAACGAGATATCTATCAAGATATCTATCGAGATATCTTTCTATCCTTCTATCTATCGAAATGTCTATCTATCGAGATATCTTTCTATCCTTCTATCGATCTAGATATCTATCTATCGAGATATCTATCGAGATTATATCTTTCGAGATATCTATCTATCGAGATATCTCTGAAGTATTCACTATTGAGATATCTCTACAGATATCTATCTATCGAGATATCTCTCGAGATATATATCTACCGAGATATCTAGGTATCGAGATATCTATCAATCGACATATCTATCGAGATATCTATCTATCGAGATATCTATCGAGATACCTATCTATCGAGATATCTGTATATAAAGATATATATCTATCTATCGAGATATCTATCAAGATATATATATATATCGAGATATCTATCGAGATATATATCTATGGATATAACTATCGAGATATCTATCGAGATATCTCTCTATCGATATATACATTGAGATAACTATGTATATATCTATCTATCGAGATATCTATCTATCGAGATATCTATCTATAGAGATATATATCTATTGAGATATCTATCGATCTATCGAGATATATATATGTATCTACCGAGATGTTTGTCTATCTGTCAAGATATCTATCGAGATATCTATCTATCAAGATATGTATCGAGATATCTATCGAGATATCTCTCTATCGAGAAATCTATCGATCTATCGAGATATCGCTCTATCGAGATATCTATCTATCTATCGAGATATCTATCGAGATATCTATCGAGATATATATCTATCGATATATCTATATATCGTGATATATAGATTTATCTATCTATTATCTATCGATCGATCGATCTATCGAGATATCAGATATCGAGATATCAGATATCGAGATATCAGATATCGAGATATCAGATATCGAGATATAATATATCGAGATATCAGATATCGAGATATAATATATCGAGATATCAGATATCGGTATATCAGATATCGAGATACCGTTTATCGAGATATCAGATATCGAGATATCAGATATCAATATATCAGATATCGAGATATCACATATCAAGATATCTGATAGATAGATAGATATCTCGATAGATAGATAGAATATATCTAGATAGATAGATGATATATATCTCGATAAGTTGATATCTCGATATCTCGATAGATTGATTTCTAGAGAAATAGATATCTCGATATCTAAACAAATATTACAATATCTAGATGATATCTCGATATCTACATAGATATCTCGATAGACTGATATCTCGACAGATATCTCGAAATATATCTCGATTGATATCTCTAGATCTAGATATCTCGATACCTAGATATCTCGATATCTAGATATCTCGATATCTAGATATCTCGATAGGTAGATGATAGATATCTCGATAGGCAGAGAGATATCTCGATATATAGATGATAGATATTTCGATAAGTAAATATATCGAAATCTCGATGTCTCGAACAAGATATGTAGATATCGAGATATCTATTTCTCTAGATCTAAACAGATATCTCGATATTAAGATAGATATCTCGATAGATAGATATCTCGATAGATATCTCTATAGATAGATAGATAGATATCTCGAGACATGGATATCTTAATCGATATATATATCTCTCGATATCTCAATAGATAGATATCTCAATATCTTGATAGATATCTCGATAGATAGATATTTTGATATATATCTCGATAGATAGATATTTTGATAGATATCTCGATAGAATCTCGATAGATATCTCAATCGACAGATATAAGATAGATAGAAGGATAGAAAGATATATCTTAGATATCTCGACGGATATCTCGTTAGATATATTTCTCTAGATATCTCGATAGATAGATATCTGGTTACGTATATTTCGATACATATGTCGATAGATATCTCAAAAGATAGTTGGATATCACGATAGATAGATATATATCTCGATATATAAACCTATCTCGATGATATCCCGATACATATATAAATATATCGATAGATAGATAGATATCTCGAGAGATAAATAGAGAAATCGATACATATCTCGTTAGATAGGTAGATAGATATTTCAATAGATATCTCAATGGATAGATAGATAGATCTCTCGATAGATAAATATCTCCATAGATGTCTCCATAGTTAGTTATCTCGATATATATCTCGAAAGATAGTTAGATAGATAGATATGTTGATATATATTTCGATACATATCTCTAAGGATAGATATATCGATAGATATCTCGTTAGATAGGTAGATAGATATTTCAATAGATATCTCAATGGATAGATAGATAGATCTATCGATAGATAAATATCTCGATACATATCCCGTTAGATAGGTAGATCGATATTTCAATAGATATCTGAATGGATAGATAGATAGATCTCTCGATAGATAAATATTTCGATAGATATCTCCATAGTTAGATATCTCGATATATATCTCGATAGATAGATAGATAGATAGATAGATAGATATTTCGATAGATAAATATGTTGATATATATCTCGATACATATCTCTAAGGATAGATATATCGATAGATATCTCGTTAGATAGGTAGATAGATATTTCAATAGATATCTCAATGGATAGATAGATAGATCTCTCGATAGATAAATATCTCGATAGATATCTCCATAGTTAGATATCTCGATATATATCTCGATAGATAGATAGATAGATAGATAGATATCTGGATAGATAGATATCTTGATATATATCTCGATAAATATCTCTAAGGATAGATACATCGATACATATCTCGATAAATAGATGTTCCGATATCTAGAGTGATAGATAAAATCGCGATATCTGATATCTCGATATCTTATATCTTGATATCTGATATCTGGATATTTATCTCGATATCTCGATATCTGATATCGAGATATCTATATATATGTCTCGATATCTAGATAGATAGATCGATAGATAATAGATAGGTAAGATATCTCGATATATAGATATCTCTATAGATAGACAAATATCTCGATAGATATCTTGTTCGATAAATTACTCGAGAGATAGATATCTCGATTGGTATCTCGATAGATAGATATCTCGATACATATCTTGATATCTTGACAAATATCTCGATATCTCGAAAGATATTACGATAGACAGATATCTCGATAGTTAGATAGATAGATATCTAGATACATCAATAGATATGTCGATAGATCGATAGACATCTCGGTAGATAGACAGATATCTCGATAGATCGATATATATCTTGAAGGATTGATAGATATCTCCATAGATCGATCGATACATAGATAGATAGAAAGATATCTCTACAGTTATCGCGATAGAAATCTCGATAGATATATATGTGACATTTCACCCCTGATTCCATAAGACACACATAATAAGCAGAAGCGACGAGGCAGAGTTCTATAAAATTGCAGTCCTTTATTTCAGAAGCGTTGGGAGCGGATATCAGAGCGTCTTTCCAGCATGATGCGAAACATACAAGTGCTTACAAAGACGGACAATCGCAGACTGCCTCTTAGTCAGGGGCTGTATCAAAGTCAGCGACTGTTTACATGAACACAGATGTTTTTCATGGGTGGTATACTACTAAGAAGCACATTGGGTGTGCTTTATCTTTATGATATTGTTTGACACTTTTGATCCTTTATCTCTGGCACCTGCAGCCATTATCTCTGAGATATTGTGAACTGCGGATTTTAGATGACTAGAGACGGGGTTTTGTTACTCCTTCTGGGCGGTATGGCTAATAATCCTATCAACTGAAAAGAATTTATTGTGTTATTTTCCCCACTGGAATTTGCGGATGTTCACTTGCTTTTGGGTGGGCTATTTCTGAGAGAAAGGGTCCTCTCTTAACAGATGTGGGACCCGAATTATAAAAATAGACGAGATTCAACTTATAATGTCAAGATTCAACTTATAATGTCACATATATATCGATAGATATCTCGATAAATAGATATTTCGATAGATATCTCGATAGATAGATAGATAGATATCTCGATAGATAGATATATACATATTTATCTCAATTTATATATTGATAGAGAGATATTTCGATATATATCTCGATAAGTATCTCGATAGATAGATATCTAGATAGATATCACGATATATAAATATCTCGATAGATATCTCGATCGACATTTAGATATTTCGATAGATAGATAGATATCTCAATAGATACATAGATATCCCGATAAATAGAAGAATAGAAAGATATCTCGATAGATATCTCGATAGATAAATATCTATCGAGATATCTCTATATCTGATTTCTAGATATCTAGATAGATAGATATCTCGATATCTAGAGACATATCTCGATATCTAAATAGATATCTCGATATCTCGAAAGATATATAGATATCTCGATAGATAGATATCTCGATATCTCGATAGAATTATAGACAGATAATAGATAGATATCTCGATAGATAGATAGATATCTTTATTTACAGATATCTTGAAAGATAGGTATCTCGATAGATAACTCCATAGATAAATATCTCGATATATATGTCGATCGATAGATATCTGGATAGATATCTCGATATCTAGATATCTCGATAGATAGATAGATAGATATCTCTATAGATATATATCTCTATAGATAAATATCTCGATAGATAGTGAGATAGGTGGATATCTCGATTTATAGATAGATATCTCGATAGATAGATAGATATCTCGACACATATATCGAAAGATATATCGATAGATATATATCTCGATAGATCTGGATATCTCGATATCTAGATAGATAGATAGATAGATATCACGATAGATAGATAGATAGATATCACGATAGATAGATCATAGATATCCCGATAGGTAAATAGACATCTCGATAGATAGATGATAGATATCTCGATAGGTACATATCTCGACATCTCGATATCGAGATATGTCGATAGATAGATAGATATCTCGATAGATAACTCGATAGATATCTCGATAGATATCTCGATAGATATCTCGATAGACTGATATCTCGAAAGATAGCTCGAAAGATATCTCGGTAGATGTACATCTCAATAGATATATATCTTGATAGATTTCTCTAGATTTGGATATCTCGATATCAAGATATTTAGATATCTAGATAGATAGATGATAGATATCTCGATAGGTAGATATCCCGATATCAAGTTATATTTTTATCTCATTACCTCGATATCTAGATATCTAGATATCTACAGAAATAGATATCTCGATATCTAAACAGATATTACGATATCTAAATGATATTTTGATATAGAGATTGATTACGATATCTAGATATAGATAGAGATATCTCGAGATCTCGATAAATATCTCGATAGATAGATAGATAGATATCTCAATAGATATCTCTATAGACTGATATCTCGAAAGATATGTCGATAGATATCTAGATATCTCTACATCTGGATATCTCGATATCTAGATCTAGATATCTCTAGATCTGGATATCTCGATATCTAGATAGATAGGTAGATATCTCGATAGATAGATGATAGATGTCTCGATAGGTAGATATTTCGATATCTCGATAGATTGATATCTCGATATCTCAATATCTAGATATCTCGATATCTGGATATCTCGATATCTATCTCGATATCTCGATATCTCGATAGATATATAGATAGATAGATAGATAGATAGATAGATAGATATGACGATAGACAGATACTCTATAGACAGATGGATAGCTTGATAGATATCTCAATACATATCTCGATAGACTGATATCTCGAAACATATCTCGAAAGATATCTCGACAGACAATCGATATCTCGATAGATAGATAGATAGATAGATAGATAGATAGATATGACGATAGACAGATACTCTATAGACAGATGGATAGCTTGATAGATATCTCAATACATATCTCGATAGACTGATATCTCGAAAGATATCTCGACAGACAGATATATAGATATCTCGATAGATAGATGATATCGAGATATCAGATATCGAGATATCTGATATCTCGATATCTTATATCTCAATATGTGATATCTCGATATCGTATATCGATATCTGATCGATATATATCGATATATGATCGAACGATAACATAGATATCTAGAGAAATAGATATCTCGATATCTAAACAGATATCTCGATATCAAGATAGATATCTCGATAGATAGATATATAGATAGATAGATAGATATGACGATAGAGAGATACTCTATAGACAGATGGATAGCTTGATAGATATCTCAATACATATCTCGATAGACTGATATCTCGAAACATATCTCGAAAGATATC
This sequence comes from Dolomedes plantarius, assembly GCA_907164885.2. Taxonomy (NCBI): domain Eukaryota; kingdom Metazoa; phylum Arthropoda; class Arachnida; order Araneae; family Dolomedidae; genus Dolomedes; species Dolomedes plantarius. The sequence continues at coordinate 154,930,853 of OU015500.1, forward strand.
TCGATAGATATCTCGACTCATATCTCGAAAGATATCTCGATAGATATCTCTAGATCTGGATATCTCGATATCTAGATATCTCGATATCTAGATAGACACATATATAGATATCTCGATAGATAGATGTTATCGAGATATCAGATATCGAGATATCTGATATCTCGATATCTTATATCTCAATATGTGATATCTCGATATCCTATATCTCGATATCGTATATCGATATCTGATCAATATCTATCGATATATGATCGATCGATAACATCGATAGATCAGATATCTCGATATTAGATATCTCGAGAGATAGATATCTCGATAGGTATCTCGATAGATAGATTTCTCGATAGATACATATCTCGATAGATATATCTCGATATCTATCTGATATCTATCGATATTTCTCGATAGATAGATATCTCGATAGATATATCGAGATATCTATCTATCATTATATTCATTTATATTTTGTTTTTATGTTTGTCACAGATAGATATTCATTTATATTTTGTTTTTATGTATTGATATCGGATATCGAGATATCCGATATCGGATATCGAGATATCTGATATCGAGATATCCGATATCGACATACCAGATATCGAGATATCGGATATCGAGATATCAGATATCGAGATATCGGATATCGAGATATCTGATATCGAGATATCGGATATCGAGATACCAGATATCGAGATATCGGATATCGAGATATCGGATATCGAGATATCGGATATCGAGATACCAGATATCGAGATATCGGATATCGAGATATCGGATATCGAGATACCAGATATCGAGATATCGGATATCGAGATATCGGATATCGAGATACCAGATATCGGATATCGAGATATCAGATATCGAGATATCGGATATCGAGATATCTGATATCGAGATATCTCGATATCTGATATCTATCGAGATATCTCGATATCTGATATCTATCGATATATATCGAGATACCTCTTATCGATATCGAGATATCTACTCTCTCGTATCTCTCTCGAGATATCTACTATCGAGATAGATAAGATATCTTGATATTAGATATCTAGATATCTAATATCGAGATATCTTATCTTATCTTATCGAGATTATCTTATCTATTATAGGTATCTCGATTTCTCGATAGATAGATATCTCGATAGATATCTCGAGAGATATGTATTGAGATATCTATATCGAGATATCTCTCGATATAGATATCTCAATACATATCTCTCGAGATCTCTCTATATCTATATCTATCTATATCTATATCTCTCTATATCTATATCTATATCTATCGAGATCTCTCTATCTATATCGAGATATCTATATCGGGATCTCGAGAGATATCACGATAGATGTCTCGATCGATATCTCGATAGACATCTTGATAGATATCTCTGTAGATATCTGGATAGGTATCTCGTTCAAAAATTCGATAGATAGATATCTCAATACATATATATATAGATATATCGATAGATATCTCGATCGATAGATATCTCGAATCGATATATCTATCGATAGATATCTATCGATGAATAGATATCTTATTCATTTATATTTTGTTTTATGTATTTTTTTTATAGCTCGCCATGTGGTGATGTAATTGTAAGCACATGAATAAGATATATATATATATTGTATATATATATATATATATATATATATATATATATATATATATATATATACAATATATATATATATTTGTATATATATATATATATATTATATATATATATATATATATATATATATATATATATATATATATATATATATATACATATATATATGTATTTATACATATATATATATACATATATATATACATATATATATGTAATATATATATATATATATATATATATATATATATATATATATATATATATATATATATATATATAGATATATATAGATATATATATATATATATATATATATTGATTGAATTTTGACTAGCGGTGGTGTCGTCGTGGAATGTCGAGTCCTCGGGTAAAGCGTCAGCACGTGCTTTATGGGTGACCGTAATTTATCGAATACGTTCCTCGCAAGATATGTTATAGCAAAAGGGGTCGCTATTTGTTTGAAAGGAGATTTAAAGATCGTTGGCGGGGTGGTTTTTCGTAAGACGTAGGTGCTCATTTTCTTTTAAAGTCGAAACTTTAAGAGCGTTTAAAATGGGGCTTTACACCCCCCCCCCAAAAAAAACAATTAAAACTTTAAAACTCGTATTTAACTCGTATGTAACATTGAATTCAGTTTCTTACAAATGAAATTAGGCTCTTGAAATCTGTACCTACCTAGTTTCATTAAATTCGTCCCAAAACAAACCGTTCTAAACAGAATTTCAAATTTTTTAATTTCAACTTTTATAATTCAATTCCTTTAAAATGTTCTTTATGTATTGCGTTTATATATTTATAAACGCAATGAAAATGTAAGCACATGAATAATATATATATATATATATATATATATATATATATATATATATATATATATATATATATATATATATATGTACATATATATACGTATATATATATATACATGTATATATATATATATATATATATATATATATTATATATATATATATATATATATATATATATATATAGTAGCCGTTGTCTCTGTATAACACTTCCGGGCCGTACTCATCTTTCAGTTGAAGCCCTCAGTAAACAAACGACCGGTTAGGTCGTTTTTTTCAATTTCAGATGTGGATCAGAATTTGTTCTTTCCTAAAAACTAATATCGGGAATATAATGAAAGGGTTTGCTTTTCCAAGGTGTCGATTAAATGCAATATTGTTAGATAATTCGGGATATTATTTAACTCTCATATACTTTTTCCATTATGACGTCATTATTAGTATTATGACGTCAAATTGATGGGCTACCTTCTAGTATATATATATATATGTGAGTGTGTGTGTGTGTGTGTATCCATCATATCATACCTCAAATAACCATAGAAAATGCCGTTTTCTTTCGAATTTACCCGCTTTAAAATTTCATTTATTTCTTCTTTATTTTGTCTTCTTTTTTTGTTTCAAATTCCTCGCCAGTAAAATCTTTGGATAGCGAAATCAGGATATCCACTCTCAACTTTAAAAATAAATTTAATATTCCAGATAAAATGGTGTACCCAAAGTACATCTTCTAAGAGGGATATCTGCAGAAAAAGAGTACCTACTGCCAAGAAGAAATGACGTACGGCGTCCATTCGTTTTCGTTCTATTCGAGCGTTCCTAATGATCCGGAATCTCGGAATGCGCCGGCGACTCCTTTCGGGGGGGCACGGCGTAAATGCCCGCATTAAAATTTTTGCTTGAGTGAGATCTGGAGAAGGTGAGATCTGGAGAAAGTAAGAATATCTTTTTTCCTGTTTTTTCTGTATTCTGGAGCAACGAAAAAAATATTCTTTTTCGAACTTCTTGGGATGTGCGGAGAGTAGGAGCCTGAGTTGAAAATAACGAGACCTTTTATATTTGTAGTGATAATTTGTTTTCATGATAAGTTTCACTCTAAAAAAAAAGACCCATTTATGTCATATATATATATATATATATATATATATATATATATATATATATATATATATATATATATATATATATATATATATATATATATATATATATATATATATATATATATATAAATATATATAAATTAACAAGGCTTTGAAATTGACCACACATTAGAATATAGGCTTAAAAGCCAAAACATAGATGAACTTAAATCAATTAGTATTGGACATTAAAACAAATTACTTTCATGTAAGGCGCTGAATGCTGCTCTTTTTATGAAAGAAAATAAATAAATATATGAATAAATAAATATATATATATATTTATATATATATATATATATATATATATATATATATATATATATATATATATATATATATATATATATATATATATACGTGTGTGTTTGTGTGTGGGCATATAAATATGTACATCTATATTTATACATTGTAGAACCGTACCGGACTTGAGGCCGTGTGGTTTATTGTAGTGAGAGTCCACCACAGAGATTAACTGTTATGCCCGCAAGCTGTGCACCGTTTACACCTTCCGCCACCATTCACAATGGTGCAACGATCTGATTATGGCCAAAATAAAAATCACCGCTTATCCGGAAACGGCTCCGGTGGTGCGAAGTTCGTGTTTTGTTTGCATCTATGTAAGCGGTAGCACTGATGAGCAGACGGCAAGTTGGAGTCATCTGGATACTCTAAAATTCGAAGTCAGGAACTTATTCTGCAGGTGCTTTCAAATGGCACTCGCTGACTGGCGACCTTCTCTCTCAGCCTGTACAACGAGTACATTCTATTGTATTGCGTTTTTATACAATGTTTATCATTTATAAGCACATTTCTCTTATTTAAAAGCATGTTACAAAAAACTGCGGTGTGTTTTTTTTCGGGAGGGGGGGGGAACGAATTAATGGAATTTCCATTCATTTCAATGGGGAAAATTGATTCGAGATACGAGTATTTCGAGTTACGAGCTCCGTCATGGAACGAATTAAACTCGTAGGTCGAAGCACCACTGTATATATATATATATATATATATATATATATATATATATATATATATATATATATATGAATATATACATTCTATTTTTTCATTGACATCCCAACCGCGACTGGAAATTCTATCGCACAGCTTTGGATGCCCGCTTTGCCCCGAGTTTCCCTTACAATGGCCTCCTTGTTTTAATGGCTCCGGACATGATTAATGACGTGGCGAATGACGTGTTTTCGACGTCACGGAATACTTCGAAAGACTGACATCATAATGAAAGGACTGCTGCGGCTGAATAAATCGTGCGGACTTTCAGTATGTGATAAGAAAATGTGGGAGGACAAAGTTTTAAGAAAGTGTTTAAAAATAGATTGAAGCATATATATACACTCAGTTACCAAATTATTATGACCACCCCCACTTTACAATGTTGGGCCAGCTTTTGTGCTTAATACTGCTTGAATGCTTTTGTGCTTAATACTGCTTCACATGGATTCTATGAGATATTGGTAGGTGGTATGAGGATTTTGAGACTATATCCGATGAACTGCACTTTCCAATTCCTGCAGATTTGATGGCACTGGATCCAGCTGCCCGATGCCCGTTCGATCTAATTTCACAAATTCACAATTGGAGTGAGATCTGGTGACTGTGGAGGCCAACGAAATAAGGTAAATTCTCCGTCATGTTCTTCTAACCACCTGAGGACATTGCCAGCTGTATGACAAGGGGCATTGTTCTCCTGGAAGTAACCATCCCCGGCAGGATACACCATTAACATAACAGGATGTACTTGATCAGCGATAACACTTAAATACCCTTGGGCATTAAGACGTTATTTCATAGGAATCAAAGGATCCATACAATGCTAAGAAAACATCCCCCAAACCATAATATGGCCTCCACCAACTTGAAGTGTTGTGGCAATGCAGTTGTGGTCCATGCTTTCGTGCTGTTTTCTCCATATTAGCACCCTGCCAGCTTCGTGGTGTAATTGAAAACGTGATTCTTCGGACCACATGACCCTTTTCCAGTCATCTGTTGTCAAATCCTTGTAACCCCTTGCGAAATGGAGACATTTGCTCTTGCGCAAGACAGACAGTAGTCTTTCGAGCAGGTCATTGGCTTCCACAGCCTATACGGTGAAATGTGCGGTGCACAGATTGTTCAGAGACGTTCGCAGTTCCTCTTTGATTAAGATTCCCCGCTATTTGGCGTACAGTTGTCTTTCTGTTGAACTGGACATCTCTGGGAAGTCAACTTTCAGATAGAGAATTCAATCGCATGTGACAACCACAAGTCAGACGTTGAGACCCGGTTTTCTGCTTGGCAGTTCACTCTCTGTAAAAATTAATAACTGCTGCACACTTCACTCGAACACTTCTCGAACACTTCACAAGTGCAGCCGTTTGCTGATACTGGTTCCGATGCTTCGAGCGCCTACAATCATTCCGTGTTCAAACTCAGTTAAATGTCGTTTTTAGCCCATAGCTCTGCAAGCAACACAGTGTAATGGATGGTTCAATTGTCTTACATTCTGTTTCAATAGCTACTTTGCTCTCTAGATGCAACACTGTGACGCAATAGATCATTTGCATAAAAATGTCAGATTGTCATAATAAAGTGGCCGCTCAGTGTCTATCTATCTATCTATCTATCTATCTATCTATCTATCTATCTCTCTCTCTCTCTCTCTCTATATATATATATATATATACAGTGAAACCCCGATTTAACGTTATTCAAGGGACCATAAAGAAATGAATGACCATTTGTTCGGGAAAACATTAAATCTGGGCAAGACTAAAACAAAAAACTGAGCATTCAATAAAGAGTAATTTAGGTAACACACGTTTTATTTCTTCATTTACAATGGATTATACATCAGTTTTAGAAATTATACTTTAAATAAATCGTTTTTTTTTACTTTGCGTCTTGTTTATAGCACAAATCGCATTCTCAACTGGAGTTTTGTAAGCTTTGATTTTTTTGGCCTTCATTATTTGAAAGGAACGATTCCACTGTTTTCAAAGTTTGAATGGCTTCGGTAGCAGATGGAATTCCATGTTTTTTATTTTCATCATTAGTCTAACTATCCAATTCTGAGTCTATTAAAGCACTTAGAATCGGGATCTGTGATGACACATTATCTGAATAGCAATGTAGATATTTCTGGAGATCTATGTATGAGCAAGAAGAGAAGTCACACATTTCATTAGAGTCTTCAATTTCCCTGTCCTCGTACTCAAATTCATCACCTCTGTCCTCCGGAAAACCAGCCTTTGCATAAAGACTTGAGATACATTTTCTCATGCTGAAGAAATCATATGAAGATATTCTAGAACGTTTATCGATTTTTCCTGTCTCCAAATTCTATACTAAGTAGATATTTTTTCTAATCTTGGTTTCTATAGTTTACTTTGAGCGATTGTACCCCAAATCACAAGGTTGAATTTTGCTTGTACTTTGCATGAACTTTGTAGGGGAACATTCCATTCGCTCATTTTGTAATTTTAAATGTACAACATGGGTTGTACATTGATCAACAAACAATATAATCTTCCGTTTCTGTGCGAAGAATCGACCCCAGCAGACTCTCAACAAATAGTCTTATAGGATAAACTGTTCCTTTTTCTAAGGCGGTCTATCTAACCATTTGAAGCTGTGAATCCTTAAATTTCCATTTTAGAAGCAATTTCTATTTCGAAACGGCGTCATTTATGGGAATGCTTGTCGCACGAACTTAATTGAACTTTGGTAAGAAAGGACAAAGAGAGGGAAGATTCAGAGTATTTCACATTTTGATAAGATATATTTCTTTTTTTCCATCACAATTTTTAGCCATTTTAGGAAAACTTCATTGATTTTCTACCTCTGAAAAAAAAACGTTAAATGCGGGAAATAATTGAAAATGATTACGTTAAATCTGGGATTTTGTAACATTACAAGTATAGGAAATAAATTGGGACTAATGAAAAATGACCTTATATGAGGGAAATCGTCAAATGCGGGTTACGTTAAGTCGGGGTCTCACTGAATGCATATATATATAATATATATATATATATATATATATATATATATATATATATATATATATATATATATATATATATGTATGTATGTATGTATGTATGTATGCATGTATGTATGTATAAATGTATACATATGCTGAAACAACAGAGTGAAGTCAAAATATCGTTTCTTAAACAATTTTATGGTGAAAACTAATTTCCTCACACAAATGTCCCAAGCGCAAACCCTCAAAGATGAGCGATGAATTATTCCAACAAAAATGACGTAACACTAAATTATCTCTGTAGCAGTCCTTTCTTTCAACAACGAAATTCAATAAAGACTTTTGCCTTGAGCCATTTCCCCACTGAAACAGAATATTTCCCCATTTAATTACCATTGGAATGGCCTCGGAGGATAATTTACTTAAGTTCTTTCTCCAAATAAATATTCAAGTTAGAAAGGTGTGTGTATTAGGATGGGCCGTAAAAACCTTTATTTCGATTTTCGCTGATGGGTAGATCGGAAAAGGTGCCATTCGTGGCACTAAGTTGACACAAAAATTTTGAGATTTTTAGGACAGTTCACCAGAGATGTCTTAAAGTATTGATAAAACACTGATTTTGGAACTTTTTTAGAAAAAAAAATTCTTGTTGTCACAATATATTTGATTGTCCTGTATACCATCTGACTAACTTTCGCTTCGTAAAACACTAGAAAAGTTTTCAAGGGTGGAGGAGTTGTGACTTCCCGATCGAGACCGGAATTGTGGTTTTAAAATGAGAGCGAACGGATAATGAAATGAGAAAAAAAGGTTGGAACGAGTGGGGAGAGAAAGCAGGGTTGTTCGTGTTTCAGTATAAAAGAAGTATCATTTTTTGATTCTGTTGAGATATTATGCTACCGATATAGTGTGATGTGTTCCACACTAATTTTTGTGTTGTGTGGCCCCTCGTCTCTTTAATATCAAATAAAGTTTGTATTTCTTCTTAATTAGCTGTTGAATTAGGTACATTATGTGTCGAGATATCTATCGAGATATCTATCGAGATATCTATCAAGATATCTATCGAGATATCTATCGAGATATCTATCAAGATATCTATTGAGATATCTAAAGAGATATGTATCTATCAAGATATCTATCGAGATATATATTTATAGAGATATCTATCGAGATCTCAATCGAGATATATATCTCAAGATATCTATCGAGATATCTATCTATCGAGATATCTATGTATCTATCTATCTATTTATCTATCGAGATATCGAGATATCTATCTTGATATCGAGATATCTATCTAGATATCGAGATATCTACCGAGATATCGAAATATCTATCGAAATTTCAAAATATCGAGGTATCTATCTAGATATCGTAATATCTGTTTAGATATCGTGATATCTATCTCTCTACATATCTATCTATCCCGATATCTATCATCTATCTATCGAGATATCTATCTATCTATTTATCGAGATATCTATCAATCTATCTATCGAGAAATACAGATATACAGATGTAGAGATATCTTTCGAGATATCTATCGAGATATCTTTCGAGATATCAGTCTATCGAGATATCTTTCGAGATATCAGTCTATCGAAATATGTATCGAGATATCTGTCTATCTATCGACATAGCTATCGCGATATCTATCTATAAATCGAGAAATCTATCGAGATATCCATCTATCTATCGAGATATCTATCGAGATATCTATTGTACCGTAATAAGACAACTAATTAACAGGAAAACAAACTTTATTTTCTATTGAAGAGACGAGGGGCAACACAACACAAAAATTGAAGTGGAACACATCACACTATATTGGTAGCATAATATCTCAAAAGAATCGAAAAATGATACTTCTTTTACACTGAAACACGAACAACCCTTCTTACTCTCCCCGCTCAATCCAAACGTTACTTCACTTCAGTTTTGTTCGCTAGCATTTTTAAAACTGCAATCAAGGTCTCGATCGGGAGGTCGTCACAACTCCACCCCCCTTCAAAACTTTTCTAGAGTTTTACGAATGAAAAGATACTCAGATTGTATACAGGACCATCAAATATAAAATGTTAATCGTAGAATTCATATTCCTTTAGTAATAAAGTTCACACAAGCAAGTACCAAGTGATTAATGTTATTAGCGGTGCACACACAAAAAAACAAAAACTTAAATGTAACATATAATTAACGGAACTTCAACTGAATAAAGATAGTAGATTAAATTTAAAACATTACGAATTCTACTACTACATAGCATTGTTCTGATTACAGAATCATAATTTTTTACACAATATTCATTAAAACATAACATTTTCACATTAATGTATTATCCAAAACAAAAACAAATTAAAGGAATAAAATAAATAATCATGGGATATTTATATAATAACAAATACACTACTACATTTTGACAATACCCTTTTTCGGTATAATATAGCCTTGTAAATTTAGACAGGCTCTACTCATTTCTTCGCTGTAAATATTTATAGCAAGCATCTGCATCTTGCTTTGGTCTACAAATAACAACAGTGTCAGGTAAACCGGGTTTCGGAAAGTTTACGATAACTGTGATATGGGATGTGCGAATTATGCTCGCACCCGGTGTGAGATTTGCAAGAACGCATTAAGTCAACTTCAGCAAGCACCTTATTCTACTCTGAACGCTCCCTGGTCACACGTGCGTAGTAACAGCGGTGATTTCGTTGTCGCGCTGACCGTAACTGGAGTAAGGAGAGAGCCTGCGCGGCGAACGTGTTTACGAGGCTCTGCGCAGCCCAGCCTGACATGTTGAGTTCTGAAGCGAAATACGGCACTTCTACCCGCTACGTCCAGTATGGTGGTGACCCGTCGTCAGCACCTGGTTTAGGCGCTGCATGTCAAGCTACAAGTCGACAAGATTTCTTCTAGTCCATTCGTATTCCGTCTCTCTCTCCTCTAACTAAATTAATATGTCTCCTGGTTTAACTTCTTAATTTAATTCCCCATGTTTAACGTTGTTCCTTTAGCTTTTTTAACTTCTTTGAATCGACCACGTGTCCATTCCATAGCCCTAATTAACGCATAATAAACTCTCCTTTGTTAACCATCTCATTCACTTGTAATGTCACTTATTATGGGAATGAAGTCCCAGGTTTTCTCGCCCTTTTTCCTTCTAGCTAGATGACGAACTGCCTTGGGTTATTGTTGGTATCAGGGTTAGTATAATTCGACGTTTTTTTTGTACGATCATTTTTGTTATATCTTTATTCTCCGGCCTATATACCGACCCTATACCATAACTTGGTACCGCGACCATAAGTTGATTTTGAACTGCCTTCTAGCTTTAAGGAGCGAGAGACTTGGTTTTTTTATTTTAATATTTGCAATCAGCACGTGTTATTTTTTTCTTTCGTTTTTTCTGTTGCTTAATTTATGATTTTGACTATTTTGTTTCATGTGTTCATCAAATGGGTGAGTGATATTGTTTTGGTATATTTTTTTTAATTACTTGAGTGTATGTCATAGTGTATTGCTGTAAATTTAGTGAAATTGTGTTTATAAATTGTGTAGTAATATGAGTAGAAGTCTGTAAGTTCAAATGCTGTGCATTCGACGCAAATGTCCGCACAAGCATCAAATAATATTCTAAATATTCATGTTCCAAATTTCGATGGAGACTCAGAGCTGGTCGAGTTTTTTTTTGAACAAATAGAGGACTTAATCTCCGTCAATCGCTGGTCAAACGATCAGGCGGTGTTATTCTTAAAATCTAAATTATCGGGTGCTGCATTACGGTTGTATATTCAGTCACCGGAATTAAAAAAGAACCCTGAATTCAGTGTAATTAAGAAGAAATTTTGCTCCTTTTTCACTAAAAATTGTAGAAATTTAAGTTATGACTATAATTCGCTAAAACTCGAAGCTGATGAGTCAATTGTGTCATTTGCTCACAGACTTGATGTAGCCACGAGGAAAATGTACTCAAATGTAAAAGACGAAACTGCCCTAGAGCAGATTAAGATAGTAAAATTCATTGATGCTATGCCATACGAAATTAAGGTTAAACTGTATGAGCTGAAGAGTAACTGTTTTGATGAAAATCTAAAATGTGCTGAGAAGTTAAATAATTGTTACACATTGGCTAGCTCTTCAAAATTTGCAGTAGGTAGTACGAACAATATGTCTGACAATGCAATTCTAGAGAAATTGAATAAATTGGAGTTGAAATTAGAAAATCTGCAAAGCGAGAGAGTAGAATCTATTAATTTCACTGAACGTGATACGAATCTTGCCTTAAGCGACGAGCGTTCACGCACTCCTGCAGATAACCCTAGAAATTCTGAGCGCCGCACTTTTCGGAGTAGACCTAGCCGAGTAAGATGCTTTTTCTGCCGCAAGGTAGGGCATGTCGAGGCGAGGTGTTTTCTTAAGCGGAATCGCATGAATAGGGGTAGTCAGCAGAATTCACGTCGTAGCAGAGGTGGTAATTATCACCGTGGAATGGATAGTAATCTGAATCGGAATGCTGCTACCTTCACTCCAAGATATAACAATGTGTCGGGAAACTAATGTCCAGTACTGCATGTGGCAGTGATGTAGGTACTGCTAATCAACAACTGTCTTTGTGTCCAGAAAATAATGTATATAATTGTGAAGGTGATTTTTATAACTACATACCTAATAATGTAAATTGTGACAATAGTAACTGTATAGATAATAGCACTCAGACTTGTGATATTGATTATCAGGTTATATGCAACGTGTTAAAAGTAAAGTCCTCTCTTCCACATTTGAACATACAGTGTGGAAAAGAAACTGTAACATGTCTGGTAGACACAGGATCGTCAATTTCCCTTATCTCGGATGATAAGTTTAGAGAAATTAAAGAACATATAACTTATAAGAACATTGCAAATAATGTAACCATCACAACAGTGAATTCAACTGTAAAATTCTTTAATTGTATAAAATTTACCTTCAAGATTAATAAACATTTTTTTAATCATGTGTTTTACACCATAAGTCTGGATGAAACTTCCTCTTTCGAAGGGATCATTGGGTATGACTTCATTAAGAAGTATAATTTAATTTTAGATATTTCAGGTAACTGTCTTAAGTATGATAAATATGTGCTTCCTCTTAACGGTAATGAATCTAGCAATCACAATAGTCATGTTGAAGTAAATAAGAATAAGAGTAAACGTAAGAAAAGGAAAAAGAAAATTAATGTTAGTAATAGACCTGAAAGTGTTAATGTAACTGTGGTAAATGATTCTAATAGCAATAGCAGAGATGATAAAAATTCCTGTAATGAGTATTCTGTATATTTGTTACAAAAATGTAAGATTCCTCCTAAAGCATCTTGTTATGCAAGCGTAACTTGTGGTGAGTGTCCTGATGACACGTTTTCTATTTGAACCAAAGGTTACTAAAGCTGATATTCATATAAGTGAGTCTGTTTTCAATAGTGACATTAAACATAATAAATGCAATAGTAAATTTTTCATTCCAATAGTAAATAATTCAAATCATGTGGTTCATTTAAACAAAGATATGTTAATTGGTACTTTGTCTGAGATTTCTGATATGCAGAGTGAGTGTAGTTCCCAATCCCCATGTAATAGTTGTGATAATAGTGAACAAGTAAATTTAATTCAAGCCTCTAAGGAAACTTTAAGTAAAAGGAAAGCTGAATTTTGTTTAAATGACTTTAATTTAAAACATCTACGTGTTGAGGAAAAACTTAAATTACAGAAACTTTTGGCCAATCATGATATAATTTTTTCAAAGTCACTATCTACATTAGGTCATACTGATCTAGTAGAACCGCAAATTAATTTTCAATCTAATTTCCCAGTTAAAACTTTGCCATTCCCTGTTCCTCAGAGTCTTCAGAATGAAGCTCAAGAACAGCTTGCTCAATTACAAGAAGCGAATATAATAAAACGCAATATTTCTGCTTGGGCCTGTCCCATGATTTTAGTCAAAAGAAGGATGATGGTTCAGGAAAACAAAAATTTCGGCTTGCCTTGGATTTAAGATTACTGAATCAGTTGATATTACCTTCCTCGTATCCTTTACCTAAGATTCAGACAATTATTGCTAATGTAGCAAAGTACAAATTTTTTTCTACACTCGATTTGTCTAATGCGTATCACCAGATACATCTACCAAAAGAACTGCAGGATAAGTTATCTTTTACAACTCCCTGGGGTACTTACTGTTATAAGCGCTTAGTGTTTGGTTTAAAAACTGCTGCATCCACTTTTCAATCCTTAATGGATACTTTAATAGAGGAAATTGGTGTTTCTGGATGTTTTGCTTATCAGGATGATATGATAGTTGGTGCTAATTCATTTAATGAGATGGTAGATAAACTCAATAGTATCTTTAATGTATTTAAAAAATACAATCTGACTCTTTCGGCTTCAAAATGTTTATTCCATACCTCTACCATCAATTATCTTGGTTTCAAAATTTCTGAGAATACGGTCCAGCCTATAACTTCTAATGTTTATAAAATTACTTCTTTTCCAACTCCCTCTAATCCTAAGCAGCTTAAAAGATTTATTGGTTTATGCTCCTTTTATAGGCATTTAATTAATGACTTTGCCAACCTAATTAATCCCCTCCTAAAATTAACGTCACCTAGAACTGCATTCATATGGACACAAAATCAGCAGTCTGCATTTAAAAAATTGCAAGACACCTTCTTTTCGAAACCTTTTGTTAAGCAGCCAAATTTCGAACTGCCTTTTGTTCTAAACACTGATGCCTCCAAGGTAGCAATTGCTGCAACTCTTATGCAGGTGCATAATGGAGAAAGGTATCCTGTGGCTTATTTCAGTAAGGCTCTATCTAAAACCGAACAAAGGTATTCAGCCCTGAAATTAGAACTCATGGCAATTGTAAAAGGTATTTTAGCATTTAAATTCTATCTTTATAACAGGGAATTTGTAATTCTGTCAGACAGCAAGCCGTTAGAATTTTATAAACGCACAAAGTCACCAGCAGATATAACAACTCGATGGCTCAATGAGCTGAGCGAGTACAGTTTTGTGTTTCAGCATATTCCTGGGAAAGAAAATGTCCTGGCTGACTATCTATCTAGGGAGAACTTCAACAGGAATAGCGAGTCACTCGACAAAAATCCTTTACTTGTGGAAGAAAATGCTGTATTGCCCACTGAAATCATTAACAACGATGATGAGGAGTTCTGTCAGCATGTGATGGCTCAAGGTGATAATTATAACAACAGTGGAGGTAACTATGATCTGTCTGTGCATGATGATAATAACACTGACTCATATACTAATACTGATTTAAGTGATATAATAATTGATGACAGGTATGCATGCAATAGTAGTGAAAATTGTGTAAATAATGATAATATTTTGAACAGTGATGTTAATATAAGTAATAGTAATGATGCTGATATGCATATAAATTATAACTGCAATAATATGAGTGTAAATGTTAATGACAATGATGGTGTAAATGAAGTTTCTACTGCAACTCTACTAAAAGAACAGTTAAATGATAAGAAAATTGGTAAAATCTATAACGGTATTACTGAAAATCCAATTTCTATTGATGATAATACTAAATATTTTATTCATCCTGAAACTAAATTATTAATGTTTTTGAAGGACAATAGTGAATATATGAATGATGCGAAAATTATTGTTCCCCAAAATTTAAAAGCTAAAATTTTAAGTATTGCACATTTTTCTCATTTAGGAATATGTAAAACCTATAATTTTTTATGCAATAAGTATTATTGGTCTGGAATGTATACTGACACCATAAATTTCATTAATTCATGCACAATATGTTTTAAAAATAAGCCTCATTCAGTTAAACCTGCTCCTTTCCAATCAACTGTAATTCCTTATGCTCCTGGCCAATTTATATCGATGGATATTGTTGGTCCTTTTAGCAATGGTGTGCACATTCTTACTTTTGTTGATCACTTCTCTAGGCACTTAGAGATGAGTATTTTACAGAATCTCATGTCTAAAGGGGTGGTTGACAACCTCTTATGGTACATCACAACCTATGGGCGTCCTTCGTTGATCTTGACAGATTTAGGCACCCAGTTTACTGCAGAATGTTTTGAGAAATTTAATGAACTTTTAGGTATAAAATTAATTCATACTAGCTCGGGACATCCTGAAGCTAATTCTGTGTCAGAAAGAGTAAATTTATCAATTAAAACTTCTATAAAATCTTTAACTGAGAGTGGCATTGAATTTAAATATGCTGTTCTTCTTCATAAGGCTGTGTACAATGCTTCTGTGCACAGTACAACTAATTTGTCACCTAATGCAATACAATTTGGGAGAGCTCTATCTTTACTGTTTGATACGTTCCATGCTGATGTAACTTTGAATCAACTAGATAAGTCTTCATACATTGAGGACATGTTTAAAAGTGTTACTAAAATGTATGACTTTGTGTATGACAAGCTCCAAACACACCAGGTAACACTAAAGGCGAGGCAGTTAGAGAAATCAAAACTTAGAAAATTTAAAACTGGTGATTTAGTCTATTTGAAAGGCAAGGAGAAATATAAGCCTAAGTATGACGGTCCCTTTGTTGTAGTAAAATGTGTCTCTGATGTAGACTATCTCATTCGTCTTGCGGAAAATGCGTCTGCAAAAGAGTTCATAGTCCATGTAAATAGGTTGCTTTTGCTTCCGCCCAGAGCATCTTACTTAAACCTTCCTAATCAAAATTTGCCCGCTTCACCTGTTGCTCCTAGGTATAACTTGAGAAGTCGTACCTAGAGTATGCAGTGCTTTTTTTAAAAAGATTAATATTATTCTTTGTTTTTCTACTTTGTGTATATAATGTAAACATCAACAGAGATAGCCTGATCAACTCTCTTTGTGTGTGCATTGTAAATCTTGATATTCCTAGGGTATTGAGTTTATTTACATGTAACTTGATGGATATGTTATGTTACACCTTAAGATGCTCAGTATTCCAAATTATCCCTTGCTTTGTAATTAGATAAGCTATATTTCTCCTACAGTAATAATCAGTAATATAAGTGGTAAATAATAGTAGTTACATTGAATTTAACTTAAATAATTTTTGGTTGCAAGAGTAAAACTTGGTATGAAGTTCATAAATTTTAAATCTCTACTATTGAGCCTTACCTCTTGGTTGTGTGTATGCTTGTATCCCGAATATGTCAATTTGAACTAGAGTCATGTGTACTCATTATTGTGTCACTATTTTTTTTTGGTTCTTGTTCTTGCATAAATGTAATAGTAACTTTTAAATCTTGGCCAAGTGTACAATTAACTAGTGTCATAAGTGGACAGTTAACAAGGGTATAATTAACTAGTATCCTAAGTAGACAATTAATATGTAAACTGTTAACAAGTGAACAATTAACAAGTAAACAATTAGCTAGTGGCTTGAGTATGCAATTAACTAGTCTCATGCGCGCACTTAATTATGACAAATGTTGGTATACCATAAAAAGAAAAATTGACGTGATTTGACTTGATTTAATTTTTTTGTGTAAAATATTGAGTGGAAGATATGAAGTTTTTTTTTTTTTGAAATTTGAGTCAGCTGACCTAATATAAGATGAAGTGATGTGACAAAAGGTGAAATTTAAAAAGGATCCTTTGTGTTGAATATACCTTTTGTGTTGAATTGACCTTTTTGTTTTGTATATACATTGTGTGTTGAATATACCTTTAGTTTTGAATATGCATTTCTTTGTTTTGAATAGGCTTTTTGATTTGAATATGTCTGTGGTTTTAAGTAAGCCTTTGTTTTTGAAAATGCGTGTAAATAATTTGAATTGTGCTTTTGTTATTAAGAAGTTGTGTAAGTCATGATTCGTTGGAATGAGATATGAATTGATGTGTTAATAAGAATTATGCTGGTGCATAATTGTCAGACATTATGCAATGTTATTGAATGAAGATAAATCTAATGAATCCAGAATGTAGGTTTGCAGACTTACCTGATTAGGTAGGAACTTTTGATATGTAAGGTCTGATTGTCAGTCTAATATGACAACTGCTCCATTTCGACTGTTTAATGGGAATGTGTTGTAAGTTGCTCGACTTTCTGATTCATTAGATGATGGATAAGCACAAAACAATGTATGTAACTAAAAAAACTTTTTTTTGAGAGAATCGTCCATTGCAAGATTGTTTTTGCAAAATTGTATAGTGTCAATATTGAATTCTGTTCAAGAGTTAGAGTGATGTATTGCGGCTACTGTTAATGTGTGTTGAGTAAATAATTTTTGATTTGCACAGGTATTGGTGAACCTGATTTTTGTTCCCCCATGTATTTATGGTAAGTGGTCAATTCAAAGACTCCCCGTAACGTAGTGAATTTTTTTTCTCCTTTTTTTTCTGTCCCACGAGAGAGATGTGATATGGGATGTGCGAATTATGCTCGCACCCGGTGTGAGATTTGCAAGAACGCATTAAGTCAACTTCAGCAAGTACCTTATTCTACTCTGAACGCTCCCTGGTCACACGTGCGTAGTAACAGCGGTGATTTCGTTGTCGCGCTGACCGTAACTGGAGTAAGGAGAGAGCCTGCGCGGCGAACGTGTTTACGAGGCTCTGCGCAGCCCAGCCTGACATGTTGAGTTCTGAAGCGAAATACGGCACTTCTACCCGCTACGTCCAGTATGGTGGTGACCCGTCGTCAGCACCTGGTTTAGGCGCTGCATGTCAAGCTACAAGTCGACAAGATTTCTTCTAGTCCATTCGTATTCCGTCTCTCTCTCCTCTAACTAAATTAATATGTCTCCTGGTTTAACTTCTTAATTTAATTCCCCATGTTTAACGTTGTTCCTTTAGCTTTTTTAACTTCTTTGAATCGACCACGTGTCCATTCCATAGCCCTAATTAACGCATAATAAACTCTCCTTTGTTAACCATCTCATTCACTTGTAGTGTCACTTATTATGGGAATGAAGTCCCAGGTTTTCTCGCCCTTTTTCCTTCTAGCTAGATGACGAACTGCCTTGGGTTATTGTTGGTATCAGGGTTAGTATAATTCGACGTTTTTTTGTACGATCATTTTTGTTATATCTTTATTCTCCGGCCTATATACCGACCCTATACCATAATAACCTGACTGAATTTATCACTATCCTTTCTCATTTGTTCCCCTTCAAATCGAACATCTCTGTCATCTGATAGAACGTTAATTAAAGATTTTGTCTTCTCCTTCGGACGGTTCATATTTGCGCTATGTTTGCCAATTATATCAGGGTGGAAAGCTGGTGTTACCGTGATGTCTGAATAGGCAACAGAGATATGTATCGAGATATATATCAAGATATCTATCTATCGAGATATCCATCTATCTATAGATCTATCTATCGAGATATACATCTATCTATAGATCTATCTATCGAGATATCTATCGAGATATCTGTCTACCGAGATATCAAGTTAATTTATCTCCTTGATGCAGTTTTTCCATTTATTTATGATGCAGTTATAAATAAATGTTGCTTACAATTACGTCAGCACATGGCGAGCTACAAAACCAAAAATATAAAAACAATTGTACAACAAAAGAGTGATGCTTTCAAAACAGAAAGTAACGCAATTTATCTCCTTCATGGAGTTTTCCCACTTAAATAAATGTTGCTTGCAATTACATCAGCACATGGCGTGCTACAAAACCAAAAATATAAAAACAATTATACAACAAAAGAGTGATTCTTTGAACCAAATAAGCACGTGGTGTGCTACAAAAATTTTAGTTACACCAGCACATGGCGTGCTACAAATTTTCATCTATATCAGCATATAACATGCTACAAAATTTTGCTATACCAACAAAGGGCGTGCTACAAATATCAACTGCACCAGCATGTGTCGTGCTACAAAATCTCAATCATACCAGCACATTGCGTGTTACAAAATTGCATGTATATCAGCATATGGCATGCTACAAAATTTTTGCTATACCAGCACATATCGTGCTACAACAATTACTAGTGAAATAACAATTTTCCATTTATCATATAACATGCTTCAATTCACACACAAAAGAACGTAACCAAAACCCCCCAATAAAATTTCATCATATAAAATTTCATAAAATTTCATCAATAATAATAAAATTTCATCATTTCCCCTAATAACAAAATCACTTTTGGTACTCACCCCTCACGTGGAATGTTCTCATGCTGCCACCATTTTTAGCTCTACCGTAACAAGAGAACTAATTAACAGGAAAACAAACTTTATTTTCTATTGAAGAGACAATGGGCAGCACAACACAGGAATTGGGGTGGAACACATCACACTATATCGGTAGCATAATATCTCAAAAGGATCGAAAAATGATACTTCTTTTACACTGAAACACGAACAACCCTTCTTAATCTCCCCGCTCGATCCAAACATTATTTCACTTCAGTTTTGTTCGCTAGCATTTTAAAACCGCAATCCGGTACTCGAACGGGAGGTCGTCAGACTATCTATCTATCGAGATATCTATCTATCGAGATATCTATCTATAGAGATATCTATCTATAGAGATATTTATCTATCGAGATATCGAGAAATCTATATCGAAAAATCGAGACATCGAGATATCTATCTTCATATCGAGATATCTAGATATATCGAGATATCGAGATATCTATCGACATATCGAAATATCGAAATATCTATCCAGATATCGAGATATCGAGATATCTATCGAGATATCTACCTATTGAGATATCTATCTAATGAGATATCTATATATCTATCTATCGAGATATCTATATATATATATCGATATATCTATCTATCGAGATAACTATCTAGGTATCTGTCTATCTATCTATCGAGATATCTATCGGGATATCATCGAGATATCTATATATATCGAGATATATATCTATCTATCGAGATATCCATCTATCTATTGAGATATCTATCTATCGAGATATCTACCTATCGAGTTATCTATACAGACATCTTTCTATCGAGATATGTATCGAAATATATGTAACCGGATATGTATCTATCAAGATATCTATAGAAATATATGTAACGAGATATACATCGAGATATCTATGGAGATATCTTTCTATCCTTCTATCTATCAAGATTTCTACCAATCGAGATATCTATCGAGATTCTATCGAGATATCTATCGAGATATCTATCGAAATATCTATCTATCAAGATATCACTATTGAGATATCTATACAGATATCTATCTATCAAGATATCTATCTTGATATCGAGATATCTATCTTCTTATCGAGATATCTCTTTAGATATCGAGATATCTATATCTCTAGATATATAGATATCTAGATATAGCGATATCTAGATATCGCGATATCAACTTATCAATCTATCGAGATATCAATCGATATATCTATCTATCGAGATATCGAGATATCTATCTTGATATAGAGATATCTGTTTAGATATCGAGATATCTATTTCTCTAGATATCTAGATATCTAGATATAGCGATATCTAGATATCGCGATATCGACTTATCAATCTATCGAGATATCAATCGATATATCTATCTATCGAGATATCGAGATATCTATCTTGATATCGAGATATCTCTTTAGATATCGAGATATCTATATCTCTAGATATATAGATATCTAGATATAGCGATATCTAGATATCGCGATATCGACTTATCAATCTATCGAGATATCAATCCATATATCTATCTATCGAGATATCGAGATATCTATCTTGATATAGAGATATCTGTTTAGATATCGAGATATCTATTTCTCTAGATATCTAGATATCTAGGTATCGATATATCTAGATATTGAGATATTGAGATATCTACCTATCGAGATTTCTATCATCTATCTATCGAGATATCTATCTATCTATCTATCTAGATATCGAGATATCCAGATTTAGAGATATCTATCGAGATATCTTTCGAGATATCTTTCGAGATATCAGTCTATCGAGATATCTATCGAGATATCGCGATGTCTATCTCTATATATAGATATTAAAATATCATCTAGATATCGTAATATCTGTTTAGATATCGATATATCTATTTCTCTAGATATCTAGATATCTAGATATCGAGATATCGAGATATAAATCTAACGAGATATCGAGATATCTTCCTATCGAGATAGTTATCATCTATCTATCGAGATATCTATCTATCTATATATCTAGATATCGAGATATGTAGATATCGAGATATCCAGATCTAGAGATATCTATCGAGATATATATCTACTGAGATATATATCTATCGAGATATCTTTCAAGATATCTTTCGAGATATCAGTCTATCGAGATATCTATCGAGATATCTATCTATCTATCGAGATATCTGTCGAGATATCTATCTATCTATCGAGATATCTCTCGACATATCTATCTATATATCGAGATATCTATCTATCTCACTATCTATCGAGATATCTATCAAGTTATGTATCTATCTATCGAGATATTTCTCGAGATATATATCTATCTATCGAGATATCTATATATCTATCAGGATATCATCGAGATATCTATATATATCGAGATTTATATCTATCTATCGAGATATTCATCTATCTATGGAGATATCTATCTATCGAGAAATCTATCGAAATATATGTAAAGATATATCTATAAATCGATATATCTATAGAAATATATGTAACGAGATATCTATCAAGATATCTATCGAGATATCTATCCTTCTATCTATCGAAATGTCTATCGAGATATCTATCTATGGAGAAATCTATCTATCTATCAATCGAGATACCTATCGAGATTATATCTTTCGAGATATCTATCTATGGAGATATCTCTGAAGTATTCACTATTGAGATATCTCTACAGATATCTATCTATCGAGATATCTATACAGATATCTATCTATCGAGATATCTTTCTATTGAGATATCCAGATATATCTCTATCGATAGAGATCTCTGGATCTGTCTATGTATCTATCGAGATATCTATCGAGATATCTTTCTAGATATGTATCGAGATATCTTTCGAGATATCTACTGAGATATCTATTTATTGAGATATGTATCGAGATATCTTTCGAGATATCTACTGAGATATCTATTCAGAAATCAAGATATATATCTATCGAGATATCGATCTATCTATCGACATATCTACCAATCGAGATATCTATCGAGATATATAAATCGATGGAGATATCTATCGATATATCTATTTAGGGAGATATCTATCAAGATCTTTATCTATCGAGATATCTGTCGAGATATCTATCGATCTATCGAGATAGATATCTATATATTTAATTATCTATCGATATATCTATCGAGATATCTATCGAGATATCGAGATATCTGTCGAGATATCTATCGAGATATCGAGATATCTGTCAAGATACCTATCGATATATCTATCGACATAGATATCTAACTATCTATCTATCTATATATCGAGATATCGAGATATCATCTCGATATCGAGATATCTAGCTAGATATCGAGACATCGAGTATCTATCGAGATATCGAGATATCTATCTCTATATCGAGATATCGAGATATCGAGATATCATCTATATACCGTAATATCCGTTTAGATATCGAGATATCTATCTGTCAAGATATCTAGATATCGAGATATCAAGATATCGAGATATCGAAATATCAATCTATCGAGATATCGAGATATCTACCTAACGAGATATCTATCATCTATGTATCGAGATGTCTATCTATCTAGGAGATATCTATCATCTGTCTATTGAGATATCTATCTATATATCTATCGAGATATCGAGATATCCATATATAGAGATATCTATCGAGATATATATCTATTGAGATATCAGTCAGTCGAGATATCTATCTATCATTGAGATATCTGTCGAGATATCTATCTATCTATCGAGATATCTATCGACATATCTATCTATCTGTCGAGATATCTATTGAGATATCTATCTATCTGTCGAGATATCTATTGAGATATCTATCTATCTATATATCTATCGAGATATCCAGATATCGAGATATCTATATATCTATCTATCGAGATATTCAGATATCGACATATCTATATCGAAATATCGAGATATCCAGATATCGATATATCCAGATATCGAGATATCTATATCGAAATATCGATATATCGAGACATCTATTGAAATATCGAGATATCGAGATATCTATCGACGTATCTATCTATTGAGATATCTATCTATCGAAATATCGATCTATCTATCTATCGAGAGCGCTATCGAGATATCTATCTACAGAGATATCTATCGATATATCTATCTTTATGGATAACAATCGAGATATATTTCGAGATATGAATCTATCGAGATATCATCAATCTATCGAGATATATATAGATATATCTATCTATGGAAATATCTATCGAGATATGTTTCGAAATATCTATCTTTTTATATAACTATAGAGATATTTATGTATGGATATATCTATCAATCGAGAAATCTATCGAGATATTTACCTATCTATATATCGGGATATCTATCGAGATATCTATCTATATATGTATTGACATATCTATCTATCTATCTATCGAGATATCTATAAATCTATCTATCGAGATATTTTTGCCTATCTTTACATCGAGATATCTATCGAGATTTCTATCTATATATCTATCGAGATATCCATAAATCTATCTATCGAGATTTTTACCTATATTACATCGAGATATCTATCGAGATATCTATCTATCTATCTAAGTGATGACTATCTATCTATCTATCGATATTTTTATGTATCGATCTATCGATATATCTTTTGAGATATCTATCTATATATTGAGATATCTATCTATCTATCGAGATATCTATCTATAGAGATATCTATCTATCGAGATATCTATCTATAGAGATATCTATCTATCGAGATATCTATCTATAGAGATATCTATCTATCGAGATATCTATCTATAGAGATATCTATCTATCTATCTATCGAGATATCTATCAAGTTATCTGTCTATCTATCGAGATATCGCTCGAGATATCTATCTACCGAGATATCTAGGTATCGACATATCTATCGAGATATCTATCGATCGACATTTATATCGAGATATCTATCTATCGAGATATCTATCGAGATACCTATCTATCGAGATATCTGTATATAAATATATATATCTATCTATCGAGATATCTATCTATCTATCTATCGAGATATCTATATATGTTTCCAAATATCTATATATCTTTCGAGATATCAAGATATCTATCTATCGAGATATCTATATATGTTTCCAGATATCAATATATCTTTCGAGATATCGAGATATTTATCTAGATATCGAGATATCTGGCTAGATATCGAGATATCTATCTATCTAGATATCTGTCTAGATATCGAGATATCTATCTATCTAGATATCTAGAAATCAGATATTGAGATATCTCGATAGATATCGAGATATCTATCTATCAAGACATCTATCGAGATATCTATTGAGATATTTTTCTATTTTTCTATCAATCGAGATATCCATCTATCTATTGAGATATTTATCTATTTATCTAAATTTCTATCTATCTATCGAGATATCTATCTATCTATCAAGATATCTATCGAGATATCTATCAAGATATATATATATCGAGATATCTATCGAGATATATATCTATGGATATAACTATCGAGATATCTATCGAGATATCTCTCTATAGATATATACATTGAGATAACTATGTATATATCTATCTATCGAGATATCTATCTATCTATCTATCGAGATATCTATATATAGAGAAATATATCTATTGAGATATCTTTCGATCTATCGAGATATATATATCTATCTACCGAGATGTTTGTCTATCTGTCAAGATATCTATCGAGATATCTATCTATGAAGATACGTATCGAGATATGTATCGAGATATCTCTCTATCGATTTATCTATCGATCTATCGAGATATCTCTCTATCGATATATCTATCTATCTATCGAGATATCTATCGAGATATCTATCGAGATATATATCTATCGATATATCTATATATCGGGATATATAGATTTATCTATCTATTATCTATCGATCGATCGATCTATCGAGATATCATATACCGAGATATCAGATATCGGTATATCAGATATCGAGATACCGTTTATCGAGATATCAGATATCGAGATATCAGATATGAAGATATCAGATATCGAGATATCACATATTAAGATATCTGATAGATAGATAGATATCTCGATAGATAGATAGATGATATCTCGATAGATAGATGATATATATCTCGATAAGTTGAAATATCTCGATATCTCGATAGATTGATATCTAGAGAAATAGATATCTAAACAGATATTACGATATCTAGATGATATCGCGATATCTACATAGATATCTCGATAGACTGATATCTCGACAGATATCTCGAAATATATCTCGATAGATATCTGTAGATCTAGATATCTCGATATCTATATATCTAGATATCTAGATATCTCGATAGTTAAATGATAGACATCTCGATAGGTAGATAGATATCTCGATAGATAGATGATAGATATTTCGATAGTTAAATATATCGAAATCTCGATCTCTCGATCTAGATATGTAGATATCGAGATATCTAGAGAAATAGAGATCTCGATATCTAAACAGATATCTCGATATCAAGATAGATATCTCGATATCTCGATACATAGAAAGATTGATATCTCGATAGATAGATATCTCGATATATATCTCTATAGATAGATAGATAGATATCTCGAGACATGGATATCTCAATCGATATATATGTATCTCGATATCTCAATAGATATATATCTCAATATCTTGATAGATATCTCGATAGATAGATATTTTGATAGATATCTCGATAGAATCTCGATAGATATCTCGATCGACAGATATAAGATAGATAGAAGGATAGAAAGATATCTCTTAGATATCTCGACGGATATCTCGTTAGATATATTTCTATAGATATCTCGATAGATAGATATCTGGTTAGGTATATTTTGATAGATATGTCGATAGATAGATATCTCTATAGATAACTCGATAGGTATATATCTCGATAGATATCTCGATAGATATCTCGATAGATATCTCAAAAGATAGTTGGATATCACGATAGATAGATATATATCTCGATATATAAACCTATCTCGATGTTATCCCGATACATAGATAGATATATCGATAGATAGATAGATATAACTCGATACATATCTCGTTAGATAGGTAGATAGATATATCAATAGATATCTCAATGGATAGATGGATAGATCTCTCGATAGATAAATATCTCGATAGATATCTCCATAGTTAGATATCTCGATATATATCTCGATAGATAGATAGATAGATAGATAGATATTTCGATACATAGATATCTTGATATATATCTCGATACATATCTCTAAGTATAGATATATCGATAGATATCTCGTTTGATAGGTAGATAGTTATTTCAATAGATATCTCAATGGAGAGATAGATAGATCTCTCGATAGATATATATCTCGATAGATATCTCCATAGTTAGATATTTCGATATATATCTCGATAGATAGATAGATAGATAGATAGATATCTGGATAGATAGATATCTTGATATATATCTCGATACATATCTCTAAGGATAGATATATCGATAGATATCTCGATAAATAGATGTTCCGATATCTAGAGAGATAGATATCTCGATATCTGGATATCAGATATCTATCTTGATATCTCGATATCAGATATCTATCTCGATATCTAGATATATCGATATCTTATATCTTGATATCTGATATCTGGATATTTATCTCGATATCTCGATATCTGATATCGAGATATCTATATATATGTCTCGATATCTAGATAGATAGATCGATAGATAATAGATATATAAGATATCTCGATATATAGATATATCTATAGATAGACAAATATCTCCATAGATATCTTGTTCGATAAATTACTCGATAGATAGATATCTCGATTGGTATCTCGATAGATAGATATCTCGATACATATCTCGATATCTTGACAAATATCTCGATATCTCGAAAGATATCAAGATAGACAGATATCTCCATAGATAGATAGATAGATATCTAGATACATCAATAGATATCTCGATAGATCGATAGACATCTCGGTAGATAGACAGATATCTCGATAGATCGATATATATCTTGAAGGATTGATAGATATCTCGATAGATCAATCGATACATAGATAGATAGATAATCTCGACAGTTATCTCGATTGAAATCTCGATAGATTATATATATATCGATAGATATCTCGATAGATAGATATCTCGATAGATATCTCGATAGATAGATAGATAGATATCTCGATAGATAGATATATACATAGTTATCTCATTTTATATACCGATAGAGAGATATTTCGATATATATCTCGATAGGTATCTCGATAGATAGATATCTCGATAGATATCACGATATATAGATATCTCGACAGATATCTCGATCGACAGTTAGATATTCGATAGATAGATAGATATCTCAATAGATACATAGATATCCCGATAAATAGAAGAATAGAAAGATATCTCGATAGATATCTCGATAGATAAATATCTCGATATCTATCGAGATATCTCAATATCTGATTTCTAGATATCGAGATAGATAGATATCTCGATATCTAGAGACATATCTCGATATCTAAATAGATATCTCGATATCTCGAAAGATATATAGATATCTCGATAGATAGATATCTCGATATCTCGATAGATATATAGACAGATAATAGATAGATTTCTCGATAGATAGATAAATATCTTTATTTACAGATATCTTGATAGATAGGTATCTCGATAGATAACTCGATAGGTAGATATCTCGATATATATGTCGATCGATAGATATCTGGATAGATTTCTCGATACCTAGATAGATAGATAGATAGATATCTCTATAGATATATATCTCTATAGATAAATATCTCGATAGATAGTGAGATAGGTGGATATCTCGATTTATAGATAGATATCTCGATAGATAGATAGATATCTCGACACATATATCGAAAGATATATCTATAGATATATATCACAATATATATATATATATCTCGATAGATCTGGATATCTCGATATCTAGATAGATAGATAGATAGATATCACGATAGATAGATGATAGATATCTCGATAGGTAAATAGATATCTCGATAGATAGATGATAGATATCTCGATAGGTACATATCTCGACATCATATCTCGATACATCATATCTCGATACATTGATATCTCGATATCGAGATATCTCGATATCAAGATATTTCGATATCTAGATAGATAGATAGATGATAGATATCTCAACAGATATCTCGATAGATATCTCGATAGACTGATATCTTGAAAGATAGCTCGAAAGATATCTCGGTAGATATACATCTCAATAGATATATATCTTGATAGATATCTCTAGATCTGGATATCTCGATATCAAGATATTTCGATATCTAGATAGATAGATAGATGATAGATATCTCGATAGGCAGATATCTCGATATCAAGTTATATTGATATCTCATTATCTCGATAGACTGATATCTCGAAAGATAGCTCGAAAGATATCTCGGTAGATATACATCTCAATAGATATATATCTTGATAGATATCTCTAGATCTGGATATCTCGATATCAAGATATTTCGATATCTAGATAGATAGATAGATGATAGATATCTCGATAGGCAGATATCTCGATATCAAGTTATATTGATATCTCATTATCTCGATATCTAGATATCTAGATATCTACAGAACATCTACAGAAATAGATATCTCGATATCTAAACAGATATTACGATATCTAAATGATATTTTGATATAGAGATAGATACGATATCTAGATGTAGAGATATATTACGATATCTAGATATAGATATAGATATCTCGAGATCTCGATAGATATATCGATAGATAGATATCTCGACAGATATCTCGATAGATAGATAGATAGATATCTCAATAGATATCTCGATAGACTGATATCTCGAAAGATATCTCTAAAGATATGTCGATAGATATCTAGATATCTCTAGATCTGGATATCTCGATATCTAGATAGATAGATAGATATCTCGATAGATAGATGATACATGTCTCGATAGGTAGATATCTCGATATCTCGATAGATTGATATCTCGATATCTCAATATCTAGATATATCGATATCTAGATAGACAGATATATAGATATCTAGATAGATAGATGATATCGAGATATCAGATATCCAGATATCTGATATCTCGATATCTTATATCTCGATATCTTATATCTCGATATCTGATCGATCGATAACATAGATATCTAGAGAAATAGATATCTCGATATCTAAACAGATATCTCGATATCAAGATAGATATCTCGATATCTCGATAGATAGATAGATAGATATATATGACGATAGACAGATTCATAGCTTGATAGATATCTCAATACATATCTCGATAGACTGATATCTCGACTCATATCTCGAAAGATATCTCGATAGATATCTCGATATCTGGATATCTCGATATCTTGATAGACAGATATACAGATATCTCGATAGATGATATCGAGATATCAGATATCGAGATATCTGATATCTCGATATCTTATATCTCAATATGTGATATCTCGATATCCTATATCTCAATATCGTATATCGATATTTGATCGATATATATCGATATATGATCGATCGATAACATCGATAGATCAGATATCTCGATAGGTATCTCGATAGATAGATTTCTCGATAGATAGATATCTCGATAGATATCTCGAGATATCTATCTGATATCTCGATATCTACCTCGATATCTTTCGAGAGATCAATATGATCTCTCGATATCTATGTGATATCTGATATCTAGATAGATATCTCGATAGATATCTGGATTCCCAGATATCTCGATAGAAAGATATCACGATAGATGTATCGATAGATATCTCGATAGACATCTCGATAGATATCTCTGGACAGGTATGTCGTTCGAAAATTCGATAGATAGATATCTCGATAGATATGTCGATACATAATAGATATATCGATAGATATCTCGATCGATAGATAGATATCTCGAAAGATAGATATTCATTTATATTTTGTTTTTATGTATTGATATCGGATATCGAGATATCTGATATCGAGATATCTGATATCGAGTTATCCGATATCGAGTTACCCGATATCGAGATATCGGATATCTCGATATCGGATATCTCGATATCGGATATCGAGATACCAGATATCGAGATATCGGATATCGAGATATCGGGTATCGAGATATCGGATATCGAGATATCGGATATCGAGATAACAGATATCGAGATATCGGATATCGAGATACCAGATATCGAGATATCGGATCTCGATATCAGATATCGAGATATCTCGATATCCGATATCGAGATATCAGATATCGAGATATCTCGATATCTGATATCTATCGATATATCGAGATATCGAGATTGATATATCGAGATACCTCTTATCGATATCGAGATATCTCTTATCTATATCGAGATATCTAGATATTAGATATCTCGATAGATTAGATATCTAGATATCTCGATATTAGATATCTCGAGAGATAGATATCTCGGTAGGAATCTCGATAGATAGATTTCTCGATAGATAGATATCTCGATAGATATCTCGAGATATCTATCTATCGAGAAATCTATTGAGATATCTATATCGGGATCTATATCGAGATATCTATTTCGGGATCTCGAGAGATAGATATCTCGATAGATATCTGGATACCCAGATATCTCGATAGATAGATATCTCGATCGATATCTCGGTAGATATCTGGATAGGTATCTCGTTCAGAAATTCGATAGATAGATTCGATTTTTATAGCTCGCCATGTGGTGATGTAATTGTAAGCACATGAATAATATATATATATATATATATATATATACAGGGTGGCTAATAATTACTGTGACAAATATCGAATCACTTAATTACACACAGATGAAATAGAAAATGGAAAATACAACAATATTATGAACATTATACATGAAAGTTTACCATGAAAGAATTTTACTTGAATCGACCGCTATCTTTATCGATTACTAAAGATAATCTCTTACGCCACTGTCCTATTGCGGCACGAATCATTTTATGAGGTAATTTGTCCCATTCACTCCGTATGGAAGCTTTGAGGGAGTCCAAACTTCTGTGCTTCTTAGCATTTACTTTAGACTTTAAAATCCCCCAAATGCAATAGTCTAAAGGATTTAGATCTGGTGAAGAAGGTGGCCAATCTTCTTGCTTGATAAACTTCGGGCAATTGGCATGGAGCCATTCCTGTGTTGTTTTGAATCGGTGGGACGGTGCAGAATCTTGCTGAAATATCCAATTCTTTTTGGGATACAATCTGTTAGCATGTGGTAATAAACGTGTAGCTAATACTTCCTGTTTGTGATATTCAGCTTTGATTTTTACCCCTTTATCGATGAATTTCATAGGCAGTTTTCCATTGTGTGACACTGCAGCCCAAACCATAACACAATTCTTGTTCTGAAAGCGTTTAACAGTTCGAAGATTTTCAGGTATATCCTAGAAGGTTGCTGAATATACAACATCATTTTTAGCATTATAACTTTGTTCTGTACAAAACAGCTTCTCATCAGAGAAGATTATTTTTTCAACACTTTTGCTACCGTGCTGGTTCAGCAATTTCTTACATCTTTGTAACCTTTTTACTATTTGTGCGGTAGTCAAACCTTGAACTTTTCTTTTGCGATAAGGTTGAAAACCCAGGTCTTCATTTATGATAAGTTGCATAGTTCTGCGACTGATGTTCTCTTCTGCAGCTATTTTATTTGCAGAACGTTGTGGATTTCTTCGTATCTTTTCACGAATTCTTTTGATGCGTTCTTTTGTACGAACAGTGCGTGGACGACCGGACCTTCGTTGATCTTTACAGCTATTGGTATCCAATAATCGATTTATAGTCCTATATATAAAGGTCCTATTAAAACCAAGGCATTTTAATTGCTTAAATAAACTTCTTATCGATAATGCAGAAAATCCGCGATCAAAAAGCTGTTTAACCATAAACCTTTTGGCTTCCATCTTTAAAAATATTCTACATGTTTTACAAAAATCGTCTGCGTTTACAAAAAGTTGCCAATCACACAAATAGATAGATAAATTGTTTTTCCAAACGATTAAAATTAACTCTTATTTTTTGGAGTGTTACAGTATTTATTAGCCACCCTCTCTCTCTCTCTATATATATATATATATATATATATATATATATATATATATTGATTGAATTTTGACTAGCGGTGGTGTCGTCGTGGAATGTCGAGTCCTCGGGTAAAGCGTCAGCACGTGCTTTATGGGTGACCGTAATTTATCGAATATGTTCCTCGCAAGATATGTTATAGAAAAAGGGGTCGCTATTTGTTCGAAAGGAGATTTAAAGATCGTTGGCGGGGTGGTTTTTCGTAAGACGTAGGTGCTCAATAATATATCATTTGCTTTTAAAGTCGAAACTTTAAGAGCGTTTAAAATGGGGCTTTACACCCCCCCCAAAAAAAAACAATTAAAAATTTAAAACTCGTATTTAACTCGTATGTAACATTGAATTCAGTTCCTTACAAATGAAATTATTCTCTTGAAATCTGTACCTACCTAGTTTCAATAAATTCGTCCCAAAACAAACCGTTCTAAACAAAATTTCAAATTTTTAAATTTCAACTTTTATAATTCAATTCCTTTAAAATGTTCTTTATGTATTGCGTTTATATATTTATAAACGCAAAGAAAATGTAAGCACATGAATAATATATATATATAGTATATATATATATATATATATATATATATATATATATATATATATATATATATATATATATATATATATATATATATATACATATATATATATATATATATACATATATATATATATATATATATATATATATCTGACAACGGCTACTATATATATATAGTAGCCGTTGTCTCTGTATAACACTTCCGGGCCGTACTCATCTTTCAGTTGAAGCCCTCAGTAAACAAACGACCGGTTAGGTTTAATTTCAATTTCAGATGTGGATCAGAATTTTTTGTTACCTAAAAACTAATATCTTCTCCATCAAATCACGTTTGTTCAGACTATTTTTCTATAAAACATTCAAAACTAAAAGAATTCGATGCTCTTAGCTGTATATTTAACAGTTTTTTAAAATCTGTTTACTTTTGTGATGAATTCTGAAAGTACACAAACTTGAATGTGAATGAATCAAGTAGCTCAAGTATTCATATCGCGAAATGAGCTGTAAAAAACTTGATGGCAGTCTACTACTCCAATCGCATGAAAAACTAAATAAATAAAAAATAATGAAAGGGTTTGTTTTTCCAAGGTGTCGATTAAATGCAATATTGTTAGATAATTCGGGATATTTTTTAACTCTCATACACTTTTTCCATTATGACGTCATTATTAGTATTATGACGTCAAAATGACGGGCTACCTTCTAGTATATATATATATATATATATATATATATATATATATATATATATATATATATATATATGTGTGTGTGTGTGTGTGTGTGTGTGTGTATCCCATCATATCATACCTCAAGTAACCACTGAAAATGCCGCTTTCTTTCGAATTTACCCGCTTTAAAATTTCATTTATTTCTTCTTTATTTTGTCTTCTTTTTTTGTTTCAAATTCCTCGCCAGTAAAATCTTTGGCTAGCGAAATCAGGATATCCACTCTCAACTTTAAAAATAAATTTAATATTCCAGATAAAATGGCGTACCCAAAGTACATCTTCTAAGAAGGATATCTGCAGAAAAAGAGTACCTACTGCCAAGAAGAAATGACGTACGGCGTCCATTCGTTTTCGTTCTATTCGAGCGTTCCTAATGATCCGGAATCTCGGAATGCTCCGACGACTCCTTTCGGGGGCCATGGCGTAAATGCGCGTATTAAAATTTTTGCTTCAGTGAGATCCGGAGTTTAGAATGTGAGAATGTCTTTTTTCCTGTTTTTTCTGTATTCTGGAGCAATGTTGGCCGCATGTGAAAAAAATATTCTTTTTCGAACTTTTTGGGATGTGCGGTGAGTAGAGCCTGAGTTGAAAATAACGAGACCCATTTATTTCATATATATATATATATATATATATATATATATATATATATATATATATATATATATATATATATATATATATATATATATATATATGTACATCTATATTTATACATTGTAGAACCGTACCGAACTTGAGGCCACGGGGTTCATTGTGGTCCACCACAGAGATTAACAAGACTATGCCCACAGAGATTATGCCAGCAAGCTGTGCACCGTTTACAACTTCCGCCACCATTCACAATGGTGCAACGATCTGATTATGGCCAAAATAAAAATCATCGCTTATCCGGAAACGGCTCCGGTGGTGTGAAGTTCGTGTTTTCTTTGCATCTATGTAAGCGGTGGCACTGATGAGCAGACGGCAAGTTGGAGTCATCTGGATACTCTAAAATTCGAAGTCAGGAACTTATTCTGCAGGTGCTTTCAAATGGCACTCGCTGACTGGCGACCTTCTCTCTCAGCCTGTACAACGAGTACATTCTATTGTATTGCGTTTTTATACAATGTTTATCATTTATAAGCACATTTCTCTTATTTAAAAGCATGTTACAAAAAACTGCGGTGTGTTTTTTTTCGGGAGGGGGGGGGGAACGAATTAATGGAATTTCCATTCATTTCAATGGGGAAAATTGATTCGAGATACGAGTATTTCGAGTTACGAGCTCCGTCATGGAACGAATTAAACTCGTAGGTCGAAGCACCACTGTATATATATATATATATATATATATATATATATATATATACATTCTATTTTTTTTCTGACCTCCCAACATCGATTGGAAATTCTATCGCACAGCTTTGGATGCCCGCTTTGCCCCGAGCTTCCCTTACAATGGCCTCCTCGTTTTAATGGCTCCGGACAAAATTAATGACGTGACGAATGACGTGTTTTCGACATCACGGAATACTTCGAAAGACTGACATCATAATGAATGGACTGCTGAATAAATCGTGCGGACTTTCAGCATGTGATAAGAAAATGTGGGAGGACGAAGTTTTATGAAAGTGTTAAAAAGAGATTGAAGTATATATATATATATATATATATATATATATATATATATACATATATATATATATATATATATATATACACTCAGGGACCAAATTATTATGACCACCCACTCTATACAATGTTCGTCCACCTTTTACGCTTAATACTGCATGAATTCTTATTGACATGGACTCTATGAGATATTGGTAGGTGTTATGAGGATTTTGAGACTATATCCGATGAACTGCACTTTTTAATTTCTGAAGATTTGATGGCACTGGATCCAGCTGCTTGATGCCCCGTTCGATCTAATCTCACTAATTCACAATTGGAGTGAAATCTGGTGACTGTGGAGGCCAATGAAGGAAGGTAATTTCTCCGTCATGCTCTTCTAACCACCTGAGGACATTGCCAGCTGTATGACATTGCCAGCTGAGGACATTGCCAGCTGTAAGGGGCATTGTCCTCCTGGAAGTAGTCATCCCCGGCAGGATACACTATTAACATAACATTATGTACTTGATTAGAGATAACACTTAAATACCCTTGGGCATTAAGACGTTCTTTCACAGGAATCAAAGGATCCATACAATGCCAAGAAAACATCCCCCAAACCATAATATGGCTTCCACCAATTTGAAGTGTTGTGGCAATACAGTTGTGGTCCATGCTTTCGTGCTGTTTTCTCCATATTAGCACCCTGCCAGCTTCGTGGTGTAAATGAGAACGTGATTCTACGGACCACATGACGCTTTTCCAGTCATCTGCTGTCAAATCCTTGTGCTCCCTTGCGAATTGGAGACGTTTGCTCTTGCGCAAGGCGCAAGGCGGAGTCTTTTGAACATGTCATCGGCTTATACAGCCTATACGATGTAATGTGCGGTGAACAATTTGTTCAGAGACGTTCGCAGTTGCTCCTTGATTAAGACTCCCCGCTATTTGGCGTACAGTTACTTTTCTGTTGCACTAGACAACTCTGGCAACTCAATTTTCAGATCGAGAATTCAATCGCATGTGACGACCACAAGTCAGACGTTGAGACCCAGTTTTCTGCTTGGTAGTCCACTCTCTGTAAACATTAATAACTACTGCTCTCGAATACTTCACAAGTGCAGCCGTTTGATGATACTGGTTCCGACGCTTCGAGCACCTACAATCATCCCGTGTTCAAACTCAGTTAAATCTCGTTTTTAGCCCATATCTCCGCAAGCAACACAGTGTAATGGATGGTTCACTTGTCTTGCATTCCGTTTCTATAGCTACCTTGCTCTCTAGAGGCAACACTGTGACGCAATAGCTCATTTGCATAAAAATGTCAGATTGTCATAATAAAGTGGCCGCTCAGTGGATATATATATTGTATATATATCTATATCTATCTATATCTATCTATCTATATCTATCTATCTATCTATCTATCTATCTATCTATCTATCTATCTATCTATATATATATATATATATATATATATATATATATATATATATATATATATATATATATATATATATATATATATATATATATATATATATATATATATATATATATATTTATATTTTTATATACAGTGATTTCCGCTTATAAGAATCACGTTTGTTATTACTGTTTTTTTATTCTTATAAGCGGTTGTTTCTTATAGCCGAAATTTAGGTTTTTGGACGGGCACACACACACCTGTATATACATATATTAGATAATTTACTATAAAATACTCTTTAATTTACGTTAATTATCTTTTATTAAAATTAATTTTAGAATTTTAAAAATACAACTTAATTTCTAGACATAAAAGTAGATACACATGATTATAGTACGAGAAGAAAAAAATCCAATATTTGTTACCACATACCTGCTTAACAGTTTAACATTTCAACTACAGGAAGGGTGCAAGAAAAAGTTTTCTATGGTAGTTTGACGTAATGAAGTTTTCAGGAGGCTGTTTATACATCTTTCGATACCAATAGTCTCAGACCAAGATTCACCATCTAGCTTACGTTTTACAATTTGATAAGGTGCTGAATCTAATAATGTCACGTTTTCCTAAGTGATAGCGGACAGTTCCACGAAGATATATGCGTTTCAGGGTTCAGGAACCCACAACCAGGATGTGGGAGGTGGGAAAAAAAAGTACCTGTCTTTCTTTGTCACAGGAGAATAGGGAAATCGGATCCGCACGGTTAGGATGCCCCCGGGTCAAGCTAATAGGACAGCGTTTAGCTAAAGCGTTTAAGGGGAAACTATTATGTTGTGCCTAACATAGAAAGGGATGCATTTTACGACTGTATTCCATCCCATCTTATCATTCTTTCTTTTAAAAATAATAAAGAAAGATCTTCGTACCTTTTGAGGGTTTAAGTGGCTTTTTTGGAAAAATGAAAGGAAAGCGAAGAGTGTAAACTGATTCTTAAAACCGGTTCCTAAAACTGATTCTTAACATGGAAATAATATATTTGTTTTTGTTTTCGCGATATTGATTCTTATAAACGGTTGATTCTTATAACCACTGATCACTATAAGCGCTGGTTACTATATATATATATATATATATATATATATATATATATATATATATATATATATACACACAATGAAACCCCGATTTAACGTTATTCAAGGGACCATAAAGAAATGAATGACCATTTGTGCGGGAAAACATTAAATCCGGGCATGACAAAAACAAAACACTGAGCATTCAATAAAGAATAATTTAGGTAACACACCTTTTATTTCTTCATTTACAATGGATTAGACATCAGTTTTATAAATTATACTTTTAATAAATCGTTTTTTTTTACTTTGCGTCTTGTTTATAGCACAAATCACATTCTCAACTGGAGTTTTGTAAGCTTTGATTTTTTTGGCCTTCATTATTTGAAAGGAACGATTCCACTGTTTTCAAAGCTTGAATGGCTTCGGTCGCAGAAGGAATTCCATGTTTCTTATTTTCATCATTAGTCAAACTATTCAATTCTGAGTCTATTAAATCACTTAGAATCGGGATCTGTGATGTCACGGTATCTGAATCGCAATGTAGATAATTCTGGAGATCTATGTATGAGCAAGAAGAGAAGTCACACATTTCATTAGAGTCTTCAATTTCCCTGTCCTCGTACTCAAATTCATCACCTCTATCCTCCGGAAAACCAGCCTTTGCATAAAGACTTGAGATACATTTTCTCATGCTGAAGAAATCATATGAAAATATTTTAGAACTTTTATCGATTTTTCCTGCCTCCATATTCTATATGAAGAAGATATTTTTTCTAATCTTGGTGTCTGTAGTTTACTTTGAACGATCGTACCCCAAATCACAAGGTTGAATTTTGCTTGTACTTTGCATGAACTTTGTAGGGGAACATTCCATTCGCACATTTTGTAATTTTAAATGTACAACATGGGTTGTACATTAATCAACAAACAAAATAATCTTCCGTTTCTGCACGAAGAATCGACCCAACAAATCGACTCTCAACAAATATTCTTATAGTATAAACCTTGCCTTTTTCTAAGGCGATCTATCCAACTATTTGAAGCTGTGAATCCTTAAATTCCCATTTTAGAAGAAATTTCTATTTCGAAACGGCGTCATTTATGGGAATGCTTGTCGCACTAACTTAATTGAACTTTGGTAAGAAAGGACAAAGAGAGGGAAGATTCCGAGTATTTCACATTTTGATAAGATATATTTCTTTTTTTTATCACAATTTTTAGCCATTTTAGGAAAACTTCACTAAGTTTCTTCCTCTGAAAAAAAAACGCTAAATGCGCGAAATAATTGAAAATGATAACGTTAAATCTGGGATTTTGTTACATTACAAGTATAGGAAATAAATTGGGACTAATGAAAAATAGACCTTATATGAGGGAAATCATTAAATGCGGGTTACGTTAAATCGGGGTCTCACTGAATGTATATATGTATATATATATATATATATATATATATATATATGTATGTAGGTATGTATACATATACCAGCATATGTATACATATGCTGGAACAGCAGTGTGAAGTCAAAATATCATTTCTTAATCAATTTTATGGTGAAAACTAAATTCCTCACACAAACATCTCAAGCGCAAACCCTCAAAGATGAGCGATGAATTTTTCCAACAAAAATGACGTAACACTAAATTATCTCTGTAGCAGTCCTTTCTTTCAACAATGAAATTCAATAAAGACTTTTGCCTTGAGTCATTTCCCCACTGAAACAGAATATTTTCGCATTTAATTACCATTGGAATGGGCCCGGAGGATAATTTACTTAAGTTCTTTCTCCAAATAAATATTCAAGTTCGAAAGGTGTGTGTATTTGGATTGGCCGTAAAAATCTTTCTTTCGATTTTCGATGATGGGTAGATCGGAAAAGATACCATTGGTGGCACTAAGTTGACACAAAGAAATTTGAGATTTTTAGGACAATTCACCAGCGATGTCTTAGAGTATTGATAAAACACTGATTTTGGAACTTTTTTAGAAAAAAATTTCAAGTTGTTAATTTTAATTTATATTTATTGTAATTACTTGTGTAGTCATGTTTAGTGTGCCAAATACTTAAATAAGTCCTGATTGTGTATTTTTAGGTGCTACGTGCCTTGAACATGTACAGCTTTTAGCTTGCTTTGCGTTCGGGACCAACGCGAAACAACTCAGACCTCACTATCGCTATCACCTAATTATTAAATACCGCTATCACCTTCAATCTAACTTTTCTCGACTCTTTCGTATCTCTACTAATAGCGTAACGTACAACCGTACAAATCTCCACTCCCTTCTTGGGCTCTTGCCAACTCAGCATGTGTCACTTAAATAAACCAGACACCTCCTCCGAACTCACTTCGACTGGCCTGCACTGCGCAGCTACCAGAAATTTGCATCTGAGCAACACGCAAAACCTACAGGGTTCCTCCGTCTATTTAAGACGGTAGATGTCTAAGAGGGAGCTCGCTCGTATGAAGATACAAACCAAATGTTGCAGTTCTCGTCTTAATTTGTTCTTAAGACAGACCATGATACCGTTGATTTTTCCTGTATTAACAGCGGTGCCATCACACCCAACTTCAATCAGTTCAGAAATATCCACTTTGTTCTGGCTTTAAAAATTATGTAATGATTTCGCTATTTCTTCACCATGATCGGGACGAGTTGTCAAGTGCCGCAAATAATTCGAACAAAGTTTCGTCAAAACAGTGATATTGTCTCTGTCTTTCTATCGACGATGCTGCTTGTCCCCCTTTTTTCCTATGAAGATCGTTTTATCTTTTCTACCATCGAAGAATGTTCTTTTAATTTATCTTCCATCAAGGTCTTCTTCCTCCTTTATCGTCACTTGTTACTTTCAGAAACTGTAAAAAAAAAAAAAAAAGAAAATCCCACCCCCACTCTAGCAGTCCTCCCCTACCGAAATTGCTGTCAAGGTGTGTTGCAGTACGTCACCCCAAAACATGGCACATCGACGGGTCGAAAGGAACAAAAGAAGAATGAGCAAGAAACATAAAAATACAAAAGAGAGACACCGGTGGAAGATTCAAACAAACCTTATAACTTTTGCCCCCTTAAACGTAAAAAACTATAAAAATCGGCTAATTTAGAAGGCTCACAGAAATTAAATAATACATAATCGGGGCTTATTTAGTCATCTGACACACTAAACATGATCATACAAGTAAATACTACCAAAATAAATTAAATATAACATCTTTAAAATATTTGCTAAAAAGTTCTAACATCAGCGTTTTATCAAAACTTCAAGTCATTTGCGGCAAATCAAGGAGTAATCCTAAAAATCTGATATTTTTTGTGTCAGCTTAGTGCAATCATTGGCACATTTTCCGCACTACCCAACAACGAAAATTGAAAAAACAAATTTCGTCCAACCCTAGTATACATGTTGTTGTTGTTGTGTCTTATTCCTCAATGTCTGGACGAAGGCTAAACCAAGTCCAAGAGGTTTGGACTCTAAAAAAGTCATACACGAGAAGAGTCGCAGTAAATAGGTCCTTAAGAAACAGCCCCACACAGTTCAATAGGTGGACAGGTGATGCTGGTGCTGAAGCACATTTAGTGCAACTTAATATCAGTATATATATATATATATATATATATATATATATATATATATATATATAATAACAGCTGAAGGTAAAGAAATGTTAGTTTGTTAGTTTAGCATACATGAATTCGAATTAATGAGATTTTTCTAACATTAAATCCAATACAAGTTTTTTGGGACTTTTGAATTAGTTCGAATTAACCGAAAGTTCGAATTAACCGAGTTCGAATTAACGAGCGTCCACTGTATATATATATATATATATATATATATATATATTTCTTCTGTAAGTGTGTATGTAACTGAACTCCTCCTAAACGACTGGACTGATTTTTATAAAATTTTGTGTGTGCGATTAAGTTGATTCGAGAATGGTTTAGATTCACAATCTGATCCGATAGAAAATGTTTTTATATTTTTAATTTATTAATAAAAAAACCAACAATTTATAAGAGGGTGCGTCCGGTAAATGGAAGCTGTTATAGTTTGTGGAATCACCCCTCTGGATAATGGCGTCCACATTAGATTTAGTTAGCAAACAGCGAACGAAAAGATAAAAATAAATAAAAATTAAAAGTTTCAAGTCATATATTAGACCAGAATAGTGAATGAAAATAATAATCTTTCAAGTCAGATTTTATACTCTAAAATACATCAGATCCAACGGCTTATTCATACTCTCGACACGCGATGGAAAATTCGAATCAACCACGCTAAGTGACACGAGATCTTTTTTAATCGCTACTGCAATCCCCCTCGCCTATATATTTGTGTCTATTGAAGAGCTAAAGACTAAACTTCTATCCTGCTAACTTATTTCTGACTAAAAACTCCTCTGACATGTATAATCACCAGCCCACAGCTTTCGAATGACGAATAAGTTTCACTTTACTCAGTGGAATACCGTGTCATCGAGGCGTGTTCGGAAGGTCGTGCAAGTACCGTGCTATCGACCCGGGTTCGAATGCAGAGTCGTGTAAATTTTGCTAGACCTGTTATTTCAGCATTTTTTGAAGGCTTTTTTATTGCAGCTTTTATTTCATTATTTTTTTAATTATTATTTTATTTTATTTTTTAAATTTTAATTTAAATTTAATTTTATTATTTTTTTAAAACTATTATTTTTATTTGTTTTTATTTTTTTTCAGCTTTTTTATGATGAAATACCGAATATAGCTGAAATCTGAGGAGTTATTATACATTTATACATTTTTAATTGGGTTTTCATATTATTAATATGTATAACATTTCGTATGCTTTTTTTTCTATGTTATTTATACTGCGTTTAGTTTTTTTAATGGATTTTTGTAGGTTTATTATAAATTTATATATTTTATATTTTACTTTTCAGGATTTTTTCCTCCAATGCTAAAGGCTAAATCTTTTCTATGTTACTTATACTGTGTTTAATTATAAATTGATTTTGGTTAACAAACATTCGACAATTTGACATTTTTACTTTTCAGCTTTACTTTTCAAAATTCTTTACTTTCCTAAAGACAATTTGACATTTTTCCTTTTCAGCTTTTAGTGGTTTATTATAAATGCATATATTTTATGTTTTACTTTTGTTCCAATGTTACTTTTGTTCCAATGAGTTTTTTTTGTTCCAATGATGAAAGGCTAAATCTATCTGAATTCTGAGGAAATTATTGTAAATTTATGGTTTTTATATTGGGTTCCCTGCTTATTCATGCTTATAACATTTCACATGCTTTATTTCTATGTTATTTATGCTGTGTTTAGTTTTAAAATTGATTTTGGTTAACAAACATTCTTAAAATCCCGGGCAACGCTGGATAAATTATAACATGTGTAGGTTGATAATTTATAAATCTTAAAACTGTTCCCACATGTATAAATACCGACCCAC
Organism: Dolomedes plantarius; assembly: GCA_907164885.2. NCBI lineage: Eukaryota > Metazoa > Arthropoda > Arachnida > Araneae > Dolomedidae > Dolomedes > Dolomedes plantarius. The sequence continues at coordinate 154,974,460 of OU015500.1, forward strand.
AAGAACTTTCCAATATTTTTAATTAATAAATAACCAACAATTTTTGAAGGATGCTAATCTCGATTCACAGACGTGCAGTAGATGGCGCCACTATTTTAAAATTTTAGTATTCCAACCCATCTGAAAACACGCACTTCGCTGCGGAGTACATTCAAATTAAATACAACGTCAATGTATGCAATTAATGCCAATATATGTATATAATAAATACGACGATCAATGTATACAAATAATGTTAAAAAAAACAAAAAAATATATTTATAAAAAAAGCGTAAGGGATATTTTTATTGACAAAATAATGTCGAAGAAAATATTCAAATTAAATCTAATAGGACATACTAAAGAATATAGTACAGATAATATAGTACAGTTTGAGGAACATATCTTTTACTTTATTTTAATATTTTTTTGGATAATGTCCAATCGTCTGCCGCATTTGCAAGAAAAAACAAATTTTTTTTGGTCCATTTCGTTGTTACGTGACTATAAATTTATTTAAAGTACCAGAAAAAGAAATCACATGATCAGCGTTTAATAAATTAAATTCTAAAAATTAATCTTTAAAAATTCACTAAATATCAGAAAATGGAGGTAAAGATTCGAAAAAGATTTCAATTTAAAGGATTTTTTATGATCTTTTTCGTGATATAAATTTTATAACCCTAAAATTATTATTTTAAATGCAAACTTAAAAAATGTACAAAAACAGCTTAAGAATTATATTCAAAAAATCTAAGAAGAATTTTTCAAAACTCTTTCTTTGAGCTCCCCTGCACTATAAGAAGAATGGTCATGCAAAATTTCAGCCCTTTAGATCCAGCGGTTTGGTCTGTACGTTGTATGTCAGTCAGTCAGTCAGTTACTGAACTGTTTTATATATATAGATTTTTATTACTATCTTTATATCATAACGTTGACTTCATGTGCACGCATTATTTTCCTATGCTTTTTTCATTATTAGCTTTATAATAGCGTGATTTTCATATGATTTTAAACAACAATCGTTTTTAACACGCATTCAATTGGCTGTTAAAACTTTATATTTACACCCACTTTAAAAGAAGTACGGTGTGAATTTGTCAAAGAGGATGTTTCAACACCCAACTTCAAAGAAGTTGGGTGTAAATTGTAGGATTGAAAGTTGGTAAAATCAAAATTTTGTGCAATATATTTAATTTGTCGATTAAAAGTAGTTTTTTTTCTAAAAATTTATTTATTTCGCTTGAAAAGCTAAATATATTATGCACGCGGTTTATATTATTATTACTATCTTTATATTGTAGCGTCAACTTCATGCGCGAGCATCATTTTTTTATGCTTTTTTTATTATTATCTTTATAATAGCTTTATTTTCATATGGTTTTAAACAACTATCGTTTTTATTCATATTATGTTGGGTTTTTATTAATTAAAAATTAAGAGTAGTTAATTTCGATTCCGGAAGATCTTATTATCTTACTATTTACGTCTGTCAGGTCCGCTAGTATATATATATATATATATATATATATATATATATATATATATATATATAATAACAGCTGAAGGTAAACAAATGTTAGTTTGTTAGTTAGCAGACACGGGGACGGGTTAATCTCGCGAACCGAGCATAGCAGGATATCGCGACTCGTACCGATGGACGCGGTCGGACAAGACGCGTGCACTGATACCATCCTCGACTTTCAAAACTTTAAACTTTTTAAATTATTCAATTAAAACCGCCGAACTCAAAACAAACGGGTAATAAACAGATGTCATTCCGGGTGGGCCAGCTCCTTTCCGTTTCGCAAATTTCCACTATTTTCATGCATGCAAAATTAAACTTTTCCGCCCACCAGTCGACAAATTTTTTATTTCCATGTGTTCTACAACTCTTCATCTTTAAAGATATGCACATTTTCAAAAAGTTAATAATGTTTTTCACTGCAAACAAAGCTTTTTCCCCAAAGCAGTTTTCCGAATTTCACGAAATCGACAATTTTGATGGACAAATATTTCGGTTTTCTGCATCTATTAATATCAATTTTACGATTAATCGGCATTTGATAGATGTTCAGCTTCCACAATATACCAAATACAATGAATAAAATAAATGTTATCGTTCTAAAAAACCGTACTTACAAAACTCTCTTTTGAAATTTCCCTCGCTGATCGCCATAGTATCTTAATGTAACCGAATGGGGAGTTTGTAATTTTTCGATTTATTATTTTACTCACAAATAATTCCAGCAAGTTCGTGAAATTTGTTTCTAATTAATGAGCAACTGATAAGCATTCTGCCACCAATTTTGAATTCCTGAGAACTGTCTTTCTATTTTTTAAGCACTTTTTCGTCCTTCAGATTTTCTATGTACATTCGGCCATTTTGCCAAAATTAAAAGTTATTAGTTAAGAACTAGTAATTTAATGATTGAAATCCAAACGTAATTTTAAAGAACCAGAAATAATTTTAGTTTCAGGAAAGGAGAAGTTAAAACCTTTAGAATTTTTTCTAATTGAATGAGCTTCTTTCTTTGTTTAAAAAGCAAAATTTGAAAATGGAAATTTGGAAGAATTATTTCAAAAGCCAAAAACCAAAATTTGAAAAAGAGAATTTTAAATCATTATTTTGTTTTTTAAAAATTCTAATGTATTTTTAAGTGATTAAACTGTTTTCAATCTTTAAGAAATAAAACCATTCCATTTTAAATCGAAAATGCAACACATCAGGTTGCCACTCAGCTACTATATATATATATATATATATATATATATATATATATATAATATATATATATATATATATATATATATATATATATATATATATATATATATATATATATATATATATATATATATATATATATATATGTGTGTGTGTGGTGAAAAAAATTATTTTTTTATAATAAATTTCTAATAGCGCGGAAAACTTGCGCATTGGCATCCTAATAACTGGCAAAATAATATAAAAAATATAAATTGGTTTTGAAATCGTGCAAGAGCCCTAAAGTTTAGATAAAAGAAAGAAAATCTGCACTTTTTAAAGACGTATAAAAAAGTTTTAGTAGTTTATTTTATTTCTAATAGTGTAAAAACTACTCTTTGTAGTTACCTAAATGCGTGAAAAATACTTTTGGACACATTGCCGTTTATTTAAATTCGCGCAAAAAGACTTAAAATACAATTTATATTTGCAAAAATCTGATATTGCAGCTCTTCGCCCATTTCAGCATGTTTTTCCTTTATGAGTTTGGTATTGCCTTCTACATCGCAAATGCGTTCAAAGTTGTCGTATACTTCCTTGTTAAGCGATAGGTACGGTGTTTCTGACAGGGCCACAGCAGGAATAGCTTCTGGTGTCCTGCGTGATCTTGGAATGATCTCCGATTCAGATATGTCACGAGTGATTGACAAAAGTAAGATTAGAAGGGAAAAGTGAAGATTCGAAAAGCAATAAAGGAAAAAGAGCGCCAGCTGAAAGAAGTAAGTGGAATCTACTGCGACGGTAGAAAAGATAATATATTAACGCAAGAAAAATAGGAGCTAAAATGTACCGCAGAGTACTTCTAATGAAGCAGACGATTGTATATTATTAAATGAATAAGTATCCCTTACGATTATTTTATATATATATATATATACAGAGGCTGTTCGCACATTTTTTAGACGATTTTGGAAAGCGGTAATAAAAAATCTTTTGCTGCAAAAGAAATAATTGCAATTGTACTATGTTTTTAAAAGTCAAATTATCGTCTGTGGATTGAAAGTTTTGTTTTATTCAAAATGGCATTTTTAATAAAGCAGTGGTTCGAAGGCTACATTTATGCTCTTTCCGAAGAGAAATATGCACACTCCGTTACCCCAAAACGATGTGAGAGTCATGGTTTTGTGATATCTGAAGCGTCGATAGGTAATTTCGTCAACAAGAAAGGAAAAAAACCCGTCAAATTGGAGCCTGAAGTGGGACAAAAATTCCAAACAAGTATCCAAGGAAAAAACGGACATCTTCGACTATTGCAAAGGTACGTTATTTAATGTTAAAAGAAAGTCCCCCTATTCAAAGGACAGTTGCAAAATCATTAAAATGCTCTTTGTCCACTGTAGACAAAATGATAAACGTTGATTTAAATCTTAAGAAAGCGGAAAAACGCAATGTGCATCGCCTTCTTCCAAATCATATCGCTGAACGCAGGACACGCTGCAGAATTCTATATGAGAAACACTTATACAAAGAAAAATGTAAAATAATTGACACAATAGATGAATCATGGGTGTATTTAAATGATTGCACCAAAAACAGAGCCAATTAATATCATAAAAGGGGAGAAAAAAATTTAAGTACATGGTTCAAAGAATCGAAAGAAATATTTTCTAAGGGATTCATGATTGTTGCTGGTTTTTCTTATAATGGCAAGTTAAAAATAAAGAGAGTGGAAAAAATGTCAAGATTAACTCGAAATACTATCAGGATTATATTTTATCGCCAATTTTTACCATCGCTTACCATCGCATTACCATCGCTTTACCCACAGTGCCATCAATCTGTGAGACTCCATCAGGACAAAGCTAGCAGTCACACATCAAAATCCACTGTAAATTTCCTAAAAGATATGGAAAAAAAAACTGGTCTAAAGGCCATACCCTTCTCTGATATCCCTACTAAATCTTCCGATGTATCACCTATGGATTTTTGTGCTTTGGGACATTTAAAATCTGCATTATCCAAACGTCGTCCCAAAACCCTTACAGGACTCTGGAAAGCTGTTCAGGAGGAATGGGATAGAATACCTCTTCTGATACTTCAAAAGGCATTATTATCCTGGAAATTGCGGTGTCGAAAGATAGTTAAGAATAAGTGATGTCAAATAAAACATTTAAAACACAAGAATTTTATGTCATTTAGTTTTTTGAATGCAATATACATCGTCTAAAAAATGTGTGAACAGCTTGTAGAAGGACTCCCTAATGAAGTTAAGGGAGCTTGTCGAAAATTAAAAGAAGTGACTAAAGAACTTAAAACACAAGTTGCCTATGCAGACATCACGATAACACAAGCTTTCCACCCTCATATAATTGGCAAACATGGCGCAAATATCAACAGTCCGAACGAGGAGACAAAATCTTTAAATAACATTCTGTCAGATGAAATGAGTAGAGCCTCTTTAAATTTACAAGGCTATACAAGGTATACATTTTTACACGGGTATTGTAAAAATGTAGTAGAGCACATTTATTATATATATATATATATATATATATATATATATATATATATATATATATATATATAGCCCATGATTATTTTGTTTTATTTCATTAATTTGTTTTTGTTTTGGATAGTACATTAATGCGAAAATGTTATGTTTCAGGAATATTGTGTAAAAAGTTATGTTTCTGTAATCAGAACAATACTATGTAGTAGTAAAATTGGTAATATTTTGAATTTAATATATCTATATTCAGTACAATTTCGTAAATTAAATGTTACATTTAAGTTTTTTGTTGTTTTGTGTGTGGACCCCTAATAACTTTAATCAATTCGTACTTGTCTGTGTTCCCTTTAGTATAGGAAAAGGAACTTTTCGGTAATCATTTTATATTTGATTGTCCTGTATACCATCTGACTAACTTTCGCTTCGTAAAACACTAGAAAAGTTTTCAAGGATGGAGGAGTTGTGACCTCCCGATCGAGACCGGGATTGTGGTTTTAAAATGAGAGCGAACGGATAATGAAATGAGAAAAAAGGTTGGAACGAGCTGGGAGAGAAAGCAGCGTTGTTCGTCTTTCAGTATAAAAGAAGTATCATTTTTCGATTCTGTTGAGATATTATGTTTCCGATATAGAGTGATGTGTTCCACACCAATTTTTGTATTGTGTGGCCCCTCGTATCTTCAATATCAAATAAAGTTTGTATTTCCTCTTAATTAGCTGTCTTATTAGGTACATTATGTGTCGAGATATCTATCGAGATATCTATCGAGATATCTATCGAGATATCTATCAAGATATCTATTGAGATATCTAAAGACATATGTATCTATCAAGATATCTATCGAGATATATATTTATAGAGATATCTATCGAGATCTCAATCGAGATATATATCTCAAGATATCTATCGAGATGTCTATCGAGATATCTATCTATCGAGATATCTATGTATCTATCTATCTATCTATCTATCTATCGAGATGTCTATCGAGATATCTATCTAACGAGATATCTATGTATCTATCTATCTATCTATCTATCTATCGAGATATCGAGATATCTATCTTGCTATCGAGATATCTATCTAGATATCGAGATATCTACCGAGATATCGAAATATCTATCGAGATATCAAAATATGGAGGTATCTCTCTAGATATCGTAATATCTGTTTAGATATCGTGATATCTATCTCTCTAGATATCTATCTATCCCGATATCTATTATCTATCTATCGAGATATCTATCTATCTATCTATCGAGATATCTATCTATCTATCTATCGAGATATCTATCTATCTATCTATCGAGATATCTATCTATCTATCTATCGAGATATACAGATATACAGATGTAGAGATATCTTTCGAGATATCTATCGAGATATCTTTCGAGATATCAGTCTATCGAGATATCTTTCGAGATATCAGTCTATCGAGATATCTATCGAGATATCTATCTATCTATCGACATAGCTATCGCGATATGTATCTATAAATTGAAAAATCTATCGAGATATCTATCTATCTATCGAGATATCTATCGAGATATCTATTGTACCGTAATAAGACAACTAATTAACAGGAAAACAAACTTTATTTTCTATTGAAGAGACGAGGGGCAACACAACACAAAAATTGGTGTGGAACACATCACACTATATCGGTAGCATAATATCTCAAAAGAATCGAAAAATGATACTTCTTTTACACTGAAACACGAACAACCCTTCTTACTCTCCCCGCTCGATCCAAACATTACTTCACTTTAGTTTTGTTAGCTAGCATTTTTAAAACTGCAATCAAGGTCTCGATCGGGAGGTCGTCACAACTCCACCCCCCTTCAAAACTTTTCTGGAGTTTTACGAAGGAAAAGATACTCAGATTGTATATAGGACCATCAAATATAAAATGTTAATCGTAGAATTCATATTCCTTTACTAATAAAGTTCACACAAGCAAGTACCAAGTGATTAAAGTTATTAGGGGTGCACACACAAAAATACAAAAACTTAAATGTAACATATAATTAACGGAACTTCAACTGAATAAAGATAGTAGATTAAATTTAAAACATTACCAATTCTACTACTACATAGCATTGTTCTGATTACAGAATCATAATTTTTTACACAATATTCATCAAAACATAACATTTTCACATTAATGTATTATCCAAAACAAAAACAAATTAAAGGAATAAAATAAATAATCATGGGATATTTATATAATAACAAATACACTACTACATTTTTACAATACCCTTTTTCGGTATAGATATAGCCTTGTAAATTTAGACAGGCTCTACTCATTTCTTCGCTGTAAATATTTATAGCAAGCATCTGCATCTTGCTTTGGTCTACAAATAACAACAGTGTCAGGTAAACCGGGTTTCGGAAAGTGTACGATAACCTGACTGAATTTATCACTATCCTTTCTAATTTGTTCCCCTTCAAATCGAACATCTCTGTCATCTGATAGAACGTTAATTAAAGATTTTGTCTTCTCCTTTGGACGGTTCATATTTGCGCTATGTTTGCCAATTATATCAGGGTGGAAAGCTGGTGTTATCGTGATGTCTGCATAGGCAACAGAGATATGTATCGAGATATATATCAAGATATCTATCTATCGAGATATCCATCTATCTAGATATCTATCTATCGAGATATCTATCGAGATATCTGTCTACCGAGATATCAAGTTAATTTATCTCCTTGATGCAGTTTTTCCATTTATGTATGATGCAGTTATAAATAAATGTTGCTTACAATTACGTCAGCACATGGTGAGCTACAAAACCAAAAATATAAAAACAATTGTACAACAAAAGAGTGATGCTTTCAAAACAGAAAGTAACGCAATTTATCTCCTTGGTGCAGTTTTCCCACTTAAATAAATGTTGCTTGCAATTACATCAGCACATGGCGTGCTACAAAACCAAAAATATAAAAACAATTATACAACAAAAGAGTGATGCTTTGAACCAAATAAGCACGTGGTGTGCTACAAATTTTCATCAGCATATAACATGCTACAAAAGTTTTGCTATACCAACACATTACGTGCTACAAATATCAACTGTACCAGCACGTGTCGTGCTACAAAATCTCAATCACACCAGCACATTGCGTGCTACAAAATTGCATGTATATCAACATAAGGCATGCTACAAAATTTTTGCTATACCAGCCCTCAAGTGGTACTCACCCCTCACGCGGAATGTACTCATACCGCGGCTGCCACCATTTTTAGCTCTACCGTAACAAGAGAGCTAATTAACAGGAAAACAAACTTTATTTTCTATTGAAGAGACAATGGGCAACACAACACAAAAATTGGAGTGGAACACGTGACACTATATCGCTAGCATAATATCTCAACAGAATCGAAAAATGATACTTCTTTTCACTGAAACACGAACAACCCTTCTTACTCTCCCCGCTCGATCCAAAATTTACTTCACTTCAGTTCCGTTCGCTAGCATTTTAAAACCGCAATCCGGGACTCGAACGGGAGGTCGTCACACTATCTATCTATCGAGATATCTATCTATCGAGATATCTATCTATACGGATATCTATCTATAGAGATATTTATCTATCGAGATATCGAGAAATCTACATCGAAAAATCGAGACATCGACATATCTATCTTCATATCGAGATATCTAGATATATCGAGATATCGAGATATCTATCGACATATAGAAATATCGAAATATCTATCCAGATATCGAGATATCTATCGAGATATCGAGATATCTATCGACATATCGAGATATCTATCGAGATATCTACCTATTGAGATATCTATCTAATGAGATATCTATATATCTATCTATCGAGATATCTATATATATATATCGATATATCTATCTATCGAGATATCTATCGAGATATCTATCTATATCGGGATATCATCGAGATATCTATATATATATCGAGATATATATCTATCTATCGATATATCCATCTATCTATTGAGATATCTATCTATCGACATATCTACCTATCGAGTTATCTATACAGACATCTATCTATCGAGATATCTATCGAAATATATGTAACCAGATATGTATGTATCGAGTTATCTATAGAAGTATATATAACGAGATATCCATCGAGATATCTATGGAGATATCTTTCTATCCTTCTATCTATCAAGATTTCTATCGATCGAGATATCTATCGAGATTCTATCGAGATATCTATCGAGATATCTATCGAAATATCTATCTATCAAGATATCTATCGAGATATCTATCTTCATATATATCGAGATATCTATCTTCATATTGAGATATCTCTTTAGATATCGAGATATCAATATCTCTAGATATCTAGATATCTAGATATAGCGATATCTAGATATCGCGATATCGACATATCAATCTATCGAGATATCGAGGTATCTACCTATCGAGATATCTATTGAGATATCAAACGACATATCTATCTATCGAGATATCGAGATATCTATCTTTCTATCGAGATATCTGTTTAGATATCGAGGTATCTACCTATCGAGATATCTATTGAGATATCAAACGACATATCTATCTATCGAGATATCGAGATATCTATCTTGCTATCGAGATATCTGTTTAGATATCGAGATATCTATTTCTCTAGATATCTAGATATCTAGGTATCGATATATCTAGATATTGAGATATTGAGATATCTACCTATCGAGATTTCTATCATCTATCTATCGATATATCTATCTATCTATCTATCTAGATATCGAGATATCCAGATTTAGAGATATCTATCGAGATATCTTTCGAGATATCTTTCGAGATATCAGTCTATCGAGATATCTATCGAGATATCTATCTATCTATCGAGATATCTGTCGAGATATCTATTTATCTATCGAGATATCTATCGAGATATCGCGATATCTATCTCTATATATAGATATTAAAATATCATCTAGATATCGTAATATCTGTTTAGATATCTATATATCTATTTCTCTAGATATCTAGATATCTAGATATCGAGATATCGAGATATCAATCTAACGAGATATCGAGATATCTACCTATCGAGATATTTATCATCTATCTATCGAGATATCTATCTATCTATATATGTAGATATCGAGATCTGTAGATATCGAGATATCCAGTTCTAGAGATATCTATCGAGATATATATCTACTGAGATATATATCTATCGAGATATCTTTCGAGATATCTTTTGAGATATCAGTCTATCGAGATATCTATCGAGATATCTATCTATCTATCGAGATATCTATCGAGATATCTATATATATATCGAGATATCTATCGACATATCTATCTATATATCGAGATATCTATCTATCTCACTATCTATCGAGATATCTATCAAGTTATGTATCTATATCACGAGATATCTCTCGAGATATATATCTATCTATCGAGATATCTATATATCTATCAGGATATCATCGAGATATCTATATATATCGAGATTTATGTCTATCTATCGAGATATTCATCTATCTATGGAGATATCTATCTATTGAGATATCTATCGAGATATATACCTATCGAGTTATCTATAGAGATATCTATCTATAGAGAAATCTATCGAAATATATGTAAAGATATATCTATAAATAGATATATCTATAGAAATATATGTAACGAGATATCTATCAAGATATCTATCGAGATATCTTTCTATCCTTCTATCTATCGAAATGTCTATCGATCGAGATATCTATCTATCGAGAAATCTATTTATTTATCTATCGAGATATCTATCGAAATTATATCTTTCGAGATATCTATCTATCGAGATATCTCTGAAGTATTCACTATTGAGATATCTATCGAGATACCTATCTATCGAGATATCTGTATATAAAGATATATATCTATCTATCGAGAGATCTATCTATCTATCTATCGAGATATCTATATATGTTTCCAGATATCTATATATCTTTTGCGATATCGAGATATCTTTCTATCGATATATCTATATATGTTTCCAAATATCTATATATCTTTTGAGATATCGAGATATTTATCTAGATATCGATATATTTGTCTAGATATAGAGATATCTATCTATCTAGATATCTAGAAATCAGATATTGAGATATCTCGATAGATATCGAGATATCTATCTATCAAGACATCTATCGAGATATCTACCGAGATGTCTTTCTATTTTTCTATCTATCGAGATATCCATCCATCCATTGAGATATTTATCTATTTATCTAAATTTCTATCTATCTATCGAGATATCTATCTATAGACATATATATCTATTGAGATATCTATCGATCTAGCGAAATATATATATCTATCTACCGAGATGTTTGTCTATCTGTCAAGATATCTACCGAGATATCTATGTATCCAGATATGTATCGAGATATCTATCGAGATATCTCTCTATCGAGATATCTATCGATCTATCGAGATATCTCTCTATCGAGATATCTATCTATCTATCGAGATATCCATCGAGATATCTATCGAGATATGTATCTATCGATATATCTATATATCGTGATATATAGGTTTATCTATCTATTATCTATCGATCGATCGATCTATCGAGATATCAGATATCGAGATATCAGATATCGAGATATCAGATATCGAGATATAATATATCGAGATATCAGATATCGGTATATCAGATATCGATATACCGTTTATCGAGATGTCAGATATCGAGATATCAGATATCGAGATATCAGATATCGAGATATCAGATATCGAGATATCACATATCAAGATATCTGATAGATAGATAGATATCTCGATAGATAGATAGATGATATCTCGATAGATAGATGATATATATATATGATCCGATATCTATATGATATATATGTTCCGATATCTAGAGTGATAGATATCGCGATATCTCATATCTCGATATCTTATATCTTGATATCTGATATCTGGATATTTATCTCCATATCTCGATATCTGATATCGAGATATCTATATATATGTCTCGATAACTAGATAGATAGATCGATAGATAATAGATAGGTAAGATATCTCGATATATAGATATCTCTAAAGATAGACAAATATCTCGATAGATATCTTGTTCGATAAATTACTCGAGAGATATATATCTCGATAGATAGATATCTCGATACATATCTTGATATCTTGACAAATATCTCGATAAATCGAAAGATATCACGATAGACAGATATCTCGATAGATCGATAGATAGATATCTAGATATATCAATAGATATCTCCATAGATCGATAGACATCTCGGTAGATAGACAGATATCGCGATAGATCGATATATATCTTGAAGGATTGATAGATATCTCGATAGATCGATCGATACATAGATAGATAGATAGATATCTCGACAGTTATCTCGATAGAAATCTCGATAGATATATATATCGATAGATAGATATCTCGATAGATATCTCGATAGATAGATAGATATATATCTCGATAGATAGATATATACATAGTTATCTCAATTTATATATCGATAGAGAGATATTTCGATATATATCTCGATAGGTATCTCGATAGATAGATATCTCGATAGATATCACGATATATAGATATCTCGATAGATATTTCGATCGACATTTAGATATTTCGATAGATAGATAGATATCTCAATAGATACATATATATCCCGATAAATAGAAGAATAGAAAGATATCTCGATAGATAAATATCTCGATATCTATCGAGATATATCAATATGTGATTTCTAGATATCTAGATAGACAGATATCTCGATATCTAGAGACATATCCCGATATTTAAATAGATATCTTGATATCTCGAAAGATATATAGATATCTCTATAGATAGATATCTCGATATCTCGATAGATAGATATCTCGATATCTCGATAGATGTATAGACAGATAATAGATAGATATCTCGATAGATAGATAGATATCTTTATTTACAGATATCTTAATAGATAGGTAACTCGATAGATAACTCGATAGACAGATATCTCGATATATATGTCGATCGATAGATATCTCGATAGATATCTCGATACCTAGATATCTCGATAGATAGAGAGGTAACTTGATAGATATCTCGATAGATAGATAGATAGATATCTCTATAGATATATATCTCTATATATAAATATCTCGATAGATAGTAGGATAGGTGGATATCTCGATTTATAGATAGATATCTCGATAGATAGATAGATATCTCGACACATATATCGAAACATATATGGATAGATATATATCTCGATAGATCTGGATATCTCGTTATCTAGATAGATAGATAGATAGATATCACGATAGATAGATGATAGATATCTCGATAGGTACATATCTCGACATCTCGATACATTGATATCTCGATATCGAGATATCTCGTTAGATAGATATATATCTCGATAGATATCTCGATAGATATCTCGATAGATATCTCGATAGACTGATATCTCGAAAGATAGCTCGAAAGATATCTTGGTAGATATACATCTCAATAGATATCTCTAGATTTGGATATCTCGATTTCAAGATATATCGATATCTAGATAGATAGATAGATGATAGATATCTCGATAGGTAGATATCTCGATATCAAGTTATATTTTTATCTCATTACAGAGAGCAGAGATTTTATCTATTAGATTTTATCTAAGAGATTTTATTCTAGATTTTATCAGATATCTAGATATCTAGATATCTACAAAAATAGATATCTCGATATCTAAACAGATATTACGATATCTAAATGATATTTTGATATAGAGATAGATTACGATATCTAGATATAGATATAGATATCTCGATAGATATCTCGATAGACTGATATCTCGAAACATATCTTGAAAGATATCTCGATAGATATATCTTTCGAGATATTCGAAAGATATCTCGAAAGATATCTCGACTCATATCTCGAAAGACTCATATCTCTAGATCTGGATATCTCGATATCTAGATATCTCGATATCTAGGTAGACAGATATATAGATATCTCGATAGATAGATGATATAGAGATATCAGATATCGAGATATCTGATATCTCGATATCTTATATCTCAATATGTGATATCTCGATATCGTATATCGATATCTGATCGATATCTATCGATATATGATCGATCGATAATCAGATCGATCGATAGATCAGATATCTCGATATTAGATATCTCGATATTAGATATCTCGAGAGATAGATATCTCGATAGGTATCTCGATAGATAGATTTCTCGATAGATAGATATCTCGATAGATATATCTCGATATCTATCTGATATCTCGAAATCTATCTGATATCTCGATATCTATCTGATATCTCGATATCTATCTGATATCTCGATATCTATCGAGATATCTATCTATCGAATTTTCGAACGACATATCTGGATACCCAGATATCGAGATAGATATCTGGGTATCCAGATCTGGTATCCAGGATATCGAGATATCACATATTGAGATATCAGATATCTCGATAGCTGATATCTCGATATCATCTATCTATCGAGATATGTATATATCTGTCTATCTAGATATCGAGATATCTAGATATCGAGATATCCAGTTCTAGAGATATCTATCGAGATATCAGAGATCGAGATATCATATATATATCGATATCTATCTATCGAGATTTCTCGATAGATAGATATCGAGATAGATATATCGAGATATCTATCTGATATATCGATATATATCTCGATTTTCTTTCCAGAGATCTATATGATCTCTCGATCTCTGATATCTCGATAGATATCTCTAGATCTGGATATCTCGATATCTAGATATCTCGATATCATATATATATCGATATCTATCTATCGAGATTTCTCGATAGATAGATATCGAGATAGATATATCGAGATATCTATCTGATATATCGATATATATCTCGATTTTCTTTCCAGAGATCTATATGATCTCTCGATCTCTGATATCTCGATAGATATCTCTAGATCTGGATATCTCGATATCTAGATATCTCGATATCTAGATAGACAGATATATAGATATCTCGATAGATAGATGATATCGAGATATCAGATATCGAGATATCTGATATCTCAATATGTGATATCTCGATATCCTGGATACCCAGATACCCAGATCTGGATACCCAGATATCTATCTCGATATCTGGGTATCCAGATATGTCGTTCGAAAATTCGATAGATAGATATCTCGATAGATATCTCTGTACAGGTATCTCATTCGAAAATTCGATAGATAGATATCTCGATAGATATCTCTGTACAGGTATCTCGTTCGAAAATTCGATAGATAGATATCTCGATAGATCGATAGATATCTCGATAGATATCTCGATAGATATCTCGAGATATCTAGATCTCGATAGATATCTCGATAGATATCTCGATAGATCTATCGGATATCGAGATATGGAGATATCGGATATCGAGATATCAGATATCGAGATATCCGATATCGAGATACCAGATATCGAGATATCGGATATCGAGATACCAGATATCGAGAAATCGGATATCGAGATATCGGATATCGAGATACCAGATATCGAGATATCGGGTATCGAGATTCCAGATATCGAGATATCGGATATCGAGATATCAGATATCGAGATATCGGATATCGAGATATCGGATATCGAGATATCGGATATCGAGATATCGGATATCGAGATATCCGATATCTAATATCGAAGATATCCGATATATCCGAAGATATCCGATATCTGGAATATATCCGATATATCCGAAGATATCCGATCGAGATATCCGATATCTAATATCCGATATCTAATATCGAGATATCCGAGATATCTAATATCGAGATAGATAAGATATCTCGATATTAGATATCTCGAGAGATAGATATCTCGATAGGTATCTCGATAGATAGATATCTGATATCTGATATCTGATTCTCGATAGATAGATATCTCGATAGATATCTCGAGATATCTATCTATCGAGATATTTATCTATCTGTCAAAATATCTATCGAGATATCTAACGAGATATCTCTCTATCGAGATATCTACCTATCGCGATATCTATCGAGATATCTATCTATCGAGATATCAATCTATCGAGATATCAGATATCGAGGTATCTGATATCGAGATATCAGATATCGAGATGTCATATATCGAGATATTTTGACAGATAGATAAATATCTCGATAGATATCTCGATATCTGATATATCGGTATATCAGATATCGAGATACCGTATATCGAGATATCAGATATCAAGATATCATATATCGAGATATCAGATATCGAGATATCGGATATCGCGATAACAGATATCAAGATATCTAATAGATATCTCTATAGATAGATAGATAGGTGATCTCGATAGATAGGTGATATATATCTCGATATTTCGATAGATTGATATCTCGATATCTCGATATCTAGATATCTACAGAAATAGATATCTCGATATCTAAATAGATATTACTTATCTCGATATTATTGATATCTCGATAGATATCTCGATAGATAGATATCTCGATAGATATCTTGACAGATATCTCTAGATCTGGATATCTCGATATCTAGGTATCTAGATATCTAGATATCTAGATAGATAGATAGATATCTCGATACATAGATGATAGATATCTCGATAGGTAGATAGCTATCTCTATAGATAGATGATAGATATCTCGATCGGTAAATATCGCGATATCTCGATAGATTGATATCTCGATATCTAGATATCTCGATATCTACATATCTAGATATCTAGAGAAATAGATATCTCGATATCTAAACAGATATGTCGATATCAAGATAGATATTTCGATATCAAGATAGATATCTCAATATCTAGATAGATATCTCGATATCAAGATAGATATCTCGAATCTCGATAGATAGATAGATATCTCCATATATATCTCGATAGATATCTCAATAGATATCTTGATAGACTGATATCTCGAAACATATCTCGAAAGATATCTCGATAGCCTGATATCTCGAATCATATCTCGAAAGATATCTCGATACATATCTCTAGATCTGGATATCTCGATATCTATATATCTCGATATCTAGATAGATAGATAGATAGATAGATAGATGTAAGATATCTCGATAGGTAGATATCTCGATTTCTCAATATCTCGATATCTAGATAGATAGATAGATAGATAGATAGATAGATAGATGTAAGATATCTCGATAGGTAGATATCTCGATTTCTCAATATCTAGATATATCGATATTTAGATATCTAGATATCTAGAGAAATAGATATCTCGATATCTAAACAGATAACTCGATATCAAGATAGATATCTCGATATTTCGATAGATAGATAATTAGATAGATAGATAGGCAGATAGATATGTCGATAGATATCTCGATAGATAGATAGATATCTCAACAGATATCTCGATAGATATCTCAATAGATATCTCGATAGACTTATATCTCGAAACATATCTCGAAAGATATCGCGATAGACTGATATCTCGAATCATTTTTCGAAATATATCTCGATAGATATCTCTAGATCTGGATATCTCGATATCTAGATAGATAGATAGATAGATATCTCGATAGATGATAGATATCTCGATAGATGATAGATATCTCGATAGATTGATATCTCGATATCGCGATATCTAGATATCTAGTTATCTAGAGATATAGATATCTCGATATCTAAAGAGATATCTTGATATGAAGATAGATATCTTGATAGATAGATATCCCTATAGATATCTCAATAGTGATATCTTGATAGATTTCGATAGACAGATATTTCGATAGATATCTCGATAGATATCTCGATAGATATCTCGATAGATATCTCGATAGATATCTCGATAGATAGAATCACAATAGATATCTCGATCGATAGATATCTCGATAGATAGAAGGATAGAAAGATATCTCGATAGATATCGCGATGTATATCTCGTTACATATATTTCTATAGATATCTCGATAGATACATATCTGGTTACATATATTTCGATAGATATCTCGATAGATACATATCTGTTTACATATATTTCGATAGATATCTCGATAGATAGATGTCTGTATGGATAACACGATAGGTAGATATCTCGATATATATCTCGATAGATATCTCGATAGATAGATATCTCAATAGATAGATGGATATCTCGATAGATAGATATATATCTCGATATATATAGATATCTCGATGATATCCCTATAGATAGATAGATATCTCGATAGATAGATATCTCGATAGATATCTCTATAGATAGATATATCGATATATATACAGATATCTCGATAGATAGATAGATGATAGATATCTCGATAGGCAGATATCTCGATATCAAGTTATATTGATATCTCATTATCTCGATAGACTGATATCTCGAAAGATAGCTCGAAAGATATCTCGGTAGATATACATCTCAATAGATATATATCTTGATAGATATCTCTAGATCTGGATATCTCGATATCTAGATAGATAGATAGATAGATATCTCGATAGATGATAGATATCTCGATAGATGATAGATATCTCGATAGATTGATATCTCGATATCGCGATATCTAGATATCTAGTTA
Source organism: Dolomedes plantarius (assembly GCA_907164885.2). NCBI lineage: Eukaryota > Metazoa > Arthropoda > Arachnida > Araneae > Dolomedidae > Dolomedes > Dolomedes plantarius. The sequence goes on from OU015500.1 coordinate 154,993,186, forward strand.
TCTAGAGATATAGATATCTCGATATCTAAAGAGATATCTTGATATGAAGATAGATATCTTGATAGATAGATATCCCTATAGATATCTCAATAGTGATATCTTGATAGATTTCGATAGACAGATATTTCGATAGATATCTCGATAGATATCTCGATAGATATCTCGATAGATATCTCGATAGATATCTCGATAGATAGAATCACAATAGATATCTCGATCGATAGATATCTCGATAGATAGAAGGATAGAAAGATATCTCGATAGATATCGCGATGTATATCTCGTTACATATATTTCTATAGATATCTCGATAGATACATATCTGGTTACATATATTTCGATAGATATCTCGATAGATACATATCTGTTTACATATATTTCGATAGATATCTCGATAGATAGATGTCTGTATGGATAACACGATAGGTAGATATCTCGATATATATCTCGATAGATATCTCGATAGATAGATATCTCAATAGATAGATGGATATCTCGATAGATAGATATATATCTCGATATATATAGATATCTCGATGATATCCCTATAGATAGATAGATATCTCGATAGATAGATATCTCGATAGATATCTCTATAGATAGATATATCGATATATATACAGATATCTCGATAGATAGATATATAGATATCTCATTAGATAGATATCTCAATAGGTAGATATCTCTATAGATATCTCGATATCTGGATAGATATTTCGATATTTCGATACGTCGATAGATATCTCGATATCTCGATGTATCTAGATATCTCGGTATCTCTAGATATCTCGATAGGAAGATAGATATCTCGATATCTCAATAGAAATCTGGATATCTCGATTTTTCGAAATAGATTTCTCGATATCTCGATAGATAAATATCTCTATAGATAGATATCTCTGTAGATAGATATCTCGATACATAGATATCTCGATAGATAGATAGTGAGGTGAAGACCTCCCGGGTGCCGGGAAGACCGACCGGGAGGTGAAGACCGACCGGGAGGTGAAGACCTCCCGGTCGAGTCCCGGATTGTGGTTTTAAAATGCTAGAGAACGGAACTGAACTGAAGTAAATTTTGGATCGAAGGGGAGAGTAAGAAGTTTTGTTCGTGTTTCAGTGAAAATAAGTATCATTTTTCGATTCGGTTGAGATATTATGCTAGCGATATATTGTCACGTGTTCCACTCCAATTTTTGTGTTGTGTTGCCCTTTGTATCTTCAATAGAAAATAAAGTTTCTTTTCCTGTTAATTAAACAGCCAGCGCTACATCTCCGAGGTGTTGGAGCCAGTTGTCCATCCTTACCTTCAGGGCTTGCCCACAGCCATATTTCAACAGGATAATGCGCGACCACACGTGGCACGCATTGTCCAACGGTTCTTCGTCAATCGCCAGATTGAATTGCTTCCCTGGCAGCCTCGCTCTCCGGATCTTTCGCCGATAGAAAACATGTGGTCCATGGTTGCTCTACGATTGACCCAGATTTCATCCCCAGCTGCCACAGCAGATCAACTTTGGCAACGTGTGGAAGCTGCTTGGTCTGCTGTATCCCAAGAACTCACCCAAAGTCTCTTTGAATCAATGCCGAGTGATCTCCAACAATGGCGGCTACTCTGGCTACTGATTTTGGCAGGAACCACACTTCACGGAAGTCTATAAATTTAATCATTTGATACTTGGTCAACATGTTATCTACAAAATAAATTATGTTGTGATATCTCTTGTCTTTCTTGGTGTTGCAATTTGGGTGGCCAGCAGTGTATATAGTAGCTGAGTGGCAATCCGATGTGTTGCATTTTCGATTTAAAATGGAATGGTTTTATTTCTAAAAGATTGAAAACTGTTTAGTCACTTTAAAATACATTAGAATTTTTAAAAAACAAAATAATGATTTAAAATTCTCTTTTTCAAATTTCCGTTTTTGGCTTTTGAAATAATTCTTCAAATTTCCATTTTCAAATTTTGCCTTGAACATGTACAGCTTTTAGCTTGCTTTGCGTTTGGGACCAACGCGAAACAACTCAGACCTCACTATCAGGAGGTTGCTGTACCGAGAGTTCCGTCCACCCACTGAATGTTGAATTCACAATGTATACCATTTTAAGCTACCAAGTCCTCCTTTGAAATGAATTTTGACATTATTTTTCGGGATTGCAACTTTGCTCTGTTGATGGCATCGCTTCCTTCATTCTCACATATCTGTGAGGCAGCTTCCGTCACAGTTTTAACGGTTCTTTACACAATCTGGGAGTGACTTATAAAGCAGGCTAATGATTAATCTAACATGGATCCTGAAATTATGTTGTCTTGAATTTCTTCTGATGAAAGACTTTTGGTGATTGGAGGCTCGCAATTTTTGTGGAGACCCAGTCAATGCAGTCATAGTATTCCGTTGGTTTATAGTTCAGTTTTGAAACGTGGAACTCTCGCACTCTTTTGGTCTTTTTCTTCTTTGATTGCGGCATCTATTAATTCTCTATTGCACAATGAGCCCCGGCATTCTGTCTTGCAGAATGCAGAAGTCCTCGAGAGCACTGTGCAGTTGAAACCGCTGCAAAAATATCAAATAAATATTTTTGATCTGTGCTCAAATCATCAGTATTTTGCATGTCTGATGTCCCTGCGACATGAATAGGCTCGAACGAAACAACACTTCGATTTTCACACCCATTAGTCTATTTCCAATTGGGAAGAAATCTGTTTTAAGTACGAGGGTTATACGGTTCTGTTCCTTTTGTACCCTGTGAATCCTCTAACGGTCCAGGCACACTATAAAGTAATAGGCATAAATATAAATAATTCCTTTATTTTCTACGTACAAGTAGACTAACATAGACCGACTTGGGACTTCAAATAATAACAGTACCGCAACTTGCGGTACTAAGAAACTGAACTTTAAAGTCGTAATGAACCCTTTCATGCAGAATATACGTTCACTAGCAGTACCCGTAACCATCGGGCTCTGAACTAACTATGGAAATCGTGCAGTCACCTAGGCTAAATACTAATATGTGCTCTATCAATTAAATACCGCTATCACTATCAATCTAACTTTTCTCGTCTCTTTCGTATCTCTACAAATAGAGTAACGTACTACCGTACAAATCTCGTCTCCCTTCTTGGGCTCTTGCCAACTCAGCGTGTGTCTCTTAAATAGACCAGACACCTCCTCCGAACTCACTTCGACTAGCCTGCACTGCGCAGCTACCAGAAATTTGCATCTGAGCAACACGCAAACCCTACAGGGTTCCTCCGTCTATTTAAAACGGTAGATGTCTAAGAGGGAGCTCGTTCGTATCAAGATACAAACCAAATGTTGCAGTTCTCGTCTTAATTTGTTCTCAAGACAGACCATGATACCTTTGATTTTTCCTGCATTAACAGCGGTGCCATCACACCCAACTTCTATCAGTTCAGAAATATCCAGTTTGATCTGGCTTTGAAAATTATGTAATGATTTCGTTATTTCTTCACCACGACCGGAACGAGTTGTCAAGTGCCCCAAATAATTCGAACAAAGTTTCGTCAAAACAGTGATATTGTCTCTGTCTTTCTATCGACGATGCTGCTTGGCTACCTATTTTCCTATGAAGATCGTTTTATCTTTTCTACCATCGAAGAATGTTCTTTTAATTTTTCTTCCATCAAGGTCTTCTTCCTCCTGTATCGTCACTTGTTTCTTTCAGAAACTGTAAAAAAACAAAAAAAAACATCCCACCCCCACTCCATCAGTCCTCCCCTTCCGAAATTGCTGTCAAGGCGTGTTGCAGTACGTCACCCCAAAACATGGCAGATCGACGGGTCGAAAGGAACAAAAGAAGAATGAGCAAGGAACATAAAAATACAAAATAGAGACACCGGTAGAAGATTCGAACAAACCTTACAACTTTTGCCCCCTTAAACGTAAAAAGCTATAAAATCGGCTAATTTAGAAGGCACACAGAAATTAAATAATACATAATCGGAGCTTATTTAGTCATCTCACACACTAAACATGATCATACAAGTAAATACTACCAAAATAAATTAAATATAACATCTTTAAAATATTTGCTAAAAAGTTCTAACATCAGAGTTTTATCAAACTTCAAGTCATTTGCGGCAAATCAAGGAGTAATCCTAAAAATCTGAATTTTTTTGTGTCAGCTTAGTGCCACCATTGGCACATTTTCCGCACTACCCAACAACGAAAATTGAAAAAACAAATTTCGTCCAACCCTAGTATACATGTTGTTGTTGTTGTGTCTTATTCCTCAATGTCTGGACGAAGGCTAAACCAAGTCCAAGAGGTTTGGACTCTAAAAAAGTCATACACGAGAAGAGTCGCAGTAAATATGTCCTTAAGAAACAGCCCCACACAGTTCAATAGGTGGACAGGTGATGCTGGTGCTGAAGCACATTTAGTGCAACTTAATATCAGTATATATATATATATATATATATATATATATATATATATATATATATATATATATATATATATATATATATAATAACAGCTGAAGGTAAACAAATGTTAGTTTGTTAGTTAGCAGACACGGGGACGGGTTAATCTCGAGAATCGAGCATAGCAGGATATCGCGACTGGTACCGATGGACGCGGTCGGACGAGACGCGTGCACTGATACCATCCTCGACTTTCAAAACTTTAAACTTTTTAAATTATTCATTTAAAACCGCCGAACTGAAAAGAAGCGGGTAATAAACAGATGTCATTCCGGGTGGGCCAGCTCCTTTCCGTTTCGCAAATTTACACTATTTTCATGCATGCAAAAATAAACTTTTCCGCCCACCAGTCGACAAAGTTTTTATTTCCATGTGTTCTACAACTCTTCATCTTTAAGGATATGCACATTTTCAAAAAGTTAAAAATGTTTTTCACTGCAGACAAAGCTTTTTCCCCAAAGCAGTTTTCCGAATTTCACGAAATCGACAATTTTGATGGACAAATATTTCGGTTTTCTGCACCTATTAATATCAATTTTACGATTTATCGGCATTTTATAGATGTTCAGCTTCCAAAATATACCAAATACAATTAATAAAATAAATGTTATTCTAAAAAAGCGTACTTTCAAAACTCACTTTTGAAATTTCCCTCGCTGATCGCCATAGTATCTTAATGTAACCGAATGGGGAGTTTGTAATTTTTCGATTTATTATTTTACTCACTAATAATTCCAGCAAGTTCGTGAAATTTTTTTCTAATTAATGAGCAACTGATGAGCATTCTTCTGCCACCAATTTTGAATTCCTGAGAAATGTCTTTCTATTTTTTAAGCACTTTTTCGTCCTTGAGAATTCCTATTTACATTCGGCCATGTTGCCAAAATTAAAAATTATTAGTTAAGAACGAGTCATTTAGTAATTGAAATCCAGAAATAATTTTAAAGCACCAGAAATAATTTTAGTTTCAGGAAAGGAGAAGTTAAAACCTTTAGAATTTTTTCTAATTGAATGAGCTTCTTTCTTTGTTTAAAAAGCAAAATTTGAAAATGGAAATTTGAAAGAATTATTTCAAAAGCCAAAAACCGAAATTTGAAAAAGAGAATTTTAAATCATTATTTTGTGTTTTAAAAATTCTAATGTATTTTTAAAGGATTAAAAAGTTTTCAATCTTTTAGAAATAAAACCATTGCATTTTAAATCGAAAATGCAACACATCGGATTGCCACTCAGCTACTATATATATATATATATGTGTGTGTGTGTGTGTGTGGTAAAAAAAAATTATTTTTTTATGATAAATTTCTAATAGCGCGGAAAACTTGCACATTGGCATCCTAATAACGGAAATATAATATAAAAAAATATAAATTGGTTTTGAAATCGCGCAAGAGCCCTAAAGTTTAGAAAAAAAGAGAGAAAATCTGCACTTTTTAAAGACGTATAAAAAATGTTCTAATAGTTTACTTTATTTCTAAGAGTGTAAAAACTACTCTTTGTAGTTACCTAAATGTTAATAGATATCAATCGATATATCTATCTATCGAGATATCGAGATATCTATCTTGATATAGAGATATCTGTTTAGATATCGAGATATCTATTTCTGTAGATATCTAGATATCTAGGTATCGATATATCTAGATATTGAGATATTGAGATATCTACATATCGAGATTTCTATCATCTATCTATCGAGATATCTATCTATCCATCTATCTAGATATCGAGATATCCAGATTTAGAGATATCTATCGAGATATCTTTCGACATATCTTTCGAGATATCAGTCTATCGAGATATCTATCGAGATATCTATCTATCTATCAAGATATCTGTCGAGATATCTATTTATCTATCGAGATATCTATCGAGATATCGCGATGTCTATCTCTATATATAGATATTAAAATATCATCTAGATATCGTAATATCTGTTTAGATACCGATATATCTATTTCTCTAGATATATAGATATCTAGATATCGAGATATCGAGATATCAATCTAACGAGATATCGAGATATCTTCCTATCGAGATAGTTATCATCTATCTATCGAGATATCTATCTATCTATATATCTAGATATCGAGATATGTAGATATCGAGATATCCAGATCTAGAGATATTTATCGAGATATATATCTACTGAGATATATATCTATCGAGATATCTTTCAAGATATCTTTCGAGATATCAGTCTATCGAGATATCAGTCTATCGAGATATCTGTCGAGATATCTATCTATCTATCGAGATATCTCTCGACATATCTATCTATATATCGAGATATCTATCTATCTCACTATCTATCGAGATATCTATCAAGTTATGTATCTATCTATCGAGATATTTCTCGAGATATATATGTATCTATCGAGATATCTATATATCTATCAGGATATCATCGAGATATCTATATATATCGAGATTTATATCTATCTATTGAGATATTCATCTATCTATGGAGATATCTATCTATTGAGATATCTATCGAGATATATACCTATCGAGTTATCTATAGAGATATCTATCTATCGAGAAATCTATCGAAATATATGTAAAGATATATCTATAAATCGATATATCTATAGAAATATATGTAACGAGATATCTATCAAGATATCTATCGAAATATCTTTATATCCTTCTATCTATAGAAATGTCTATCGAGATATCTATCTATCGAGAAATCTATCTATCTATCTATCGAGATATCTATCGAGATTATATCTTTCGAGATATCTATCTATCGAGATATCTCTGAAGTATTCACTATTGAGATATCTCTACAGATATCTATCTATCGAGATATCTATACAGATATCTATCTATCGAGATATCTTTCTATTGAGATATCGAGATATATCTCTATCGACAGAGATCTCTCGATCTGTCTATGTATCTATCGAGATATCTATCGAGATATCTTTCGAGATTCTTTCTATCGAGATATCTATCGAGATATCTATCGAGATATCTTTCTAGATATGTATCGAGATATCTTTCGAGATATCTACTGAGATATCTATTTATTGAGATATCTATCTATTGACATATCGAGATATCTATCTATCGAGATTTCTATCTATTCAGAAATCAAGATATATATCTATCGAGATATCGATCTATCTATCGACATATCTACCAATCGAGATATCTATCGAGATATATAAATCGATGGAGATATCTATCGATATATCTATCTAGGGAGATATCTATCAAGATCTTTATCTATCGAGATATCTGTCGAGATATCTATCGAGATATCGAGATATCTGTCGAGATACCTATCGATATATCTATCGACATAGATATCTATCTATCTATCTATCTATATATCGAGATATCGAGATATCATCTCGATATCGAGATATCTAGCTAGATATCGAGACATCGAGTATCTATCGAGATATCGAGATATCTATCTCTATATCGAGATATCGAGATATCATCTAAATATCGTAATATCCGTTTAGATTTCGAGATATCTATCTGTCAGGATATCTAGATATCGAGATAGCAAGATATCGAGATATCGAAATATCAATCTATCGAGATATCGAGATATCTACCTAACGAGATATCTATCATCTATCTATCGAGATGTCTATCAATCTAGGAGATATCTATCATTCTATTGAGATATCTATCTATATATCTATCGAGATATCGAGATATCCATATATAGAGATATCTATCGAGATATATATCTATTGAGATATCAGTCTATCAAGATATCTATCTATCTATTGAGATATCTGTCGAGATATCTATCTATCTATAGAGATATCTATCGACATATCTATGTATCTATCGAGATATCTATTGAGATATCTATCTATCTATTGAGAAATCTATCTATTTATCGAGATATCTATCTATCTATATATCTATCGAGATATCCAGATATCGAGATATCTATATATCTATCTATCGAGATATTTAGATATCGAGATATCTATATCGAAATATCGAGATATCCAGATATCGATATATCCAGATATCGAGATATCTATATCGAAATATCGAGATATCGAGACATCTATTGAAATATCGAGATATCGAGATATATCGAGATATCGAGATATATCGAGATATATCGAGATATCGAGATATCTATCGACGTATCTATCTATTGAGATATTTATGTATCGAAATATCGATCTATCTATCTATCGAGAGAGCTATCGAGATATCTATCTACAGAGATATCTATCGATATATCTATCTTTATGGATAACAATCGAGATATATTTCGAGATATGAATCTATCGAGATATCATCTATCTATCGCGATATATATAGATATATCTATCTATGGAAATATCTATCGAGATACGTTTCGAAAAATCTATCTTTTTATATATCTATCGAGATATCTATGTATCGATATATCTATCAATCGAGATATCTATCGAGATATTTATCTATCTATATATCGGGATATCTATCGAGATATCTATCTATATATGTATTGACATATCTATCTATCTATCTATCGAGATATCTATAAATCTATCTATAGAGATATTTTTGCCTATCTTTACATCGAGATATCTATCGAGATTTCTATCTATATTACATCGAGATATCTATCGAGATATCTATCTATCTATCTAAGTGATGACTATCTACCTATCTATCGATATTTTTATGTATCGATCTATCGATATATCTTTTGAGATATCTATCTAAATATTGAGATATCTATCTATCTATCGAGATATCTATCGAGATATCTATATCTATATCTAGATATCGTGATATCATCTAGATATCGTAAAATCTGTTTAGATACCGAGATATCTCTTTCTCTAGATATCGAGATATCAATCTATCGAGATATCGAGATATCTACCTATCGAGATATATATCATCTATCTATCTATCTATCTATCTATCTATCTAGATATCGAGATATCCAGATCTGGAGATATCTATCGAGATATATATCTATTGACATATATATATATATATCTAGATATCTTTCGAGATATCTTTCGAGATATCAGTCTATCGAGATATCTATCTATCTACCGAGATAGCTTTCGAGATATCAGTCTATCGACATATCTATCTATCTACCGAGATATCTTTCGAGATATCTATGTGTCTATCGAGATATCTATTGACATATCTATCTATATATCGAGATATCCATCTATCTCACTATCTATCGAGATATCTATCTATCGAGATATCTATCTATCGAGATATCTATCTATCGAGATATCTATCTATAGAGATATCTATCTATCTATCTATCGAGATATCTATCAAGTTATCTGTCTATCTATCGAGATATCTCTCGAGATATCTATCTACCGAGATATCTAGGTATCGACATATCTATTGAGATATCTATCGATCGACATATCTATCGAGATATCTATCTATCGAGATACCTATCTATCGAGATATCTGTATATAATGATATATATCTATCTATCGAGATATCTATCTATCTATCTATCGAGATATCTATCGAGATATCTATATCTATATCTAGATATCGTGATATCATCTAGATATCGCAAAATCTGTTTAGATACCGAGATATCTCTTTCTCTAGATATCGAGATATCTCTTTCTCTAGATATCGACATATCTCTTTCTCTAGATATCGAGATATCAATCTATCGAGATATCGAGATATCTACCTATCGAGATATATATCATCTATCTATCTATCTATCTATCTATCTATCTAGATATCGAGATATCCAGATCTGGAGATATCTATCGAGATATATATCTATTGACATATATATATATATCTAGATATCTTTCGAGATATCTTTCGAGATATCAGTCTATCGAGATATCTATCTATCTACCGAGATATCTTTCGAGATATCAGTCTATCGACATATCTATCTATGTACCGAGATATCTTTCGAGATATCTATGTGTCTATCGAAATATCTATTGACATATCTATCTATATATCGAGATATCCATCTATCTCACTATCTATCGAGATATCTATCTATAGAGATATCTATCTATAGAGATATCTATCTATCGAGATATCTATCTATAGAGATATCTATCTATCTATCTATCGAGATATCTATCAAGTTATCTGTCTATCTATCGAGATATCTCTCGAGATATCTATCTACCGAGATATCTAGGTATTGACATATCTATCGAGATATCTATCGATCGACATATCTATCGAGATATCTATCTATCGAGATATCTATCGAGATACCTATCTATCGAGATATCTGTATATAAAGATATATATCTATCTATCGAGATATCTATCTATCTATCTATCGAGATATCTATATATGTTTCCAAATATCTATATATCTTTCGAGATATCGAGATATCTATCTATCGAGATATCTATATATGTTTCCAGATATCTATATATCTTTCGAGATATCGAGATATTTATCTAGATATCGAGATATCTATCTATCTTGATATCTAGAAATCAGATATTGAGATATCTCGATAGATATCGAGATATCTATCTATCAAGACATCTATCGAGATATCTACCGAGATATCTTTATATTTTTCTATGAATCGAGATATCCATCTATCCATTGAGATATTTATCTATTTATCTAAATTTCTATCTATCTATCGAGATATCTATCTATCTATCAAGATATCTATCTATCAAGATATATATATATCGAGATATCTATCGAGATATATATCTATGGATATAACTATCGAGATATCTATCGAGATATCTCTCTATCGATATATACATTGAGATAACTATGTATATATCTATCTATCGAGATATATATATCTATCTACCGAGATGTTTGTCTATGTGTCAAGATATCTATCGAGATATCTATCTATGAAAATACGTTTCGAGATATGTATCGAGATATCTCTGTATCGAGGTATCTATCGATCTATCGAGATATCTCTCTATCGAGATATCTATCTATCTATCGAGATATCTATCGAGATATCTATCGAGATATATATCTATCGATATATCTATATATCGGGATATATAGATTTATCTATCTATTATCTATCGATCGATCGATCTATCGAGATATCATATACCGAGATATCAGATATCGGTATATCAGATATCGAGATACCGTTTATCGAGATATCAGATATCGAGATATCAGATATCAAGATATCAGATATCGAGATATCACATATTAAGATATCTGATAGATAGATAGATATCTCGATAGATAGATAGATGATATCTCGATAGATAGATGATATATATCTCGATAAGTTGATATCTCGATATCTCGATAGATTGATATCTAAACAGATATTACGATATCTAGATGATATCTCGATATCTACATAGATATCTCGATAGACTGATATCTCGACAGATATCTCGAAATATATCTCGATAGATATCTCTAGATCTAGATATCTCGATATCTATATATCAAGATGTCTAGATATCTCGATAGTTAGATGATAGATATCTCGATAGGTAGATAGATATCTCGATAGATAGATGATAGATATTTCGATAGGTAAATATATCGAAATCTCGATCTCTCGATCTAGATATGTAGATATCGAGATATCTAGAGAAATAGAGATCTCGATATCTAAGCAGATATCTCGATATCAAGATAGATATCTCGATATCTCGATACATAGAAAGATTGATATCTCGATAGATAGATATCTGGATAGATAGATATCTCGATAGATATCTCTATAGATAGATAGTTAGATATCTCGAGACATGGATTTCTCAATCGATATATATGTATCTCGATATCTCAATAGATATATATCTCAATATCGTGATAGATATTTCGATAGATAGATATTTTGATAGATATCTCGATAGAATCTCGATAGATATCTCGATCGACAGATATAAGATAGATAGAAGGATAGAAAGATATCTCTTAGATATCTCGACGGATATCTCGTTAGATATATTTCTATATATATCTCGATAGATAAATATCTGGTTACGTATATTTTGATAGATATGTCGATAGATAGATATCTCTATAGATAACTCGATAGGTATATATCTCGATAGATATCTCGAAAGATATCTCGATAGATATCTCAAAAGATAGTTGGATATCACGATAGATAGATATATATCTCGATATATAAACCTATCTCGATGTTATCGCGATACATAGATAGATATATCGATAGATAGATAGATATCTCGAGAGATAAATAGATAAGTCGATACATATCGCGTTAGATAGGTAGATAGATATTTCAATAGATATCTCAATGGATATATGGATAGCTCTCTCGATAGATAAATATCTCGATAGATATCTCCATAGTTAGATATCTGGATATATATCTCGATAGATAGATAGATAGATAGATAGATATTTCGATACATAGATATCTTGATATATATCTCGATACATATCTCTAAGTACAGATATATCGATAGATATCTCGATAAATAGATGTTCCGATATCTAGAGAGATAGATATCTCGATATCTGGATATCAGATATCTATCTTGATATCTCGATATCAGATATCTATCTCGATATCTAGATATATCGATATCTTATATCTTGATATCTGATATCTGGATATTTATCTCGATATCTCGATATCTGATATCGAGATATCTATATATATGTCTCGATATCTAGATAGATAGATCGATAGATAATAGATATATAAGATATCTCGATATATAGATATCTCTATAGATAGACAAATATCTCGATAGATATCTTGTTCGATAAATTACTCGATAGATAGATATCTCGATTGGTATCTCGATAGATAGATATCTCGATACATATCTCGATATCTTGACAAATATCTCGATATCTCGAAAGATATCACGATAGACAGATAACTCCATAGATAGATAGATAGATATCTAGATACATCAATAGATATCTCGATAGATCGATAGACATCTCGGTAGATAGACAGATATCTCTATAGATCGATATATATCTTGAAGGATTGATAGATATCTCGATAGATCAATCGATACATAGATAGATAGATAGATATCTCGACAGTTATCTCGATAGAAATCTCGATAGATATATATATATCGATCGATATCTCGATAGTAGATATCTCGATAGATATCTCGATAGATAGATAGATAGATATCTCGATAGATAGATATATACATAGTTATCTCAATTTATATATCGATAGAGAGATATTTCGATATATATCTCGATAGGTATCTCGATAGATAGAAATCTCGATAGATATCACGATATATAGATATCTCGACAGATATCTCGATCGACAGTTAGATATTTCGATAGATAGATAGATATCTCAATAGATACATAGATATCCCGATAAATAGAAGAATAGAAAGATATCTCGATAGATATCTCGATAGATAAATATCTCGATATCTATCGAGATATCTCGATAGATAAATATCTCGATATCTATCGAGATATCTCGATAGATAAATATCTCGATATCTATCGAGATATCTCAATATCTGATTTCTAGATATCGAGATAGATAGATATCTCGATATCTAGAGACATATCTCGATATCTAAATAGATATCTCGATATCTCGAAAGATATATAGATATCTCGATAGATAGATATCTCGATATCTCGATAGATGTATAGACAGATAATAGATAGATTTCTCGATAGATAGATAGATATCTTTATTTACAGATATCTTGATAGATAGGTATCTCGATAGATAACTCGATAGATAGATATCTCGATATATATGTCGATCGATAGATATCTGGATAGATTTCTCGATACCTAGATATCTCGATAGATAGAGAGGTAACTTGATAGATATCTCGATAGATAGATAGATAGATATCTCTATAGATATATATCTCTATAGATAAATATCTCGATAGATAGTGAGATAGGTGGATATCTCGATTTATAGATAGATATCTCGATAGATAGATAGATATCTCGACACATTATCGAAAGATATATCGATAGATATCTATCACAATATATATATATCTCGATAGATCTGGATATCTCGATATCTAGATAGATAGATAGATAGATATCACGATAGATAGATGATAGATATCTCGATAGGTAAATAGATATCTCGATAGATAGATGATAGATATCTCGATAGGTACATATCTCGACATCATATCTCGATACATCATATCTCGATACATTGATATCTCGATATCAAGATATTTCGATATCTAGATAGATAGATAGATGATAGATATCTCAATAGATATCTCGATAGATATCTCGATAGACTGATATCTCGAAAGATAGCTCGAAAGATATCTCGGTAGATATACATCTCAATAGATATATATCTTGATAGATATCTCTAGATCTGGATATCTCGATATCAAGATATTTCGATATCTAGATAGATAGATAGATGATAGATATCTCGATAGATAGATGATAGATATCTCGATAGGTAGATATCTCGATATCAAGTTATATTGATATCTCATTATCTCGATATCTAGATATCTAGATATCTACAGAAATAGATATCTCGATATCTAAACAGATATTACGATATCTAAATGATATTTTGATATAGAGATAGATACGATATCTAGATGTAGAGATATATTACGATATCTAGATATAGATATAGATATCTCGAGATCTCGATAGATAGCTCGATAGAAAGATATCACGATAGATGTATCGATAGATATCTCGATAGACATCTCGATCGATATCTCTGGACAGGTATGTCGTTCGAAAATTCGATAGATAGATATCTCGATAGATTTGTCGATACATAATAGATATATCGATAGATATCTCGATCGATAGATAGATATCTCGAAATATAGATATTCATTTACATTTTGTTTTTATGTATTGATATCGGATATCGAGATATCTGATATCGAGATATCTGATATCGAGTTATCCGATATCGAGATACCAGATATCGAGATATCGGATATCTCGATATCGGATATCGAGATATCGGATATCGAGATACCAGATATCGAGATATCGGATATCTCGATATCGGATATCTCGATATCGGATATCTCGATATCAGATATCGAGATATCTGATATCGGGATATCGGATATCGAGATATCGGATATCGAGATATCGGATATCGATATATCCGATATCGAGATATCAGATATCGAGATATCTCGATATCTGATATCTATCGATATACCGAGATATCGAGATTGATATATCGAGATACCTCTTATCGATATCGAGATATCTCTTATCTATATCGAGATATCTAGATATTAGATATCTCGATAGATTAGATATCTAGATATCTCGATATTAGATATCTCGAGAGATAGATATCTCGATAGGAATCTCGATAGATAGATTTCTCGATAGATAGATATCTCGATAGATATCTCGAGATATCTATCTATCGAGAAATCTATTGAGATATCTATATCGGGATCTATATCGAGATATCTATATCGGGATCTCGAGGGATAGATATCTCGATAGATATCTGGATACCCAGATATCTCGATAGATAGATATCTCGATCGATATCTCGGTAGATATCTGGATAGGTATCTCGTTCAGAAATTCGATAGATAGATATCTCGATATATATATATATATATAGATATATCGATAGATATCTCGATCGATAGTTATCTGGAAAGATAGATATTCATTTATATTTTGTTTTATGTATTTTTTATAGCTCGCCATGTGGTGATGTAATTGTAAGCACATGAATAATATGTATATATATATATATATACAGGGTGGCTAATAATTACTGCACAAATATCGAATCATTTAATTACACACAGATGAAATAGAAAATGGAAAATACAACAATATTATGAACATTATACATGAAAGTTTACCATGAAAGAATTTTACTTGAATCGACCGCCATCTTTATCGATTACTAAAGATAATCTCTTACGCCACTGTCCTATTGCGGCACGAATCATTTTATGAGGTAATTTGTCCCATTCACTCCGTATGGAAGCTTTGAGGGTGTCCAAACTTCTGTGCTTCTTAGCATTTACTTTAGACTTTAAAATCCCCCAAATGCAATAGTCTAAAGGATTTAGATCTGGTGAAGAAGGTGGCCAATCTTCTTGCTTGATAAACTTCGGGCAATTGGCATGGAGCCATTCCTGTGTTGTTTTGAATCGGTGGGACGGTGCAGAATCTTGCTGAAATATCCAATTCTTTTTGGGATACAATCTGTTAGCATGTGGTAATAAACGTGTAGCCAATACTTCCTGTTTGTAATATTCAGCATTGATTTTTACCCCTTTATCGATGAATTTCAGAGGCAGTTTTCCATTGTGTGACACTGCAGCCCAAACCATAGCACAATTCTTGTTCTGAAAGCGTTTAACAGTTCGAAGATTTTCAGGTATATCCTAGAAGGTTGCTGAATATACAACATCATTTTTAGCATTATAACTTTGTTCTGTACAAAACAGCTTCTCATCAGAGAAAATTATTTTTTCAACACTTTTGCTACCGTGCCGGTTCAGCAATTTCTTACATCTTTGTAACCTTTTTACTATTTGTGCAGTAGTCAAACCTTGAACTTTTCTTTTGCGATAAGGTTGAAAACCCTGGTCTTCATTTATGATAAGTTGCATAGTTCTGCGACTGATGTTATCTTCTGCGGCTATTTTATTTGCAGAACGTTGTGGATTTCTTCGTATCTTTTCACGAATTCTTTTGATACGTTCTTTTGCACGAACAGTGCGTGGACGACCGGACCTTCGTTGATCTTTACAGCTATTGGTATCCAAAAATCGATTTATAGTCCTATATATAAAGGTCCTATTAAAACCAAGGCATTTTAATTGCTTAAATAAACTTCTTATCGATAATGCAGAAAATCCGCGATCAAAAAGCTGTTTAACCATAAACCTTTTGGCTTCCATCTTTAAAAATATTCTACATGTTTTACAAAAATCGTCTGCGTTTACAAAAAGTTGCCAATCACACAAATAGATAGATAAATTGTTTTTCCAAACGATTAAAATTAACTCTTATTTTTTGGAGTGTTACAGTATTTATTAGCCACCCTCTATATATATATATATATATATATATATAAATATATATATATATATATATATATTGATTGAATTTTGACTAGCGGTGGTGTCGTCGTGGAATGTCGAGTCCTCGGGTAAAGCGTCGGCACGTGCTTTATGGGTGACCGTAATTTATCGAATACGTTCCTCGCAAAATATGTTACAGAAAAAGGGGTCGCTATTTGTTCGAAAGAAGATTTAAAGATCGTTGGCGGGGTGGTTTTTCGTAAGACGTAGGTGCTCAATAATATATCATTTGCTTTTAAAGTCGAAACTTTAAGAGCGTTTAAAATGGGGCTTTACACCCCCCCCCCCAAAAAAAAACAATTAAAACTTTAAAACTCGTATTTAACTCGTATGTAACATTGAATTCAGTTCCTTACAAATGAAATCATGCTCTTGAAATCTGTACCTACCTAGTTTCAATAAATTCGTCCCAAAACAAACCGTTCTAAACAAAATTTCACATTTTTAAATTTCAACTTTTATAATTCAATTCCTTTAAAATGTTCTTTATGTATTGCGTTTATATATTTATAAACGCAAAGAAAATGTAAGCACATGAATAATATATATATATATATATATATATATATATATATATATATATATATATATATATATATATATATATATATATATATATACATATATATATATATATACATATATATATGTATATATATATATATATATATACATACATATATATATATATATATATATATATATATATATATATATATATATATATATATATATATATATATATATATATATATATATATATATATATCTGACAACGGCTACTATATATATATAGTAGCCGTTGTCTCTGTATAACACTTCCGGGCCGTACTCATCTTTCAGTTGAAGCCCTCAATAAACAAACGACCGGTTAGGTTTAATTTCAATTTCAGATGTGGATCAGAATTTTTTGTTACCTAAAAACTAATATCTTCTCCATCAAATCACGTTTGTTCAGACTATTTTTCTATAAAACATTCAAAACTAAAAGAATTCGATGCTCTTAGCTGTATATTTAACAGTTTTTTAAAATATGTTTACTTTTGCGATGAATTCTGAAAGTACACAAACTTGAATGTGAATGAATCAAGTAGCTCAAGTATTCATATCGCGAAATGAGCTGTAAAAAACTTGATGGCAGTCTACTACTCCAATCGCATGAAAAACTAAATAAATAAAAAATAATGAAAGGGTTTGCTTTTCCAAGGTGTCGATTAAATGCAATATTGTTAGATAATTCGGGATATTTTTTAACTCTCATATACTTTTTCCATTATGACGTCATTATTAGTATTATGACGTCAAAATGACGGGCTACCTTCTAGTATATATATATATATATATATATATATATATATATATATATGTGTGTGTGTGTGTGTGTGTGTGTGTGTGTATCCCATCATATCATACCTCAAGTAACCACTGAAAATGCCGCTTTCTTTCGAATTTACCCGCTTTAAAATTTCATTTATTTCTTCTTTATTTTGCCTTCTTTTTTTGTTTTAAATTCCTCGCCAGTAAAATCTTTGGCTAGCGAAATCAGGATATCAACTTTAAAAATAAATTTAATATTCCAGATAAAATTGCGGCCGCAAAGTACATCTTCTAAGAGGGATATCTGCAGAAAAAGAGTACCTACTGCCAGGAAGAAATGACGTACGGCGTCCATTCGTTTTCGCTCTATTCGAGCGTTCCTAATGATCCGGAATCTCGGAATGCTCCGGCGACTCCTTTCGGGGGGGGCACGGCGTAAATGCCCGCATTAAAATTTTTGCTTGAGTGAGATCTGGAGTTTAGAAAGTGAGAATATCTTTTTTCCTGTTTTTTCTGTATTCTGGAGCAACGTTGGTCGCATGTGAAAAAATATTCTTTTTGGAACTTTTTGGGATGTGCGGAGAGTAGAGACTGAGTTGAAAATAACGATACCTTTTTTTTTCTTGTCGTAATAATTTCTTTTCATGATAAGTTTCACTCTGAAAAAAAAGACCCATTTATTTCATATTTATATATATATATATATATATATATATATATATATATATATATATATATATATATATATATATATATATATACGTGTGTGTTTGTGTGCGGGCATATAAATATGTACATCTATATTTATACATTGTAGAACCGTACCGGACTTGAGGCCGCGTGGTTTATTGTAGTGAGAGTCCACCACAGAGATTAACTGTTATGCCCGCAAGCTGTGCACCGTTTACAACTTCCGCCACCATTCACAATGCTGCAACGATCTGATTATGGCCAAAATAAAAATCACCGCTTATCCGGAAACGGCTCCGGTGGTGTGAAGTTCGTGTTTTCTTTGCATCTATGTAAGCGGTGGCACTGATGAGCAGACTGCAAGTTGGAGTCATCTGGATACTCTAAAATTCGAAGTCAGGAACTTATTCTGCAGGTGCTTTCAAATGGCACTCGCTGATTGGCGACCTTCTCTCTCAGCCTGTACAACGAGTACATTCTATTGTATTGCGTTTTTATACAATGTTTATCATTTATAAGCATATTTCTCTTATTTAAAAACATGTTACAAAAAATTGCGGTGTGTTTTTTTTCGGGGGGGGGGGAAATTAATGGAATTAATGGAATTTTCATTCATTTGAATGGGGAAAATTGATTCGAGATACGAGTATTTCGAGTTACGAGCTCCGTCATGGAACGAATTAAACTCGTAGGTAAAGGCACCATTGTATATATATATATATATATATATATATATATATATATATATATATATATATATATATACATTCTATATTTTCTCTGACATCCCAACCGCGACTGGAAATTCTATCGCACAGCTTTGGATGCCCGCTTTGCCCTGAGTTTCCCTTACAATGGCCTCATCGTTTTAATGGCTCCGGACATGATTAATGATGTGACGAATGACGTGTTTTCGACGTCACGGAATACTTCGAAAGACTGACATCATAATGAATGGACTGCTGCGGCTGAATACATCGTGCGGACTTTCAGCATGTGATAGGAAAATGTGGGAGGATGAAGTTTTAAGAAAGTGTTTAAAAAGAGATTGAAGTATATATATATATATATATATATATATATATATATATATATATATATATATATATATATATATATACACTCAGTGACGAAATTGAGCTGCTCGATGCCCCGTTCTATCTAATCTCACTAATTCACAGTTGGATTGAGATCTGGTGACTGTGGAGGCCAATGAAGGAAGGTAAATTCTCCATCATGCTCTTCTAACCACCTCAGGACATTGCCAGCTGTATGCCAAGGGGCATTGTCCTCCTGGAAGTAGTCATCCCCGGCAGGATACACCATTAACATAACAGGATGTACTTGATCAGCGATAAAACTTAAATACCCTTGGTCATTAAGACGTTCTTTCACAGGAATCAAAGGATCTATACAATGCCAAGAAAACATCTTCCAAACCATAATATGGCTTCCACCAACTTGAAGTGTTGTGGCAATGCAGTTGTGGTCCATGCTTTCGTTCTGGTTTCTCCATATTAGCACCCTGCCAGCTGCGTGGTGTAATTGAGAACGTGATTCTTCGGACCACATGACCCTTTTCCAGTCATCTGCTGTCAAATCCTTGTGCTCCCTTGCGAAATGGAGATGTTTGCTCTTGCGCAAGGCGGACAGTAGAGTCTTTTGAACAGGTCATCGGCTTCCACAGCCTATACTGTGTAATGTGCGGTGAACAGTTTGTCCAGAGACGTTCGTAGTTGTTCCTTGATTAAGATTCCCCGCTATTTGGCGTACAGTTGCTTTTCTGTTGGACTGGACAACTCTGGCAAGTCAACATTCAGATCGAAAATTCAATCGCATGTGACAACCACAAGTCAGACGTTGAGACCCGGTTTTCTGCTTGGCAGTCCACTCTCTGTAAACATTAATAACTGCTGCTCTCGAACATTTCACAAGTGCAGCCGTTTGCTGATACTGGTCCCGACGCTTCGAGCACCTACAATCATCCCGTGTTCAAACTCAGTTAAATCACGTTTTCAGCCCATATCTCCGCAAGCAACACAGTGTAATGGATGGTTCACTTGTCTTGCATTCCGTTTCTATAGCTACCTTGCTCTCTAGAGGCAACACTGTGACGCAATAGATCTTTTGCATAAAAATGTCAGATTGTCATAATAAAGTTTCCTCTCAGTGTATATATATATTCTATATATATGTATATCTATCTATATCTATCTATCTATCTATCTATCTATCTATCTGTCTATATATATATATATATACACTGAAGTGCCACTGAATTAGGGATACCTACCTAGTAACGAGTTGGGCCTTCTCTGACTTGATAACGGCTGCCACACGACGAGGCATATATTCAAGAAGTTTCTGGAAACATTCCACGGGAATGGCTTGCCAAATATTGGCTAAAGCTATCCATAATTCAGTAAGGTTCTTTGGTGCTGTGTGATGGCCTTTCAAGCCTTGTTCCAAAACATCCCAAAGATTCTCAATAGGATTTAAGTCTGGGCTTCTAGGTGGCCAATTCATGAAAGAGAAGTCAGAGGAATGCTCATCCAACCAGCCACTCGCCAACCTTGACTTGTGAGAGGTACAGTTGTCTTGCTGGAAAACTCCATTACCGTGCGGATATTAGACCAGCATAAACGGATGGAGGTGATCACCCAGCATCTCTACTTACCGAATTGCATTGAGGGAAGTTGGTACACACACCAAAGATCCTAAACTGTGCCACGAAAAAACACCCCAGACCATGATTGAGCCACCATGCCCTTGTAGAGTTCCAGCCAGGCATGCTGGATCCATGGCTTCATGAGCCTGACGCCATATTCTCAGCTTCCCGTTGGCGTTAAGTTGTCGGAATCGAGACTCATCACCCCATGCTACTCGTTTCCAGTCCTCTACACTCCAGTCTCTGTGCTCTCTTTCCCAGGCAAGACGTGCAGCCCGATGGAGAGTATAAGGCAATGGTACTCTCGTAAATCGACGGCTCCCGAAACCCATTCGGTGAAGCGAGCGTTGCACAGTTCGTTTACTGACTGTTCGACTGGCAACATCAACTGGGTGGTAATTTGAGCTAATGTTTGGCTTCGCTGGCTACGTACAATACGCCTGAGCCGTCTCTCACGACGCACTGTCAAGGCTAATTGTCCTTTCAAGTTTGCCCGATCGCTAGTTTTTTTTCCACCATCCATGTATTCTTGATATATTCTGGACACTGTCGACCTTGAAAATCCTAGCTGTCTGACGATTTCGGAAATTGAATGGCCCATGCGTCGCGCACCTACGATTTGTCCGCGATCGAAGGCGTCTAAATCAGGCAGTTTACCTATACTGGCAATTCCAACAACTAATTCAGAACAACCACAGAACGCGCTATATATGCAGTTACCACAGCGCCCTCACTTGCGCATACATGATGCGCTGCGCTACACAATTTGCATAGGCTTTGCTATCCCTAATTCAGTGGCACTTCAGTGTATATATTTATATATACAGTGATTTCCGCTTATAAGAATCACGTTTGTTATTACTGTTTTTGATTCTTATAAGCGGTTGATTCTTATAGCCGAAATTTGGGTTTTTGGACAGGCACACACACACCTATATATACATATACTATCAGAATACCCGTCCTTCGCTACGGAGTATATTCAAATTAAATACAACGGTCAATGTATGCAATTAATGCCAAAAAAACAAAAAATATATTTATAAAAAAATTCGTGTATACAAAATAATGTAGAAGAAAATATTCAAATAAAATCTAATAGAACATACTAAAGAATATAGCACAGTTAATATAGTACAGTTTGAGGAACATTTCTTTTACTGTATTTTAATATTTCTTTTGGATAATGTCCAATCGTCTGCCGCATTAGGATGAAAAAAAATATTTTGTAAGTCAGTTTAATTCGTTGTTATGCACGTGACGTAAAATTAATTTAAAGTACCACAAAAAGAAAAGAAACCACGTGATCAACAGTAATAAATAAAATTCTAAAAATTAATCTTTAAAAATTCACCCAAAATCAGAAAAAGAAGATTCGAAAAACATTTCATTTTGAAGGAATTTTTATGATCTTTCTCGTGATATAAATTTTATAACCCTCAGATAATTATTTTAAATGCAAACTTAAAAAAAGTTACAAAAACAGCTTAAAAATTTAATTTAAAAAAAACTAAGAAGAATTTTTCAAAAATCTTTCTTAGTGCACCCGTACACTATAAGAAGAATCGCCATGCAAAATTTTAGCCCTTTAGGTCTAGTGGTTTATTCTGTGCGTTATCTGTCAGTCAGTCAGTCACTGAATTGTTTCCGTGGTCACCCGCGTGCCGATTTTGGTATGATTCGTCCCCATAGTCTCGCTGTCAACGAGTACAGCCGCGGAAGCTGTCGAAATAATGAACTTCTATGGGAAAAATCATTAAAACATTAATTAAAAAACTCCTGGGCCTGATTTTCAAAAAATAATATGCCTATGTTTTAATCTGAACTGCCAACTATATTTATACAAAATTTCAGCTCAATTGAAGCAATACTGTTTCACTTAAAAAGGAGCAAACATAGGCCTATTCGAAATAATCAATAAATTTCACAGTTTCGATGAAACACGCTGCTTTTTGAACAAAGTTCAAAAATTCAAGTTCGATTTACTCTAATTCTGCATAAAATTGTACATAAATTCAAAAACATAAAGTCTATAAGTTAAATAAAGTTTTGTAATATTATACAAATAAATTTCCAGTTGATAGCCAATAAATTGTAAATCTTTTTTTACCTGAAATGTCCAATAAAAAGCGTAGTTCCAAATGTAATTTTCTTGAATAAACCCTTAAACGTTGCCAATTTCAAAAATCCTTTTTGTATTTATCAATACCTCCTCCACTTGAATCTTTAAAATATTAAATGTTTTACTAATAATAAATGGAAATGTAGTTTGATGTGTTGCTATGGTTACTTGACTATGGTTGACACAGAAAATTCCAATGTTAAATGTTTTATTGATATTTATGGACATAGGCTATCACATAGGCATATGATAATAAATGAAAATATCGTTTTATGTGTTGCTATGGTTACTTGACTATGGCTGACAAAGGAAAAATTGTAAAGGTGAAGCATCAGCTCCACATTTAGGCCCCTAACTTTCTTTCTACTGGTTAGATATACGTAATATATAGCCTATGTCCATCTGGAATAATGTACCTTTCAAACAGTGAAAGAATTTTTCAAATAGGTGCAGTGGTTCCGGAGATTACCCTCCACATACAAAATCCGCTCTCTCTTTATATATTAGTATAGATTAGATAATTTACTATAAAATACTCTTTAATTTACGTTAATTAACTTTTATTAAAATTATTTTTAGAATTTTAAAAATACAACTTAATTTCTAGACCTAAAAGTAGATACACATGATTATAGTAAGAGAAGAAAAAAATCCAATATTTGTTACAACATACCTGCCTAACAGTTTAACATTTCAACTACACGAAGGGTGAAAGAAAAAGTTTTCTATGGTAGTTTGACGTAATGAAGTTTTCAAGAGGCTGTTTATACCTCTTTCGATACCAATAGTCTCAGACCAAGATTCACCATGTAGCTTAGAGGACAAGTTCCCCCAAGATATATGCGTTTCAGGGTTCAGGAACCCACAACCAGGATGTGGGAGGTGGGAAAAAAGAGTCCCTGTCTTTCTTTGTCACTGGAGAATAGTGAAATCGGTTCCGCACGGTTAGGATGCCCCCGGGTCAAGCTAATAGGACAGTGTTTAGCTAAAGCGTTTAAGGGGAAACTATTATGTTGTGCCTAACAAAGAAAGGGATGAATTTTACGACTATATTCCATCCCATCTTATCAATCTTTCTTTTAAAAAGAATAAAGAAAGATCTTCGTACCTTTTGAGGGATTAAGTGGCTTTTTTGGAAAAATGAAAGGAAAGCGAAGAGTGTAAACTGATTCTTAAAACCGGTGGATTGATTCTTTAAAGCGAACATTTTAACATGGAAATAATACATTTGCTTTTGTATTCGCGATATTGATTCTTATAAACGGTTGATTCTTATAACCACTGATCACTATAAGCGGTGGTTACTGTGTGTATATATATATATATATATATATATATATATATATATATATATATATATATATATATATATATATATATACAGTGAAACCTCTATTTAACGTTATTCAAGGGACCATAAAGGAATGATTGACCATATGTGCGGGAAACATTAAATCCGGGCAAGACAAAAACAAAACACTGAGCATTCAATAAAGAATAATTTAGGTAACACACCTTTTATTTCTTCATTTACAAGGGATTAGACATCAGTTTTAGAAATTATACTCTAAATAAATCTTTTTTTTTTACTTTGCGTCTTGTTTATAGCACAAATCTCCTTCTCAACAGGAGTTTTGTAAGCTTTGTTTTGTTTGGCCTTCATTATTTGAAAGGAACGATTCCACTGTTTTCAAAGCTTGAATGGCTTCGGTCGCAGAAGGAATTCCATGTTTCTTATTTTCATCATTAGTCAAACTATTCAATTCTGAGTCTATTAAATCACTTAGAATCGGGATCTGTGATGTCACGGTATCTGAATCGCAATGTAGATAATTCTGGAGATCTATGTATGAGCAAGAAGACAAGTGACACATTTCATTAGAGTCTTCAATTTCTCTGTCCTCGTACTCAAATTCATCACCTCTGTCCTCCGGAAAACAAGCCTTTGCATAAAGACTTGAGATACATTTTCTCATGCTGAAGAAATCATATGAAGATATTCTAGAACGTTTATCGATTTTTCCTGCCTCCATATTCTATACAAAGATATTTTTTCTGATCTTGGTTTCTATAGTTTCCTTTGAACGTTCGTACCCCAAATCACAAGGTTGAATTTTGCTTGTACTTTGCATGAACTTTGTAGGGGAACATTCCATTCGCACATTTTGTAATTTTAAATGTACAACATGGGTTGTACATTGATCAACATACAAATTAATCTTCCGTTTCTGCGCGAAGAATCGACCCCAGCAGACTCTCAACAAATAGTTTTATAGTATAAACTGTTCCTTGGTTTCTAAGGCGGTCTATCCAACCATTTGAAGCTGTGAATTCTTAAATTCCCATTTTAGAAGCAATTTCTATTTCGAAACGGCGTCATTTATGGGAATGCTTGTCGCACGAACTTAATTGAACTTTGGTAAGAAAGGACAAAGAGAGGGAAGATTCCGAGTATTTCACATTTTGATAAGATATATTTCTTTTTTTTATCACAATTTTTAGCCATTTTAGGAAAACTTCACTAAGTTTTTTCCTTTGAAAAAAAAAACGTTAAATGCGGGAAATAATTGAAAATGATAACGTTAAATCTGGGATTTTGTTACATTACAAGTATAGGAAATAAATTGGGACTAATGAAAAATGACCTTATATGAGGGAAATCGTTAAATGCGGGTTAATATATGTATGTATTTATGTATGTATAAATGTATACATATGCTGGAACAACAGAGTGAAGTCAAAATATCGTTTCTTAAACAATTTTATGGTGAAAACTAATTTCCTCACACAAACATCCCAAGCGCAAACCCCTCAAAGATGAGCGATGAATTATTCCAACAAAAATGTCGTAACACTATATTATCTATGTAGCAGTATTTTCTTTCAACAATGAAATTCAATAAAGACTTTCGCCTTGAGTCATTTCCCC
Source organism: Dolomedes plantarius (assembly GCA_907164885.2). Lineage (NCBI taxonomy): Eukaryota > Metazoa > Arthropoda > Arachnida > Araneae > Dolomedidae > Dolomedes > Dolomedes plantarius. The sequence continues at coordinate 155,020,390 of OU015500.1, forward strand.
ACTGAAACAGAATATTTTCGCATTTAATTACCATTGGAATGGGCCCGGAGGATAATTTACTTAAGTTCTTTCTCCAAATAAATATTCAAGTTAGAAAGGTGTGTGTATTTGGATTGGCCGTAAAAATCTTTCTTTCGATTTTCGATGATGGGTAGATCGGAAAAGATACCATTGGTGGCACTAAGTTGACACAAAGAAATTTGAGATTTTTAGGACAATTCACCAGCGATGTCTTAGAGTATTGATAAAACACTGATTTTGGAACTTTTTTAGAAAAAAATTTCAAGTTGTTAATTTTAATTTATATTTATTGTAATTACTTGTGTAGTCATGTTTAGTGTGCCAAATACTTAAATAAGTCCTGATTGTGTATTTTTAGGTGCTACGTGCCTTGAACATGTACAGCTTTTAGCTTGCTTTGCGTTCGGGACCAACGCGAAACAACTCAGACCTCACTACCGCTATCACCTAATTATTAAATACCGCTATCACCTTCAATCTAACTTTTCTCGACTCTTTCGTATCTCTACTAATAGCGTAACGTACAACCGTACAAATCTCCACTCCCTTCTTGGGCTCTTGCCAACTCAGCATGTGTCACTTAAATAAACCAGACACCTGCTCCGAACTCACTTCGACTGGCCTGCACTGCGCAGCTACCAGAAATTTGCATCTGAGCAACACGCAAAACCTACAGGGTTCCTCCGTCTATTTAAGACGGTAGATGTCTAAGAGGGAGCTCGCTCGTATGAAGATACAAACCAAATGTTGCAGTTCTCGTCTTAATTTGTTCTTAAGACAGACCATGATACCGTTGATTTTTCCTGCATTAACAGCGGTGCCATCACACCCAACTTCTATCAGTTCAGAAATATCCAGTTTGTTCTGGCTTTAAAAATTATGTAATGATTTCGTTATTTCTTCACCATGACCGGGACGAGTTGTCAAGTGCCCCAAATAATTCGAACAAAGTTTCGTCAAAACAGTGATATTGTCTCTGTCTTTCTATCGACGATGCTGCTTGTCCCCCTTTTTTCCTATGAAGATCGTTTTATCTTTTCTACCATCGAAGAATGTTCTTTTAATTTTTCTTCCATCAAGGTCTTCTTCCTCCTTTATCGTCACTTGTTACTTTCAGAAACTGTAAAAAAAAAAAAAAAAAAGAAAATCCCACCCCCACTCTAGCAGTCCTCCCCTACCGAAATTGCTGTCAAGGTGTGTTGCAGTACGTCACACCAAAACATGGCACATCGACGGGTCGAAAGGAACAAAAGAAGAATGAGCAAGAAACATAAAAATACAAAAGAGAGACACCGGTGGAAGATTCAAACAAACCTTATAACTTTTGCCCCCTTAAACGTAAAAAACTACAAAAATCGGCTAATTTAGAAGGCACATAGAAATTAAATAATACATAATCGGGGCTTATTTAGTCATCTGACACACTAAACATGATCATACAAGTAAATACTACCAAAATAAATTAAATATAACATCTTCAAAATATTTGCTAAAAAGTTCTAACATCAGCGTTTTATCAAAACTTCAAGTCATTTGCGGCAAATCAAGGAGTAATCCTAAAAATCTGATATTTTTTGTGTCAGCTTAGTGCAATCATTGGCACATTTTCCGCACTACCCAACAACGAAAATTGAAAAAACAAGTTTCGTCTAACCCTAGTATACATGTTGTTGTTGTTGTGTCTTATTCCTCAATGTCTGGTCGACGGCCAAGAGGCCAAACCAAGTCCAAGAGGTTTGGACTCTCAAAAAGTCATACACGAGAAGAGGCGCAGTAAATAGGTCCTTAACAGGCAGAGCCACACAGTTCCATAGGTGGACAGGTGATGCCGGTGCTGAAGCACATGTAGTGCAAATTAATATCAGTATATATATATATATATAATAACAGCTGAGGGTAAAGAAATGTTAGTTTGTTAGTTAGCATACATGAATTCGAATTAATGAGATTTTTCTAACATTAAATCCAATACAAGTTTTTGGGACTTTTGAATTAGTTCGAATTAACCGAAAGTTCGAATTAACCGAGTTCGAATTAACGAGCGTCCACTGTATATATATATATATATATATATATATATATTTCTTCTGTCCGTGTGTATGTAACTGAACTCCTCCTAAACGACTGGACTGATTTTTATAAAATTTTGTGTGTGCGATTAAGTTGATTCGAGAATGGTTTAGATTCACAATCTGATCCGATAGAAAATGTTTTTATATTTTTAATTTATTAATAAAAAAACCAACAATTTATAAGAGGGTGCGTCCTCTAAATGGAAGCTGTTACAGTTTGTGGAATCACCCCTCTGGATAATGGCGTCCACATTAGGTTTAGTTAGCAAACAGCGAACGAAAAGATAAAAATAAATAAAAATTAAAAGTTTCAAGTCATATATTAGACCAGAATAGTGAATGAAAATAATAATCTTTCAAGTCAGATTTTATACTCTAAAATACATCAGATCCAACGGCATATTCATACTCTCGACACGCGATGGAAAATTCGAATCAACCACGCTAAGTGACACGAGATCTTTTTTAATCGCTACTGCAATCCCCCTCGCCTATATATTTGTGTCTATTGAAGAGCTAAAGACTAAACTTCTATCCTGCTAACTTATTTCTGACTAAAAACTCCTCTGACATGTATAATCACCAGCCCACAACTTTGGAATGACGAATAAGTTTCACTTTACTCAGTGGAATACCGTGTCATCGAGGCGTGTTCGGAAGGTCGTGCAAGTACCGTGCTATCGACCCGGGTTCGAATGCAGAGTCGTGTAAATTTTAATAGACCTGTTATTTCAGCATTTTTTGAAGGCTTTTTTATTGCAGCTTTTATTTCATTATTTTTTTAATTATTATTTTATTTTATTTTTTAAATTTAAATTTAAATTTAATTTGATTATTTTTTTAAAACTATTATTTTTATTTGTTTTTATTTTTTTTCAGCTTTTTTATGATGAAATACCGAATATAGCTGAAATCTGAGGAGTTATTATACATTTATACATTTTTAAGTGGGTTTTCATATTATAATATGTATAACATTTCGTATGCTTTTTTTCTATGTTATTTATACTGCGTTTAGTTTTTTTAATGGATTTTTGTAGGTTTATTATAAATTTATATATTTTATATTTTACTTTTCAGGATTTTTTCCTCCAATGCTAAAGGCTAAATCTTTTCTATGTTACTTATACTGTGTTTAGTTTATAAATTGATTTTGGTTAACAAACATTCGACAATTTGACATTTTTACTTTTCAGCTTTACTTTTCAAAATTCTTTACTTTCCTAAAGACAATTTGACATTTTTCCTTTTCAGCTTTTAGTGGTTTATTATAAATGCATATATTTTATGTTTTACTTTTGTTCCAATGTTACTTTTGTTCCAATGAGTTTTTTTTGTTCCAATGATGAAAGGCTAAATCTATCTGAATTCTGAGGAAATTATTGTAAATTTATGGTTTTTATATTGGGTTCCCTGCTTATTCATGCTTATAACATTTCACATGCTTTATTTCTATGTTATTTATGCTGTGTTTAGTTTTAAAATTGATTTTGGTTAACAAACATTCTTAAAATCCCGGGCAACGCGGGATAAATTATAACATGTGTAGGTTGATAATTTATAAATCTTAAAACTGTTCCCACATGTATAAATACCGACCCACAAGAACTTTCCAATATTTTTAATTAATAAATAACCAACAATTTTTGAAGGATGCTAATCTCGATTCACAGACGTGCAGTAGATGGCGCCACTATTTTAAAATTTTAGTATTCCAACCCATCTGAAAACACGCACTTCGCTGGGGAGTACATTCAAATTAAATACAACGTCAATGTATGCAATTAATGCCAATATATGTATATAATAAATACGACGATCAATGTATACAAATAATGTTAAAAAAAAAAATATATATATTTATAAAAAAAGCGTAAGGGATATTTTTTATTGACAAAATAATGTCGAAGAAAATATTCAAATTAAATCTAATAGGACATACTAAAGAATATAGTACAGTTAATATAGTACAGTTTGAGGAACATATCTTTTACTTTATTTTAATATTTTTTTGGATAATGTCCAATCGTCTGCCGCATTTGCAAGAAAAAACAATTTTTTTTTGGTCCATTTCGTTGTTACGTGACTATAAATTTATTTAAAGTACCAGAAAAAGAAATCACATGATCAGCGTTTAATAAATTAAATTCTAAAAATTAATCTTTAAAAATTCACTAAATATCAGAAAATGGAGGTAAAGATTCGAAAAAGATTTCAATTTAAAGGATTTTTTATGATCTTTTTCGTGATATAAATTTTATAACCCTAAAATTATTATTTTAAATGCAAACTTAAAAAATTTACAAAAACAGCTTAAGAATTATATTCAAAAAATCTAAGAAGAATTTTTCAAAACTCTTTCTTTGAGCTCCCCTGCACTATAAGAAGAATGGTCATGCAAAATTTCAGCCCTTTAGATCCAGCGGTTTGGTCTGTACGTTGTATGTCAGTCAGTCAGTCAGTTACTGAACTGTTTTATATATATAGATTTTTATTACTATGTTTATATCGTAACGTTGACTTCATGTGCACGCATTATTTTCCTATGCTTTTTTCATTATTATCTTTATAATAGCGTGATTTTCATATGATTTTAAAGAACAATCGTTTTTAACACGCATTCAATTGGCTGTTAAAACTTTATATTTACACCCAATTTAAAAGAAGTAGGGTGTGAATTTGTCAAAGAGGATGTTTCGACACCCAACTTCAAAGAAGTTGGGTGTAAATTGTAGGATTGAAAGTTGGTAAAATCAAAATTTTGTGCAATATATTTAATTTGTCGATTAAAAGTAGTTTTTTTTCTAAAAATTTATTTATTTCGCTTGAAAAGCTAAATATATTATGCACGCGGTTTATATTATTATTACTATCTTTATATTGTAGCGTCAACTTCATGCGCGAGCATTATTTTTTTATGCTTTTTTTATTATTATCTTTATAATAGCTTTATTTTCATATGGTTTTAAACAACTATCGTTTTTATTCATATTATGTTGGGTTTTTATTAATTAAAAATTAAGAGTAGTTAATTTCGATTCCGGAAGATCTTATTATCTTACTATTTACGTCTGTCGGGTCCGCTAGTATATATATATATATATATATATATATATATATATATATATATATATATATATATATATATATATATATATATATATATATATATATATATATATATATATAATAACAGCTGAAGGTAAACAAATGTTAGTTTGTTAGTTAGCAGACACGGGGACGGGTTAATCTCGCGAACCGAGCATAGCAGGATATCGCGACTCGTACCGATGGACGCGGTCGGACAAGACGCGTGCACTGATACCATCCTCGACTTTCAAAACTTTAAACTTTTTAAATTATTCAATTGAAACCGCCGAACTCAAAACAAACGGGTAATAAACAGATGTCATTCCGGGTGGGCAAGCTCCTTTCCGTTTCGCAAATTTCCACTATTTTCATGCATGCAAAATTAAACTTTTTCGCAAACCAGTCGACAATTTTTTTATTTCCATGTGTTCTACAACTCTTCATCTTTAAAGATATGCACATTTTCAAAAAGTTAATAATGTTTTTCACTGCAAACAAAGCTTTTTCCCCAAAGCAGTTTTCCGAATTTCACGAAATCGACAATTTTGATGGACAAATATTTCGGTTTTCTGCATCTATTAATGTCAATTTTACGATTAATCGGCATTTGATAGATGTTCAGCTTCCACAATATACCAAATACAATGAATAAAATAAATGTTATCGTTCTAAAAAACCGTACTTACAAAACTCTCTTTTGAAATTTCCCTCGCTGATCGCCATAGTATCTTAATGTAACCGAATGGGGAGTTTGTAATTTTTCGATTTATTATTTTACTCACAAATAATTCCAGCAAGTTCGTGAAATTTGTTTCTAATTAATGAGCAACTGATAAGCATTCTGCCACCAATTTTGAATTCCTGAGAACTGTCTTTCTATTTTTTTAAGCACTTTTTCGTCCTTCAGATTTTCTATTTACATTCGGCCATTTTGCCAAAATTAAAAGTTATTAGTTAAGAACTAGTCATTTAATGATTGAAATCCAAAAGTAATTTTAAAGAACCAGAAATAATTTTAGTTTCAGGAAAGGAGAAGTTAAAACCTTTAGAATTTTTTCTAATTGAATGAGCTTCTTTCTTTGTTTAAAAAGCAAAATTTGAAAATGAAAATTTGGAAGAATTATTTCAAAAGCCAAAAACCAAAATTTGAAAAAGAGAATTTTAAATCATTATTTTGTTTTTTAAAAATTCTAATGTATTTTTAAGTGATTAAACTGTTTTCAATCTTTAAGAAATAAAACCATTCCATTTTAAATCGAAAATGCAACACATCAGGTTGCCACTCAGCTACTATATATATATATATATATATATATATATATATATATATATATATATATATATATATATATATATATATATATAGATAGATAGATATATACATGTGTGTGTGTGTGTGGTGAAAAAAATTATTTTTTTATAATAAATTTCTAATAGCGCGGAAAACTTGCGCATTGGCATCCTAATAACTGGCAAAATAATATGAAAAATATAAATTGGTTTTGAAATCGTGCAAGAGCCCTAAAGTTTAGATAAAAGAAAGAAAATCTGCACTTTTTAAAGACGTATAAAAAAGTTTTAGTAGTTTATTTTATTTCTAATAGTGTAAAAACTACTCTTTGTAGTTACCTAAATGCGTGAAAAATACTTTTGGACACATTGCCGTTTATTTAAATTCGCGCAAAAAGACTTAAAATACAATTTATATTTGCAAAAATCTGATATTGCAGCTCTTCGCCCATTTCAGCATGTTTTTCCTTTATGAGTTTGGTATTGCCTTCTACATCGCAAATGCGTTCAAAGTTGTCGTATACTTCCTTGTTAAGCGATAGGTAAGGTGTTTCTGACAGGGCCACAGCAGGAATAGCTTCTGGTGTCCTGCGTGATCTTGGAATGATCTCCGATTCAGATATGTCACGAGTGATTGACAAAAGTAAGATTAGAAGGGAAAAGTGAAGATTCGAAAAGCAATAAAGGAAAAAGAGCGCCAGCTGAAAGAAGTAAGTGGAATCTACTGCGACGGTAGAAAAGATAATATATTAACGCAAGAAAAATAGGAGCTAAAATGTACCGCAGAGTAAGACAAGAACATATTAGCGTGATCAGAGAGTGTGGTGGCCAATAGATTGGTCATGTTTCACCAAAACAGGAACAGGTAATGATATTGCCGAAAGTATTTTCGACTGCGTAAAAAAGAAAGATTTTGATGTGAGTGCAGTGGTAGCCATCGGTTGTGATGCGACAGTCACAAACGACGGTTGGAAAAGTGGTATTGTACAGAACATTAAATGTATATCACGAGAAAATGTATATCACGAGAAAGATCATAAAAATTCCTTTAAAATGAAAATGTTTTTGAAACTTTACCTCCATTTTCTGATTTTTGGTGAATTTTTAAAGATTCATTTATAGAATTTAAGTTATTAAATGCTTATCACGTGATTTATTTTTCTGGTACTTAAAATAAATTTATCGTCACGTGCATAACGACTAAATTTTCTTTCTAATGAAGCAGACGATTGTATATTATTAAAAGAATAAGTATCCCTTACGATTATTTTATATATATATATATATATATATATACAGAGGCTGTTCGCACATTTTTTAGACGATTTTGGAAAGCGGTAATAAAAAATCTTTTGCTGCAAAAGAAATAATTGCAATTGTACTATGTTTTTAAAAGTCAAATTATATTCTGTGGATTGAAAGTTTTGTTTTTATTCAAAATGGCATTTTTAATAAAGCAGTGGATCGAAGGCTACATTTATGCTCTTTCCGAAGAGAAATATGCACACTCCGTTACCCAAAAACGATGTGAGAGTCATGGTTTTGTGATATCTGAAGCGTCGATAGGTAATTTCGTCAACAAGAAAGGAAAAAAACCCGTCAAATTGGAGCCTGAAGTGGGACAAAAATTCCAAACAAGTATCCAAGGAAAAAACGGACATCTTCGACTATTGCAAAGGTACGTTGTTTAATGTTAAAAGAAAGTCCCCCTATTCAAAGGACAGTTGCAAAATCATTAAAATGCTCGGTGTCAACTGTAGACAAAATGATAAACGTTGATTTAAATCTTAAGAAAGCGGAAAAACGCAATGTGCATCGCCTTCTTCCAAATCATATCGCTGAACGCAGGACACGCTTTAGAATTCTATATGAGAAACACTTATACAAAGAAAAATGTAAAATAATTGACACAATAGATGAATCATGGGTGTATTTAAATGATTGCACCAAAAACAGAGCCAATTAATATCATAAAAGGGGAGAAAAAAATTTAAGTACATGGTTCAAAGAATCGAAAGAAAGATTTTCTAAGGGATTCATGATTGTTGCTGGTTTTTCTTATAATGGCAAGTTAAAAATAAAGAGAGTGGAAAAAATGTCAAGATTAACTCGAAATACTATCAGGAACATATTTTATAGCCAATTTTTACCATCGCTTACCATCGCATTACCATCGCTTTACCCACAGTGCCATCAATCTGTGAGACTCCATCAGGACAAAGCTAGCAATCACACATCAAAATCCACTGTAAATTTCCTAAAAGAAATGGAAAAAAAACTGGTCTAAAGGCCATACCCTTCTCTGATATCCCTACTAAATCTTCCGATGTATCACCTATGGATTTTTGTGCTTTGGGACATTTAAAATCTGCATTATCCAAACGTCGTCCCAAAACCCTTACAGGACTCTGGAAAGCTGTTCAGGAGGAATGGGATAGAATACATCTTCTGACACTTCAAAAGGCATTATTATCCTGGAAATTGCGGTGTCGAAAGATAGTTAAGAATAAGTGATGTCAAATAAAACATATAAAACACAAGAATTTTATGTCATTTATTTTTTTTGAATGCAATATACATCGTCTAAAAAATGTGTGAACAGCTTGTAGAAAGACACCCTAATGAAGTTAAGGGAGCTTGTCGAAAATTAAAAGAAGTGACTAAAGAACTTAAAACACAAGTTGCCTATGCAGACATCACGATAACACAAGCTTTCCACCCTCATATAATTGGCAAACATGGCGCAAATATCAACAGTCCGAACGAGGAGACAAAATCTTTAAATAACATACTGTCACATGAAATGAGTAGAGCCTCTTTAAATTTACAAGGCTATACAAGGTATACATTTTTACACGGGTATTGTAAAAATGTAGTAGAGCATTTTTTATTATATATATATCTATATATATATATATGTATATATATAGCCCATGATTATTTTGTTTTATTTCATTAATTTGCTTTTGTTTTGGATAGTACATTAATGCGAAAATGTTATGTTTCAGGAATATTGTTTAAAAAGTTATGTTTCTGTAATCAGAACAATACTATGTAGTAGTAAAATTGGTAATATTTTGAATTTAATCTATCTATATTCAGTACAATTTCGTAAATTAAATGTTACATTTAAGTTTTTTGTTGTTTTGTGTGTGGACCCCTAATAACTTTAATCAATTCGTACTTGTTTGTGTTCCCTTTAGTATAGGAAAAGGAACTTTTCGGTAATCATTTTATATTTGATTGTCCTGTATACCATCTGACTAACTTTCGCTTCGTAAAACACTAGAAAAGTTTTCAGGGGTGGAGGAGTTGTGACCTCCCGATCGAGACCGGAATTGTGGTTTTAAAATGAGAGCGAACGGATAATGAAATGAGAAAAAAGGTTGAAACGAGCTGGGAGAGAAAGCAGCGTTGTTCGTCTTTCAGTATAAAAGAAGTATCATTTTTCGATTCTGTTGAGATATTATGCTACCGATATAGTGTGATGTGTTCCACACCAATTTTTGTGTTGTGTGGCCCCTCGTCTCTTCAATATCAAATAAAGTTTGTATTTCCTCTTAATTAGCTGTCTTATTAGGTACATTATGTGTCGAGATATCTATCGAGATATCTATCGAGATATCTATCGAGATATCTATCAAGATATCTATTGAGATATCTAAAGACATATGTATCTATCAAGATATCTATCGAGATATATATTTATAGAGATATCTATCGAGATCTCAATCGAGATATATATCTCAAGATATCTATCGAGATGTCTATCGAGATATCTATCTATCGAGATATCTATGTATCTATCTATCTATCTATCTATCTCTCTATCTATCGAGATGTCTATCGATATATCTATCTATCGAGATATCTATGTATCTATCTATCTATCTATCTATCGAGATATCGAGATATCTATCTTGCTATCGAGATATCTATCTAGATATCGAGATATCTACCGAGATATCGAAATATCTATCGAGATATCAAAATATCGAGGTATCTCTCTAGATATCGTAATATCTGTTTAGATATCGTAATATCTGTTTAGATATCGTGATATCTATCTCTCTAGATATCTATCTATCCCGATATCTATTATCTATCTATCGAGATATCTATCTATCTATCTATCGAGATATCTATCAATCTATCTATCGAGATATACAGATATACAGATGTAGAGATATCTTTCGAGATATCTATCGAAATATCTTTCGAGATATCAGTCTATCGAGATATCTTTCGAGATATCAGTCTATGGAGATATCTATCGAGATATCTATCTATCTATCGACATAGCTATCGCGATATCTATCTATAAATTGAAAAATCTATCGAGATATCTATCTATCTATCGAGATATCTATCGAGATATCTATTGTACCGTAATAAGACAACTAATTAACAGGAAAACAAACTTTATTTTCTATTGAAGAGACGAGGGGCAACACAACACAAAAATTGGTGTGGAACACATCACACTATATCGGTAGCATAATATCTCAAAAGAATCGAAAAATGATACTTCTTTTACACTGAAACACGAACAACCCTTCTTACTCTCCCCGCTCGATCCAAACATTACTTCACTTCAGTTTTGTTCGCTAGCATTTTTAAAACTGCAATCAAGGTCTCGATCGGGAGGTCGTCACAACTCAACCCCCCTTCAAAACTTTTCTAGAGTTTTACGAAGGAAAAGATACTCAGATTGTATATAGGACCATCAAATATAAAATGTTAATCGTAGAATTCATATTCCTTTACTAATAAAGTTCACACAAGCAAGTACCAAGTGATTAAAGTTATTAGGGGTGCACACACAAAAATACAAAAACTTAAATGTAACATATAATTAACGGAACTTCAACTGAATAAAGATAGTAGATTAAATTTAAAGCATTACCAATTCTACTACTACATAGCATTGTTCTGATTACAGAATCATAATTTTTTACACAATATTCATCAAAACATAACATTTTCACATTAATGTATTATCCAAAACAAAAACAAATTAAAGGAATAAAATAAATAATCATGGGATATTTATATAATAACAAATACACTACTACATTTTTACAATACCCTTTTTCGGTATAGATATAGCCTTGTAAATTTAGACAGGCTCTACTCATTTCTTCGCTGTAAATATTTATAGCAAGCATCTGCATCTTGCTTTGGTCTACAAATAACAACAGTGTCAGGTAAACCGGGTTTCGGAAAGTTTACGATAACCTGACTGAATTTATCACTATCCTTTCTAATTTGTTCCCCTTCAAATCGAACATCTCTGTCACCTGATAGAACGTTAATTAAAGATTTTGTCTTCACCTTCGGACGGTTCATATATTCGCTATGTTTGCCAATTATATCAGGGTGGAAAGCTGGTGTTATCGTGATGTCTGCATAGGCAACAGAGATATGTATCGAGATATATATCAAGATATCTATCTATCGAGATATCCATCTATCTCACTATCTATCTATCGAGATATCTATCGAGATATCTGTCTACCGAGATATCAAGTTAATTTATCTCCTTGATGCAGTTTTTCCATTTATTTATGATGCAGTTATAAATAAATGTTGCTTACAATTACGTCAGCACATGGCGAGCTACAAAACCAAAAATATAAAAACAATTGTACAACAAAAGAGTGATGCTTTCAAAACAGAAAGTAACGCAATTTATCTCCTTGGTGCAGTTTTCCCACTTAAATAAATGTTGCTTGCAATTACATCAGCACATGGCGTGCTACAAAACCAAAAATATAAAAACAATTATACAACAAAAGAGTGATGCTTTGAACCAAATAAGCACGTGGTGTGCTACAAAAATTTTAGTTACACCAGCACATGGCGTGCTACAAATTTTCATCTATATCAGCATATAACATGCTACAAAAGTTTTGCTATACCAACACATTACGTGCTACAAATATCAACTGTACCAGCACGTGTCGTGCTACAAAATCTCAATCATACCAGCACATTGCGTGCTACAAAATTGCATGTATATCAGCATAAGGCATGCTACAAAAGTTTTGCTATACCAGCCCTCACGTGGTACTCACCCCTCACGTGGAATGTTCTCATACCGCGGCTGCCACCATTTTTAGCTCTACCGTAACAAGAGAGCTAATTAACAGGAAAACAAACTTTATTTTCTATTGAAGAGACAATGGGCAACACAACACAAAAATTGGAGTGGAACACTTGACACTATATCGCTAGCATAATATCTCAACAGAATCGAAAAATGATACTTCTTTTCACTGAAACACGAACAACCCTTCTTACTCTCCCCGCTCGATCCAAAATTTACTTCACTTCAGTTCCGTTCGCTAGCATTTTAAAACCGCAATCCGGGACTAGAACGGGAGGTCGTCACACTATCTATCTATCGAGATATCTATCTATCGAGATATCTATCTATAGAGATATCTATCTATAGAGATATTTATCTATCGAGATATCGAGAAATCTATATCGAAAAATCGAGGCATCGACATATCTATCTTCATATCGAGATATCTAGATATATCGAGATATCGAGATATCTATCGACATATAGAAATCTCGAAATATCTATCCAGATATCGAGATATCTATCGAGATATAGAGATATCTATCGACATATCGAGATATCTATCCAGATATCTACCTATTGAGATATCTATCTAATGAGATATCTATATATCTATCTATCGAGATATCTATATATATATATCGATATATCTATCTATCGAGATATCTATCGAGATATCTATCTATATCGGGATATCATCGAGATATCTATATATATATCGAGATATATATCTATCTATCGAGATATCCATCTATCTATTGAGATATCTATCTATCGAGATATCTACCTATCGAGTTATCTATACAGACATCTATCTATCGAGATATCTATCGAAATATATGTAACCAGATATGTATCTATCGAGATATCTATAGAAGTATATATAACGAGATATCCATCGAGATATCTATGGAGATATCTTTCTATCCTTCTATCTATCAAGATTTCTATCGATCGAGATATCTGTCGAGATTCTATTGAGATATCTATCGAGATATCTATCGAAATATCTATCTATCAAGATATCTATCGAGATATCTTCATATATATCGAGATATCTATCTTCATATTGAGATATCTCTTTAGATATCGAGATATCAATATCTCTAGATATCTAGATATCTAGATATAGCGATATCTAGATATCGCGATATCGACATATCAATCTATCTAGATATCTAGATATAGCGATATCTAGATATCGCGATATCGACATATCAATCTATCGAGATATCGAGGTATCTACCTATCGAGATATCTATTGAGATATCAAACGACATATCTATCTATCGAGATATCGAGATATCTATCTTGCTATCGAGATATTTGTTTAGATATCGAGGTATATACCTATCGAGATATCTATTGAGATATCAAACGACATATCTATCTATCGAGATATCGAGATATCTATCTTGCTATCGAGATATCTGTTTAGATATCGAGATATCTATTTCTCTAGATATCTAGATATCTAGGTATCGATATATCTAGATATTGAGATATTGAGATATCTACATATCGAGATTTCTATCATCTATCTATCGAGATATCTATCTATCTATCTATCTAGATATCGAGATATCCAGATTTAGAGATATCTATTGAGATATCTTTCGAGATATCTTTCGAGATATCAGTCTATCGAGATATCTATCGAGATATCTGTCGAGATATCTATTTATCTATCGAGATATCTATCGAGATATCGCGATATCTCTCTCTATATATAGATATTAAAATATCATCTAGATATCGTAATATCTGTTTAGATATCGATATATCTATTTCTCTAGATATCTAGATATCTAGATATCGAGATATCGAGATATCGAGATATCAATCTAACGAGATATCGAGATATCTACCTATCGAGATATTTATCATCTATCTATCGAGATATCTATCTATCTATATATGTAGATATCGAGATCTGTAGATATCGAGATATCCAGATCTAGAGATATCTATCGAGATATATATCTACTGAGATATATATCTATCGAGATATCTTTCGAGATATCTTTTGAGATATCAGTCTATCGAGATGTCTATCGAGATATCTATCTATCTATCGAGATATCTGTCGAGATATCTATCTATCTATCGAGATATCTATCGACATATCCATCTATATATCGAGATATCTATCTATCTCACTATCTATCGAGATATCTATCAAGTTATGTATCTATATCACGAGATATCTCTCGAGATATATATCTATCTATCGAGATATCTATATATCTATCAGGATATCATCGAGATATCTATATATATCGAGATTTATATCTATCTATCGAGATATTCATCTATCTATGGAGATATCTATCTATTGAGATATCTATCGTGATATATACCTATCGAGTTATCTATAGAGATATCTATCTATCGAGAAATCTATCGAAATATATGTAAAGATATATCTATAAATAGATATATCTATAGAAATATATGTAACGAGATATCTATCAAGATATCTATCGAGATATCTTTCTATCCTTCTATCTATCGAAATGTCTATCGATCGAGATATCTATCTATCGAGAAATCTATTTATTTATCTATCGAGATATCTATCGAAATTATATCTTTCGAGATATCTATCTATCGAGATATCTCTGAAGTATTCACTATTGAGATATCTCTACAGATATCTATCTATCGAGATATCTCTCGAGATATCTATCTACCGAGATATCTAGGTATCGAGATATCTATCGAGATATCTATCGATCGACATATCTATCGAGATATCTATCTATCGAGATATCTATCGAGATACATATCTATCGAGATATCTGTATATAAAGATATATATCTATCTATCGAGATATCTATATATGTTTCCAGATATCTATATATCTTTTGAGATATCGAGATATCTTTCTATCGATATATCTATATATGTTTCCAAATATCTATATATCTTTTGAGATATCGAGATATTTACCTAGATATCGATATATCTGTCTAGATATCGAGATATCTATCTATCTAGATATCTAGAAATCAGATATTGAGATATCTCGATAGATATCGAGATATCTATCTATCAAGACATCTATCGAGATATCTACCGAGATGTCTTTCTATTTTTCTATCTATCGAGATATCCATCCATCCATTGAGATATTTATCTATTTATCTAAATTTCTATCTATCTATCGAGATAGCTATCTATAGAGATATATATCTATTGAGATATCTATCGATCTAGCGAAATATATATATCTATCTACCGAGATGTTTGTCTATCTGTCAAGATATCTATCGAGATATCTATCTATCAAGATATGTATCGAGATATCTATCGAGATATCTATCTATCAAGATATGTATCGAGATATCTATCGAGATATCTCTCTATCGAGATATCTATCGATCTATCGAGATATCTCTCTATCGAGATATCCATCGAGATATCTATCGAGATATATATCTATCGATATATCTATATATCGTGATATATAGATTTATCTATCTATTATCTATCGATCGATCGATCTATCGAGATATCAGATATCGAGATATCAGATATCGAGATATAATATATCGAGATATCAGATATCGGTATATCAGATATCGAGATACCGTTTATCGAGATATCAGATATCGGGATATCAGATATCAAGATATCAGATATCGAGATATCACATATCAAGATATCTGATAGATAGATAGATATCTCGATAGATAGATAGATGATATCTCGATAGATAGATGATATATATATATGTTCCGATATCTATATGATATATATGTTCCGATATCTAGAGTGATAGATATCGCGATATCTCATATCCCGATATCTTATATCTTGATATCTGATGTCTGGATATTTATCTCCATATCTCGATATCTGATATCGAGATATCTATATATATGTCTCGATAACTAGATAGATAGATCGATAGATAATAGATAGGTAAGATATCTCGATATATAGATATCTCTAAAGATAGACAAATATCTCGATAGATATCTTGTTCGATAAATTACTCGAGAGATATATATCTCGATAGATAGATATCTCGATACATATCTTGATATCTTGACAAATATCTCGATATCTCGAAAGATATCACGATAGACAGATATCTCGATAAATAGATAGATAGATATCTAGATATATCAATAGATATCTTGATAGATCGATAGACATCTCGGTAGATAGACAGATATCGCGATAGATCGTATATATCTTGAAGGATTGATAGATATCTTGATAGATCGATCGATACAAAGATAGATAGATAGATATCTCGACAGTTATCTCGATAGAAATCTCGATAGATATATATATCGATAGATAGATATCTCGATAGATATCTCGATAGATAGATAGATAGATATCTCGATAGATAGATATATACATAGTTATCTCAATTTATATATCGATAGAGAGATATTTCGATATATATCTCGATAGGTATCTCGATAGATAGATATATCGATAGATATCACGATATATAGATATCTCGATAGATATTTCGATCGACATTTAGATATTTCGATAGATAGATAGATATCTCAATAGATACATATATATCCCCATAAATAGAAGAATAGACAGATATCTCGATAGATATGTCGATAGATAAATATCTCGATATCTATCGAGATATATCAATATGTGATTTCTAGATATCTAGATAGACAGATATCTCGATATCTAGAGACATATCTCGATATTTAAATAGATATCTTGATATCTCGAAAGATATATAGATATCTCTATAGATAGATATCTCGATATCTCGATAGATAGATATCTCGATATCTCGATAGATGTATAGACAGATAATAGATAGATATCTCGATAGATAGATAGATATCTTTATTTACAGATATCTTAATAGATAGGTATCTCGATAGATAACTCGATAGACAGATATCTCGATATATATGTCGATCGATAGATATCTCGATAGATATCTCGATACCTAGATATCTCGATAGATAGAGAGGTAACTTGATAGATATCTCCATAGATAGATAGATAGATATCTCTATAGATATATATCTCTATAGATAAATATCTCGATAGATAGTGAGATAGGTGGATATCTCGATTTATAGATAGATATCTCGATAGATAGATAGATATCTCGACACATATATCGAAACATATATGGATAGATATATATCTCGATAGATCTGGATATCTCGATATCTAGATAGATAGATAGATAGATATCACGATAGATAGATGATAGATATCTCGATAGGTACATATCTCGACATCTCGATACATTGATATCTCGATATCGAGATATCTCGATAGATAGATAGATATCTCGATAGATATCTCGATAGATATCTCGCTAGATATCTCGATAGACTGATATCTCGAAAGATAGCTCGAAAGATATCTTGGTAGATATACATCTCAATAGATATCTCTAGATTTTGATATCTCGATATCAAGATATATCGATATCTAGATAGATAGATAGATGATAGATATCTCGATAGGTAGATATCTCGATATCAAGTTATATTTTTATCTCATTACAGAGAGCAGAGATTTTATCTATTAGATTTTATCTAAGAGATTTTATTCTAGATTTTATCAGATATCTAGATATCTAGATATCTACAAAAATAGATATCTCGATATCTAAACAGATATTACGATATCTAAATGATATTTTGATATAGAGATAGATTACGATATCTAGATATAGATATAGATATCTCGATAGATATCTCGATAGATATCTCGATAGACTGATATCTCGAAACATATCTCGAAAGATATCTCGATAGATATATCTTTCGAGATATTCGAAAGATATCTCGAAAGATATCTCGACTCATATCTCGAAAGACTCATATCTCTAGATCTGGATATCTCGATATCTAGATATCTCGATATCTAGATAGACAGATATATAGATATCTCGATAGATAGATGATATAGAGATATCAGATATCTCGATATCTGATATCTCGATATCTTATATCTCAATATGTGATATCTCGATATCGTATATCGATATCTGATCGATATCTATCGATATATGATCGATCGATAACATTGATAGATCAGATATCTCGATATTAGATATCTCAATATGTGACATCTCGATATTGTATATCGATATCTGATCGATATCTATCGATATATGATCGAACGATAACATCGATAGATCAGATATCTCGATATTAGATATCTCGATATTAGATATCTCGAGAGATAGATATCTCGATATGTATCTCGATAGATAGATTTCTCGATAGATAGATATCTCGATAGATTTATCTCGATATCTATCTGATATCTCGAAATCTATCTGATATCTCGATATCTATCTGATATCTCGATATCTATCTGATATCTCGATATCTATCGAGATATCTATCTATCGAATTTTCGAACGACATATCTGAATACCCAGATATCGAGATAGATATCTGGGTATCCAGATCTGGTATCCAGGATATCGAGATATCACATATTGAGATATCAGATATCAGATATCTCGATATCTGATATCTCGATATCATCTATCTATCGAGATATCTATATATCTGTCTATCTAGATATCGAGATATCTAGATATCGAGATATCTAGATATCGAGATATCTAGATATCGAGATATCTAGATATCGAGATATCCAGATCTAGAGATATCTATTGAGATATCAGAGATCGAGATATCATATATATATCGATATCTATCTATCGAGATTTCTCGATAGATAGATATCGAGATAGACATATAGAGATATCTATCTGATATCTCGATATATATCTCGATTTTCTTTCCAGAGATCTATATGATCTCTCGATCTCTGATATCTCGATAGATATCTCTAGATCTGGATATCTCGATATCTAGATATCTCGATATCTAGATAGACAGATATATAGATATCTCGATAGATAGATGATATCGAGATATCAGATATCGAGATATCTGATATCTCAATATGTGATATCTCGATATCCTGGATACCCAGATACCCAGATCTGGATACCTAGATTCGATATCTGGGTATCCAGATATGTCGTTCGAAAATTCGATACATAGATATCTCGATAGATATCTCTGTACAGGTATCTCGTTCGAAAATTCGATAGATAGATATCTCGATAGATCTATCGGATATCGAGATATCGAGATATCGGATATCGAGATATCTGATATCGAGATATCCGATATCGACATACCAGATATCGAGATATCGGATATCGAGATACCAGATATCGAGATATCGGATATCGAGATATCGGATATCGAGATATCGGATATGGAGATACCAGATATCGAGATATCGGGTATCGAGATACCAGATATCGAGATATCGGATATCGAGATATCAGATATCGAGATATCGGATATCGAGATATCAGATATCGAGATATCGGATATCGAGATATCGGATATCGAGATATCGGATATCGAGATATCCGATATCTAATATCGAAGATATCCGATATATCCGGAGATATCCGATCGAGATATCCGATATCTAATATCCGATATCTAATATCCGATATCTAATATCGAGATATCCGAGATATCTAATATCGAGATAGATAAGATATCTCGATATTAGATATCTCGAGAGATAGATATCTCGATAGGTATCTCGATAGATAGATATCTGATATCTGATATCTGATACCTGATTCTCGATAGATAGATAGATTCTAGATAGATATCTCGAGATATCTATCGAGATATCTATCGAAATATTTATCTATCTGTCAAAATATCTATCGAGATATCTAACGAGATATCTATCTATCGAGATATCAATCTATCGAGATATCAGATATCGAGGTATCTGATATCGAGATATCAGATATCGAGATGTCATATATCGAGATATTTTGACAGATAGATAAATATCTCGATAGATAGATATCTACATATCTAGATATCTAGAGAAATAGATAGCTCGATATCTAAACAGATATGTCGATATCAAGATAGATATCTCGATATCAAGATAGATATCTCGAATCTCGATAGATAGATAGATATCTCGATATATATCTCGATAGATAAATAGATATCGCGATAGATAGATAGATATCTCGATACATAGATAGATAGATATCTCGATAAATAGATATCTCGATAAATAGATATCTCGATAGATATCTCGATAGATAGATAGCTATATGGATATCTTGATAGATGGATATCTCAATCGATAGATATATATCTCGATAGATAGATATTTAGATAGATATCTCGATAGATATCTCGATAGATAGAATCTCGATAGATAAATAGCAATAGCGATGCTATTTATCTCGATAGATAAATAGCATCAATGCAATGCAGCAATAGCAATAGCATTGCATTGATGCTATTGCTATATATATGCTATTGCTATATATTGATATATATATATATATATATATATACTTATGGGGTACAAAATATAAATGATTATCTATATTTCGAGATATCTACCTATCGAATTGTATATTGCATCATATAGCAATAGCGTTGCAATTGCATCATACAGCAATAGCATTGTTGTATATTGCCTCATATAGCAATATACATCAATTCAGAAATATACATTGATGGAATATACATTGATATGGGCAGAAATATACCTTCATATGGGCACATGGCCCCATAAGTATATATATATATAATACCCCATAAGTATATATATATACTTATGGGGTACAAAATATAAATGAAAATCTATCTTTCGAGATATCTATGTATATATATATATGTATCGAGATATCGAATTTTCGAACGACATACCTATCCAGATATCTACAGAGATATCTATCGAGATGTCTATCGAGACATCTATCGTGATATCTTTCTATCGAGATATCTGGGTATCCAGATATCTATCGAGATATCTGATATCGAGATATGAGATATCAGATAGATATCGAGAGGTCATATAGATCTCTCGATAGATATCGAGATAGATAACGAGATATCAGATAGATATCTCGATAGATATATCGAGATATATATATATATATATATACATATATATATATATATATATATATATATATATATATATATATATATATATATATATATATATATATATATATATATATCGAGAAATCTCGATAGATATCAGATAGATATAGAGATATCAGATAGATATCGAGATAACAGATAGATATCTCGATATATTTATCGAGATATCTATCTATTGAGATATCTATATCGAGATATCTTATCTATCGATCTTATCGATCGATCATATATGTATAGATATCGATCAGATATCGATATATGATATCGAGATGTAAGATATCTCGATATCTGTTATCTCGTTATCCGAAAAGTATGAAATATGGGAAATTAGCAAACATAAGCGTCTCTGTGACGTGTGTTACCAGTTAAGTGATATATATATATATACATACGAGGGCTGTCCGTAATGTATCCGAACTGAATGTATAAAACATAATACAGACACGGCTCTGCGTGCGCACGCTAATTAGCATATTTAAACATATGTAAACTTGTTATGTTTTTAATTATCCAAGCACTGCGAAGCGCGGTTATCTGGTAGCAATAACGAAAAGTGAACGCAGTGGAAGTCTCGTGCTGGGTTGGATCATGACGGAATCTACTGAGCAATGTGTTTGCATCAAATTTTGTAGTAAAATTGGAAAAACTGCATCCGAAACGTTCGATTTGCTTAAGAAAGCATACGGTGATGATGTTATGGGAATTAAGTGTTTCAATGGTTTAGACGTTTTAAAGATAGAAGGGAATCTGTGGAAAGTGATGCACGATCAGGGCGCCATCGAGAAATGTTGACAAAGTGGAACAGGTTCGTACTGTGCTGCGATCAGATGGACGAATGACAGTTCGAGAGATTGCGGGAGGTGGACAGACCATCGAGAGATGGACATACCATTAATGAAGAGTCCTACCGTGATGTGATCAGGCGACTTCGTGATTTCGTGAGGAGGAAACGACTAGCAAAATTGAAATCTGGGAAATGGATGCTACACCATGATAATGCCCCTGCGAACTCCTCACATGTGGTTCAAAATTTTTTAACCAAACATGGCACCGTTCAAATTCCGCAAACTCCCTGCTCACCAGACCTCGCTCCGTAGGACTTTTCCGCATTTCCAAAGCTAAAGAAAACGCTTAAAGGACGACGGTTTGATTATGTGACGACCATCAAACAAAAAGCGATCGATCAGCTGTAGACCATTCCAAAGAACGACTTCGAATCCTGCTTCTAAGAGTGGCAACAACGTTGGGCTAAGTGTGTTGCTTCTCAAGGACAATACTTTGAAGGGGATTAAACTGATATCGAGATATCCGAATCGATATCCGAATCGATAATATCCGAATCGATATCTGTACGATATCGAGATATCTATCGATCGAGATATCTATCGATCGAGATATCTATCGAGATTCTATCTATCGAGATATCTATCGAGATATCTATCGAAATATCCATCTATGAAGATATCTATCAAGATATCACTATTGATATCTAAAGAGATATCTATCTATCAAGATATGTATCTTGATATCGAGATATCTATCTTCATATCGAGATATCTCTTTAGATATCGAGATATCTATATCTCTAGATATCTAGATATCTAGATATCTAGATATCGCGATATCAAGATATCAATCTATAGAGATATCGAGCTATCTACCTATCTAGATATTTATCATCTAAATATCGAGATATCTATCTATCTATCTATCTAGATATCTAGATATCTAGATATGGAGATAATCTGATCTAGAGATATCTATCGAGATATCTTTCGAGATATGATTCGAGATATCAGTCTATCGAGATATCTTTCGAGATATGTTTCGAGATATCAGTCTATCGAGATATTTATTGAGATATCTATCGAGATATTTGTTGATATATCTATCTATCTATCGAGATATCTATCGACATTTCTATCTATCTATCTATTTATCTATCTATCTATCGAGATATCGAGATATCTATCTTGATATCGAGATATCTGTTTAGATATCGAGATATCTATTTCTCTAGATATCTAGATATCTAGATATCGATATATCTAGATATTGAGATATCGAGATATCAACCTATCGAGATATCTATCTATCTCTCCATATATCTGTCGAGATATCTATCTATCGAGATATCTATCGAGATATCGAGATATCTATCTCTATATCTAGATATAAAAATATCATCTAGATATAGCAATATCTGTTTAGATATCGAGATATCTATTTCTCTAGATATCTAGATATCTAGATATCGAGATATCGAGATATCTACCTATCAATATATATATCATATCGAGATATCTATCGAGATATCTATCTATCTATCTATCTAGATATCGAGATATGTAGAAATCGAGATATCCAGATCTACAGATATCTACCTACATATCCAGATCTAGAGATATCTTTCGAGATATATATCTACTGAGATATATATCTATCGAGATATCTTTCGAGATATCTTTCGAGATATCAGTCTATCGAGATATCTATCGAGATATCTATCTATCTATCGAGATATCTCTCGAGATATCTATCTACCGAGATATCTAGGTATCGAAATATCTATCGAGATATCTATCGATCGACATATCTATCGAGATACCTATCTATCGAGATATCTGTATATAAAGATATCTATCTATCTATCGAGATATCTATTGATCTATCCATCGAGATATCTATCTATCTATCTATCTCTCCTTCTATCGAGATATCGAGATATCTATCTATCGAGATATCTATATATCTTTCGAGATATCGAGATATCTATCTAGATAACGAGATATCTCTCTAGTTATCGTGATATCTATCTATCTAGATATCTAGAAATCAGATATTGAGATATCTACCGATATATCTTTCTATTTTTCGAGATATCTATCGAGATATCTACCGATATATCTTTCTATTTTTCGAGATATCTATTTTGTCGAGATATATCTCTATCAATTGAGATATCTATCTATTTATCTAAATTTCTATCTATCTATCGAGATATCAAGATATCTATATATCGAGATATCTATCGAGATATCTCTATATAGATATATACATTGAGATAACTATGTATATATCTATCTATCGAGATATCTATCTATCGAGATATATATATATATATATATATCTATCGACATATTTATCTATCTGTCAAGATAGCTATCGAAATATCTATCGATATATCTATCGAGATATATATCGAGATATCTATCGAAATATCTATCGAGATATCTATCTATCGAGATATCTCTCTATCGAGATATCTATCTATCTATCGAAATATCTATCGAGATATCTATATATCGTGATATTTTATCTATCTATTATATCGATTGATCTATCTATCGAGATATCAGATATTGGGATATCAGATATTGAGATATCAGATATCGATATATCAGATATCGAGATATCTGATATATTGATATCTGATATCTATCTATCTATCTATCGAGATAATAACGAGATATCAGACGAGATATCACGACATATAACGAGATATCAGATATCGGTATACCGGATATCGAGATACCGGATATCGAGATACCGGATATCGAGATATCAGATATCGAGATATCTGATGAATAGATATCTCGATAGATTGATAGATAGATATTTCGATAGGTAGATGATATATATATCTCGATAGGTAGATATCTCGATATCTCGATAGATTGATATCTCGATATCTAGATATCCAGATATCTAAATATCTAGAGAAATAGATATCTCGATATCTAAACAGATCTAGATGATATCTCGATATCTAGATATAGTGATAGATATCTCGATATCTAAACAGATATCTCGATATCAAGATAGATATCTCGATATCTCGAAAAATAGATAGATAGATATCTCGATATATCTGTCGATAGATAGATACATATATCTCGATAGATAGATATCTCGATAGATATCTCGATAGAGAGATAGATAGATATCTCGGTAGATGGATATCTCAATCGATAGATATATATCTCGATATCTCAATAGATAGATATCTCAATAGTGATATCTTGATAGATATCTCGATAGATAGATATTTCGATAGATATCTTGATAGATATCTCGATAGATAGAATCTCTTTAGATATCTCGATCGACAGATATATCCATAGATAGAAGGATAGAAAGATATCTCGATCTTTATATATCTCGATATATAAAGATATCTCGATGATATCCCGATGGATAGATAGATATATCGATAGATAGATAGATATCTCGAGAGATAAATAGATAACTCGATAGATATCTCGAAAGATAGGTAGATAGAAATCTCAATAGATATCTCAATGGATAGATAGATAGATATCTCGAAAGATAAATATCTCGATAGATATCTCCATAGTTAGATATCTCGATATATATCTCGATAGATAGGTAGATAGATGGATATTTCGATAGATAGAAATATTCATATATATCTCGATACATATCTGATATATATATATTTATAGATATCTCGATAGATAGATGTTCCGATATCGAGAGAGATAGATATCTGTATATCTGGATATCAGATATCTATCTTGATATCTAGATAGATATCTGATATCGAGATATCTATATATATGTCTCGATATCTAGATAGATAGATCGATAGATAATAGATAGATATCTGATAGATCTCGATATCTAGATAGATATCTGATATCGAGATATCTATATATATGTTTTGATATCTAGATAGATAGATCGATAGATAATAGATAGATAAGATATCTCGATATATAGATATCTCGATAGATAGACAAATATCTCGATAGATATCTTGTTCAATACATAACTCGAGAGATAGATATCTCGATTGGTATCTCGATAGACAGATATCTGAATAGATATCTCGATATCTGGAGAAATATCTCGATATCTCGAAAGATATCTCGATAAACAGATATCTCGATAAATCGATACATAGACATCTCGATAGATCGATAGACATCTCGATAGATAGACAGATATCTCGATAGATCGATATATATCTTGATGGATTGATAGATATCTCGATAGATCGATCGATAGATAGATAGATAGATAGCTAGATAGTTATCTCGATAGAAATCTCGATAGATATATATATCGATAGATATCTCGATAGATGGATAGATATCTCGATAGATAGATAGATATATCGTTAGATAGATATACATAGTTTCTCATTGTATATATCGATAGAGAGATATCTCGATATATATCTCGATATATAGATATCTCGTTAGATATCTCGATATATAGATATCTCGTTAGATATCTCGATAGATATTTTGATAGATAGATAGATATCTCTATAGACAGTTAGATATTTCGATAGATAGATAGATATCTCAATAGATATTTCGATAGATAGATAGATATCTCAATAGATATCTCGATAGTTATCTCGATAGACTGATATCTCGATATCTCGAAAGTTATCTCGGTAGATATATATCTCAATAGATATAAATCTCGATAGATATCTCTAGATCCGGATATCTAGATATCTAGATATCTCGATATCTAGATAGATAGATAGATACATATCTCGATATCTAGATAGATAGATAGATAGATATCTCGATATCTAGATAGATAGATAGATAGATATCTCGATAGATAGATGATAGATATCTCGATAGGTAGATATGTCGATATGTCGATAGATTTATATCTCGATATCTCGATATCTAAATATCTAGATATCTAGAGAAATAGATATCTCGATATCTTTACAGATATTACGATATCTAAACAGATATTACGATATTTAAATGATATTTTGATATAGAGATAGATACGATATCCAGATATAGAGATAGATTACGATATCTAGATATAGAGATAGATATCTGGACATCTCGATAGATTGATATCTCGATATCTCGATACCTAGATATCTAGATATCTCGATAGATAGATAGATATCTCGATAGCTATCTCGATAGACTGATATCTCGAAAGAAAGCTCGAAAGATATCTCGATTAATATACATCTCAATTGATATATATCTTGATAGATTTCTCTAGATCTGGATATCTCGATATCTAGATATCTCGATATCTAGATAGATAGATAGATAGATATCTCGATAGATAGATGATAGATATCTCGATAGGTAGATATCTCGAAATCTCGTTAGATTGATATCTCGTTATCTCGATATCTAGAGATCTAGATTTCTAGAGAAATCGATATCTCGATATCTAAACAGATATTACGATATCTAAACAGATATTACGATATTTAGATGATATTTTGATATAGAGATAGATTACTATATCTAGATATCTCGATAGATATCTCGATAGATAGATAGTTAGTTATCTCCATAGATATCTCGATAGACTGATATCTCGAAAGATATCTCGAAAGATATCTCGAAAGATATCTCTAGATCTGGATATCTCGATATCTAGATAGATAGATAGATATCTCGATAGATTGATGATAGATATCTCGATAGGTAGATATCTCGATAGCTCGATAGATTGATATCTCGATATATCAATATCTAGATATATGGATATCTAGAGAAATGGATATCTCGATATCTAAACAGATATCTCGATATCAAGATAGATATCTCGATGTCTCGATAGATAGATAGATAGATAGATATGACGATAAATGTCTCGATAGATAGATAAATATCTAGACAGATATCTCGATAGATATCTCTAGATCTGGATATCTCGATATCTCAATATCTCGATAGATAGATAGACGATATCGAGATATCTGATATCTGGATATCTTATATCTCAATATGTGATATCTCGATATCTTATATCTCGATATCGTATATTGATATCTGATCGATATCTATCGATATATGATCGTTGATAACATCGATAGATAAGATATCTCGATATTAGATATCTCGAGAGTTAGATATCTCGAGAGATAGATATCTCGATAGATATCTCGATACACATATATATATATATATATATATATATATATATATATATATCGATATATCGATAGATATCTCGATCGATAGATAAATATCTCGAATGATAGATATTCATTTATATTTTGTTCTATGTATTGTTTATAGCTCGCCATGTGCTGATGTAATTGTACGGAACATTTATTTATGTGGGAAAACTGCATCAAGGAGATATCATATATCGAGATATCAGATATCGGTATATCAGATTTCGAGATACCGGATATCGAGATATCGAATATCGAGATATCATATATCGAGATGTCGGATATCTCGATATCAGATATCGAGATATCATATATGATATACCGAATCAGATATGATATACCGATATATCAGATATCGGATATCTCGATATCTGATATCGAGATATATAGATGATATTTTGATATGGGAGATATCGGATATCTTGATATCTGATATCGATCTGATCTCGATGCTTACAATTACATCAGCACATGGCGAGCAATAAATAAAAACAAAATATAAATAAATATCTATCTTTCGAGATATCTATCTATCGATTGAGATATCTATCGATATATCTATATATATATGTATCGAGATATCTATCGAGATATCTATCTATCGAGATATCTATATCGAGATATCTTATCTATCGATCATATCGATCGATCATATATCGATAGATATCGATCAGATATCGGTATATAATATTGAGATATAAGATATCTCGATATCCGAAAAGTATGAAATATGGGAAATTAGCAAACATAAGCGCCTTTGTGACGTGGGTTACCAGTTAAGTGATATACATCACTTAACTCACTACGTTAAGTATATATATATATATATATATATATATATATATATATATATATATATATATATATATATATATATATTTATATATTTATTTATTTATATATATTGATTGAATTTTGACTAGCGGTGGTGTCGTCGTGGAATGTCGAGTCCTCGGGAAAAGCGTCGGCACGCGCTTGCGCTTTTTGGGTGACCGTAATTTATCGAATACGTTACTCGCAAGATATGTTATAGTAAAAGGGGTCGCTATTTGTTCAAAAGGAGAATTTAAAGATAGTTGGCGGGGTGGTTTTTCGTAAGACCTAGGTGCTCAATAAGAGATTTTTTTCTTTTAAAGTCGAAACTTTAAAAGCTTTTAAAATGGTGCTTAACAACCCCCCCCCCAAAAAAAAAAAATTTAAACTTTTAAACTCGTTTGTAACATTATATATCTAAGGATAACATTGAATTCAGTTTCTTACAAATGAAATTAGGCTCCTGAAATATGTACCTACCTAGTTTCATTAAATTCGTCCCAAAAGAAACGGTTCTAAACAAAATTTCAAATTTTTAAATTTTAAATTTTATAATTCAATTTCTTTAAAATGTTCTTTATGTATTACGTTTATATAATTATATATATATATATATATATATATATATATATATATATATATATATAGATAGATAGATAGATAGATAGATATATACATATATACATGTGTGTGTGCGTGTGTGTGTGTGTGTGTATCCCATCATATCATATGGGATATGTTTCATATCATATGGGATATGTTTCCGGTGTGTTTTTTTTCGGGGTGGGTGGGTGGAGAGGAACGAATTTAGGGCATTTCCATTCATTTCAATGGGGAAAATTGATTCGAGTTAGGAGTATTTCGAGATACGAGCTCCGTCAGGGAACGAATTAAACTCGTAGGTCGAGGCACCACTGTGTATATATATATATATATATATATATATATATATATGCACCTCAAGTAACCACTGAAAATGCCGCATTCTTTCGAATTTACCCGTTTTAAAATTTCATTTATTTCTTCTTTATTTTGTCTCAATTCCTCGCCAGTAAAATCTTTGGGTAGCGAAATCAGGATATCCACTCTCAACTTTAAAAATAAATTTAATATTCCAGATAAAATGGCGTACCCAATGTACATCTTCTAAGAGGGATATCTGCAGAAAAAGAGTACCTACTGCCAAGAAGAAATGACGTCCATTCGTTTTTGATCTATTCGAGCGTTCCTAATGATCCGGAATCTCGGAATGCTCCGGCGACTCCTTTCGGGGGGCACGGCGTAAATGCCCGCATTAAAATTTTTGCTTCAGTGAGATCTGGAGTTTAGAAAGTGAGAATATCTTTTTTCCTGTTTTTTCTGTATTCTGGAGCAACGTTTTTCGAATGTGAAAAAAATATTCTTTTTAGAACTTTTTGGGATTTGCGGAGAGTAGAGACGGAGTTGAAAATATCGAGATCTTTTTTATTTGTCGTGATAATTTTTTTTCATGATAAGTTTCACTCTGCAAAAAATGGCCCATTTATTTCATATATATATATATATATATATACGTGTGTGTTTGTGTGCGGGCATATAAATATGTACATCTATATTTATACATTGTAGAACCGTACCGGTCTTGAGGCCGCGTGGTTTATTGTAGTGAGACTCCACCAGAGATTAACTGTTATGCCCGCAAGCTGTGCACCGTTTACAACTTCTGCCGCCATCCACAATGGTGCAACCATTGTGGACCAAAATAAAAATCACATTGTGGCCAAAATAAAAATCACTGCTTATCCGGAAACGGCTCCGGTGGTGTGAAGTTCGTGTTTTCTTTGCATCTATGTAAGGGCACTGATGAGCAGACGACAAGTTGGAGTCATCTGGCCACTGTAAAATTCGAAGTCAGGAAAATCTCTGTAGATGCTTTTAAAGGGCAGTCGCTGACTGACGACCTTATCTCTCAGCCTGTACAATGAGTACATTCTATTGTATTGCGTTTTTGTACAATGTTCAACATTTATAAGTACATTTATCTTATTTAAAAACGTGTTACAAAAAATTGTGGTGTGTTTTCTTTCGAGGGGGGGGGGAGAGGAACGAATTTAGGGCATTTCCATTCATTTCAATGGGGAAAATTGATTCGAGATACGAGTATTTCGGGTTACGAGCTCCGTCAGGGAACGAATTAAACTCGTAGGTCGAGGCACCACTGTATATATATATATATATAATTTAATTATGTAATTATGTAATTAAATAATGTAATTTTAAATGTACAACATGGGTTGTACATTGATCAACAAACAAAATAATCTTCCGTTTCTGGGCGAAGAATCGACCCCAGCAAACTCTCAACAAATAGTTTTATAGGATAAACTGTTCCTTTTTCTATGGCGGTCTATCCAACCATTTGAAGCCGTGAATCCTTAAATTTCCATTTTAGAAGCAATTTCTATTTCGAAACGGCGTCATTTATGGGAATGCTTGTCGCACGAACTTAATTGAACTTTGGTAAGAAAGGACAAAGAGAGGGAAGATTCCGAGTATTTCACATTTTGATAAGATATATTTCTTTTTTTTATCACAATTTTTAGCCATTTTAGGAAAACTTCACTAAGTTTCTTCCTCTGAAAAAAAGACGTTAAATGCAGGAAATAATTGGAAATGATTGCGTTAAATCTAGGATTTTGTTACATTACAAGTATAGGAAATAAATTGGGAGTAATGAAAAGTAGACCTTATATGAGGGAAATCGTTAAATGCGGGTTACGTTAAATCGGGGTCTCACTGAATGTATATATATATATATATATATATATATATATATATATATATATATACATATACACACACACATACATACACACACACACACACACACATATATATATATATACATATATATATGGATAAATCGTAAAATTGACATTAATAGGTACAGAAAACCGAAATATTGTCCATCAAAATTGTCGATTTCGTGAAATTCGGAAAACTGCTTTGGGGGAAAAGCTTCGTTAGCAGTGAAAAACATTTTTAACTTTTTGAAAATGTGTATATCCTTAAAGATGAATAGTTGTAGAACACATGGAAATAAAAACTTTGTCGACTGGTGGGCGGAAAAGTTTATTTTTGCATGCATGAAAATAGTGTAAATTTGCGAAACGGAAAGGAGCTGGCACACCCGGAATGATACCTGTTTATTACCCGCTTCTTTTCAGTTCGGCGGTTTTAAATGAATAATTTAAAAAGTTTAAAGTTTTGAAAGTCGAGGATGGTATCAGTGCACGCGTCTCGTCCGACCGCGTCCATCGGTACC
The DNA here is from genome assembly GCA_907164885.2 of Dolomedes plantarius. Taxonomy (NCBI): domain Eukaryota; kingdom Metazoa; phylum Arthropoda; class Arachnida; order Araneae; family Dolomedidae; genus Dolomedes; species Dolomedes plantarius. The sequence goes on from OU015500.1 coordinate 155,052,987, forward strand.
AGTCGCGATATCCTGCTATGCTCGGTTCGAATTATTTGGGACACTTGACAACTCCTTCCCGTCGTGGTGAAGAAATAGCGAAATTTTTACATAATTTTTAAAGCCAGAACAAACTGGATATTTCTGAACTGATAGAAGTTGGGTGTGATGGCACCGCTGTTAATACAGGAAAAATCAACGGTATCATGGTCTGTCTTGAGAACAAATTTAGACGAGAACTGCAACATTTGGTTTGTATCTTACAAACCAAACATACAAACCAGTCATACAAACGAGCTCCCTCTTAGACATCTACTGTCTTAAATAGACGGAGGAATCCTGTAGGGTTCGCGTGTTGCTCAGATGCAAATTCTGGTAGCTGCGCAGTGCAGGCCAGTCGAAGTGAGTTCGGAGCAGGTTTCTGGTCTATTTGAGTGATACACGCTGAGTTGGCAAGAGCCCAACGTACGTTACGCTATTAGTAGAGCTACGAAAGAGTCGTGAAAAGTTAGATTGAAGGTGGTAGCGGTATTTAACTGATAGAGCACGTATTAGTATTTAGCCTAGGTGGCTGCACGATTTCCATAGTTAGTTCAGAGCCCGATGGTTACGGGTATTGCTAGTGAACGTATATTCTGCCTGAAAGGGTTCATTATGACTTTAAAGTTCAGTTTCTTAGTACCGCAAGTTGCAGTACTGTTGTGTTACTATTTGAAGCCCCAATGGTCTATGGCCCAATGGTCGGTCTATGTTAGTCCACCTCTACGTAGAAAATAAAGGAATTATTTATATTTATGCCTATTACTTTACAGTGTGCCTGGACCGTTAGAGGATTCACAGGGTACATAAGAAACAGAACCATATAACCCTCGGACCTAAAACATATTTCTTTCCAATTGGAAATAGACTAATGGGTGAGAAAATCGACGTGTTGTTTCGTTCGAGCCTATTCCTGTCGCAGGGACATCAGAAATTCAAAATACTGATGATTTGAGCACAGATCAAAAATATTTATTTGATATTTTTGCAGCGGTTTCAACTGCACAGTGCTCTCGACGACTTCAAGACAGAATGCCGGGGCTAATTGTGCAATCGAGAGGGATCACAACCGTGTGCAGAATTTTACACTTGCACTTTAGTATTTCGAATCGTGACGAAGCTCTGAAAGATCTCGTACAGTACGTCATACGAGTTTATGCGCCAATATGGTTTAGCTTAAGGAAATGGCCAGGTTGAGCAGACGGACCTAGAAAAGTGTGGCAGATTATTCAACTCTCAACTTTTCTCTCGGATGAACTAAAAAAGACAGTGCACTGACTGATTCAAACAAATGGATACTATGTCCATCCCAAGAATTTACTGATAACAATGACAACTGACGGTAACCAAGATATTATATATATATATATATATATATATATATATATATATATATATATATATATATATATAAACGCAATGCATAAAGAACATTTTAAAGAAATTGAATTATAAAAATTAAAATTTAAAAATTTGAAATTTTGTTTAGAACCGTTTATTTTGAGACGAATTTAATGAAACTAGGTAGTTACACATTTCAGAAGCCTAATTTCATTTGTAAGAAACTGAATTTAATGTTATCCTTTGATATAGAATGTTACATACGAGTTTTAAAGTTTTAATTTTTTTTCTTGGGGGGGGGGGGTGTTAAGCCCCATTTTAAAAGCTCTTAAAGTTTCGACTTTAAAAGAAAAAGATCTTTTATTGAGAACCTAGGTCTTACGAAAAACCACCCAGGTTTTTCGTAAGCGAGGAACATATTCGATAAATTACGGTCACCCAAAAAGCAAATGCCGACGCTTTTCACGAGGACTCGACATTCGACGACACCACCGCTAGTCAAAATTCAATCAAAATATATACACTCATGGACAAAAAAATTAGCGCACCAAGAAGGAGTCGTCAAAATGAAACGAAACTTTACATACGTAATGACTACTTTCATATAAGTAAATGATAAGAAAATCAAAGAAAAAGGATAATTTATTTCAGAGAAAAAGGCAAAAGAACGGAGGAGTTAATACTCCGTTGGACGCCCTCTAGCGCGAATGCACGATGCGATACGATCGGACATTGAGTCATACAAGTTGTGTATGATGTCTTGAGCCATTTCGTTCCAAATTTGCTGTAACCTTGCCTCTAGTTCGTTCAAACTCGTGGGATGCCCAACTCGACGTCCCAAATGATCCCAGATATGCTCGATTGGAGACAAATCTGGCGATCGGGCAGGCCGAGGAAGGGTAATAACAGTGCGGAGACAGTCTTGTCACACCCTTGCCGTATGAGGCCGAGCATTGTCTTGTTGAAAAATGGCTCCTGGGAGCCGTTGCAGAAGTGGCAACACATGTGGTTGCAGGATTTCATGAACATACCGCTGGGCTGTCATGGTACCATGGAACAATACTAGGGGTGACCGTGTATTGTAGGCAATGGCACCCCATACCATCACACCAGCTGTGGGAGCGATGTGTCGCTGTACAGCAAAGGCAGGATTGAAGCGTTCACCACGGGCTCTCCACACACGAACACGATTGTCATCACTGCCGAGATTGAATCTGGATTCGTCCCTAAAGACGACCTGGTTCCATTCCGCTGCAGTCCAGTTTCCTCGTGCAGGGCAAAACTCCAAACGGAGGCGTCGATGGGTGGGCGTCAAAGGTAGCACACGTAATGGGCGCCGCGATACCAACTGTCCTTCAGCCACGCGCCTTCGTATGGTTCGAGAAGACACAGAGGCCCCTAGTGAAGGTGCTACCTTTGCCTGGATGGCGGCCGATGAAGCAGTTGGCTGTACGCGTGCATTTCTTACGATGTGGCGGTCTTCTCGACGACTGGTCTGTCGAGGGCGTCCTGAGCCTGGTCTTCGTGTACATGACATCTCTCGGGTCCACTAGTCCCAACACCTCCTCACAACACAATCAGAGCAGCCTAATTGACGAGCTACTCGCCTAGCTGACCACCCAGCTTCCATCATCCCGACGATTCTCTCCCTCTCAAACTGCGACAACTGCTTATATTGTCTTCGAACACGGCGTAATGGCATGTCTATCTCAGCTCTTCCTTTGTAAATGATTCAGCACACTCAAACAAGATTTGGTTACCTGTTTTATACTCCACAGAGTACGATGTTCAACGCCCTCTACCGGCTATACGTAATGCGCAATCACTCTGCATTTCTAATCATTTGCATATCTCCCTGACATGTACCATCATTGCAAATTTTGTTACGATCCCGCAATTATTTCTTGGTGCGCTAATTTTTTTGTCCATGAGTGTGTATATATATATAATATCGATTGATAAGATCGATAGATAAGATATCTCGATATAGATATCTCGATAGATAGATATCTCGATAGATATCTCGAGAGATAGATGTCTCGATAGGTATCTCGATAGATAGATTTCTAGATAGATAGATATCTCGATAGATATCTCGAGAGATAGATATCTCGATAGACATCTCGATAGATATCTCTGTAGATATCTGGATAGGTATGTCGTTCGAAAATTCGATAGATAGATATCTCTATAGGTATCTCGATACATATATATATATATAGATATATCGATAGATATCTCGATCGATAGATAGATATCTCGAAAGATAGATATTCATTTATATTTTGTTTTTATGTATTGTTTATAGCTCGCCATGTGCTGATGTAATTGTAAGCAACATTTATTTATGTGGGAAAACTGCAATATCGAGATATCATATATCGACATATCAAATATGATATACCGAATCAGATATGATATATATCGGGATATCAGATATGGAGATATCGGTATATCTGATATCGAGATATCATATATCGAGATATTGGATATCGAGATATCCGATATCTCAATATCAGATATCGAGATATCTGATATCTCGATATCTTATTTCTCAATACTGATATCTCGATATCTTATATCTCGATATCGTATATCGATATCTGATCGATATATATCGATACATAAAACATATATCGATACATAAAACATATCGATACATAAATCTGGATAGATAGCATCGATAGATAAGATATCTCGATATTAGATATCTCGAGAAATAGATATCTCGATAGGTATCTCGATAGATAGATTTCTCGATAGATAGATATCTCGATAGATATCTCAAAAGATAGATATCTCGATAGATAGATATCTCGATATATTTTTCGATCGATATCTCGATAGATAGATATCATGATATATTTCTCGATCGATATCTCGATAGACATCTCGATAGATATCTGTGTAGATATCTTTATAGGTATCTCGTTCGAAAATTCGATAAATAGATATCTCGATAGTTATCTCGATACGATATATCGATATCGTATATCTCGATATATGATATACGATTGTATATTCATATCGTATATCTCGATATACGATTTCGAGATATCGTAATATATCGATAGATATCTCGATCGATAGATAGATATCTCGAAAGATAGATATTCATTTATATTTTGTTTTTATGTATTGTAATTGTAAGCAACATGATGAAAATGTAAGCAACATTTATTTATGTGGGAAAACTGCAATATCTATCTTCATATCAGATATCTGATATCTGATATCAGATATCTGATATCGAGATATCAGATATCGAAATATCAGATATCGAGATAATCGATATGTGATATCGAGATATCTGGTATCGAGATATCGGATATCTCGATATCATATATCGAGTCTGTCCCCTGCCAACAACAGCTAGTGCAAAAAAATACATAATTGCAGCCATCTGCATGTCATCAAAGTATCCTGATGCTATAGCGGTAAGTGATATTGGATCTGTATCTGTAACTAATGCGCTGCTGAATATATTTAGCAGGATTGGTTTCCCTAGAGAGTTGCAGTGCGATCAGGGTACGTCTTTTACAAGCATGCTAACATCAGAATTTTTTGAAAAATTCGGTGTTAAAGTTAGACATAGCTCGGTGCATCACCCACAATCGAATCCCGTGGAACGTTTCCACAGAACTATCAAACGCGTATTAAGAGTATTATGCCTAGAAGCTGGTCCAGACTGGGAGAAGTATTTACCTTTGGCACTCCTAGCTCTAAGAACTGTGACTCATGAAAGTACAGGCTTTTCGCCTACCGAGTTAGTCTATGGGAAAAATGTGAGAACACCTGAGACACTCTTGTATGAACATTGGACAAATGCGGAAATTAATGAAAGTCCAGTGACTGAGTATGTATTCCAGCTTATAAATCGACTGAAAAGATGTCAGGAAGTTGCCTTGAAAAACGTTACAGAGAATCAGATCAAGAGGAAATTATGGTATGACAGAAATGCCATAAGACGAGAATTTCGAGAGGGTGATTCGGTGCTGGTTTTAGCTACCTCAAGGGAAAGCAAGCTAGCTGCTCAGTGGATTGGACCAGGGAAAATTGAAGCAAAAATTTCCGATACCAACTATTTGGTTAGTGTCCCCGGAAAAAAAGAGAGGTCTCAAATATACCATGTGAATATGCTTAAGCCTTATTATAAGAGAGCTGAACTTGTAAATTTTTTGTCTTGTGACGAAGCAGAAAATTCCTCTCTAGATGAAGATATCGAATTTCCACAAATATATGTTACCCCCGATGAATTCGATTTTACTGAAATTCTTAGTAACAGTAGTCTGGAGGAAAGACTGGAAGACTACCAAATCAAACAGCTGCAAAATATTATAAGAAGATATTCGTCCAGTTTCTCTAATATACCTGGTAAAACTGATATGGTCGAGCATGATATTCTACTCAATAACGATAAACCTATTATGTCAAGGCCTTACAGATCTTCGCCTAGACAAAAAGAAATCATGAAGGAAGAGATAGAAAGAATGCTTGAGTTGAAAATTATTGAAATAGGAGAAAGCGATTATACTTCTCCCATGATCCTGGTAGAAGCTCCTAATAAGGACCCTCGTCCTTGCATTGACTATCGTCGACTAAATAACGTGACAGTAACCCAATATTTCCCTTTACCGAACATGGAAGACAGAGTAGAAACGTTAGCCGCCGCTAAATTCGTTACTGTACTGGACTTCGCGAAAGGGTACTGGCAAATTCCTTTGAGTGCTAATGCTCAACGATTAACCTCATTCGTGACTAGCTTCGGAAACTATCGACCCTTAAGATTACCCTTCGGGTTAAAAAATGCACCATATTTTTTCAGTAAGCTGATGTCTGAACTTCTGAAAGGTTTAGAGGAGTTTGCAGTCCCTTATTTGGACGATGCTGCCGTTTTCTCGACTTCCTGGGATCTACATATTCGACATCTTCAGTTAGTATTGCAACGAAGTGCAGATGCGAAGTTGACAATGAAACCTTCAAAATGTCGGTTTGCCCAAGATCATGTTCAATACTTAGGGCATGTGGTTGGAAAAGGCTATCGAAAGCCTTCGGAGTTGAAAATTCAGGCAGTCGTTGAATTTCCTACTCCTAAAACAAAAACGGATATCAGGGCCTTTTTAGGATTAGCTGGCTACTATAGCCGATACATTCCGATGTTTTCAGTGATAGCGGCTCCCTTAACGAACGCTTTGAAAGGGACAACTAGAAAAGGAGACATCGACTGGACAGAGGACTGTGGAGAGGCTTTCCAAAAACTAAAAGATAAACTAACCAGCCCTCCAGTTCTCTACTCCCCGAAATTAGATAGAGAATTTATTTTGCAGACAGACGCCTCAGATTTGGGTATGGGTGTGGTGTTAACTCAACTCGAAGATGAAGGTGAAGAACACCCAATTATATATCTAAGCAAGAAGTTCTCCGAAACCGAAAAACAATACTGTACAACAGAAAAAGAGTGCGCTAGCATAATTTTCGCAATAAAAAAATTACATCATTACCTGGATGGTCAAGAATTTACTATCCAGACGGATCATCATCCTTTAACTTGGCTAAAAGCAAATGCTAGTTCTAATGCTAGACTGATGCGTTGGGCCCTTGCTCTCCAGCCTTTTAATTTTTCTGTTGTTCATAGGGTAGGTTTGAAGAATAGGAATGCTGATAGTCTGAGTGGAGCCTCTCTAGATTAACAAGGCTATACCTATACCCGAAAAAGGGTATTGTAACTGTATTGTAGTGCAACTGTTATTATATATATATATTTCCCATGTTTATTTTGGTTTATTCATTTAATTTGTTTTTGTCTTAGATAATACATTAATGTGAAAATGTTATGTTATAATGGATATTGTGTAAAAATTATTCTGTAAACAGAATAATGCTAGCTAATATGAGGTACATATGTGGTAGTATATTCGGTAATGTTTTGAATTCAATCCACTACCTTTATTCAGTTGATTTTCCGTTAATTTCATGATACATTTACGTTTTTTTTTGGTTGTTGTTGTTGTTTTGTGTGTGTGGACCCCTAATAACTTTAATCACTTGGTACTTGTTTGTGTTCCCTTTAGTAAAGGAAAATGAACTTTTCGGTGATCATTTTATATTTGATGGTCCTGTATACCATTTGACTAACTTTTCCTTCGTAAAACTACAAAAAAGTTTTCAAGGGGGGGGGAGGAGTTGTGACAACCTCCCGATCGAGACCCGGAATGCGGTTTTTTTAAATGCTAGCGAACGGAACTGAAGTGAGATAGCGTGGGACGAGCGTAGGAAAAGGGAAGTGTTGTTCGTGTTTCAGTGTAAAAAGAAGTATCATTTTTTTCGATTCTGTTGAGATATTATGCTACCGATATAGTGTCATGTGTTCCACACCAATTTTTTGTGTTGTGTTGCCCTCATCTCGTCAATATAAAATAAAGTTTGTTTTTCCTGTTAATTAGCTGTCTTATTACGGTACAATAGATATCTGTAGAGATATCTCAATAGTGATATCTTCAGAGATATCTCGATTGATAGATATCTCGAAAGATATAATCTCGATAGATATCTCGATAGATAGATAGATAGATTTCTCGATAGATAGATATCTAGATCGATAGACATTTCGATAGATAGAAGGATAGAAAGATATCTCGATAGATATCTTGATAGATATCTCGTTACATATATTTCTATAGATACATCGATTTATAGATATGTCTTTACATATATTTCGATAGATTTCTCGATAGATAGATATCTGTACAGATAACTCGATAGGTAGCTATCTCGATAGATATCTCAATAGATAGATATCTCCATAGATAGATGCATATCTCGATAGATAGATAAAAATCTCGATATATATAGATATCTCGATGATATCCTGATAGATAGTTAGATATCTCGATAGATACATAGATATCTCGAGAGATATCTCGATAGATAGATACATAACTTGATAGATATCTCGATAGATAGATAGATAGATCTCTCTTTAGATATATATCTCTATAGTTAGATATCGATAGATAGTGAGATAGATAGATATCGCTATATATAGATAGATATGTCAATAGATGGATAGATAACTCGACAGATATCTCGATAGATAGATAGATATCTCGATAGATAGATAGATAGACTGATATCTCGAAAGATATCTCGAAAGATATCTCGATATATAAATATCTCAGTAGATATATATCTCGATAGATATCTCGATAGATATCTCGAAAGACTGATATCTCGAAAGATATCTCGAAAGATATCTCGAAATATATCTCGAAAGATATATCGATAGATAAATATCTCAGTAGATATATATCTCGATAGATATCTCTAGATCTGGATATCTCGATATCTACGTATCTCGATATCTAGACAGATAGATAGATAGATATCTCGATAGATAGATGATAGATATCTCGATAGGTAGATATCTCGATATCACGTTAGATTGATATCTCGATATCTAGATATCTAGCGAAATAGATATCTCGATATCTAAACAGATATTACGATATCTAGATGATATTTTGATATCTAGATATAGAGATAGATATCTCGATATCTCGATAGATATCTCGATAGATAGATAGATATCTCGACAGATATCTCAAGAGATATATAGATATCTCGATAGATATCTCGATAGACCGAAATCTCGAAAGATATCTCGAAAGATATCTCGCTAGATATATCTAGATCTGGTTATCTCGATATCTAGATAGGTAGATAGATAGATATCTCGATAGATAGATGATAGATATCTCCATAGGTAGATATCTCGATATCTCAATATCTAGATATATCGATATCTCAATATCTAGATATATCGATATTTAGATATCTAGATATGTAGAGAAAGAGATATCTAAACAGATATCTCGATATCAAGATAGATATCTCGATATTTCGATAGATAGATAGATAGATAGATAGGTAGATAGATATGTCGATAGATATCTCGATAGATAGATAGATATCTCAACAGATATCTCGATAGATATCTCAATAGATATCTCGATAGACTGATATCTCGAAACATATCTCGAAAGATATCTCGATAGACTGATATCTCGAATCATATCTCGAAAGATATCTCGATAGATATCTCTAGATCTGGATATCTCGATATCTATATATCTCGATATCTAGATAGATAGATAGATAGATAGATAGATAGATAGATGATAGATATCTCGATAGGTAGATATCTCGATTTCTCAATATCTAGATATATCGATATTTAGATATCTAGATATCTAGAGAAATAGATATCTCGATATCTAAACAGATAACTCGATATCAAGATAGATATCTCGATATTTCGATAGATAGATAATTAGATAGATAGATAGGCAGATAGATATGTCGATAGATATCTCGATAGATAGATAGATATCTCAACAGATATCTCGATAGATATCTCAATAGATATCTCGATAGACTTATATCTCGAAACATATCTCGAAAGATATCGCGATAGACTGATATCTCGAATCATATTTCGAAAGATATCTCGACAGATATCTCTAGATCTGGATACCTCGATATCTATATATCTCGATATCTAGATTGATAGATAGATAGATATCTCGATAGATAGATGATAGATATCTCGATAGATTGATATCTCGATATCGCGATATCTAGATATCGCGATATCTAGATATCTAGTTATCTAGAGATATAGATATCTCGATATCTAAAGAGATATCTTGATATGAAGATAGATATCTTGATAGATAGATATCCCTATAGATATCTCCATAGTGATATCTTGATAGATATCTTGATAGATAGATATTTCGATAGATATCTCGATAGATATCTCGATAGATAGAATCACAATAGATATCTCGATCGATAGATATCTCGATAGATAGAAGGATTGACAGATATCTCGATAGATATAGCGATGTATATCTCGTTACATATATTTCTATAGATATCTCGATAGATACATATCTGGTTACATATATTTCGATAGATATCTCGATAGATACATATCTGTTTACATATATTTCGATAGATATCTCGATAGATAGATGTCTGTATGGATAACACGATAGGTAGATATCTCGATAGATATCTCGATAGATATCTCGATAGATAGATATGTCAATAGATAGATGGATATCTCGATAGATAGATATATATCTCGATATATATAGATATCTCGATGATAACCCTATAGATAGATAGATATCTCGATAGATAGATATCTCGATAGATATCTCGATAGATAGATATATCGATATATATACAGATATCTCGATAGATAGATATATAGATATCTCATTAGATAGATATCTCAATAGGTAGATATCTCTATAGATATCTCGATATCTGGATAGATATTTCGATATTTCGATATGTCGATAGATATCTCGATATCTCGATGTATCTAGATATCTCGGTATCTCTAGATATCTCGATATGAAGATAGATATCTCGATATCTCAATAGAAATCTGGATATCTCGATTTTCGAAATAGATTTCTCGATATCTCGATAGATAAATATCTCTATAGATAGATATCTCTGTAGATAGATATCTCGATAGATAGATATCTCGATAGATAGATAGTGTGAAGACCTCCCGGTCGAGTCCCGGATTGTGGTTTTAAAATGCTAGAGAACGGAACTGAACTGAAGTAAATTTTGGATCGAGGGGGAGAGTAAGAAGTTTTGTTCGTGTTTCAGTGAAAATAAGTATCATTTTTCGATTCGGTTGAGATATTATGCTAGCGATATATTGTCACGTGTTCCACTCCAATTTTTGTGTTGTGTTGCCCTTTGTATCTTCAATAGAAAATAAAGTTTCTTTTCCTGTTAATTAAACAGCCAGCGCTACATCTCCGAGGTGTTGGAGCCAGTTGTCCATCCTTACCTTCAGGGCTTGCCCACAGCCATATTTCAACAGGATAATGCGCGACCACACGTGGCACGCATTGTCCAACGGTTCTTCGTCAATCGCCAGATTGAATTGCTTCCCTGGCAGCCTCGCTCTCCGGATCTTTCGCCGATAGAAAACATGTGGTCCATGGTTGCTCTACGATTGACCCAGATTTCATCCCCAGCTGCCACAGCAGATCAACTTTGGCAACGTGTGGAAGCTGCTTGGTCTGCTGTATCCCAAGAACTCACCCAAAGTCTCATCAATGCCGAGATCAATGCCGTGTGATCTCCAACAATGGCGGCTACTCTGGCTACTGATTTTGGCAGGAACCACACTTCACAGAAGTCTATAAATTTAATCATTTGATACTTGGTCAACATGTTATCTACAAAATAAATTTTGTTGTGATATCTCTTGTCTTTCTTGATGTTGCAATTTGGGTGGCCAGCAGTGTATATAGTAGCTGAGTGGCAATCCGATGTGTTGCATTTTCGATTTAAAATGGAATGGTTTTATTTCTAAAAGATTGAAAACTGTTTAGTCACTTTAAAATACATTAGAATTTTTAAAAAACAAAATAATGATTTAAAATTCTCTTTTTCAAATTTCCGTTTTTGGCTTTTGAAATAATTCTTTCAAATTTCCATTTTCAAATTTTGCCTTGAACATGTACAGCTTTTAGCTTGCTTTGCGTTTGGGACCAACGCGAAACAACTCAGACCTCACTATCAGGAGGTTGCTGTACCGAGAGTTCCGTCCACCCACTGAATGTTGAATTCACAATGTATACCATTTTAAGCTACCAAGTCCTCCTTTGAAATGAATTTTGACATTATTTTTCGGGATTGCAACTTTGCTCTGTTGATGGCATCGCTTACTTCATTCTCACATATCTGTGAGGCAGCTTCCGTCACAGTTTTAACGGTTCTTTACACACTCTGGGAGTGACTTATAAAGCAGGCTAATGATTAATCTAACATGGATCCTGAAATTATGTTGTCTTGAATTTCTTCTGATGAAAGACTTTTGGTGATTGGAGGCTCGCAATTTTTGTGGAGACCCAGTCAATGCAGTCATAGTATTCCGTTGGTTTATAGTTCAGTTTTGAAACGTGGAACTCTCGCACTCTTTTGGTCTTTTTCTTCTTTGAATTGCGGCATCTATTAATTCTCTATTGCACAATGAGCCCCGGCATTCTGTCTTGCAGAATGCAGAAGTCCTCGAGAGCACTGTGCAGTTGAAACCGCTGCAAAAATATCAAATAAATATTTTTGATCTGTGCTCAAATCATCAGTATTTTGCATGTCTGATGTCCCTGCGACATGAATAGGCTCGAACGAAACAACACTTCGATTTTCACACCCATTAGTCTATTTCCAATTGGGAAGAAATCTGTTTTAAGTACGAGGGTTATACGGTTCTGTTCCTTTTGTACCCTGTGAATCCTCTAACGGTCCAGGCACACTATAAAGTAATAGGCATAAATATAAATAATTCCTTTATTTTCTACGTAGAAGTAGACTAACATAGACCGACTTGGGACTTCAAATAATAACAGTACCGCAACTTGCGGTACTAAGAAACTGAACTTTAAAGTCGTAATGAACCCTTTCATGCAGAATATACGTTCACTAGCAATACCCGTAACCATCGGGCTCTGAACTAACTATGGAAATCGTGCAGTCACCTAGGCTAAATACTAATATGTGCTCTATCAAATAAATACCGCTATCACTATCAATCTAACTTTTCTCGTCTCTTTCGTATCTCTACAAATAGAGTAACGTACTACCGTACAAATCTCGTCTCCCTTCTTGGGCTCTTGCCAAGAAGGGAGTCTCTTAATAGACCGTGTGTCTCTTAAATAGACCAGACACCTCCTCCGAACTCACTTCGACTAGCCTGCACTGCGCAGCTACCAGAAATTTGCATCTGAGCAACACGCAAACCCTACAGGGTTCCTCCGTCTATTTAAAACGGTAGATGTCTAAGAGGGAGCTCGTTCGTATGAAGATACAAACCAAATGTTGCAGTTCTCGTCTTAATTTGTTCTCAAGACAGACCATGATACCTTTGATTTTTCCTGCATTAACAGCGGTGCCATCACACCCAACTTCTATCAGTTCAGAAATATCCAGTTTGTTCTGGCTTTAAAAATTATGAAATGATTTCGTTATTTCTTCACCACGACCGGAACGAGTTGTCAAGTGCCCCAAATAATTCGAACAAAGTTTCGTCAAAACAGTGATATTGTCTCTGTCTTTCTATCGACGATGCTGCTTGGCTACCTATTTTCCTATGAAGATCGTTTTATCTTTTCTACCATCGAAGAATGTTCTTTTAATTTTTCTTCCATCAAGGTCTTCTTCCTCCTGTATCGTCACTTGTTTCTTTCAGAAACTGTAAAAAAACAAAAAAAAACATCCCACCCCCACTCCATCAGTCCTCCCCTTCCGAAATTGCTGTCAAGGCGTGTTGCAGTACGTCACCCCAAAACATGGCAGAGCGACGGGTCGAAAGGATCAAAAGAAGAATGAGCAAGGAACATAAAAATACAAAATAGAGACACCGGTGGAAGATTCGAACAAACCTTACAACTTTTGCCCCCTTAAACGTAAAAAGCTATAAAATCGGCTAATTTAGAAGGCACACAGAAATTAAATAATACATAATCGGAGCTTATTTAGTCATCTCACACACTAAACATGATCATACAAGTAAATACTACCAAAATAAATTAAATATAACATCTTTAAAATATTTGCTAAAAAGTTCTAACATCAGAGTTTTATCAAAACTTCAAGTCATTTGCGGCAAATCAAGGAGTAATCCTAAAAATCTGAAATTTTTTGTGTCAGCTTAGTGCCACCATTGGCACATTTTCCGCACTACCCAACAACGAAAATTGAAAAAACAAATTTCGTCCAACCCTAGTATACATGTTGTTGTTGTTGTGTCTTATTCCTCAATGTCTGGACGAAGGCTAAACCAAGTCCAAGAGGTTTGGACTCTAAAAAAGTCATACACGAGAAGAGTCGCAGTAAATAGGTCCTTAAGAAACAGCCCCACACAGCTCAATAGGTGGACAGGTGATGCTGGTGCTGAAGCACATTTAGTGCAACTTAATATCAGTATATATATATATATATATATATATATATATATATATATATATATATATATATATATATATATATATATATATATATATATAATACAGCTGAAGGTAAACAAATGTTAGTTTGTTAGTTAGCAGACACGGGGACTGGTTAATCTCGAGAATCGAGCATAGCAGGATATCGCGACTGGTACCGATGGACGCGGTCGGACGAGACGCGTGCACTGATACCATCCTCGACTTTCAAAACTTTAAACTTTTTAAATTATTCATTTAAAACCGCCGAACTGAAAAGAAGCGGGTAATAAACAGATGTCATTCCGGGTGGGCCAGCTCCTTTCCGTTTCGCAAATTTACACTATTTTCATGCATGCAAAAATAAACTTTTCCGCCCACCAGTCGACAAAGTTTTTATTTCCATGTGTTCTACAACTCTTCATCTTTAAAGATATGCACATTTTCAAAAAGTTAAAAATGTTTTTCACTGCAGACAAAGCTTTTTCCCCAAAGCAGTTTTCCGAATTTCACGAAATCGACAATTTTGATGGACAAATATTTCGGTTTTCTGCACCTATTAATGTCAATATTACGATTTATCGGCATTTTATAGATGTTCAGCTTCCAAAATATACCAAATACAATTAATAAAATAAATGTTATTCTAAAAAAGCGTACTTTCAAAACTCACTTTTGAAATTTCCCTCGCTGATCGCCATAGTATCTTAATGTAACCGAATGGGGAGTTTGTAATTTTTCGATTTATTATTTTACTCACTAATAATTCCAGCAAGTTCGTGAAATGTTTTTCTAATTAATGAGCAACTGATGAGCATTCTTCTGCCACCAATTTTGAATTCCTGAGAAATGTCTTTCTATTTTTTAAGCACTTTTTCGTCCTTGAGAATTCCTATTTACATTCGGCCATGTTGCCAAAATTAAAAATTATTAGTTAAGAACGAGTCATTTAGTAATTGAAATCCAGAAATAATTTTAAAGCACCAGAAATAATTTTAGTTTCAGGAAAGGAGAAGTTAAAACCTTTAGAATTTTTTCTAATTGAATGAGCTTCTTTCTTTGTTTAAAAAGCAAAATTTGAAAATGGAAATTTGAAAGAATTATTTCAAAAGCCAAAAACCGAAATTTTAAAAAGAGAATTTTAAATCATTATTTTGTGTTTTAAAAATTCTAATGTATTTTTAAATGATTAAAAAGTTTTCAATCTTTTAGAAATAAAACCATTGCATTTTAAATCGAAAATGCAACACATCGGATTGCCACTCAGCTACTATATATATATATATATGTGTGTGTGTGTGTGTGGTAAAAAAAAATTATTTTTTTATGATAAATTTCTAATAGCGCGTAAAACTTGCACATTGGCATCCTAATAACGGAAATATAATATAAAAAATATAAATTGGTTTTGAAATCGCGCAAGAGCCCTAAAGTTTAGAAAAAAAGAGAGAAAATCTGCACTTTTTAAAGACGTATAAAAAATGTTCTAATAGTTTACTTTATTTCTAAGAGTGTAAAAACTACTCTTTGTAGTTACCTAAATGCGTGAAAAATACTTTCGGACACATTGCCGTTCATTTAAATTCGCGCAAAAAGACTTAAAATACCATTTATTTTTGCAAAAATCTGAAATTGCAGCTCTTCGACCATTTCAGCATGTTTTTCCTTTATGAGTTTGGTATTGCCTTCTACATCACAAATGCTTTCAAAGTTGTCGTATACGTCCTTGTTAAGCGATAGGTACGGTGTTTCTGACAGGGCCACAGCAGGAATAGCATCTGGTGTCCTGCGAGATCTTGGAATGATCTCCGATTCAGATATGTCACGAGTGATTGACAAAAGTAAGATTAGAAGGGAAAAGTGAAGATTCGAAAAGCAATAAAGGAAAAAGGGCACCAGCTGAAAGAAGTAAATGGAATCTACTTCCACGGTAGAAAAGATAATATATTAACGCAATAAAAATAGGAGCTAAAATGTACCGCAGAGTAAGAAAAGAATAACATATTAGCGTGATCAGAGAGTGTGGTGGCGAATAGATTGGTCATGTTACACCAAAACAGGAACCGATAATGATATTGCCGAAAGTATTTTCGACTACCTGAAAAATAAAGATTTTGATATGAGTGCAGTGGTAGCCATCGGTTGTGATGGGACAGTCACAAACGACGGTTGGAAAAGTGGTGTTGTACAGAACATTAAATGTATATCACGAGAAAGATCATAAAAATTCCTTTAAAATGAAATTATTTTCGAAACTTTACCTCCATTTTCTGATTTTTGGTGAATTTTTAAAGATTTATTTCTAGAATTTAGAGTCATGGTTTTGTGATATCTAAAGCGTCGATAGGTAATATCGTCAACAAGAAAGGAAAAAAAACGTCAAATTGGAGCCTCAAGTGGGACAAAAATTCCAAATAAGTATTCAAGGAAAAAACGGACATCTTCGACTATTGCAAAGGTACGTTGTTTAAAGTTAAAAGAAAATCCCGCTAGTCAAAGGACAGTTAGAAAATCATTAAAATGCTCGGTGTCCACTGTAAACAAAATGATAAACGTTGATTTAAATCTTAAGAAAGCGAAAAAACGCAATGTGCATCGATTTCTTCCAAATCATATCGCTGAACGCAGGACACGCTGCAGAATTCTATATGAGAAACACTTATCCAAAGAAAAATGTAAAACAATTGACACAATAGATGAATCATGGGTGTATTTAAATGATTGCAACAAATAAAGAGCCATTTATTATCATAAAAGGGGAGAAAAAAATTTAAGTACATGGTTCAAAGTATCGAAAGAAAGTTTTTCTAAGGGATTCATGATTGTTGCAGGTTTTTCTTTAATTGCAAGTTAAAAATAAAGAGAGTGGAAAAAAATGTCAAGATTAACTCCAAATACTATCAGGAACATATTTTATCACCAATTTTTCTGAATGAAATACCATTGCTTTACCCACAGTGCCATCAATCTGTGAGACTCCATCAGGACAAAGCTAGCAGTCACACATCAAAATCCACTGTAAAATTCCTAAAAGAAATGGAACAAAAATCTGGTATCAAGGCCATACCCTTCACTGATATCCCTACTAAATCTTCCGATGTATCACCTATGGATATTTGTGCTTTCGGACTTTTAAAATCTGCATTATCCAAACGTCGTCCCAAAACCCTCACAGGACTCTGGAAAGCTGTTCAGCAGGAATGGGATAGAATACCTCTTCTGACACTTCAAAAGGTTTTATTATCCTCGAAATTGCGGTGTCAAAAGATAGTTCAGAATAAATGATGTCAAATAGAACATTTAAAACACAAGAATTTTATGTAATTTAGTTTTGTGAACACAATATACATCGTCTAAAAAATGTTTGAACAGCCTGTAGAAGGACTCCCTGATGAAGTTCAGGGAGCTTGTCGAAAATTAAAAGAAGTGACTAAAGAATTTAAAACACAAGTTGCCTAAGCAGACATCACGATAACACAAGATTTCCACCCTCATATAATTGGCAAACATGGCGCAAATCTCAACAGCCCGAACGAGGAGACAAAATCTTTAAATAACATTCTGTCAGATGAAATGAGTAGAGCCTCTTTAAATTTACAAGGCTATACAAGGTATACATTTTTACACGGGTATTGTAAAAATGTAGTAGAGCATTTTTTATTATATATATATACAGCCCATGAGTATTTTGTTTTATTTCTTTAATTTGTTTTTGTTTTGGATAGTACATTAATGCGAAAATGTTATGTTTCATGAATATTGTGTAAAAAGTTATGATTCTGTAATCAGAACATTACTATGTAGCAATAAAATTGGTAATATTTTGAATTTTATCTATCTATATTCGGTACAATTTCGTAAATTAAATGTTACATTTAAGTTTTTTGTTGTTTTGTGTGTGGACCCCTAATAACTTTAATCAATTCGTACTTGTTTCTGTTCCCTTTTGTAAAGGAAAATGATCTTTTCGGTAATAATTTTATATTTGATTGTCCTGTATACCATCTGACTAACTTTCGCTTCGTAAAACACTAGAAAAGTTTTGAAGGGTGGAGGAGTTGTGACCTCCCGGTCGAGACCGGGATTGTGGTTTTAAAATGAGAGCGAACGGATAATGAAATGAGAAAAAAAGGTTGGAACGAGCGGGGAGAGAAAGCAGGTTTGTTCGTGTTTCAGTATAAAAGAAGTATCATTTTTCGATTCTGTTGAGAAATTATGCTACCGATATAGTGTGATGTGTTCCACACCAATTTTTGTGTTGTGTGGCCCCTCGTCTCTTCAATATCAAATAAAGTTTGTTTTTCCTCTTAATTAGCTGTCTTATTAGGTACACTATAAGTCGTGAAATCTATCGAGATATCTATCAAGATATCTTTCGAGATATCTATCGAGATATCTATCGAGATATCTATCGAGATATGTATCTATCGAGATATCTATCGAGATATATATTTATAGAGATATCGAACGAGATCTCGATCGAGATATATATCTCGAGATATCTATCTATCGAGATATCTATGTATCTATCTATCTATCTATCTATCTACATATTCAGATATCTATCATCTATCTATCTATCGAGATATCGAGATATCTATCTTGTTATCGAGATATCTATAGAGATGTCTATTTACCGAGATATCGAAATATCAATCGAGATATCAAAATATCGAGGTATCTATCTAGATATTGTAATATCTGTTTAGATATCGAGATATCTATCTCTCTAGATATCTATCTATCCAGATATCTATCATCTATCTATCGAGATATCTATCTAGATATCGAGATATCGAGATATACAGATATAGAGATATCTATCGAAATATCTATCGAGATAACTTTCGAGATATCAGTCTATTGAGATATCTATCGAGATATCTTTCGAGATATCAGTCTATCGAGATATCTATCGAGATATCTTTCGAGATATCAGTCTATCGAGATATCTTTCGAGATATCAGTCTATCGAGATATCCATCGAGATATCTATCTATCTATCGACATAGCTATCGCGATATCTATCTATAAATCGAGAAATCTATCGAGATATTTATCTATCTATCGAGATATCTATCGAGATATCTATTGTACCGTAATAAGACAACTTATTAACAGGAAAACAAACTTTATTTTCTATTGAAGAGACGAGGGGCAACACAACACAAAAATTGGTGTGGAACACATCACACTATATCGGTAGCATAATATCTCAAAAGAATCGAAAAATGATACTTCTTTTACACTGAAACACGAACAACCCTTCTTACTCTCCCCGCTCGATCCAAACATTACTTCACTTCAGTTTCGTTCGCTAGCATTTTTAAAACCGCAATCAAGGTCTCGATCGGAAGGTCGTTACAACTCCCCCCTTCAAAACTTTTCTATAGTTTTATGAAGGAATAGATAGTCAGATGGTATAAAGGACCATCAAATATAAAATGTTAATCGTACAATTCATATTCCTTTACTAATAAAGTTCACACAAGCAAGTACCAAGTGATTAAATTTATTAGGGATGCACACACAAAAAAACAAAAACTTAAATGTAAGATATAATTAACGGAACTTTAACTGAATAAAGATAGCAGATTAAATTTAAAACATTACCAATTCTACTACTACATATCATTGTTCTGATTACAGAATCATAATTTTTTACACAATATTCATCAAAACATAACATTTTCACATTAATGTATTATCCAAAACAAAAACAAATTAAAGGAATAAAAAAAATAATCATGGGATATTTATATAATAGCAAATACACTACTACATTTTTACAATACCCTTTTTCGGTATAGATATAGCCTTTTAAATTTATACAGGCTCTACTCATTTCTTTGCTGTAAATATTTATAGCAAGCATCTGCATTTTGCTTTGGTCTACAAATAACAACATTGTCAGGTAAACCGGGTTTCGGAAAGTTTACGATAACCTGACTGAATTTATCACTATCCTTTCTAATTTGTTCCCCTTCAAATCGAACATCTCTGTCATCTGATAGAACGTTAATTAAAGATTTTGTCTTCTCCTTCGGATGGTTCATATTTGCGCTATGTTTGCCAATTATATCAGGGTGGAAAGCTGCTGTTATCGTGATGTCTGCATAGGCATCAGAGATATGTATCGAAATATATATCAAGATATCTATCTATCGAGATATCCATCTATCTCACTATCTATCTATTGAGATACATATCGAGATATCTATCTATGGATATATCTATCGAGATATCTGTCTACCGAGATATCAAGTTAATTTATCTCCTTGATGCAGTTTTACCACATAAATAAATGTTGCTTACAATTACATCAGCACATGGCAAGCTACAAAACCAAAAATATAAAAACAATTATACAACAAAAGAGTGATGCTTTCAAAACAGAAAGTAACGCAATTTATCTCCTTGATGGAGTTTTCCCAAATAAGCACGTGGTGTTCTACAAGAATTTTAGTTTCACCAGCAAATGGCGTACTACAAATTTTCATCTATATCAGCATATAACATGCTACAAAATTTTTCTATACCAACACATCACGTGTACCAGCACGTGTCGTGCTACAAAATCTCAATCATACCAGCACATTGCGTGCTACAAAATTTCATGTATATCATCATATGGCATGCTACAAAACTTTTGCTATACCAGCACATGGCGTGCTACAACAATTACTAGTGAAATAACATTTTTCTATTTATCATATAACATGCTTCAATTCACACTCAAAAGAACGTAACCAAAACCAAAAAAAAAAAAAAATATATCATACAATATTTAAATTTCATCATTTCCACTAATAACAAAATCACTTTTGGTACTCACCCCTCACGTGGAATGTTCTCATACCGCGGCTGCCAATATTTTTAGCTCTACCGTAACAAGAGAGCTAATTAACAGGAGAACAAACTTTATTTTCTACTGAAGAGGCAAAGGGCAACACAACACAAAAATTGGAGTGGAACACGTGACACTATATCGCTAGCATAATATCTCAACAGTATCGAAAAATGATACTTCTTTTCACTGAAACACGAACAACCCCTCTTTCTCTCCCAGATCGATCCAAAATTTTCTTCACTTCAGTTCCGTTCGCTAGCATTTTAAAACCGCAATCCGGGACTCGACCGGTAGGTCGTCAAACTATCTATCTATCGAGATATCTACCTATCGAGATATCAATCTATAGAGATATCTATCTATAGAGATATCTATCTATCGAGATATCGAGAAATCTATATCGAAAAATCGAGATATGGAGATTTCTATTGAGATATCGAAATATCTATCTTCATATCGAGATATCTAGATATTTCGAGATATCGAGATATCTAGATATATCGAGATATCGAGATATCTATCGACATATCTAAATATCGAAATATCTATCCAGATATCGAGATATCTATAGAGATATTTTCCTATTGAGATATCTATCTAATGAGATATCTATATAAATATCGATATATCTATCTATCGAAATATCTATCGAGATATCTATCGAGATGTCTGTCTAACTATCTATCGAGATATCTATCTATCAATTGGGATATCATCGAGATATCTATATATATCGAGATATATATCTATCTATCGAGATATCCATCTATCTATTGAGATATCTATCTATCGAGATATCTATCGAGATATTTATCGAGATATCTACCTGTCGAGTTATCTATACAGACATCTATCTATCGAGATATCTATCAAAATATATGTAACCACACATCTATCTATCGAGATATCTAAAGAAATATATGTAACGAGATATCCATCGAGATATCTATCGAGATATCTTTCTATCCTTCATTTTATCGATATCTATCTATCGAAAAAACTATGTATCTATCTATCGGTATTTCTATGGATCAAGATATCTATCGAGAATCTATCTATCGAGATATCTATATATCAAGATATCTATTATTGTATCACTATTGAGATATCTATAGAGATATCTATCTATCAAGATATCTATCGAGATATCTTTCTATCGAGATATCTATCGATTTATTGTTCGAGATATCAATTGAGATATGTATCTATCGAGATATCTATCGAGATATCTATCGAGATATCACTATTGAGATATCTATTGATATCTATTTATCGAGATATATATCTTTTAAGATATCGAGATATCTATCTATCGAGATATGTATCTATTGTGAAATCGAGATATATATCTATCAAGATATTGATCTATCTATCGAGATATCTATCGAGATATCTATCAAGATATCTAACGAGATATTTACATATCGAGATATCTAACGAGACATATTTAACGCGACATCTATCTATCGAGATATCAATCTATCTATCTATTGAGATATCTATCTATGTATCGAGATAGCTATCGATATATCTATCGAGATATCTATCTATCGAGAAATCTTCCTATCTATCTATCGAGATATATATCTATCTATCTGTCGAGATATCTATCGAGATATCTATTAATCTATCGAGATATATGTCGAGATATCTATCTATCTATCTTTCGAGATATTTATTTATCTATTTATTTATCTATCTATCTATCTATCGAGATATCGAGATATCTATCTTGATATCGAGATATCTATCTTCCTATCGAGATGACTCTTTAGATATCGAGATATCGAGATATCCAGATATCGATCTAGATATCGAGATATCAATCTATCGAGATATCTATCATCTATCTATCGAGATATCTATCTATCTATGTATCTAGATATCGAGATATCTAGATATCCAGATATCCAGATCTAGAGATATCTATCGAGATATCTTTCGAGATATGGTTCGAGATATCAGTCTTTCGAAATATCTTTTGAGATATGTTTCGAGATATGAGTCTATCGAGATATCTATTGAGATATCTATCGAGATATCGAGATATCTAGATATCGAGATATCCAGATCTAGAGATATCTATCAAGATATCTTTCGAGATATGGTTCGAGATATCGGCCTATCGAGATATCTTTCGAGATACGTTTCGAGATATCAGTCTATCGAGATATCTATTGAGATATCTATCGATATATCTATCTATAGAGATATCTGTTGAGATATATAACTATCTATCGAGATATCTATCGACATATATATCTATCTATCTATCTTTGAGATATCGAGATATCTATCTTGATATCGAGATATCTGTTTAGATATCGAGATATCTATTTCTGTCGATATCTAGATATTGAGATATCGAGATATCAATCTATCGAGATACGAGATATCTACCTATCGAGATATCTATCATCTAACTATCGAGATATCTATCTATCTACATATCGAGATATCCAGATCTAGAGATATCCATCGAGAAATCTTTCGAGATATCTTTCGAGATATCAGTCTATCGAGATATCTATCGAGATATCTATCTATCTATCTATCGAGATATCTGTCGAGATATTTATCTATCTATCGAGATATATATCTCTATATCTACTATCTATCTAGATATGTATCTCTATATCTAGATATCAAAATATCATCTAGATATCGTAATATCTGTTTAGATATCGAGACATCTATTTCTCTAGATATCAAGATATCGAGATATCGAGATATCGAGATATCAATCTAACGAGATATCGAGATATCTACCTATCGAGATATCTATCGATATATCTATCTTTAGAGATATGAATCCAGATATATCTCGAGATATCTATCTATCGAGATATCCATCTATCTATCGAGATATATATCGAGATATCAAGATATCTACCTAACGAGATATCTATCTTCCATCTATCGAGATATCGAGACATCCAGATATAGAGATATCTATCGAGATATATATCTATCGAGATATCAGTCTATCAAGATATCTATCTATCGAGATATCAGTCTATCAAGATATCTATCTGTCTATTTAGATATCTGTCGAGATATCTATCTATCTATCGAGATATCAGTCTATCGAGATATCTATTGAAATACCGAGATATCTGGATATGTCGAGATATCGAGATATCTATCGACATATCTATCTTTTGAGATTATCGAGATATCTATCTATCTATCTATCGAGAGAGCTATCGAGATATCTATCTATCGAGATATCCATCTATCTATCGAGATATATATAGAAATATCTATCTATGGAAATATCTATGGAGATATGTTTCCAAATAACTATCTACCGATATATGTATCGAGATATCTATGTATCGAGATATCTATCAATCGAGATATCTATCGATATATTTATCTATCTATACATCGAGATATCTATCAAAATATCTGTCTATATATGTATTGACATATCTATCTATCTATCGAGTTATCTATAAATCAATCTATCGAGATATTTACCTATATTTACATCGAGATATCTATCGAGATTTCTATCTATCTAACTATCGAGATATCTATAAATCTATCTATCGAGATTTTTACCTATCTTTACATCGAGATATCTATCGAGATATCTATATATGTATCTATCGTGATGTCTATCTATCTATCTAACGAAATTTTTATGTATCGATCTATCGAGATATTCTTCGACATATTTATCTTTCAATCGATATGTGTTTTGAGATATCTATCTATATATTGAGATATCTATCTATCTATCGAGATATCTAAATATCGAAAAATCTGTTTAGATATCGAGATATCTATTTCTCTAGATATCTAGATATCGAGATATCTATCTATCTAGATATTCAGATCTAGAGATATCTTTCGAGATATATATCTATTGAGATATATATCTATCTAGATATCTTTCGAGATATTTTTCGAGATATCAGTCTAGAGATATCTATCTATCTACCGAGATATCTGTCGAGATATCTATTGACATATCTATCTATATATCGAGATATCCATCTATCTCACTATCTATCGAGATATCTGTGAAGTTATCTCTCTTTCTATCGAGATATATCTCGAGATATCTATCGAGATATCTAGCTATCGAGATATCTATCGATCGACATATCTTTCGAGATATCTCTCTATCGAGATATCTATCGAGATATCTATCTATCTAGATATTTATCGAGATACCTATCTATCGCGATATCTGTATATAAAGATATCTGTAAATAAAGATATCTATATATAAAGATATCTATATATATAGATCTGTATATAAAGATATATCGAGAAACCTATCTATCGAGATATCTATCAAGTTAACTCTCTATCTATCGAGATATCTATCAAGTTAACTCTCTATCTATCGAGATATCTCTGGAGATATCTATCTATCGAGATATATATCGATAGACATATCTATCGAGATATCTATCTATCGAGATATCTATCTATCTATCGAGAAATCAATCTATCTATCTATCTATCTATCTATCTATCCATCTATCCATCTATCTAGATATCTATCTATCGAGATATCTATATATGTTTCGAGATATCTATATATATTTCGAGATATCGAGTATCTATCTAGATATCGAGATATCTATATATGTTTCGAGATATCTATATATATTTCGAGATATCGAGTATCTATCTAGATATCGAGATATCTCTCTAGATATCGAGATATCTATATATCTAGATATTTGAAATCAGATATTTGATTTACAGATCTAGATATTTGATTTACAGATATCTCGATATTTGATTTACAGATATCGAGATATCTATCTATCGAGATATCTATAGAGATATCTACCGAGATATCTTTCTATTTTTCTATCTATCGAGATATCTATCTATCCATTGAGATATCTATCTATTTATCTAAATTTCTATCTATGTATCGCGATATGTATCTATCTATCAAGATATCTATCGAGATATCTATCAAGATATCTATATATCGAGATATCTATCGAGATATATATGTATGGAGATACCTATCGAGATATCTATCGAGATATCTATCTATCGATCTATCGAGATATCTATGTATACAAATATATATCTATTGTGATATCTATCTAGATCTGGATATCTCGATATCTAGATAGATAGATAGATAGGTATCTCGATAGATAGATGATAGATATCTCGATAGGTAGATATTTCGATATCTTGGTAGATTGATATCTCGATATCTCGATATCTAGATATCTAGATATCTAGAGAAATTGAAATCTCGATATCTAAACAGATATTACGATATCTAGATGATATCTCGATATCTAGATATAGAGATAGATATCTCGTTATCTCGATAGATATCTCGATAGATATCTCGATAGACTGATATCTCGAAAGATATCTCGAAATATTTCTCGACAGATAGCTCGATATCTAGATAGATGGATAGATATCTCGATAGATGATAGATATCTCGATAGGTAGATAGATATCTCGATAGATAGATGTAGATATCTCGATAGGTATATATCTCGACATCTCGATAGATTGATATCTCGATATCTCGATATCTCGATATCTAGATATCTCGATAGATAGATAGATAACTCGATAGATATCTCGACAGACTGATATCTCGAAAGATTGCTCGAAAGATATCTCGATAGATATACATCTCAATAGATATATATCTTGATAGATATCTCTAGATCTGGATATCTCGATATTTAGATATCTCGATATCTAGATAGATAGATAGATGATAGATATCTCGATAAGTAGATATCTCGATATCTCGTTAGATTGATATCTCATTATCTCGATATCTAGATATCTCATTATCTCGATATCTAGATATCTAGAGAAATAGATATCTAGATATCTAGATAAATAGATATCTCGATATCTAAACAGATATTACGATATCTAGATGATATTTTGATATAGAGATAGATACGATATCTAGATATAGAAATATATATCACGATATCTCGATAGATATCTCGATAGATAGGTAGATATCTCGACAGATCTCTCGATAGATGGATAGATAGATATTTCGATAGATATTTCGATAGATATCTCGATAGACTGATATCTCGAAAGACATTTCGAAAGATATCTCGATAGATATCTCTAGATCTGGATATCTCCAAATCTAGATAGATAGATAGATAGATATCTCGATAGATAGATGATAGATATCTCGATAGGTAGATATCTCGATATCTCGATAGATTGATATCTCGATATCTCAATATCTAGATATATCGATATCTAGATATCTAGATATCTAGAGAAATAGATATCTCGATATCTAAACAGTTATCTCGATATCACGATAGATATCGCGAAATCTCGATAGATAGATAGATTGATAGCTAGATAGATATGACGATAGATATCTCGATAGATAGATAGATATCTCTACAGATATCTCGATACACATATAGATATCTTTATAGATATCTCAATACATATATCGATAGACTGATATCTCGAAACATATCTGGAAAGATATCTCGATAGATATCTCGAATCATATGTCGAATGATATCTCGATAGATATCTCTAGATCTGGATATCTCGATATCTCGATAGATGATATCGAGATATCTGATATCTCGATATCTTATATCTCGATATCATATATCTTGATATCGTATATCGATATCTGATCGATATCTATCGATATATGATCGATCGATAACATCGATAGATAAGATATCTCGATATTAGATATCTCGAGAGATAGATATTTCGATAGGTATCTCGATAGATAGATTTCTCGATAGATAGATATCTCGATACATATCTCGAGAGATATATATCTCGTGAGATAGATATCTCGATAGATATCTGGATACACAGATATCTCGATAGATCGATATCAGGATAGATGTCTCGATAGATATCTCGATAGACATCTCGATATATATCTCTGTAGATATCTGGGTAGGTATCTCGTAGATAGATAATTCGGTAGATAGATATCTTGATAGATATCTCGATACACACACATATATATATATATATATATATATATATATATATATATAGATAGATAGATAGATGATAGATATATCGATAGATAAATAGATCGATAGATAGATAGATATCTGGAAAGATAGATATTCATTTATATTTTGTTTTATGTATTGTTTATAGCTCGCCATGTGCTGATGTAATTGTAAGGAACATTTATTTATGTGTGAAAACTGCAATATCGAGATATCATATATCGAGATATCAAATATGATATACCGAATCAGATATGATATACCAATATATCAGATATCGAGATATCCGATTTCTTGATATCTGATATCGAGATATCCGATATCTAGATATATATGATATCTCGATATCTGATATCCCGATATCTGATATCTCGATATTTGATATCTCGATATCCGGTATCTCGATATCTGATATACCGATATCTGATATCTCGATATCTGATATCTCGTTATCTGATATCTCGATATATGATATCTCTATATTGCAGTTTTCCCACATAAATAAATGTTGCTTACAATTACACTGCTGGCCACGAAAATTGCAACACCAAGAAAGACAAGAGATATCACAACAAAATTTATTTTGTAGATAACATGTTGACCAAGTATCAAATGATTAAAATTATAGTCTTCTGTGAAGTGTGGTTCCTGCCAAAATCAGTAGCCACAGTAGCCTCCATTGTTGGAGATCACCGCTGCCACACGCCTCATCATTGATTCAAAGAGACTTTGGATGAAATCTTGGGGTACAGCAGACCAATCAGCTTCCACACGTTGCCAAAGTTGATCTGCTGTGGCAGCTGGGGATGGAATATGGGTCAAGCTGTACATGTTCAAGGCAAAATTTGAAAATGGAAATTTGAAAGAATTATTTCAAAAGCCAAAAACGGAAATTTGAAAAAGAGAATTTTAAACCATTATTTTGTTTTTTAAAAATTCTAATGTATTTTAAAGTGACTAAACAGTTTTCAATCTTTTAGAAATAAAACCATTCCATTTTAAATCGAAAATGCAACACATCGGATTGCCACTCAGCTACTATATACAAGAGATATCACAACAAAATTTATTTTGTAGATAACATGTTGACCAAGTATCAAATGATTAAATTTATAGACTTCTGTGAAGTGTGGTTCCTGCCAAAATCAGTAGCCAGAGTAGCCGCCATTGTTGGAGATCACTCGGCATTGATTCAAAGAGACTTTGGGTGAGTTCTTGGGATACAGCAGACCAAGCAGCTTCCACACGTTGCCAAAGTTGATCTGCTGTGGCAGCTGGGGATGAAATCTTGGTCAATCGTAGAGCAACCATGGACCACATGTTTTCTATCGACGAAAGATCCGGAGAGCGAGGCGGCCAGGGAAGCAATTCAATCTGGCGATTGACGAAGAACCGTTGGACAATGCATGCCATGTGTGGTCGCGCATTATCCTGTTGAAATATGGCTGTGGGCAAGCCCTGAAGGTATGGAAGGACAACTGGCTCCAACACCTCGGAGATGTAGCGCTGGCTGTTTAAAGTACATACGAGCCCGCTTAATGGAATAGCCAATTTGCCACGAAAAATTATTCTAATAACCGGGATATTCCATTATCCGGGATCACATTGTCACGCCCACAATGTTTAAAGTTACAGTTAAACCTAGAAAGTATTAAAAATTACCTAAACCATAGGCATATTTAAACTATTATAATTAACAAACAATTATTAATTAAAAGTAAGAAACAATTTAAACACATTGAAATTTAGAAAATTGATGAAAAATGAGCTAATTTAATGTAGAATATACAAATTTCCCTTAATTCAATTCCTACTATTAGTTCACACTCTCCCTATATATATATATATCTTGTTCAAATTTTCAATCCTTAATTAAATGCATTTTATTCATCCACTCAAGTTCAAATACATTTTTTTAAACTTGTAGTGGATGACACTTGATGTTTATACAGTTTTTTCAAATATAAATTCATTAATTAAATTTAATTAATCAATTTTAGTTTTAGACCTAGAGCGTCTCTTGCTCTTGAATAATAATTTCCCCCTTCTTACTGTGTATACGGTAGCACCGCAGTAGCGCGGGCTCTTCCCGTCCTGTAGGTTGCGGGATCGAATCCCCAACCTGACAAACTTTTTCTCTCTCTTTCCCCCTCTCCTAATCTTGTACAGTAGGCAAGGTTCTGGCAGGCAATCCCTTTTTTCAATTCCTACTATTAGTTCACACTCAAATTTTTCTTTGTTGACCTAAGTAGGGATTGACTTTAAATTTTTTTTTATATTACTTGTTTTTTGGAAATAATTGCAATGTTACTTACTTATTTGTTGCTAAAGAAGTCGGATATTTGAGACTGTTTACTGTTCTGTGAATGCAGCAAATCTGTTATTTGATTTTCTAGTTTATAAAATAAATAAAAGTCTGCATTTGGCTTTGTTTCCAAGAAACGTCTTATAATATCACAAGCGTTATTAACTTCAACATGTGACGGAACCTTTTTAATGGTACATTCTTCATAAAATTCATCTTCATCGACTTCGCTTTGATCAAATTGAGGGTCTGAAGTTTCACCACATTCTACCAAGTCATTATCGAAGTTTACAAAATTGGAAAAATTTTCTTCTGTCATTCCCTCTGGTGGTAAATAATTTGCGTTTGTAATTGATTCATCATTTAATTCATCATTTGTTACGTGTGTTGAAAATTTACATTTTACGAAACAACTTTTTATTGCGTCAGAGGAAATATTATTCCAGGATTTGTTCATCATATGAACAGCTGTAAGAATTGAAATGTTTCTAATAATTTTACAAGTTGAGCTATTGATAGAAAATCCACTAGTATAATCTATGCAAGCTATGATCTTTTTAACGATTTCTTTTCTATAATTCCTCTTAAAAAGTGATATAATTCCCTGGTCCATTGGCTGTAAAATAGCTGTAGTATTCGGAGGCAAAAAATGAAGTGCTACATTTTCTACTCTTACGTCGACTTTGAGGGCTTGACAATTATTGATAAAAAGGATAGCTTTTCTTTTCATCTTATTCATCTCATTGTCAAATGACACTAACCAGTTTTGAAAGAAATTAGCAGTCATCCAAGCTTTTGAATTCGCTTCATATTTAACTGGAAGGGATTTTACACCTCTAAAACATCGTGGGCTTTTGGATTTCCCGATTACAAAAAGAGGCATTTTATGACTGCCGTCAGCCTTACTACAGCATAAAACTGTCAGTCTGTCTTTCGGGATTTTTCCTCCAACAACTTTTTCACCTTTTAAGCACAAAGTCCCATCAGGCATTGCTCTGTAATAAAGTGCTGTTTCGTCACAGTTATAGATACAAGAAGAACTGTAGTCTTGTAATAAAGCAGGTAATACTACATTTTTCCAAGAACTGGCAGCGACTTCATCAGCATCACTTGCTTCACCGTGAATTTTTTTGAAAGAAATTTGGTTTCTTGCTTTCCATCTGCACAACCAACCATTTGTAGCTTTAAAATCAATTATATTTAACTGTTGTGCTTAATCAGCTTTCTGATTCAATAATAATCCACTAATAGGAACATTACAAGATCATTTTTCAGCAAACCACTGAAGAAGAGCATCTTCAACTTCAGATTCTTTTCCTGTACGTTTTCGTTTTTGATTAAGATTTTTATTGCATTTCCAGTCGTTCAAGGCTTTTTCTTTATTTTTTAACAATTTCGAAACTTGAGCTTGAGATATCTCAAACTTTTTTGAGAATTCTAATTGCGTACACTTATTTAGTTTTGCAAACTCTATGACTTTTACTTTTTCTTTTAAAGTAAGATCTTTTCATCTCAAAGACATTGTAAAGCACAAGAAAAATTACTGATTTCACGAAAGCGAACTGTCGAACTAATCGCCGTTTAAAATGTACAGTTAAATGTTCAAAGTTAGAGACCACCAAGTTAAATGTTGCGCTTCTCCGAAGAGATTGGTTACAGTTGGTAATCCACGTCCCATTTAAGATAAGGACCCGTTGAAGTTTCACATTTCCTTCACACACACCCACTCATTTTCTAGCTCTCATTTGGGGGTGAAGCTTATTATTCATTCTCTGAATAGGGAAACGTAGGCCAGCGGCCGAGCAATAAGGGGAGGGAGTGGAGGGCTAGCAAAAACAGCAACAACAATGAATTGCCCTTCATAATCGAAGAAATCCCCATTTCCTGCTATTGGACACTTTCTGCGAAGTGACAAAATTGCTTTGAAAGACATTAAGTTACTGCACATTCATTATTGCACTTTACAGAAACAAATTCTGGAAAGAAGTGAGCGAAATAGAAAAAGATTGATATCGTCATGGCTAAAAATTATTCCTATAAGCGGGATAACTTCAAAATAATATATTCCATTAACCGGGAAATTTAACGCAGAAACAAATTACTACGGTTTGGGACATTGAAAATTTATTACATTAAACGGGATATTCTTTTAACCGATATTCCATTAAGCGGGCTTGACTGTACCGGCAATGCGTACTAGAGGTGTGCGAGGGTGATATCCAATACCGCCCCATACCTGGCACTGTACGTAAGACACCACCCTTAATACCTGGAGCAGGACCAGTGGGGCGGTGCATAACGCAACTGTTCAGCATCCTCTCTTCACGGTGTCTCCAGACTCGAATGCGACCATCGTGGTGTTGCAGACAGAAACGTGACTCGTCAGTAAAGACAATTTCATTCCATTCTGCCGTCCACATCCTTCTGTCATCGCACCATTGGCGGCGGAGACGTCTGTGGTTCTGCGTCAAGGGTAGACAAAGCAATGGACGTCTTGCGGACAAACCACTCTGCTGTAAACGTCGTTGAATGGTACGCGCAGACACTGGATGATGCGTTACAGACTGCATGTGCTGTGCGCATCATGTGATGTGACTGAGTTCACATGGTGACATGGAACACATGGTTCACATGGTTCACATGGTGAGTTCACATGGTTCACATGAGTGACATGGTTCGTGATGTGACTGAACGATCCGTCACTGCCATGCGCACAATTTGCCTGTCATCACGTGAAGTGTTGCGCTGAGGTGGATGCGATCGAACACGCCGGTCCGTCGTACCGTCCTGCATCCAACGATCACATATCCGCATTACAGTTGTTTAGTTTCGTCCAACACGACTACCCATTTCCCTGAAAGATAATCCACAATCTCGGTACGCCACTATCCTTCCTCTGTCGAACTCGGATACTTGATCAAAAGATGATCGCTGTTTTCGACGAGGCATAATTGATCGCTTTTTTAAAAAAACCACAAGAAAAGCACAATTGCCGAACTTGAAATCGTCCAAATCTCCAAGCCTTAAATAGCGCTTTGAAGTGGCGCCACAGGCTCGCGTGATGTGCGTCTGCGCTGAAATTCCAATCATTTGCATATCTCACCTCCGATAATGCATGTTGAAAATTTCATGTTATTTACATGTTTCTTTCAGGGTGTTGCATTTACAGTGGCCAGCAGTGTACATCTGCACATGGCGAGCTATAAACAATACATAAAACAAAATATAAATGAATATCTATCTTTCGAGATATCTATCTTTCGACATATCTATCGATCGAGATATATATCGATATATCTATATATATATGTATCGAGATATCTAGCGAGATATCTATTTATCGAATTTTCGAAAGAGATACCTATCCAGATATGTACAGAGACATCTATCGAGATGTCTATCGAGATATCGATCGAGACATCTATCGTGATATCTATCTATCGAGAAATCTATCTCTCGAGATATCTATCGAGATATCTATCTATCGAGAAATCTATCTATCGAGATACCTATCGAGATATCTATCTCTCGAGATATCTAATATCGAGATATCTTATCTATCGATGTTATCGATCGATCACATATCGATAGATGTCGATCAGATATCGATATACGATATCGAGATATAAGATATCGATATACGATATCGAGATATAAGATATCGAGATATCTGATATCGAGATATCCGATATCTCGATACCAAATATCGAGATATCCGATATCTCGATATGAGATATCTCGATATCTGGTATCTCGATATCTGATATCTCGATATGTGATATCTTGATATCTGATATCTCGATATCTGATATCTCGATATCAGATACACCGATATCTCCATATCTGATATCAGATATTGCAGTTATAATTAATGTTGCAAAAATGTTGCTCCACAGACATAAATGTTGCTTAAATAAATGAATATCTATCTTTCGAGATATCTATCTATCGATAGAGATATCTATCGATATATCTATATATATATGTATCGAGATATCTATCGAGATATGTATCTATGGAATTTTCGAACGACATACCTCTACAGAGATATATACACCTCTACAGAGACATCTCGATAGATGTCGATCAGATATCGAGATATAAGATATCGAGATATCTATCGAGATGTCTATCGAGATATCTATCGAGACATCTATCGTGATATATTTCTATCGAGATATCTGGGTATCGAGATATCTAGGTATCCAGATATCTATCGAGATATCTATTTCTAGATATCTGGGTATCGAGATATCTAGGTATCAAGATATCTATCGAGATATCTATTTCTAGATATCTGATATCTCGATATCTGATATCGAGATATCAGATATCAGATAGATATCGAGAGATCATATAGATCTCTCGATAGATATCGAGATACATATCGAGATATCAGATGATATCTCAATATCGAGATATCTATCTGATATCTCGATATCTATCTGATATCTATTTGATATCTATCTGATATCTATCGAGATATCTATCTATCGAGAAATCTCGATAGATATCAGATAGATATCGAGATATATCTATCGAGATTTATTATAGATCATCTATCGAGAAATCTATCTATCGAGATACCTATCGAGATATCTATCTCTCGAGATATCTATCAAGATATCTATCTATCGAGATATCTATATCGAGATATCTATCGATTGTATCGATCGATCATATATCGATAGATATCGATCAGATATCGATATATGATATCGAGATATAAGATATCTTGAGATCTGATATCCCGATATCTGATATCGAGATATAAGATATCTTGAGATCTGATATCCCGATATCTGATATCGCGATATCTGAAAAGTATGAAATATGGGAAATTAGCAAACATAAGCGTCTCTGTGACGTGTGTTACCAGTTAAGTGATATATATATATATATATATATATATATATATATATATATATATAAACAAATATATATATATATATATATATACATTATTTATATATATATATATATGTATATATATATATAAATATATATGTATATATATATATATATATATATATATATATATATATATATATATATATATATATATATATATATATATATATATATATATATATGCATTATTTATATTTATATACATTGATTGAATTTTCACTAGCGGTGGTGTCGTCGTGGAATGTCGAGTCCTCGGAAAAAGCGTCGGCACGTGCTTTCTGAGTGACCGTAATTTAT
The DNA here is from genome assembly GCA_907164885.2 of Dolomedes plantarius. Taxonomy (NCBI): domain Eukaryota; kingdom Metazoa; phylum Arthropoda; class Arachnida; order Araneae; family Dolomedidae; genus Dolomedes; species Dolomedes plantarius. The sequence continues at coordinate 155,088,717 of OU015500.1, forward strand.
CGAATATGTTCCTCGCAAGATATGTTATAGAAAAATGGGTCGCTATTTGTTCGAAAGGAGAATTTAAAGATAGTTGGCTGGGTGGTTTTTCGTAAGACATAGGTGCTCAATAAGAGATCTTTTTCTTTTAAAGTCGAAACTTTAAGAGCTTTTAAAATGGGGCTTAACACCTCTCCCCCTCAAAAAAAAAATTAAAACTTTAAAACTCGTATGTAACATTATATATCAGAGGATAACATTGAATTCAGTTTCTTACAAATGAAATTAGGCTCTTGAAATCTGTACCTACCTAGTTTCATTAAATTCGTCACAAAACATACGGTTCTAAACAATTTCTTTAAAATGTTCTTTATGCATTGCGTTTATATATATATATATATATATATATATATATATATATATATATATATATATAATATATATATATATATATATATATATATATATATATATATATATATTTGTGTGTGTGTGTGTGTGTGTGTGTGTGTGTGTGTCCGTCCGATCATATCATACCTCAAGTAACAACTGAAAATGCCGCTTTCTTACCCGAATTTACCCGAATTCAGTTTCTTACAAATGAAATTACTCTCTTGAAATCTGTACCTACCTAGTTTCATTAAATTCGTCCCAAAACAAACCGTTCTAAACAAAATTTCAAATTTTTAAATTTTAAATTTTATAATTCAATTTCTTTAAAATGTTCTTTATGTATTGCGTTTATATATATATATATATATATATATATATATATATATATATGTGTGTGTGTGTGTGTGTGTGTGTATCCCATCATATCATACCTCAAGTAACCACTGAAAATGCCGCTTTCTTTCAAATTTACCCGCTATTAAATTTCATTTATTTCTTCTTTATTTTGACTTCTATTTTTTGTTTCAAATTCCTCGCCAGTAAAATCTTTGGGTAACGAAATCAGGATATCCACTCTCAACTTTAAAAATAAATTTAATATTCCAGATAAAATGGCGTACCCAAAGTACATCTTCTAAGAGGGATATCTGTAGAAAAAGAGTACCTACTGCCAAGAAGAAATGACGTACGGCGTCCATTCGTTTTCGTTCTATTCGAGCGTTCCTAATGATCCGGAATCTCGGAATGCTCCGGCGACTCATTTCGGGGGGGGGGGGGCACGGTGTAAATGCCCGCATTAAAATTTTTGCTTGAGTGAGATCTGGAGAAGTGTGAATATCTTTTTTCCTGTTTTTTTTTGTATTTTGGAGCAACGTTGGTCGCATGTGAAAAAAATATTCTTTTTCGAACTTTTTGGGATGTGCGGAGAGTAGAGCCTGAGTTGAAAATAACGAGACCTTTTTTATTTGTAGTGATAATTTGTTTTCATGATAAGTTTCACTCTAAAAAAAAAGACCCATTTATTTCATATATATATATATATATATATATATATATATATATATATATATATATATATATATATATATATATATATATATATTTATATATATATATATATATATATATATATATATATATATATATTTATATTTATATATATATATATATATATATATATATATTTATATTTATATATATATATATATATATATATTTATATTTATATATATATATATATATATATATATATATATATATATATATATATATATATATATATATATAAATTAACAAGGCTTTGAAATTGACCACACATTAGAATATAGGCTTAAAAGCCAAAACATAGATGAACTTATCAATTAGTATTGGACATTAAAACAAATTACTTTCATGTAAGGCGCTGAATGCTGCTCTTTTTATGAAAGAAAATAAATAAATAAATAAATATATGAATAAATAAATAAATAAATATATATATATATATATATATATATATATATATATATATATATATATATATATATATATATATATATATATATATATATATATATATATATACGTGTGTGTTTTTGTGCGGGCATATAAATATGTACATCTATATTTATACATTGTAGAACCGTACCGAACTTGAGGCCGCTTGGTTTATTGTAGTGAGAGTCCACCACAGAGATTAACTGTTATGCCCGCAAGCTGTGCACCGTTTACACCTTCCGCCACCATCCACAATGGTGCAACGATCTCATTATGGCCAAAATAAAAATCACCGATTATCCGGAAACGGCTCCGGTCGTGTCCAGTTCATGTTTTCTTTGTATCTATGTAAGCGGTGGCACTGATGAGCAGACGGCAAGTTGGAGTCATCTGGCCACTCTAAAATTCGAAGTCAGGAACTTCTTGCAGGTGCTTTCAAATGGCAGTCGCTGACTGACGACCTTCTCCCTCAGCCTGTACAACGAGTACATTCTATTGTATTGCGTTTTTATACAATGTTCATCATTTATAAGCAATTTCTGTTATTTTGAAAACATGTTACAAAACATTGTGGTGTGTTTTCTTCGGGGGGGGGGAACGAATTAATGGAATTTCCATTCATTTCATTGGGGAAAATTGATTCGAGATACGAGTATTTCGAGTCACGAGCTTCGTTATGGAACGAATTAAACTCGTAGGTCGAGGCACCACTGTATATATATATATATATATATATATATATATATATATATATATATATATATGAATATATACATTCTATTTTTTCACTGACATCCCAACCGCGACTGGAAATTCTATCGCACAGCTTTGGATGCCCGCTTTGCCCCGAGTTTCCCTTACAATGGCCTCCTTGTTTTAATGGCTCCGGACATGATTAATGACGTGACGAATGACGTGTTTTCGACGTCACGGAATACTTCGAAAGACTGACATAATAATGAAAGGACTGCTGCGACTGAATAAATCGTGCGGACTTTCAGTATGTGATAAGAAAATGTGGGAGGACAAAGTTTTAAGAAAGTGTTTAAAAAGAGATTGAAGCATATATATACACTCAGTGACCAAATTATTATGACCACCCCCACTATACAATGTTGGGCCACCTTTTGTGCTTAATACTGCTTGAATTCTTCTTCACATGGATTCTATGAGATATTGGTAGGTGGTATGAGGATTTTGAGACTATATCCGATGAACTGCACTTTCCAATTCCTGCAAATTTGATGGCACTGGATCCAGCTGCCCGATGCCCGTTCGATCTAATTTCACAAATTCACAATTGGAGTGAGATCTGGTGACTGTGGAGGCCAACGAAATAAGGTAAATTCTCCGTCATGCTCTTCTAACCACCTGAGGACATTGCCAGCTGTATGACAAGGGGCATTGTTCTCCTGGAAGTAACCATCCCCGGCAGGATACACCATTAACATAACAGGATGTACTTGATCAGCGATAACACTTAAATACCCTTGGGCATTAATACGTTATTTCATAGGTATCAAAGGATCCATACAATGCCAAGAAAACATCCCCCAAACCATAATATGGCCTCCACCAACTTCAAGTGTTGGGGCAATGCAGTTGTGGTCCATGCTTTCGTGCTGTTTTCTCCATATTAGTACCCTGCGTGGTGTAATTGAAAACGTGATTCTTCGGACCACATGACCCTTTTCCAGTCATCTGTTGTCAAATCCTTGTAACCCCTTGCGAAATGGAGACGTTTGCTCTTGCGCAAGACAGACAGTAGTCTTTCGAGCAGGTCATTGGCTTCCACAGCCTATACGGTGAAATGTGCGGTGCACAGATTGTTCAGAGATGTTCGTAGTTCCTCTTTGATTAAGATTCCCCGCTGTTTGGCGTACAGTTGTCTTTCTGTTGAACTGGACCTCTCTGGGAAGTCAACTTTCAGATCGAGAATTCAATCGCATGTGACAACCACAAGTCAGACGTTGAGACCCGGTTTTCTGCTTGGCAGTTCACTCTCTGTAAAAATTAATAATTGCTGCACACTTCACTCGAACACTTCTCGAACACTTCACAAGTGCAGCCGTTTGCTGATACTGGTTCCGATGCTTCGAGCGCCTACAATCATTCCGTGTTCAAACTCAGTTAAATCTCGTTTTTAGCCCATAGCTCCGCAAGCAACACAGTGTAATGGATGGTTCAATTGTCTTACATTCTGTTTCAATAGCTACTTTGCTCTCTAGATGCAACACTGTGACGCAATAGATCATTTGCATAAAAATGTCAGATTGTCATAATAAAGTGGCCGCTCAGTGTATATCTATCTATCTATCTATCTATCTATCTATATATATATATATATATATATATATATATATATATATATACAGTGAAACCCCGATTTAACGTTATTCAAGGGACCATAAAGAAATGAATGACCATTTGTTCGGGAAAACATTAAATCTGGGCAAGACTAAAACAAAACACTGAGCATTCAATAAAGAGTAATTTAGGTAACACACTTTTATTTCTTCATTTACAATAGATTATATATCAGTTTTAGAAAATATACTTTAAATAAATCGTTTTTTTTTACTTTGCGTCTTGTTTATAGCACAAATCGCATTCTCAACTGGAGTTTTGTAAGCTTTGATTTTTTTGGCCTTCATTATTTGAAAGGAACGATTCCACTGTTTTCAAAGTTTGAATGGCTTCGGTAGCAGATGGAATTCCATGTTTTTTATTTTCATCATTAGTCGAACTATCCAATTCTGAGTCTATTAAAGCACCTAGAATCGGCATCTGTGATGTCACATTATCTGAATAGCAATGTAGATAATTCTGGAGATCTATGTATGAGCAAGAAGAGAAGTCACACATTTCATTAGAGTCTTCAATTTCCCTGTCCTCGTACTCAAATTCATCACCTCTGTCCTCCGGAAAACCAGCCTTTGCATAAAGACTTGAGATACATTTTCTCATGCTGAAGAAATCATATGAAGATATTCTAGAACGTTTATCGATTTTTCCTGCCTCCAAATTCTATACTAAGTAGATATTTTTTCTAATCTTGGTTTCTATAGTTTACTTTGAGCGATTGTACCCCAAATCACAAGGTTGAATTTTGCTTGTACTTTGCATGAACTTTGTAGGGGAACATTCCATTCGCACATTTTGTAATTTTAAATGTACAACATGGGTTGTACATTGAAAACAAACAATATAATCTTCCGTTTCTGTGCGAAGAATCGACCCCAGTAGACTCTCAACAAATAGTTTTATAGGATAAACTGTTCCTTTTTCTAAGGCGGTCTATCCAACCATTTGAAGCTGTGAATCCTTAAATTCCCATTTTAGAAGCAATTTCTATTTCGAAACGGCGTCATTTATGGGAATGCTTGTCGCACGAACTTAATTGAACTTTGGTAAGAAAGGACAAAGAGAGGGAAGATTCCGAGTATTTCACATTTTGATAAGATATATTTCTTTTTTTCCATCACAATTTTTAGCCATTTTAGGAAAACTTCACTAAGTTTCTTCCTTTGAAAAAAAAAAACGTTAAATGCGGGAAATAATTGAAAATGATTACGTTAAATCTGGGATTTTGTAACATTACAAGTATAGGAAATAAATTGGGACTAATGAAAAATGACCTTATATGAGGGAAAACGTCAAATGCGGGTTACGTTAAGTCGGGGTCTCACTGAATGCATATATGTATAATATATATATATATATATATATATATATATATATATATGTATGTATGTATGTATGCATGTATGTATGTATAAATGTATACATATGCTGAAACAACAGAGTGAAGTCAAAATATCGTTTCTTAAACAATTTTATGGTGAAAACTAATTTCCTCACACAAATGTCCCAGGCGCAAACCCTCAAAGATGAGCGATGAATTATTCCAACAAAAATGACGTAACACTAAATTATCTCTGTAGCAGTCCTTTCTTTCAACAACGAAATTCAATAAAGACTTTTGCCTTGAGCCATTTCCCCACTGAAACAGAATATTTCCCCATTTAATTACCATTGGAATGGGCTCGGAGGATAATTTACTTAAGTTCTTTCTTCAAATAAATATTCAAGTTAGAAAGGTGTGTAAATTAGGATGGGCCGTAAAAACCTTTATTTCGATTTTCGCTGATGGGTAGATCGGAAAAGGTGCCATTCGTGGCACTAAGTTGACACAAAAAATTTTGAGATTTTTAGGACAGTTCACCAGAGATGTCTTAAAGTATTGATAAAACACTGATTTTGGAACTTTTTTAGAAAAAAAAATTCTTGTTGTCACAATATATTTGATTGTCCTGTATACCATCTGACTAACTTTCGCTTCGTAAAACACTAGAAATGTTTTCAAGGGTGGAGGAGTTGTGACTTCCCGATCGAGACCGGAATTGTGGTTTTAAAATGAGAGCGAACGGATAATGAAATGAGAAAAAAAGGTTGGAACGAGTGGGGAGAGAAAGCAGGGTTGTTCGTGTTTCAGTATAAAAGAAGTATCATTTTTTGATTCTGTTGAGATATTATGCTACCGATATAGTGTGATGTGTTCCACACTAATTTTTGTGTTGTGTGGCCCCTCGTCTCTTCAATATCAAATAAAGTTTGTATTTCCTCTTAATTAGCTGTCTAATTAAGTACATTATGTGTCGAGATATCTATCGAGATATCTATCGAGATATCTATCAAGATATCTATCGAGATATCTATCGAGATATCTATCAAGATATCTATTGAGATATCTAAAGAGATATGTATCTATCAAGATATCTATCGAGATATATATTTATAGAGATATCTATCGAGATCTCAATCGAGATATATATCTTAAGATATCTATCGAGATGTCTATCGAGATATCTATCTATCGAGATATCTATGTATCTATCTATCTATCTATCTATCTATCTATCTATCGAGATATCGAGATATCTATCTTGATATCGAGATATCTATCTAGATATCGAGATATCTACCGAGATATCGAAATATCTATCGAAATTTCAAAATATCGAGGTATCTATCTAGATATCGTAATATCTGTTTAGATATCGTGATATCTATCTCTCTACATATCTATCTATCCCGATATCTATCATCTATCTATCGAGATATCTATCTATCTATTTATCGAGATATCTATCAATCTATCTATCGAGAAATACAGATATACAGATGTAGAGATATCTTTCGAGATATCTATCGAGATATCTTTCGAGATATCAGTCTATCGAGATATCTTTCGAGATATCAGTCTATCGAAATATCTATCGAGATATCTGTCTATCTATCGACATAGCTATCGCGATATCTATCTATAAATCGAGAAATCTATCGAGATATCCATCTATCTATCGAGATATCTATCGAGATATCTATTGTACCGTAATAAGACAACTAATTAACAGGAAAACAAACTTTATTTTCTATTGAAGAGACGAGGGGCAACACAACACAAAAATTGGAGTGGAACACATCACACTATATTGGTAGCATAATATCTCAAAAGAATCGAAAAATGATACTTCTTTTACACTGAAACACGAACAACCCTTCTTACTCTCCCCGCTCAATCCAAACGTTACTTCACTTCAGTTTTGTTCGCTAGTATTTTTAAAACTGCAATCAAGGTCTCGATCGGGAGGTCGTCACAACTCCACCCCCCTTCAAAACTTTTCTAGAGTTTTACGAATGAAAAGATACTCAGATTGTATACAGGACCATCAAATATAAAATGTTATTCGTAGAATTCATATTCCTTTAGTAATAAAGTTCACACAAGCAAGTACCAAGTGATTAAAGTTATTAGCGGTGCACACACAAAAAAACAAAAACTTAAATGTAACATATAATTAACGGAACTTCAACTGAATAAAGATAGTAGATTAAATTTAAAACATTACGAATTCTACTACTACATAGCATTGTTCTGATTACAGAATCATAATTTTTTACACAATATTCATCAAAACATAACATTTTCACATTAATGTATTATCCAAAACAAAAACAAATTAAAGGAATAAAATAAATAATCATGGGATATTTATATAATAACAAATACACTACTACATTTTTACAATACCCTTTTTCGGTATAATATAGCCTTGTAAATTTAGACAGGCTCTACTCATTCCTTCGCTGTAAATATTTATAGCAAGCATCTGCATCTTGCTTTGGTCTACAAATAACAACAGTGTCAGGTAAACCGGGTTTCGGAAAGTTTACGATAACCTGACTGAATTTATCACTATCCTTTCTCATTTGTTCCCCTTCAAATCGAACATCTCTGTCATCTGATAGAACGTTAATTAAAGATTTTGTCTTCTCCTTCGGACGGTTCATATTTGCGCTATGTTTGCCAATTATATCAGGGTGGAAAGCTGGTGTTATCGTGATGTCTGCATAGGCAACAGAGATATGTGTCGAGATATATATCAAGATATCTATCTATCGAGATATCCATCTATCTATAGATCTATCTATCGAGATATACATCTATCTATAGATCTATCTATCGAGATATCTATCGAGATATCTGTCTACCGAGATATCAAGTTAATTTATCTCCTTGATGCAGTTTTTCCATTTATTTATGATGCAGTTATAAATAAATGTTGCTTACAATTACGTCAGCACATGGCGAGCTACAAAACCAAAAATATAAAAACAATTGTACAACAAAAGAGTGATGCTTTCAAAACAGAAAGTAACGCAATTTATCTCCTTCATGGAGTTTTCCCACTTAAATAAATGTTGCTTGCAATTACATCAGCACATGGCGTGCTACAAAACCAAAAATATAAAAACAATTATACAACAAAAGAGTGATTCTTTGAACCAAATAAGCACGTGGTGTGCTACAAAAATGTTAGTTACACCAGCACATGGCGTGCTACAAATTTTCATCTATATCAGCATATAACATGCTACAAAATTTTGCTATACCAACAAAGGGCGTGCTACAAATATCAACTGCACCAGCATGTGTCGTGCTACAAAATCTCAATCATACCAGCACATTGCGTGTTACAAAATTGCATGTATATCAGCATATGGCATGCTACAAAATTTTTGCTATACCAGCACATATCGTGCTACAACAATTACTAGTGAAATAACAATTTTCTATTTATCATATAACATGCTTCAATTCACACACAAAAGAACGTAACCAAAACCCCCCAATAAAATTTCATCATATAAAATTTCATAAAATTTCATCAATAATAATAAAATTTCATCATTTCCCCTAATAACAAAATCACTTTTGGTACTCACCCCTCACGTGGAATGTTCTCATGCTGCCACCATTTTTAGCTCTACCGTAACAAGAGAACTAATTAACAGGAAAACAAACTTTATTTTCTATTGAAGAGACAATGGGCAGCACAACACAAGAATTGGAGTGGAACACATCACACTATATCGGTAGCATAATATCTCAAAAGGATCGAAAAATGATACTTCTTTTACACTGAAACACGAACAACCCTTCTTAATCTCCCCGCTCGATCCAAAATTTACTTCACTTCAGTTCCGTTCGCTAGCATTTTAAAACCGCAATCCGGGACTCGAACAGGAGGTCGTCACACTATCTATCTATCGAGATATCTATCTATTGAGATATCTATCTATAGAGATATTTATCTATCGAGATATCGAGAAATCTATATCGAAAAATCGAGACATCGAGATATCTATCTTCATATAGAGATATTTAGATATATCGAGATATCGAGATATCTATCGACATATCGAAATATCGAAATATCTATCCAGATATCGAGATATCGAGATATCTATCGAGATATCTACCTATTGAGATATCTATCTAATGAGATATCTATATATCTATCTATCGAGATATCTATATATATATATCGATATATCTATCTATCGAGATAACTATCTAGGTATCTGTCTATCTATCTATCGACATATCTATCTATCTATCGGGATATCATCGAGATATCTATATATATCGAGATATATATCTATCTATCGAGATATCCATCTATCTATTGAGATATCTATCTATCGAGATATCTACCTATCGAGTTATCTATACAGACATCTTTCTATCGAGATATGTATCGAAATATATGTAACCGGATATGTATCTATCAAGATATGTATAGAAATATATGTAACGAGATATCCATCGAGATATCTATCGAGATATCTATCGAAATATCTATCTATCAAGATATCACTATTGAGATATCTATACAGATATCTATCTATCAAGATATCTATCTTGATATCGAGATATCTCTTTAGATATCGAGATATCTATATCTCTAGATATATAGATATCTAGATATAGCGATATCTAGATATCGCGATATCGACTTATCAATCTATCGAGATATCAATCGATATATCTATCTATCGAGATATCGAGATATCTATCTTGATATAGAGATATCTGTTTAGATATCGAGATATCTATTTCTCTAGATATCTAGATATCTAGGTATCGATATATCTAGATATTGAGATATTGAGATATCTACCTATCGAGATTTCTATTATCTATCTATCGAGATATCTATCTATCTATCTATCTAGATATCGAGATATCCAGATTTAGAGATATCTATCGAGATATCTTTCGAGATATCTTTCGAGATATCAGTCTATCGAGATATCTATCGAGATATCGCGATGTCTATCTCTATATATAGATATTAAAATATCATCTAGATATCGTAATATCTGTTTAGATATCGATATATCTATTTCTCTAGATATCTAGATATCTAGATATCGAGATATCGAGATATAAATCTAACGAGATATCGAGATATCTTCCTATCGAGATAGTTATCATCTATTTATCGAGATATCTATCTATCTATATATCTAGATATCGAGATATGTAGATATCGAGATATCCAGATCTAGAGATATCTATCGAGATATATATCTACTGAGATATATATCTATCGAGATATCTTTCAAGATATCTTTCGAGATATCAGTCTATCGAGATATCTATCGAGATATCTATCTATCTATCGAGATATCTGTCGAGATATCTATCTATCTATCGAGATATCTCTCGACATATCTATCTATATATCGAGATATCTATCTATCTCACTAACTATCGAGATATCTATCAAGTTATGTATCTATCTATCGAGATATCTATCAAGTTATGTATCTATCTATCGAGATATTTCTCGAGATATATATCTATCTATCGAGATATCTATATATCTATCAGGATATCATCGAGATATCTATATATATCGAGATTTATATCTATCTATCGAGATATTCATCTATCTATGGAGATATCTATCTATTGAGATATCTATCGAGATATATACCTATCGAGTTATCTATAGAGATATCTATCTATCGAGAAATCTATCGAAATATATGTAAAGATATATCTATAAATCGATATATCTATAGAAATATATGTAACGAGATATCTATCAAGATATCTATCGAGATATCTATCCTTCTATCTATCGAAATGTCTTTCGAGATATCTATCTATCGAGAAATCTATCTATCTATCTATCGAGATACCTATCGAGATTATATCTTTCGAGATATCTATCTATCGAGATATCTCTGAAGTATTCACTATTGAGATATCTCTACAGATATCTATCTATCGAGATATCTATACAGATATCTATCTATCGAGATATCTTTCTATTGAGATATCGAGATATATCTCTATCGATAGAGATCTCTGGATCTGTCTATGTATCTATCGAGATATCGATCGAGATATCTTTCTAGATATGTATCGAGATATCTTTCGAGATATCTACTGAGATATCTATTTATTGAGATATGTATCGAGATATCTTTCGAGATATCTACTGAGATATCTATTCAGAAATCAAGATATATATCTATCGAGATATCGATCTATCTATCGACATATCTACCAATCGAGATATCTATCGAGATATATAAATCGATGGAGATATCTATCGATATATCTATTTAGGGAGATATCTATCAAGATCTTTATCTATCGAGATGTCTGTCGAGATATCTATCGATCTATCGAGACAGATATCTATATATTTAATTATCTATCGAGATATCTATCGAGATATCTATCGAGATATCGAGATATCTGTCGAGATATCTATCGAGATATCGAGATATCTGTCAAGATACCTATCGATATATCTATCGACATAGATATCTATCTATCTATCTATCTATATATCGAGATATCGAGATATCATCTCGATATCGAGATATCTAGCTAGATATCGAGACATCGAGTATCTATCGAGATATCGAGATATCTATCTCTATATCGAGATATCGAGATATCGAGATATCATCTATATATCGTAATATCCGTTTAGATATCGAGATATCTATCTGTCAAGATATCTAGATATCGAGATATCTACCTAACGAGATATCTATCATCTATCTATCGAGATGTCTATCTATCTAGGAGATATCTATCATCTGTCTATTGAGATATCTATCTATATATCTATCGAGATATCGAGATATCCATATATAGAGATATCTATCGAGATATATATCTATTGAGATATCAGTCAGTCGAGATATCTATCTATCTATTGAGATATCTGTCGAGATATCTATCTATCTATCGAGATATCTATCGACATATCTATCTATCTGTCGAGATATCTATTGAGATATCTATCTATCTGTCGAGATATCTATTGAGATATCTATCTATCTATATATCTATCGAGATATCCAGATATCGAGATATCTATATATCTATCTATTGAGATATTCAGATATCGAGATATCTATATCGAAATATCGAGATATCCAGATATCGATATATCCAGATATCGAGATATCTATATCGAAATATCGAGATATCGAGACATCTATTGAAATATCGAGATATCGAGATATATCGAGATATCGAGATATCTATCGACGTATCTATCTATTGAGATATCTATCTATCGAAATATTCATCTATCTATCTATCGAGAGAGCTATCGAGATATCTATCTACAGAGATATCTATCGATATATCTATCTTTATGGATAACAATCGAGATATATTTCGAGATATGAATCTATCGAGATATCATCAATCTATCGAGATATATATAGATATATCTATCTATGGAAATATCTATCGAGATATGTTTCGAAATATCTATCTTTTTATATAACTATAGAGATATTTATGTATCGATATATCTATCAATCGAGAAATCTATCGAGATATTTACCTATCTATATATCGGGATATCTATCGAGATATCTATCTATATATGTATTGACATATCTATCTATCTATCTATCGAGATATCTATAAATCTATCTATCGAGATATTTTTGCCTATCTTTACATCGAGATATCTATCGAGATTTCTATCTATATATCTATCGAGATATCCATAAATCTATCTATTGAGATTTTTACAACTATTACATCGAGATATCTATCGAGATATCTACCTATCTATCTAAGTGATGACTATCTATCTATGTATCGATATTTTTATGTATCGATCTATCGATATATCTTTTGAGATATCTATCTATATATTGAGATATCTATCTATCTATCGAGATATCTATCTATAGAGATATCTATCTATCGAAATATCTATCTATAGAGATATCTATCTATCGAGATATCTATCTATAGAGATATCTATCTATCTATCTATCGAGATATCTATCAAGTTATCTGTCTATCTATCGAGATATCGCTCGAGATATCTATCTACCGAGATATCTAGGTATCGACATATCTATCGAGATATCTATCGATCGACATTTATATCGAGATATCTATCTATCGAGATATCTATCGAGATACCTATCTATCGAGATATCTGTATATAAATATATATATCTATCTATCGAGATATCTATATATGTTTCCAAATATCTATATATCTTTCGAGATATCAAGATATCTATCTATCGAGATATCTATATATGTTTCCAGATATCAATATATCTTTCGAGATATCGAGATATTTATCTAGATATCGAGATATCTGTCTAGATATCGAGATATCTATCTATCTAGATATCTAGAAATCAGATATTGAGATATCTCGATAGATATCGAGATATCTATCTATCAAGACATCTATCCAGATATCTACCGAGATATCTTTCTATTTTTCTATCAATCGAGATATCCATCTATCCATTGAGATATTTATCTATTTATCTAAATTTCTATCTATCTATCGAGATATCTATCTATCTATCAAGATATCTATCGAGATATCTATCAAGATATATATATATCGAGATATCTATCGAGATATATATCTATGGATATAACTATCGAGATATCTATCGAGATATCTCTCTATCGATATATACATTGAGATAACTATGTATATATCTATCTATCGAGATATCTATCTATCTATCTATCGAGATATCTATATATAGAGAAATATATCTATTGAGATATCTATCGATCTATCGAGATATATATATCTATCTACCGAGATGTTTGTCTATCTGTCAAGATATCTATCGAGATATCTATCTATGAAGATACGTATCGAGATATGTATCGAGATATCTCTCTATCGAGGTATCTATCGATCTATCGAGATATCTCTCTATAGATATATCTATCTATCTATCGAGATATCTATCGAGATATGTATCGAGATATATATCTATCGATATATCTATATATCGGGATATAGAGATTTATCTATCTATTATCTATCGATCGATCGATCTATCGAGATATCATATACCGAGATATCAGATATCGGTATATCAGATATCGAGATACCGTTTATCGAGATATCAGATATCGAGATATCAGATATGAAGATATCAGATATCGAGATATCACATATTAAGATATCTGATAGATAGATAGATATCTCGATAGATAGATGATATCTCGATAGATAGATGATATATATCTCGATAAGTTGAAATATCTCGATATCTCGATAGATTGATATCTAGAGAAATAGATATCTAAACAGATATTACGATATCTAGATGATATCGCGATATCTACATAGATATCTCGATAGACTGATATCTCGACAGATATCTCGAAATATATCTCGATAGATATCTCTAGATCTAGATATCTCGATATCTATATATCTAGATATCTAGATATCTCGATACTTAAATGATAGATATCTCGATAGATAGATAGATATCTCGATAGATAGATGATAGATATTTCGATAGGTAAATATATCGAAATCTCGATCTCTCGATCTAGATATGTAGATATCGAGATATCTAGAGAAATAGAGATCTCGATATCTAAACAGATATCTCGATATCAAGATAGATATCTCGATATCTCGATACATAGAAAGATTGATATCTCGATAGATAGATATCTCGATATATATCTCTATAGATAGATAGATAGATATCTCGAGACATGGATATCTCAATCGATATATATGTATCTCGATATCTCAATAGATATATATCTCAATATCTTGATAGATATCTCGATAGATAGATATTTTGATAGATATCTCGATAGAATCTCGATAGATATCTCGATCGACAGATGTAAGATAGATAGAAGGATAGAATGATATCTCTTAGATATCTCGACGGATATCTCGTTAGATATATTTCTATAGATATCTCGATAGATAGATATCTGGTTACGTATATTTTGATAGATATGTCGATAGATAGATATCTCTATAGATAACTCGATAGGTATATATCTCGATAGATATCTCGATAGATATCTCGATAGATATCTGAAAAGATAGTTGGATATCACGATAGATAGATATATATCTCGATATATAAACCTATCTCGATGTTATCTCGATACATAGATAGATATATCGATAGATAGATAGATATCTCGAGAGATAAATAGATAACTCGATACATATCTCGTTAGATAGTTAGATAGATATTTCAATAGATATCTCAATGGATAGATGGATAGATCTCTCGATAGATAAATATCTCGATAGATATCTCCATAGTTAGATATCTCGATATATATCTCGATAGATAGATAGATGGATAGATAGATATCTGGATAGATAGATATCTTGATATATATCTCGATACATATCTCTAAGGATAGATATATCGATAGATATCTCGATAAATAGATGTTCCGATATCTAGAGAGATAGATATCTCGATATCTGGATATCAGATATCTATCTTGATATCTCGATATCAGATATCTATCTCGATATCTAGATATATCGATATATTATATCTTGATATCTGATATCTGGATATTTATCTCGATATCTCGATATCTGATATCGAGATATCTATATATATGTCTCGTTATCTAGATAGATAGATCGATAGATAATAGATATATAAGATATCTCGATATATAGATATATCTATAGATAGACAAATATCTCGATAGATATCTTGTTCGATAAATTACTCGATAGATAGATATCTCGATTGGTATCTCGATAGATAGATATCTCGATACATATCTCGATATCTTGACAAATATCTCGATATCTCGAAAGATATCACGATAGACAGATATCTCCATAGATAGATAGATAGATATCTAGATACATCAATAGATATCTCGATAGATCGATAGACATCTCGGTAGATAGACAGATATCTCGATAGATCGATATATATCTTGAAGGATTGATAGATATCTCGATAGATCAATCGATACATAGATAGATAGATAATCTCGACAGTTATCTCGATTGAAATCTCAATAGATTATATATATATCGATAGATATCTCGATAGATAGATATCTCGATAGATATCTCGATAGATAGATAGATAGATATCTCGATAGATAGATATATACATAGTTATCTCATTTTATATACCGATAGAGAGATATTTCGATATATATCTCGATAGGTATCTCGATAGATAGATATCTCGATAGATATCACGATATATAGATATCTCGACAGATATCTCGATCGACAGTTAGATATTTCGATAGATAGATAGATATCTCAATAGATACATAGATATCCCGATAAATAGAAGAATAGAAAGATATCTCGATAGATATCTCGATAGATAAATATCTCGATATCTATCGAGATATCTCAATATCTGATTTCTAGATATCGAGATATCTATCTATCTCGATATCTAGAGACATATCTCGATATCTAAATAGATATCTCGATATCTCGAAAGATATATAGATATCTCGATAGATAGATATCTCGATATCTCGATAGATGTATAGACAGATAATAGATAGATTTCTCGATAGATAGATAAATATCTTTATTTACAGATATCTTGATAGATAGGTATCTCGATAGATAACTCGATAGATAGATATCTCGATATATATGTCGATCGATAGATATCTGGATAGATTTCTCGATACCTAGATAGATAGATAGATAGATATCCCTATAGATATATATCTCTATAGATAAATATCTCGATAGATAGTGAGATAGGTGGATATCTCGATTTATAGATAGATATCTCGATAGATAGATAGATATCTCGACACATATATCGAAAGATATATCTATAGATATATATCACAATATATATATATATCTCGATAGATCTGGATATCTCGATATCTAGATAGATAGATAGATAGATATCACGATAGATAGATGATAGATATCTCGATAGGTAAATAGATATCTCGATAGATAGATGATAGATATCTCGATAGGTACATATCTCGACATCATATCTCGATACATCATATCTCGATACATTGATATCTCGATATCAAGATATCTCGATATCAAGATATTTCGATATCTAGATAGATAGATAGATGATAGATATCTCAATAGATATCTCGATAGATATCTCGATAGACTGATATCTCGAAAGATAGCTCGAAAGATATCTCGGTAGATATACATCTCAATAGATATATATCTTGATAGATATCTCTAGATCTGGATATCTCGATATCAAGATATTTCGATATCTAGATAGATAGATAGATGATAGATATCTCGATAGGCAGATATCTCGATATCAATTTATATTGATATCTCATTATCTCGATATCTAGATATCTAGATATCTACAGAACATCTACAGAAATAGATTTCTCGATATCTAAACAGATATTACGATATCTAAATGATATTTTGATATAGAGATAGATACGATATCTAGATGTAGAGATATATTACGATATCTAGATGTAGAGATATATTACGATATCTAGATATAGATATAGATATCTCGAGATCTCGATAGATATATCGATAGATAGATATCTCGACAGATATCTCGATAGATAGATAGATAGATATCTCAATAGATATCTCGATAGACTGATATCTCGAAAGATATCTCGAAAGATATGTCGATAGATATCTAGATATCTCTAGATCTGGATATCTCGATATCTAGATAGATAGATAGATATCTCGATAGATAGATGATACATGTCTCGATAGGTAGATATCTCGATATCTCGATAGATTGATATCTCGATATCTCAATATCTAGATATATCGATATCTAGATAGACAGATATATAGATATCTCGATAGATAGATGATATCGAGAAATCAGATATCCAGATATCTGATATCTCGATATCTTATATCTCAATATGTGATATCTCGATATCCTATATCTCGATATCGTATATCGATATCTGATCGATCGATAACATAGATATCTAGAGAAATAGATATCTCGATATCTAAACAGATATCTCGATATCAAGATAGATATCTCGATATCTCGATAGATAGATAGATAGATAGATATGACGATAGACAGATTCATAGCTTGTTAGATATCTCAATACATATCTCGATAGACTGATATCTCGAAACATATCTCGAAAGATATCTCGATAGATATTTCGACTCATATCTCGAAAGATATCTCGATAGATATCTCTAGATCTGGATATCTCGATATCTAGATATCTCGATATCTTGATAGACAGATATACAGATATCTCGATAGATGATATCGAGATATCAGATATCGAGATATCTGATATCTCGATATCTTATATCTCAATATGTGATATCTCGATATCCTATATCTCAATATCGTATATCGATATTTGATCGATATCTATCGATATATGATCGATCGATAACATCGATAGATCAGATATCTCGATAGGTATCTCGATAGATAGATTTCTCGATAGATAGATATCTCGATAGATATATCGAGATATCTATCTGATATCTCGATATCTATCTCGATATCTTTCGAGAGATCAATATGATCTCTCGATATCTATGTGATATCTGATATCGAGATAGATATCTCGATAGATATCTGGATTCCCAGATATCTCGATAGAAAGATATCACGATAGATGTATCGATATATATCTCGATAGACATCTCGATAGATATCTCTGGACAGGTATGTCGTTCGAAAATTCGATAGATAGATATCTCGATAGATATGTCGATACATAATAGATATATCGATAGATATCTCGATCGATAGATAGATATCTCGAAAGATAGATATTCATTTATATTTTGTTTTTATGTAATGATATCGGATATCGAGATATCTGATATCGAGATATCTGATATCGAGTTATCCGATATCGAGTTACCCGATATCGAGATATCGGATATCTCGATATCGGATATCGAGATACCAGATATCGAGATATCGGATATCGAGATACCAGATATCGAGATATCGGATTTCGATATCAGATATCGAGAAATCTCGATATCTGATATCTATCGATATATCGAGATATCGAGATTGATATATCGAGATACCTCTTATCGATATCGAGATATCTCTTATCTATATCGAGATATCTAGATATTAGATATCTCGATAGATTAGATATCTAGATATCTCGATATTAGATATCTCGAGAGATAGATATCTCGATAGGAATCTCGATAGATAGATTTCTCGATAGATAGATATCTCGATAGATATCTCGAGATATCTATCTATCGAGAAATCTATTGAGATATCTATATCGGGATCTATATCGAGATATCTATTTCGGGATCTCGAGAGATAGATATCTCGATAGATAGATAGATAGATATCTCGATAGATAGATATATACATAGTTATCTCAATTTATATATCGATAGTGAGATATTTCGATATATATCTCGATAGGTATCTCGGTAGATAGATATCTCGATAGATATCACGATATATAGATATCTCGATAGATATCTCGATCGACATTTAGATATTTCGATAGATAGATAGATATCTCAATAGATACATAGATATCCCGATAAATAGAAGAATAGAAAGATATCTCGATAGATATCTCGATAGATAAATATCTCGATATCTATCGAGATATCTCAATATCTGATTTCTAGATACCTAGATAGATAGATATCTCGATATCTAGAGACATATCTCGATATCTAAATAGATATCTCGATATCTCGAAAGATATATAGATATCTCGATAGATAGATTTCTCGATATCTCGATAGATAGATTTCTCGATATCTCGATAGATGTATAGACAGATAATAGATAGATATCTCGATAGATAGATATCTTTATTTACAGATATCTTGATAGATAGGAATCTCGTTAGATAACTCGATAGATAGATATCTCGATATATCTATCGATCGATAGATATCTGGATAGATATCTCGATACCTAGATATCTCGATAGATAGAGAGGTAACTTGATAGATATCTTGATAGATAGATAGATAGATATTTCTATAGATATATATCTCTATAGCTAAATATCTCGATAGATAGTGAGATAGGTGGATATATCGATTTATAGATAGATATCTCGACACATATATCGAAAGATATATCGATAGATATATATCTCGATAGATCTGGATATCTCGATATCTAGATAGATAGATAGATAGATATCACGATAGATAGAAGATAGATATCTCGATAGGTATATAGACATCTCGATAGATAGATGATAGATATCTCGATAGGTACATATCTCGACATCTCGATACATTGATATCTCGATATCGAGATATCTCGATAGATAGATAGATATCTCGATAGATATCTCGATAGATATCTCGATAGACTGATATCTCGAAAGATAGCTCGAAAGATATCTCGGTAGATATACGTCTCAGTAGATATATATCTTGATAGATATCTCTAGATTTGGATATCTCGATATCAAGATATTTCGATATCTAGATAGATAGATAGATGATAGATATCTCGATAGATAGATGATAGATATCTCGATAGGTAGATATCTCGATATCAAGTTATATTTTTATCTCATTACCTCGATATCTAGATATCTAGATATCTACAGGAATAGATATCTCGATATCTAAATGATATTTTGATATAGAGATAGATTACGATATCTAGATATAGATATAGATATCTCGAGATCTCGATAGATATCTCGATAGATAGATATCTCGACAGATATCTCGATAGATAGATAGATAGATATCTCAATAGATATCTCGAAAGATATCTCGAAAGATATGTCGATAGATATCTAGATATCTCTAGATCTGGATATCTCGATATCTAGATCTAGATATCTCTAAATCTGGATATCTCGATATCTAGATCTAGATATCTCTAGATCTGGATATCTCGATATCTAGATAGATAGATAGATATCTCGATAGATAGATGATAGATGTCTCGATAGGTAGATATCTCGATATCTCGATAGATTGATATCTCGATATCTCAATATCTAGATATCTCGATATCTAGATATATAGATATCTCGATAGATAGATGATATCGAGATAACAGATATAGAGATATCTGATATCTCGATATCTTATATCTCAATATGTGATATCTCGATATCGTATATCGATATCTGATCGATATCTATCGATATATGATCGATCGATAACATAGATATCTAGAGAAATAGATATCTCGATATCTAAACAGATATCTCGATATCAAGATAGATATCTCGATATCTCGATAGATAGATAGATAGATAGATAAATAGATATGACGATAGACAGATACTCTATAGACAGATGGATAGCTTGATAGATATCTCAATACATATCTCGATAGACTGATATCTCGAAACATATCTCGAAAGATATCTCGATAGATATCTCGGCTCATAAAGATATCTCGATAGATATCTCTAGATCTGGATATCTCGATATCTAGATAGACAGATATATAGATATCTCGATAGATAGATGATATCGAGATATCACATATCGAGATATCTGATATCTCGATATCTTATATCTCAATATGTGATATCTCGATATCGTATATCGATATCTGATCGATATCTATCGATATATGATCGATCGATAACATAGATATCTAGAGAAATAGATATCTCGATATCTAAACAGATATCTCGATATCAAGATAGATATCTCGATATCTCGATAGATAGATAGATAGATAGATAGATAGATATGACGATAGACAGATACTCTATAGACAGATGGATAGCTTGATAGATATCTCAATACATATCTCGATAGACTGATATCTCGAAACATATCTCGAAAGATATCTCGATAGATATCTCGACTCATATCTCAAAAGATATCTCGATAGATATCTCTAGATCTGGATATCTCGATATCTAGATAGACAGATATATAGATATCTCGATAGATAGATGATATCGAGATATCACATATCGAGATATCTGATATCTCGATATCCTATATCTCGATATCTATATCGATATCTGATCGATATCTATCGATATATGATCGATCGATAACATAGATATCTAGAGAAATAGATATCTCGATATCTAAACAGATATCTCGATATCAAGATAGATATCTCGATATCTCGATAGATAGATAGATAGATACATAGATATGACGATAGACAGATACTCTATAGACAGATGAATAGCTTGATAGATATCTCAATACATATCTCGATAGACTGATATCTCGAAACATATCTCGAAAGATATCTCGATAGATATCTCGACTTATATCTCGAAAGATATCTCGATAGATATCTCTAGATCTGGATATCTCGATATCTAGATATCTCGATATCTAGATAGACAGATATATAGATATCACGATAGATAGATGATATCAAGATATCACATATCGAGATATCTGATATCTCGATATCTTATATCTCAAAATGTGATATCTCGATATCCTATATCTCGATATCGTATATCGATATCTGATCGATATCTATCGATATATGATCGATCGATAACATCGATAGATCAGATATCTCGATATTAGATATCTCGAGAGATAGATATCTCGAGAGATAGATATCTCGATAGATATCTCGACAGATAGATTTCTCGATAGATAGATATCTCGATAGATATATCGAGATATCTACCTGATATCTCGATATCTATCTCGATTTCTTTCGAGAGATCTATATGATCTCTCGATATCTATGTGATATCTGATATCTCGATATGAGATATCGAGATATCAGATATCGAGATAGATATCTCGATAGATATCTGGATACCCAGATATATCGATAGAAAGATATCACGATAGATGTATCGATAGATATCTCGATAGACATCTCGATAGACATCTTGATAGATATCTCTGTACAGGTATGTCGTTCGAAAATTCGATAGATAGGTATCTCGATATATATGTCGATACATAATAGATATATCGATAGATATCTCGATCGATAGATAGATATCTCATTATATTTTGTTTTATGTTCATTTATATTTTGTTTTTATGTATTGATATCGGATATCGAGATACCAGATATCGAGATATCGGATATCGAGATACCCGATATCGAGATATCGGATTTCGAGATATCGGATATCGAGATATCGGATATCGAGATATCGGATATCGAGATATCGAGATATCGGATATCGAGATATCGGATATCTCGATATCGGGTATCGAGATACCGGATATCGAGATATCGGATATCGAGATATCTGATATCGAGATATCGGATATCGAGATCAGATATCGGATCAGATATCGGATCAGATATCGGATATCGAGATACCAGATATCGAGATATCGGATATCGAGATATCAGATATCGAGATACCAGATATCGAGATATCGGATATCGAGATATCAGATATCGAGATATCGGATATCGAGATATCTGATATCGAGATATCGGATATCGAAATATCAGATATCGAGATATCTCGATATCTGATATCTATCGATATATCGAGATATCGAGATCGATATATCGAGATACCTCTTATCGATATCGAGATATCTCTTATCTATATCGAGATATCTAATATCGAGATAGATAAGATATCTCGATATTAGATATCTCGAGAGATAGATATCTCGATAGGTATCTCGATAGATAGATATCTCGATAGATAGATATCTCGATAGATATCTCGAGATATCTATCGAGATATCTATTCAGATATCTATATCGAGATATATATATCGGGATCTCGAGAGATAGATATCTCGATAGATATCTGGATACCCAGATATCTCGATAGATAGATATCACGATAGATGTCTCGATCGATATCTCGATAGACATCTCGATAGATATCTCTGTAGATATCTGGATAGGTATCTGTTCAAAAATTCGATAGATAGATATCTCGATACATATATATATAGATATATCGATAGATATATCGATCGATAGATATCTCGAAAGATAGATATTCATTTATATTTTGTTTTATGTATTTTTTATAGCTCGCCATGTGGTGATGTAATTGTAAGCACATGAATAATATATATATATAGTATATATATATATATATATATATATATAGTATATATATACTATATATATATAGTATATATATATATATAAAGATAGATATATATATATATATATATAGACAGTATATATATATATATATATATATATATATATATATATATATATATATATATATATATATATATATACATATATATATATATAGATATACGATAGTATATATATATATATAGATATATCGAGATATCGGATATCGAGATATCGGATATCGAGATATCGGATATCGAGATACCAGATATCGAGATATCGGATATCGAGATACCGGATATCGAGATATCGGATATCGAGATATCAGATATCGAGATATCGGATAGTATATATATATATCGGATAGTATCGGATATCGGATAGTATCGGATAGTATATATCGGATAGTATATATATATATATATAGATATATATATATATATCTATATATATATATATACATATATATATATATAGATATACGATAGTATATGTATATATATATATAGATATATCGAGATATCGGATATCGAGATACCGGATATCGAGATATCGGATATCGAGATATCGGACACCCATAAAACACGTCGGCACGTGTTTTATGGGTGACCGTAATTTATCAAATACGTTCCTCGCAAGATATGTTATAGAAAAAGGGGTCGCTATTTGTTCGAAAGTAGATTTAAACGGGGTAGTTTTTCGTAAGACGTAGGTGCTCATTTTCTTTAAAGTCGAAACTTTAAGAGCGTTTAAAATGGGGCTTTACACCCCCCCCAAAAAAAAAAAACTCGGATTTAACTCGTATGTAACATTGAATTCAGTTTCTTACAAATGAAATTAGGCTCTTAAAATCTGTACCTACCTAGTTTCATTAAATTCGTTCCAAAACAAACCGTTCTAATATATCTAAACCGTTCTCTGATATCTAAAGCGTCGATAGGTAATTTCGTCGACAAGAAGGAAAAAAAAACCCGAGCCTGAAGTGGAGCGAAATTGGAGCCTGAAGTGGGACAAAAATTCCAAAGAAGTATCCAAGGAAAAACGGACATTTTCGACTATTGCAAAGGTACGTTGTTTAATGTTCCCCCTAGTTAAAGGACAGTTGCAAAATCATTAAAATGCTCGGTGTCCACTGTAGACAAAATGATAAACGTTGATTTAAATCTTAAGAAAGCGAAAAAACGCAATGTGCATCACATTCTTCCAAACATATCTCTGAACGCAGGGCACGCTGCAGAATTCTGTATGAAAAACACTTATCCAAAGAAAAATGTAAAACAATTGACACAATAGATGAATCATGGGTGTATTTAAATGATTGCAACAAAAATAGAGCCATTTATTATCATAAAAGGGGAGAAAAAAATTTAAGTACATGGTTCAAAGAATCGAAAGAAAGTTTTTCTAAGGGATTCATGATTGTTGCTGGATTTTCTTATAATGGCAAGTTAAAAATAAAGAGAGTGGAAAAAATGTCAAGATTAACTCCAAATACTACCAGGAACATATTTTATCGCCAATTTTTCTAAAAGAAATACCATCGCTTTACCCACAGGGCCATCAATCTGTGAGACTCCATCAGGACAAAGCTACCAGTCACACATCAAAATCTACTGTAAATTTCCTAAAAGAAATGGAACAAAAAACTGGTATCAAGGCCATACCCTTCACTGATATCCCTACTAAATTTTCCGATGTATCACCTATGGATTTTTGTGCTTTCGGACTTTTAAAATCTGCTTTAGACTTTTAAAAGCTGTTTAGGAGGAATGGGATAGAATACCTCTTCTGACACTTCAAAAGGCATTATTATCCTGAAAATTGCGGTGACGAAAGATAGTTCAGAATAAGTGATGTCAAATAAAACATTTAAAACACAAGAATTTTATGTAATTTAGTTTTGAGAATACAATATACATCGTCTAAAAAATGTGTGAACAGCCTGTAGAAGGACTCCGTGATGAAGTTCAGGCAGCTTGTCGAAAATTAAAAGAACTGACTAAAGAACTTGAAACACAAGTTGCCTATGCAGACATCACGATAACACAAGCTTTCCACCCTCATATAATTGGCAAACATGGCGCAAATCTCAACAGTCCGAACGAGGAGACAAAATCTTTAAATAATATTCTGTCAGATGAAATGAGTAGAGCCTCTTTAATTTTACAAGGCTATACAAGGTATACATTTTTAGTAGAGCATTTTTTATTATATTATATATATATATATATATATATATATATATATATATATAGAGAGAGAGAGAGAGAGAGAGAGCCCATGATTATTTTGTTTTATTTCTTTAATTTGTTTTTGTGTTGGATAGTACATTAATGCGAAAATGTTGTGTTTCATGAATATTGTGTAAAAAGTTATGATTCTGTAATCTGACCAATACTATGTAGTAGTAAAATTGGTAATATTTTGAATTTAATCTATCTATATTCAGAACAATTTCGTAAATTTAATGTTACATTTAAGTTTTTTGTTGTTATGTGTGTGGACCCCTAATAACTTTAATCAATTCGTACTTGTTTGTGTTCCCTTTAGTAAAGGAAAATGAACTTTTCGGTAATCATTTTATATTTGATTGTCCTGTATACCATCTGACTTAACTTTCTCTTCGTAAAACACTAGAAAAGTTTTCAAGGGTGGAGGAGTTGTGACTTCCCGATCGAGACCGGGATTGTGGTTTTAAAATGAGAGCGAACGGATAATGAATTGAGAAAAAAAGGTTGGAACGAGTGGGGAGAGAAAGCAGGGTTGTTCGTGTTTCAGTATAAAAGATGTATCATTTTTTGATTCTGTTGAGATATTATGCTACCGATATAGTGTGATGTGTTCCACACCAATTTTTGTGTTGTGTGGCCCCTCGTCTCTTCAATATCAAATAAAGTTTGTTTTTCCTCTTAATTAGCCGTCTTATTAGGTACACTATGTGTCGAGATATCTATCGAGATATCTATCGAGATATCTATCCAGATATCTATTGATATATCTATCGAGATATGTATCTATCGAGATATCTATCGAGATATATTTTTTTAGAGATATCTATCGAGATCTCAATCGAGATATATATCTCGAGATATCTATCGAGATATCTATCGGGATGTCTATCGAGATATCTATCTATCGAGATATCTATCTATCTATCTATCTCTCTATCTATCGACATATTCAGATATCTATCATCTATCTATCTATCGAGATATCGAGATATCTATCTTGATATCGAGATATCTATCTAGATATCGAGATATCTACCGAGATATCGAAATATCAAAATATCGATGTATCTATCTAGATATCGTAATATCTGTTTAGATATCGAGATACCTATCTCTCTAGATATCTATCTATCCAGATATCTATCATCTATCTATCGAGATATCTATCTATCTCTCTATCGAGATATCTATCTATCTATCTATCGAGATATCTAGATATCTAGATATCGAGATATACAGATATAGAGATATCAATCGAGATATCTATCGAGATATCTTTCGAGATATCTTTCGAGATATCAGTCTATCGAGATATCTATCTATCTATCGACATAGCTATTGCGATATCTATCTATAAATCGAGAAATCTATCGAGATATCTATCGAGATATCTATTGTTCCGTAATAAGACAACTAATTAACAGGAAAACAAACTTTATTTTCTATTGACGAGACGAGGGGCAACACAACACAAAAATTGGTGTGGAACACATCACACTATATCGGTAGCATAATATCTCAAAAGAATCGAAAAATGATACTTCTTTTACACTGAAACACGAACAACCCTTCTTACACTCCCCGCTCGATCCAAACATTACTTCACTTCAGTTTCGTTCGCTAGCATTTTTAAAACCGCAATCAAGGTCTCGATCGGGAGGTCGTCACAACTCCTCCCCCCTTCAAAACTTTTCTAGAGTTTTACGAAGGAAAAGATACTCAGATGGTATACAGGACCATCAAATATAAAATGTTAATCGTACAATTCATATTCCTTTACTAATAAAATTCACACAAGCAAGTACCAAGTGATTAAAGTTATTAGGGATGCACACACAAAAAAAACAAAAATTTAAATGTTACATATAATTAACTGAACTTCAACTGAATTCGAGAATATCGAGAATCTATCTCGACAGATCTATCTCGACAGATATCTATCGAGATATCTGTCTACCGAGATATCAAGTTAATTTATCTCCTTGATGCAGTTTTTCCATTTATTTATGATGCAGTTATAAATAAATGTTGCTTACAATTACGTCAGCACATGGCGAGCTACAAAACCAAAAATATAAAAACAATTGTACAACAAAAGTAGATTGAAATTAAAACATTACCAATTCTACTACTACATAGCATTATTCTGATTACAAAATCATAATTTTTTACACAATATTCATCAAAACATAACATTTTCACATTAATGTATTATCCAAAACAAAAACAAATTAAAGGAATAAAATTAATAATCATGGGATATTTATATAATAACAAATACACTACTACATTTTTACAATACCCTTTTTCGGTATAGATATAGCCTTGTAAATTTAGACAGGCTCTACTCATTCCTTCGCTGTAAATATTTATAGCAAGCATCTGCATCTTGCTTTGGTCTACAAATAACAACAGTGTCAGGTAAACCGGGTTTCGGAAAGTTTACGATAACCTGACTGAATTTATCACTATCCTTTCTAATTTGTTCCCCTTCAAATCGAACATCTCTGTCATCTGATAGAACGTTAATTAAAGATTTTGTCTTCTCCTTCGGACGGTTCATATTTGCGCTATGTTTGCCAATTATATCAGGGTGGAAAGCTGGTGTTATCGTGATGTCTGAATAGGCAACAGAGATATGTATCGAGATATATATCAAGATATCTATCTATCGAGATATCCATCTATCTAGAGATCTATCTATCGAGATATCTATCGAGATATCTGTCTACCGAGATATCAAGTTAATTTATCTCCTTGATGCAGTTTTTCCATTTATTTATGATGCAGTTATAAATAAATGTTGCTTACAATTACGTCAGCACATGGCGAGCTACAAAACCAAAAATATAAAAACAATTGTACAACAAAAGAGTGATGCTTTCAAAACAGAAAGTAACGCAATTTATCTCCTTGGTGCAGTTTTCCCACTTAAATAAATGTTGCTTGCAATTACATCAGCACATGGCGTGCTACAAAACCAAAAATATAAAAACAATTATACAACAAAAGAGTGATGCTTTGAACCAAATAAGCACGTGGTGTGCTACAAAAATTTTAGTTACACCAGCACATGGCGTGCTACAAATTTTCATCTATATTAGCATATAACATGCTACAAAAATTTGCTATACCAACACAGGGCGAGCTACAAATATCAAAAGTACCAGCACGTGTCGTGCTACAAAATCTCAATTATACCAGCACATTGCGTGCTACAAAATTTCATGAATATCTGCATATGGCATGCTACAAAATTTTTGCTATACCAGCACATGGCGTGCTACAACAATTACTAGTGAAATAACAATTTTCTATTTATCATATAACATGCTTCTATTCACATTCAAAAGACGGTAACCAAAACCAAAAAAAAAGTTTATATCATACAATAATAAAATTTCATCATTTCCCCTAATAACAAAATCACTTTTGGTACTCATCCCTTACGTGGAATGTCTCATACCGCGGCTGCCACCATTTTTAGATCTACCGTAACAAGAGAGCTAATTAACAGGAAAACAAACTTCACTTTCTATTGAAGAGACAAAGGGCAACACAACACAAAAAATGGTGTGTAACACGTGACACTATATCGGTAGCATAATATCTCAAAAGAATCGAAAATGATACTTCTTTTCACTGAAACACGAACAACCCTTCTTACTCTCCCCGCTCGATCCAAAATTTACTTCACTTGAGTTCCGTTCGCTAGCATTTTAAAACCGCAATCCGGGACTCGACCGGGAGGTCGTCACACAATCTATCTATCGAGATATCTATCTATCGAGATATCCATCTATAGAGATATCTATCTATAGAGATATTTATGTATAGAGATTTCGAGAAATCTATATCGAAAAATCTAGATATCGAGATTTGTATTGAGATATCGAGATATCTATCTTCATATCGAGATATCTAGATATATCAAGATACCGAGATATCTAGATATATCGAGATA
Organism: Dolomedes plantarius; assembly: GCA_907164885.2. NCBI lineage: Eukaryota > Metazoa > Arthropoda > Arachnida > Araneae > Dolomedidae > Dolomedes > Dolomedes plantarius. Next base: position 155,119,428 of record OU015500.1, read on the forward strand.
TCGAGATATCTATCGGCATTTCGGAATATCGAAATATATCGAGATATCGGGATATCTATCGAGACATCTACGTATAGAGATATCTATCAAATGATATATCTATATATCTATCCATCGAGATATCTATATATATATCGATATATCTATCTATCGAGATATCTATCTATCTATCGAGATATCTATCTATCTATTGAGATATCCATCTATCTATTGAGATATCTATCTATCGAGATATCTATCGAAATATCTATCGAGATATCTACCTATCGAGTTATCTATATAGACATCTATCTATCGAGAAATCTATCGAAATATATGTAACCAGATATGTATCTATCGAGATATCTATAGAAATATATGTAACGAGATATCCATCGAGATTTCTATCGAGATATCTTTCTATCCTTCTATCTATCGAGATATCTATCGATCGAGATATCTATCTATCGAGAAAACTATCTATCTATCTACATTTCTTTCCATCGAGATATCTATCGAGATTCTATCTATCGAGATATCTATCGAGATATCTATCGAAATATCTATCTATCAAGATATCTATGAAGATATCACTATTGACATATCTATAGAGATATCTATCTATCAAGATATCTATCTTCATATCGAGATATCTCTTTAGATATCGCGATGTCTAGATATCAATCTATCGAGATATCGAGCTATCTACCTATCGAGAAATCTATCATCTATCTATCGAGATATCTATCTATCTATCTATGTAGATATCGAGATATCTACATATCGAGATATACAGATCTAGAGATATCTATCGAGATATCTTTCGACATATGATTCGAGATATCAGTCTATCGAGATATCTTTCGAGATATGTTTCAAGATATCAGTCTATCGAGATATCTATATATATCGAGATATATATCTATCTATCGAGATATCCATCTATCTATTGAGATATATATCTATCGAGATATCTATTGAAATATCTATCGAGATATCTACCTATCGAGTTATCTATATAGACATCTATCTATCGAGATATCTATCGAAATATATGTAACCAGATATGTATGTATCGAGATATCTATAGAAATATATGTAACAAGATATCCATCGAGATATCTATCGAGATATCTTTCTATCCTTCTATCTATCGAGATATCTATCGATCGAGATATCTATCTATCGAGAAAACGATCTATCTATCTACATTTCTATCCATCGAGATATCTATCGAGATTCTATCTATCGAGATATCTATCGAGATATCTATCGAAATATCTATCTATCAAGATATCTATGAAGATATCACTATTGACATATCTATAGAGATATCTATCGTGATATTGAGATATCTATCTTCATATCGAGATATCTCTTTAGATATCGCGATATCTAGATATCAATCTTTTGAGATATCGAGCTATCTACCTATCAAGAAATCTATCATCTATCTATCGAGATATCTATCTATCTATCTATGTAGATATCGAGATATCTACATATCGAGATATACAGATCTAGAGATATCTATCGAGATATCTTTCGACATATGATTCGAGATATCAGTCTATCGAGATATCTTTCGAGATATGTTTCGAGATATCAGTCTATCGAGATATCTATTGAGATATCTATCGAGATATCTGTTGAGATATCTATCTATCTATCGAGATATCTATCGACATATCTATCGACATATCGACATATCTATCTATCTATCTATCTAACGAGATATCGAGATATCTATCTTGATATCGAGATATCTGATTAGATATCGAGATATCTAATTCTCTAGATGTCTAGATTCTAGATATCGATATATCTAAATACTGAGATATCGAGATATCTACCTATCGAGATATCTATCATCTATCTATCGAGATATCTATCTACCTATCTATCGAGATATCTATGTATCTATCTATCTCGATATCGAGATATCCAGATCTAGAGATATTTATCGAGATATCTTTCGAGATATCAGTCTATCCAGATATATATCGAGATATCTATCGAGATATCAAGATATCTATCTCTATATCTAGATATCAAAATACCATCTAGATATCGTAATATATGTTTAGATATCGAGATATCAATTTCTCTAGATATCTAGATATATAGATATCGAGATATCGAGATATCAATCTAACGACATATGGAGATATCTACCTATCGAGATATCTATCATCTATCTATCGAGATAACTAACTATCTATCTATCTAGATATCGAGATATGTAGATATCGAGATATCCAGATCTAGAGATATCTATCGAGATATATATCTTCTGAGATATATATCTATCGAGATATCTTTCGAGATATCTTTCGAGATATCTTTCGAGATATCTTTCGATATATCTGTCTATCGAGATATCTATCGAGATATCTATCTCTGTATCGAGAAATCTGTCAAGATATCTATCTATCTATCGATATATCTATCGACATATTTATCTATATATCTCACTATCTATCGAGATATCTATCTATAGAGATATATATCTATAGAGAGATATATTTATCTATCTATCGAGATATCTAACAAAATATGTATCTATCTATCGAGATATTTCTCGAAATATCTATCTATCTATCGAGATATCTATCTATCTATTAGGATATCATCGAGATATCTATCTATCTATTAGGATATCATCGAGATATCTATCTATCTATTAGGATACCATCGAGATATCTATAGATATCGATATTTATATCTATATATCGAGATATGCATCTATCTATGGAGATATCTATCTATTGAGATATCTATCGTGATATCTACCTATCGAGTTATCTATAGAGATATCTATCTATCGAGAAATCTATCGAAATATATGTAACGAGATATCTATAAATCGATATATCTATAGAAATATTTGTAACGAGATATCTAACAATATATCTATCGACATATCTTTCTGTCCTTCTATCTATCGAAATGTCTATCGATCGAGATATCTATCTATCTATCTATCTATTGAGATATCTATCTATTCAGATATCTATCTATCGAGATATCTATCTATTGACATATCGAGATATCTATCTATCGAGATTTCTATCTATTTAGAAATCGAGATATGTATGTATCGAGATATCGATCTATCTATCGAGATATCTATCTATCGAGATATCTAACAATCGAGATATCTATCGAGATATATATATCGATGGAGATAACTGTCTATGGAGATATCTATCGAGATATCGAGATATCATCTCGAAATCGAGATTTCTAGATAGATATCGAGACATCAAGATATCTATCAAGATATCGAGATATCTATCAAGATATCAAGATATCTATCTCTATATCGAGATATCGATATATCAACTAGATATCGTAATATCTGTTTATATCTATCTGTCGAGATATCTAGATATCGAGATATCAAGATATCGAGATATCGAAATATCAATTTATCGAGATATCGAGATATCTACCTAAAGAGATATCTTCATCTATCTATCGAGATGTCTATCTATCTACGAGATATCTATCATCTATCTATCGAGATATCTATCTATACATCTATCAAGATATCGAGATATCCAGATATAGAGATATCTATCGAGATATATATCTATCGAGATATCAAACTATCGAGATATCTATCTATCTATCTATCTATCTATCTATCTATCGAGATATCGAGATATCGAGATATCTATCTATCGAGATACCTATATATGTTTCGAGATATCTATATATCTTTCGAGATATCGAGATCTCGAGATATCTATCTATCGAGATATCTATATATGTTTCGAGATATCTATATATCTTTCGAGATATCGATATATGTATCTAGATATCGAGATTTCTATCTAGATATCGAGATATCTATCTATCTAGATATTTGGAAATCAGATATTGAGATATCTCGATAGATATCGAGATATCTTTCTATTTTTCTATCTATCGAGATATCTATCTATCTATCAAGATATCTATCGAGATATCTATCAAGATATCTATATATCGAGATATCTATCGAGATATATATCTATGGAGATACCTATCGAGATATCTATCGAGATATCTCTCTATTGATATATCCATTGAGATAACTATGTATATATCTATCTATCGAGATATCTATCTATCTATCGAGATATCTATCTATAGAGATATATATCTATTGAGATATCTATCTATCTATCGAGATATATATATCTATCTATCGAGATATATATATATCTATCTATCGAGATATATATATCTATCTATCGAGATATTTATCTATCTGTCAAGATATCTATCGAGATATCTATCTATCAAGATATCTATGGAGATATCTATCGAGATATCTCTCTATCGAGATATCTATCTATCTATCGAGATATCTATCGAGATATCTATGTATCGAGATATCTATATATCGTGATATCTTATCTATATATTATCTATCGATCGATCTATCTATCAAGATATCAGATATCGAGATATCCGATATCGAGATATTAGATATCGAGATATCTTATATCGAGATATCATATATCGAGATATCATATATCGGTATAACAGACATCGAGATACCGGATATCGAGATATCAGATATCGAGATATCAGATATCCAGATATCAGATATCAAGATATGGGATATCTCGATATCAGATATCGAGATATCTGATAGATAGATAGATATCTCAATAGATAGATAGATAGATGATATCTGATAGATAGATGATATATATCTCGATAGGTAGATATCTCGATATCTCCATAGATTGATATCTAGAGAAATAGATATATCGATATCTAGATATCCAGATATCTAGAGGAAAAGATATCTCGATATCTAAACATATATAACGATATCTAGATGATATCTCGATATCTAGATATAGAGATAGATATCTCGATATCTCGATAGATATCTCGATAGATAGATAGGTATCTCGATAGATATCTCGAAATATATCTTGATAGATAGATGTTCCGAGAGAGATGTATCTAGAGAGATAGATATCTCGATATCTGGATATCAGATATCTATCACGATATCTCGATATCAGATATCTATCTCGATATCTATCTCGATATCTCGATATCAGATATCTATCTCGATATCTATCTCGATATCTCGATATCAGATATTATCTCGATATCTAGATAGACATCGCGACATCTGATATCTCGATATCTTATATCTTGATATCTGATATCTCGATATGTATCTCGATATTTCGATATCTGATATCGAGATATCTATATATATGTCTCGATATCTAGATAGATAGATCTATAGATAATAGATAGATAAGATATCTCGATATATAGATATCCCGATAGATAGAGAAATATCTCGATAAATATATTGTTCCATAAATATCTCGAGAGATAGATATCTCGATAGATATCTTGTTCCATAAATATCTCGATAGATAAATATCTCGATTGGTATCTCGATAGATAGATATCTCGATACATATCTCGATAGATAGATATATAAATAGTTATCTCAATGTATATATCGATAGAGAGATATCTCGATATATATCTCGATAAGTATCTCGATATAAATATCACTATATATATATATCTCGATAGATATCTCGATAGATATCTTGATAGATACATAGATATCTCGATAGACAGTTAGACATTTCGATAGATAGATATATATCTCAATAGATAAATAGATATCCCGATAAATAGAAGAATAGAAAGATATTTCGATAGATATTTCGATAGATATCTCGATAGATATCTCGATAGATAGATATCTCGATATCTATCGAGATATCTCAATATCTGATTTCTAGATATCTAGATAGATAGATATTTCGATATCTCGAAAGATATATAGATATCTCGATAGATAGATATCTCGATATCTCGATAGATGTATAGATGGAAAGTTAGATAGATATCTCGATAGATAGATAGATATCTTTATTTACAGATATCTTGATAGATAGGTATCTCGATAGATAACTCGATAGATAGATATCTCGATATATATGTCGATCGATAGATATCTCGATAGATATCTCGATACCTAGATATCTCGATAGATAGTGAGATATATGGATATCTCGATTTATAGATACATATGTCGATAGATATCTCGATAGATAGATAGATATCTCGATATTTATCTCGATAGATATCTCTATAGATATATATCTCAATAGATATATATCTTGATAGATATCTCTAGATATGGATATCTCGATATCTAGATATCTCTATATCTAGATCGATAGATAGATACATATCTCGATAGATAGATGATAGATATCTCGATAGGTAGATATCTCGATATCTCAATATCTAGATATCTACATATCTAGAGAAATAGATATCTGGATATCTAAACAGATGTTACGATATCTAGATGATATCTCGATATCTAGATATAGAGATAGATATCTCGATATCTCGATAGATATCTCCATACATATCTCGATAGACTGATATCTCGAAATATTTCTAGATAGATATCTCGATATCTAGATAGATTGATAGATAGATAGATATCTCGATAGATAGATAGATATCTTTATTTACATATATCTTCATTGATAGGTATCTCGATAGATAACTCGATAGATAGATATCTCGATATATATGTTGATCGATAGATATCTCGATAAATATCTCGATAACTAGATATCTCGATAGATACATATGTCGATAGATATCTCGATAGATAAATAGATATCTCGATATTTATCTCGATAGATATCTCTATAGATATACATCTCAATAGATATATATCTTGATAGATATCTCTAGATATGGATATCTCGATATCTATGATAGGTATCTCGATAGATAACTCGATAGATAGATATCTCGATATATATGTCGATCGATAGATATCTCGATAAATATCTCGATAACTAGATATCTCGATAGATAGATATCTCGAGAGATATCTCGATAGATAGAGAGATAACTTGATAGATATCTTGATAGATAGATAGATAGATATCTCTATAGATATATATTTCTATAGATAGATATCTCGATAGATAGGGAGATAGATGGATATCTCGATATATAGATAGATATGTCGATAGATATCTCGATAGATATCTCGACAGATATCTCGATAGGTAGATATCTCGATAGTTATCTCAATAGATATATCGATAGACTGATATCTCGAAAGATATCTCGATAGATATCTCGATGCATATATATATAGATATATCGATAGATATCTCGATCGATAGATAGATATCTCGAAAGATAGGTATCTCGAAAGATAGTTATTCATTTATATTTTGTTTTATGTATTGTTTATAGCTCCACATGTGCTGATGTAATTGTAAGCAACATTTATTTATGTGAGAAAACTGCAATATCGAAATATCATTTATCGGGATATCAGATATCAGATATCGGTATATCGAGATATCAGATATCGGTATACCAGATATCGAGATACCAGATATCGAGATATCATATATCTCGATATCTTATATCTCGATATTTGATATTTCGATATCCGGTATCTCGATATCTGATATACCGATATCTGATATCTCGATATATGATATCTCGATATTGCAGTTTTCCCACATAAATAAATGTTGCTTACATGAGCACATGGCGAGCTATAAACAATACATAAAACAATATATAAAAGAATATCTATCTTTCGAGATATCTATCAATATATCTATATATATGTATCGAAATACAGTGATTTCTGCTTATAAGAATCACGTTTGTTATTACTGTTTTTGATTCTTATAAGCGGTTGATTCTTATAGCCGAAATTTAGGTTTTTGGACAGGCACACACACACACACACCTATATATACATATATTAGATAATTTAGAATAAAATAATCTTTTATTTACGTTAATTATCTTTTATTAAAATTATTTTTCATAATTTTAAAAATACAACTTAATTTCTAGACCTATAAGTAGATACGCAACATTATAGTAAGAGAAGAAAAAATCCAATATTTGTTACCACATAACTGCTATAACATTTTAACATTTCAACTACAGGAAGGGAGCAAGAAATAGTTTTCTATGGTAGTTTCAGGTAATGAAGTTTTCAGGAAGCTCTTTATACCTCTTCCAATGCTTATAGTCTCATAGGAAGATTCACCTTCTGGCTTACATTTCACGGTTTGATAACATGTTGAATCTACTAATGTCACGTTTGTTTAAGTGATAGTGGATACTTCACCGAATATGTGTGTTTCAGGGTCCAGGAAGCCGCAACCAGGTTGTGGGATGTGGAAAAAAAAAGTGTCTCTATTTTTGTTTGTCAGTGGTGAGAAGTGAAATCGGACCCGGAAGGGTAAAGATGCCCCTAGTTCAAGCTAATAGGACAGTTTTGTGCTAAAGCGATTTAGGGCGTTTAAGCGTTTAAGCTATTATGTTATGTCTAATAAAGAAAGGTATGAATTTTACGACTACATTCCATCCATCTCATCAATATTCCTTAAAAAAAAGAAAAAACTTCGTGCGTTTTGAGGGTTTAAGTGGTTTTTTTGAAAAAATAAAAGGAAAGCGAAGAGTTTAAAATGATTCTTAAAACCGGTGGATTGATTCTTTAACGCGAAAATTTTAACATGGAAATAATACATTTGTTTTTGTTTTCGCGATATTGATTCTTATAAACGGTTGATTCTTATAACCACTGATAACTATAAGCGGTGGTTACTGTATATATCTAATATTTTCGAACGAGATACCTTTCCAGATATTTACAGAGATATCTATCGAGATGTCTATCGAGATATCTATCGAGACATCTATCGTGATATCTAACTATCGAGATATCTGGGTATCCAGATATCTATCCATCTGATATCTCGATATCTCAATATCTGATATCTCGATATCTGATATCTCGATATCTGATATCGAGATATCCGATATCGCGATATCTATCGTGATATCTATCTATCGAGATATCTGGGTATCCAGATATCTATCGAGATATCTTATATCTCAATATCTGATATCTCGATATCGTATATCGATATCTGATCGATCGATAATATCGATAAGATATCTCGATATTATATATCTCGAGTGATAGATCTCGAGTGATCTGTCGATACATATATATATATATATATATATATATATATATATATATATATATATATATATATATATATACATAGAGAGGTATATATATATTATATATATATATATATACATATATATACATATACATATATTATGTATATACATATATTATATATATATATAGATATATATATACATAATATATATATATATATATATATTATATATATATATATTTATATATATATATATATATATATATATATATATATATATATATATATATATATATATATACATAGAGAGGTACCGGAACGCCGCTCCGGCACGTTCCGCCTCAAATCTAGCCCTATATATATATATATATATATATATATATATATATATATATATATATATATATATACAGTCCTCCATATATCGAATCTCCATGTATCGAACTTCCCTATATCGAAATTTTCTATATATCGAACTCTTAGCAAATCTCCATGTTCATTACATAGAAAAATTGTTTCTATAAATCGAAAAAAACTCTATATATCGAATTTTTTTTCACGACATATTGCGAGATTTTATTCCACTTTAGAATAAAATCTCTCAATTTTTGGAGTTTGAAACAATACTTCGTGGACCCCTGATGAAGTTTTTAATGGACTGAATAAATGCGAGGATTTCTTTGAAGAACTTTCCGCAAAACTGGCTGTTCAGCGAGATACTCGTAGTTTTTTTTTAAAAGAATGTAACTGTAATCAATGTAACCACTGTCTGGATTATTGTTTTTCTTTAAGGTATATAGTACTCAATAAATATTTCACAATAATTCATTTTTTTAGTTATTAACTTTCATTTAATGTAATTCGCATATAAATTGGAAATGGAGTTTCGTATACAAAAATTAGCTTTAATTTTAATGTTTTTGGAGAATTATGATAAATCCTATATATCGAAATTTCTATATATCCAATTTTTTTCCGGCATTTTGCTAATTCGATATATGGAGGTTCGACTGTATATATATTTTCTATATATATATATATATATATATATATATATATATATACATATACATATACATATATATATATATATATATATATATATATATGTATATGTATATATATATATATATATATATATATAGATATCTATATATAGATAATATCGAGAAATCTCGAGAGATTCTCTGTTGAGATCTCAAGAGATCTCGATAGGTTCTCTATCGAGATACCTATCGAGATATCTATCACTCGAGATATCTAATATCGAGATATCTTATCTATCGATATTATCGATCGATCAGATATCGATATCTGATATCTCGATATCTGATATCTCGATATCAGATATCAGATATCTGATATCCGATATCGATCTCGATAACCGATATCGAGATATCCGATATCGAGATATCCGATATCGAGATATCTGGTATCGAGATATCCGATATCGAGATATCTGATATCGAGATATCTGATATCGAGATATCTGATATCGAGATATCCGATATCGAGATATCTGGTATCGAGATATCTGATATCGAGATATCCGATATCGAGATATCTGGTATCGAGATATCCGATATCGAGATATCTGATATCGAGATATCTGATATCGAGGTATCTGGTATCGAGATATCTGATATCTCGATATCCGATATCGAGATATCCGATATCGAGATATCTGATATCTCGATATCTGATATCAAGATATCTGATATCGAGATATCTGGTATCGAGATATCTGATATCTCGATATCTGGTATCACGATATCTGATATCTCGATATCTGATATCTCGATATCTGATATCTCGATATCCTTTATCTCGATATCTGATATACCGATATCTCCATATCTGATATCTCGATATTGCAGTTTTCCCACATATGTTGCTTACAATTGCATCAGCACATAAACAATACATAAAAACAAAATATAAATGAATATCTATCTTTCGAGATATCTATCTATCGATCGATCTATATATATATATATGTATCGAGATATCTATCGAGATATCTATCTATCGAATTTTCGAACGAGATACCTATCCAGATATCTACAGAGATATCTATCGAGATGGCTATCGTGACATCTATCGTGATATCTATCTATCGAGATATCTGGGTATCCAGATATCTATCGAGAAATCTATCTATCGAGATACCTATAGAGATATCTATCTCTCGAGATATCTAATATCGAGATATCTTATCTATCGATGTATCGATGATCGATCATATATCGATAGATATACGATATCGATATACGATATACAATATCGATATACGATAAATGTTGCTTATAATTGCATCAGCACATAAACAATACATAAAAACAAAATATAAATGAATATCTATCTTTCGAGATATCTCGATATATCAGATATTGAGATATAAGATATCGAGATATCAGATATCTCAACATCAGATATCTCGATATCCGATATCTCGATATATGATATCTCGATATCTTATATCTCGCTTTCCGGTATCTCGATATCTGATATACCGATATCTCCATATCTGATATCTCGATATATATACATACGATATATCTCCATATCTGATATATATATATATATATATATATATATATATATATATATATATATATATATATCGATATTGCAGTTTTAAATAAATGTTGCTTACAATCATCACATGGCGAGCTATAAACAATACATAAAAACAAAATATAAATGAATATCTATCTTTCGAGATATCTATCTATCGATCGAGATATCTATCGATATATCTATATATGTATCGAGATATCTATCAAGATATCGATCTATCGAATGTTCGAACGACATACCTATCCAGATATCTACAGAGATATCTATCGAGAGGTCTATCGAGATATCTATCGAGACATCTATCGTGATATCTTTCTATCGATATATCTGGGTATCCAGATATCTATCGAGATATCTATCTCTCGAGATATCTATCGAGACATCTATCGTGATATCTTTCTATCGATATATCTGGGTATCCAGATTTCTATCGAGATATCTATCTCTCGAGATATCTATCGAGACATCTATCGTGATATCTTTCTATCGAGATATCTGGGTATCCAGATATCTATCGAGATATCTATCGAGTTATCTATCTATCGAGATACCTATCAAGATTGCATCAGCACATAAACAATACATAAAAGATCATCTCTCGAGATATCTCGATATGTATCTCTCTGTGACGTGTCTCTGTGACGGCACGTGTACACGGCTCTGTGTAGTAGTCTCTGTGACGTGTGTTACCAGTTAAGTATACATATATATATATATATTATATATATATATATATATATATATATATATATATATATATATATATATATATATATATATATATATATATATATATATTTTCTATATTGATTGAATTTTATCGAGATATCTGATATTGAGATATCCGAAAAGTATGAAATATGGAAAATTAGATAACCTAAGCGTCTCTGTGACGTGTGTTACCAGTTAAGTGATCGAATACGTTCCTCGCAAGATATGTTATAGAAAAAGGGGTCGCTATTTGTTCCAAAGGAGAATTTAAAGATAGTTCGCTGGGTGGTTTTTCGTAAGACATAGGTGCTCAATAAGAGATCTTTTTCTTTTAAAGTAGAAACTTTAAGAGCTTTTAAAATGGGGCTTAACCCCCCCCCCCCCCCAAAAAAAAAAAAAAAAAAAAATTAAAACTTTAAAACTCGCATGTAACATTATATATCAAAGGATAACATTGAATTCAGTTTCTTACAAATGAAATTACGCTCTTGAAATCTGTACCTACCTAGTTTCATTAAATTCGTCCCAAAACAAACGGTTCTAAACAAAATTTCAAATTTTTAAATTTTAAATTTTATTTTTAAATTTTAAATTTTAAATTTCTTTAAAATGTTCTTTATGTATTGCGTTTATATATATATATATATATATATATATATATATATATATATATATATATATATGTATATGTGTGTGTGTGTGTGTGTGTGTGTATCCCATCATATCATACCTCAAGTAACCACTGAAAATGCAGCTTTCTTTCGAATTTACCCGCTTTAAAATTTCATTTATTTCTTCTTTATTTTGTCTTCTTTTTTTGTTTCAAATTCGTCGCCAGTAAAATCTTTGGCTATCTAAATCAGGATTTCCACTCTAAATTTTAAAAATAAATTTAATATTCCAGATAAAATGGCGGCCCCAATGTACATCTTCTAAGAGGGATATCTGCAGAAAAAGAGTACCTACTGCCAAGAAGAAATGACGTACGGCGTCCATTCGTTTTCTATCTATTCGAGCGTTTCTAATGATCCGGAATCTCGGAATGCTCCGGCGACTCCTTTCGGGGGGCACGGCCTAAATGCCCGCATTAAAATTCTTGCTTCAGTGAGATCCGGAGTTTAGAATGTGAGAATATCTTTTTTCCTGTTTTTTCTGTATTCTGGAGCAACGTTGGTCGCATGTGAAAAAAATATTCTTTTTCGAACTTTTTGGGATGTGCGGAGAGTGGAGACTGAGTTGAATATAAGGAGACATTTTTTATTTGTCGTGATAATTTGTTTTCATGATAAGTTTCACTCTGAAATAAAAGACCCATTTATTTCACACATATATATATATATATATATATATATATATATATATATATATATATATATATATATATATATATCCTCACTCAACGATTCGACGTATACTCCACGTGATATTGCCTCTCCATCCCTATAAATTGTAGTCACTGCAGGAGATACAACCGGGAAACTATGAATTTTCGGGTTCCTGAAGGCAAAAGTGGCTGAGCTTTTATAGATAATCAATGCATCCAGAATCTCATAAATTACGGGCACGTCGGAATTCAAAGTGCTGTGCAGTGCAGCCTAAGATAACTTCCGAAAAACAAGACACGATTCATTATTTCAAAGGGGTTTACGGCATTGGTTTTAAACTCGATACCTGAGACAACGCCAGATGATGGAAACGTACTTTATCGTTCATCATACATATATATATATATATATATGTGTGTGTGTGTGTGTGTG